>VDFB02105785.1:319758639-320124134 GCA_007258455.2 Sequoia sempervirens
TGAAAATGTAAAGGATGGCATTTTTCTATGCTACGGATTGTTGCTTCAGTGGCATTTGCTTGTAAGGTTGCAATCCCAACAAAACCCAATCCCCAACATTAAAACTTCTTTCACTACGGTGCTAGTCTGCTTGTTGCTTCATTTGGTTTTGTGCCATGGATAGATTCTCTTTAAGTCCTAAAAGTACTTGTTGATGAATCATGTGGTCCTCCATGGTTTGAACTCTTGGTGACACCTTCAATGATGATGTAATGGAAGGAGGATGATATCCATACAATGCCATAAATGGATACACTTTTGATGAACTATGGAAGGAAGTGTTATACCACCATTCTATTAGTGGTAGCCAATCTACCCATTGAGACTATTTATCTGAAGTGAAAAAATGTAGATATCGTTCCAAACACTTATTAACAACCTTTGTTTGCCCATTAGATTGCAGATGGTATGAAGAACTGTGAGTCAATTGAGTACCCAAATATTTGAATAAATTTGTCCAAAATTTACTAGTAAAGATAGGCTCATGGTCACTAACAATAACCTTAGGTATACCATGTAGCTTTTGAATATTCTCTAAAAATTCTTTTGCCACTATACTTGTTGTAAAAGGATGTGATAATCCAATAAATGTGTATATTTAGTGAGGTGATCCATTAGTGCCATGATGACATTCTTACCATTAGATCTTGGAAGCCTTGTGATGAAGTCCATGGAGACCTCTTCCCAACGCTAGTTAGGAATTACTAAGGGTTGCAAGAGACTAGGTATCTTAGTTGTCCGCCCTTTATTTCATTGATAAACCAAATATTTTTCCACAAATTTTTAAACATCCCCTTTAGCCCTTCCCAAAAGAATTCTTTCTTGACCCAATGATATGTCTTCAAAAATACTAAATGACCACCCACTGGAGACTCATATAGCTCTGTGAGAATCTTTTTTTTGAGAGAGGAATTCTTGCAAAGATATAATCACTCTTTATACCACAAAGTATCTCCCTTCCAACCAAATTTATCTAAACTACTAAGATCACTCTATAATTGTTGAATGAAATTACTAGTAGCCACATCAATTTTCCACTCTTCTTTGGCTTCTTCTACCCAATCTTCTTGTAATATTGAAAGGGCACACAATAAAGTTTCATCCTTCTCATCCTTCCTTGATAGTGCATCTGCCACAACATTTTCCTTCCCTTTCATATATGCAATCTCAAAATCATATCCCAACATCTTAGTAACCCATTTTTGTTCTTCAAAATATAATATTTGTTCCAAAAAATATTTTAGGATATCATGATCTGTCTTAACCTTCAAGCACCTACCCATTAGATAAGGCCTCCATTGTTTTACTACATGAAGAATAGCTAGCATTTCCTTCTCATAAAAAGGTTTGAGTTGATTCTTACCCTTTAATTGACAACTCTCAAAAGCAATGGACTGACCCTCCTGCATGAGAACTATTCCTATACCATTTCTTGAAGCATCACATTCCACAATAAAATCCTTTGTGAAAACAAGAGTGGCAAGCACTGGAGTTGTGCACATAGCCTCCTTTAACATTTCAAATGTTGAATTAGCATATTCATTCCAATGAAAAGAATCCTTCTTCAATAAAGCTATGAAGGGTGTTGCTATATGACCATAATTCTTCACAAATCTTCTATAGTATCTAGTCAATCCCAAGAAACCCCTCAATTTCTTAATGGTTTCGGGAATAGGTCATTCCATGATAGCCTTAATTTTTTTAGGATCAACCTTTACTCCTTCATTTGAAACTGTGTCCCAAGTAATCCACCTCATTAAGACTAAAAGCACACTTGGATGGATTAGCATAGAGTTGATGCTCTTCAAGAACTTGTAATACTTGATCTACATGTTGCAAGTGTTCTTCCCATGTCTTGCTATAAATCAATATATCATTAAAAAACATTGATACAAACTTCCTCAAGAACTTTTTAAAGATGAAATTCATCAAAATTTGTGTGAGACAAGGATAGTTAGTGTGGGTGGATTACGCTTAATCCATGATGAATTGAAGCATAATTTACCCAAATAAACTTGCATCTACCAAACAAGATCATTCAAATTGAAAAGATTAAACTAAGCATTTGTATAAACTGAAAGTTGCAAACTTATAAAACAGTTAAATTCCTACTCTAACCCATTTGAAACTTATCCTGTTTTTGAATTGGTGTCATGTTGATGTGGAACAAAGACCCTTCCCCAATCTCATGATTAGTAAGCCTGTTCGAAGAGAATTGATGAACCATTGTGATAAATGGATGAAAACCTAGTTTATGCTAAATTAAACATGATGCAAGCTAAGTTAACATGATTTTATGCTAAAAATGAACTAATTATGAAATTGCTAAGCTAATCTGAGCTAATTGTAATCTAAAAGATGGAAACCCTAATTCATATACAAACTAAGATGGATGCATGGAAGCCATTAAATATGGATTCTCTAAGCTATTATACAACTTAAAATTATCTAAAACAAGCTAAAAGTGAGTAAAAGATGAGTGTGGATGTAAGTGAATTCAACAACATAAGTTTGCAATTGAAAGATGGTTGAGATTCAACAACATGAGTTTTCTCTAAAAAAAGATGGATCCATTTGTCTCCAAATAGTGTCCTATTTATAGGAAAGAAAATGAGGAATGGAGGGTTGAGATTGAAAAGATTAATCAACGGTCAAATATGAAGGAGATGAGAGGCATGGATCATGGATTATCATCAATGGATGAGAATGCATGATGGAATTTAATCAAGGATTCACATTTTCTCCAAACAAACAACTTTTGACCTACACACACAAGTCAAAGGTGACTTGTTCAAAAGGTTAAAGGTTAAAACTTGCTTAAGAAGCTAAGTGAAAATATCCCTTTTTTCAAATGATGGAGGAATAAGAATATTCTTTGGAATATTCATTTGGGTGAGGAAAAAGACATTTTGTAAATTAAAAGAAAAATTTAATTGTGCAAAAAGGAGATAAGGAATATTCCCTTTTTAGAGGAAAATTAGTTTAATTGCTAATCAAACAAGATTTAATCATGTAGTTAGGGGATTTGGAGGAATAAAGTGTTATTTATTAAATAATTTAATAAATGGGGAGAGAGAGATGAAATGATATTTAATTAAATAACTTAGGGTTATTTAATTAAATAAGATGACTTAGGGAATTAAATTAAATATTTTGATTTATTTAATTTAATAGGATGAAATGTTAGCATGAAGGGGGATGAATTAACCCAATTTTGATGAATTAGGTTAATAGATGAAACTAATGTAATTAATTAAATAGCTAGACTAATTTAATCAATTAAGCGAAAAGAAGATGGGTTTAAAGAGGAAATGATGTTAGTAAATCTGTTTCGAGTGTATGAGATCATTTAGGACATTTTTGAGTGTCTAGATTTTGCCCCTCTTTGAAGAGAGGTACCTACTGCTTCGATTCAAAGAATAATGCTCTTCGGATTAAAACTACTGCTTAAATCAAAAAAATAAAAAAATTATGATTTTTTAGATGCCCCATTGCTGAAGGATAAAGCTGATTCCCTGCCCCCTCGAGAATTCAAGCGGAAATTTTGAATTTTGGGTTGATTTATTGATAAAGGTTAAAAGCTGCCCCAAGGGTCCAGAAAGGCTCCGGGATGCAAGAATTATGCTAAAAATGCAAAAAAATGATGTAGGATAAGGTTCAGATTGGAAAAGTTGGTGAAATGATGCTAAACTCTAGCTTGAAGGTGAAATTAGGGAAAAAAACCTAATTTTCTTGCATAAATAAGCCAAGAAGGGTCACTTTCAATTCATTTATGCCTTCACACTTGTGAGATTCTTGCTATTTTGAGCTCTGACCCTTTGAAAAAATGGCACGCCAAGAGCTTCCTAGGAACATCTTCGACTGAGTTTGAGAGTTCCAACAACTTCCAGGCGTAGGACCACCGGTATGTAACTCCAAACTTGATTTTAAATTTGACTTTTGGATGCATTTATTATGCTTTGAAATTTAAACTTTGGCAGCATCGCTATATAGCGACACCCAAATTGAAATCAACGATGTTGAAATGAATTATAATGACGCATATGTATATGGTGACGCTAGTCGCAATTTAAAATTAGGGTTTCTAATTTTAAAGTGTGACGTATACTTGGATAGCAACTCTTCTACCAATTTAGAAATTAGGGTTAAGGTTTGCCAAAGATTAAATAGTGATGCCTGTGTGTTTGGTGATGCATGTTGTGATTTATAATTTTAAATGCTTTTGGGCGTCACAATTTGAAATTTAAATATAGCGACACTATCATAGATAGTGATGATATTGTGATTTTTGAGCTATAAATTTCAAATTGAGTCAAATTTCCTTAATTTCCTAATGTCATGCGCTTCGTGGATGCAGGAGGTCACCCCACTGTTGATGTCACAGGAGCATAGGCACACCATATTGGAGAGATTGAGTGATATGTCAGAGTTGCACTAGGATCACCTGGGAGAGATCGACCTCTAGTATGTCACTTATGCACCTGTCATTTAGACACATCTTGCCATGATGACTGCTTTGTGTGAGAGATGGAATAGTGAGACCTCGTCTTTCCACCTTCTGATAAGCGAGGCGATGGTGACCTTGGAGGATGTATGGTGTATACTGCATTTGTCGATACATGGCAATTGTGTGATCGATGATGTTGATGCTAGATTTGATGCCTATCATGAGGTGATGGAGCTTGAGGACATCACCTTGGTGACATCACAGATTGACCTCGAGATGTATAGAGGTCATGTGCCCACATTCAGATTGATTCTTGTAGCCATTATTTCAGGTTTGGTTGCTCCTGATAGATGTAGCAAAGGGTTCAACACAAGATGGGGTTTGGCATGGCATCAGATGCTCTACAAGAGGACACTCTTTACGTGGGGGCCCCATGATGTTGGCCTCTTTGTATCATGATATGAATGATTTTGTTTAGTGCAATGGGAGAGCTATTGGTGTAGGGGTGACTCTGAATCATATTTGGGCATGGGAGCATATCGTCATGCTCCAACCTATTGTTCAGATGATAGACATTGAGCTAGATGATCCTGTGATCCAACAGTACAGAGGTGCTATTACCCTGAGGCACACCAGATAGATTGGGCTCTTGTATTAGCGACAGGTCATTGATGATATGACAATTTTCCATTGGCACTCGTGGCTATAAATGTCACCATGGTTTAATTATGTACATCAGTTATACTTTGCCAAGTAGACACAATACATGTAGGGTTGCGAGTACACCATTATTAAGCGATATTTTCTAGAAAGGGTGGCTCGACAGTTTGGAGAGGTCTAGGATAGGCCAGATGATGGGTACAGGGCTATATTTGCTAGATCAGCCAGAGAGGTTCCCACATGGGGACCAACCATTTCAACTCCCGAGGTAGTCGAGAGCTTTAGATAATTAGCAGCTCAGCCTTGGGCCTATGATTAGGGTTAGGTGGTAGCATAGACTACGCTTGCTTATGATGCTTGGTTCATACCTCCACAATGGTTGACATATCCAGTGGGTGCTCCTTCACAAGGGAGCCCCAGAGGTAGGGAGCTAGAGGCAGAGGATAGGGTGGCCAGGATGGTCAGGTTCCAAGGGCTCCACTGATCGAACAGTAGCCTCCTCAGCAGCAGGGTGGACAACTGGAACCACAACAATAGGCAACACCACCACCAGATGCTAGGGATGCATAGCTGCAGTAGAAGGTGTAGACTTTTACTGGTGAGTGGGATCAAGCTCGCTAGCAAATTTTGGGTATTACTGCTAAGCGGGACCAGGAACGACAATAGGTGGTTGTCATCACGATCGAGAGAGATCAAGTGTTACAATGTGTATAGGTCGTGACCTGAGAGAGAGAGAACAGGAGATTGCCCGGCGCCAGTAGATATAGGCTATGATGGTGGCCACTCATGGTAGGACAGTTTCGGTGAGGTTGTACAGAGAGGCCATTATAGAGGGTGTGTATTATAGGAAGCATTACCACTAAGATGTACCATAGGCACTTAGACAACCTAATTTTTTGCAGCACAGTGATGCACGACCGAGAGTAGAGGATCAACCTGAGAGGCAAGTTAGAGAGGGTAGCAACCATTAGGGCTAGCTATTATGTATAGACACCTTTTGATTTTGTTGCCCGATTCTTTATCACAGATATACATTCATGGGCTCCTTTTTGATAGCCTCGTGGACATTGTACTTTTGATCGTTATACATACATTGATCCAGATTTTGTACCATGACATTCATTTTTTTGATATATATATGATACAGATACAAATGATTCATGATGTGTTCATCTTACTTCATGTTTATGGATGCAATGTTGAATTCTTTTTCAGTATCTTTTCACGATATGCTATGGAATGAATGATATGTGATGTAAATATTATGGATGCAAATGATGTCGATTTATTTCTTTTTATGTATTTTCTATGCAATTTTATGATGATAATGTATGCATATGGATGTATGGATGCAAATGCGCATGATATGCAACAATTTAAGATGCTTGTAATAACAAATCTATATTATTCATCACAACTCAAATGATAATGTAGAATGTATGATGTGATATGCAATGATTATGTTGATGGTTGCTATGATTATGCTATTATTATGAAATGTATGTATGTTGATGGTTTGTGGATGTAGGGTGGATGCATTGATGATGTTTTTGTTGACTATCATGATACTAGGTTAGCGTGAAGAGAAGATAAAAGAATAAAGAATGAATGACCGTTGATTTTGATGATTGCTTCAAAAGATCCAATAAGTCCTTAATCCAACGAGACTTTATTAGAGATGATGACAAGACAATACAAAAATGAAGATGAAATTCAAGATGATGAGTTGCTCACACTTCAGGATTGTGATTTTTGACATTCCTTATTGTTTGATATAACGCATAGACATGATGCATCAAGCTATTGATAACTAGGACGACGTTGTATCTAGTGTAATGGACTTTGACTCAACAAACAAATAGAATAGTTCTTGTTCATACCTTGACTTATAGAAACCTCATTGGAATGCAAGTTAGAAGCTTAAATTATATTGGACCAAAGCATATGCAATAGTCAACAACATACCGTAAACAACCTTCTTACACACAACTAAGCAAGTATGCACCAAGATTATTTTACAAGAGTATCCACAAGCATAGAAAACAAAAGATAATGATCGATTCCCAATCCTTTCTCTCTAAATCTTTTTTATAGGCATCATCGAGAGGTCCTTAGAAGGGATCATTAAGATAAATTATAAGAAAAGATCAAAGACAAACAGTTAGTGTTATCTATATATCTCTTGCCTAGTTTAAGTTTAGGTAAATTGATTTTTGATATTGGTGTCCATCGCAGGAAGGATACATCTTAGGACATGTTAATCAGAGATTGTTTGATGTTAGGATGATGATGCTAAGATGAGTTGTTGATATAAACATCCCTAACTCATTTACCTATGATTTAGACTTTAGATTTTGACATTTAGGTTCACACTTTATAACTTACTATGCTTGTTTTCTACTTGTTTTGCCAAAGGTTGAAGGTGATGATCAATTTATTATGGGTGAAAGCGAGATGGGATGGGTGGTTTTGGATTTTCTGGAATATTTCAATGTTTTTGGTATTTTTGGAAATTTTTTGAGGTTGTTTTTGGTCTTTTTGAAAGTTTATATGAATGTTTATGATTTTCTCGACTCTCCTCGAGCCATTTAGGTTTCTAAGATAATGGAGGCTTTTAGGTCTTTGAATATTTTCATTGTTTTGGATTTTCCATTTTCAAATGTTTTTGTATTTTTTGGTTTTTTGAATGTTTTTGAGTTTTCTAAGATATTTGGATGTTTTGGGGTTTTTTGAGATATTTGGATGTTTTGGGGTTTTCAGAGATTTTGACCAAGAACCTAACCTAAGGACCTATCCTAGGGGTCTCAGGGGCTGATCAAAGATAAGCCTTGCCTAAATTATACACACAAAGACCATGTAGTTCAAGTGACTCGACCCATTTACAAGATGAAGATATGAACAAATGGAAGATGTTAGTTTATTATGATGGACTCCTAAAGGAATGACCTAGGGTGTCTCGGGGGAACATCAATGATGATCTTTCCTACGTTCAAGCTCAAAGACAACGTAGTTTGACAAAGGTACTGCTTTTTGGATTTTTTGATGTTTTGACCTTTTTAAGGATTTTGATGTTTTCTGGATGTTTTGGATTTTTTCCTTTACAATTTTCTAAATGTTTTTGAATTTTAGTTCTACTATATTTTGCAAATGTTTTTGGGATTTTCTGATAAGCATTTTACGAATGTTTTTGGATTTTTGATGAGATAAGATTTTTGATGATCTTAAGATATACAAGAACCTGATATGACTCATAACAAAATGCCCCAAGTGTGGCATGTTAGACTACTTCGATAAAGGCAGGACCGACTAACCTTTGGAATATGCCAAGTAGTGCTAAAGGGTTCATGATACTTCATAATATCAAGCTATGATAAGGATGCGAATGATGGATAAATGGTGATGCAAAGAATGATAGGATAAAAGAGCCAAAGAATAGATGGATGTGCTTTATTTACGCAAGGTGCCTATTTGCCAGGTTTTCACCAAGGTACTTTCCCAAAGCGCCACCAAAGTGGTTTTCACTAGATGATTTTTTTCTTTACTTTTTTCAATCCTTTTTCTCATTTTTTTGGATTTTGATCATTTTTTTATTTTCAGATTTTATATGGGCTTCAAGACTAGGCATAAAACTTTTTGAGATGCAAGCTATTAGTTGGTTTCTACAAGGATTCACCTTCAAGGATTGACAGTTGGTACACTCCTAATCCATAGCTTGTTGTGATGACAAAGGGACCCAACCCATTAGTTTCAAACTTTCCTTTGTTGTCTTGATTTGGAAGGTTCTTCTAATTCTGCTTTAGGACAAGATCTTCAACTTGGAATGACCAACATTTAATACTTTTGTTATAACTTTGTTTCAATTAGTTTTGATATATTTGCAAGTGATTGAGTGTGTCGAGATGATGTTCATCTAGGAATTGTAGTTCATTCAACTGAGACACTCTATATTCTTCCTGAGTAATCAGGTTCTATAATGACACTCATAATGATGGAATATCCACCTCAATAGGCAAGAAAGCTTCTGATCCATAGACAAAAGAGAAAGGGGTTGCACCTGTAGGCATGCAGATATTGGTTTGATAAGCCCAAAGAGTGGGATTTAACTATAGATGCCAGTCATGACCAACTTCATTCACTATTTTCTTCAATATTTTTAGGATAGTTTTGTTCGTAGCCTCAACCTGGCCATTGCCTTGGGGATAGTAATTTAGGATAAACTTGGCAATCTACTTACCCATTATATATGTCATAGGAATGGCTTCTACCCACTTAGTAAAGTACTCACTGGTAGTTATGATAAACTTGTGCCCATTGGATGAGGTTCGGGTGATTTTTCCTATGAAGTCAAGGCCCCATTGTGAAAAAGGCCATGGTGTGATAATTGGCTGCAATTCTTGAGTTGGAGCATGAATTAGATCCCCATGTTGTTGATGACCGGATGAATTTCCACAATAACGATGAGCTTCTTTTCCATGGTTAAATAATAAGCATTCCATCCTCAATAGTTTCTAAATTTAATGCTCATACCACTCAGAATGGGCCCACATATGCCATCGCGGTACTTTGTTAAAGAAGTTAAGGCCTTCCTCGTTAAGATATTGTAGTAATGTCCCTTCAATGCTTGATGGTAAGGAGATTGCTATCACTAGTTTTGCACTTTGTTGAATACAATATCTGGAAGAAACTATTGAAACATGGAAACCTCTTTCATGGGCGGATCCAGACGAAGAGGAATCTCTAGAGGAGTCGTTCTCCCAAATGATAAATCCATTCTAAAATTCCAAGGGAAAAAGGGATAAAGATGAACTCAAGATAACTAAATCTAAACTAATGATTGATTAAAACCTCTGATAGAAAATGAATCATGCCACTCACAACAATCCCTTCACTACAATGATTCCTACAATCTCACCAATACATGATCTCATCATTAATTCATATGAAGATTCAGAACTTTGAATACAACATATAACCTGAAAACATGAAACCTTGTGCAGAAAAAAACTCATAAAGGCAGGACATTAAGGTTTCAAATTTGAATACACAAAACATCAAACTGCTATTAACAGTCTTAAGACAAGAAAGTGGAAAGAAGAACTCTATTGTATTATTGAAACTGAAAGAGTGTCAATCGGTCAAAACTGAGTACAATGTTCACAAGCTCAAAAAAAATGCATAAGAGTAGGAACTCTGATCTGAACTACCGAGAGAGGAGAGCTGAAAAGACCAAGTCTTTGAAAGAACTCTCAAGAAACCCTAATCCGAGCTCAGAAAAAAGCTCAAGGAAAAAGGCCTCAAATTGTCTCAAAAAACTGCCTAAAAGCGTAAAAGCACACCGCTTTCATGATCACACGCCAAGCCTCTAAAAATAGGCTAATCTTTGCTTTAAAAGCTAAAAACAATCTTATCTTCCAAGATAAGTCAAATCGACCAAGAGGAAAGTCAATGTAATATAGTTAAAAGAAAACACAAAAGCAATTTATAGAATATCGCTTTATGATTCTTCTTTACAAGATGCAGATTTGCACAATTAATCTATTTTTTGCAATTAAAGATTTATAATCTTTTGCAAAAAGAAAACTCCTTATTGCTCCATTACAATATTTTGATTTTTCTCAAAAATCATAAAAACATTACATAATTATCCTCCTCATCATATCTTCAATCTTCATTACAATGCATTGATTTTTCTTTTAGAAAAAATCATAAAACATAATAACCCTCTCCATAACATATTTAATTGATTTTCTTCAAAAATCAATTTAAAAAATTAGATAAATGATTGATTTCTTTAAAAGGAAATCAATTGAAAATATAAAATGCTTAAGTGATCTCCTTTTAACCTAAGGCATAGACAAGTGTTTGATTTTTAAAACCAAATGCCTTATTAATAAGACCCTAAAATATTAAACCAAGACTTACAAAGTCTTAAGAACCATCCACAAGGCTCGACCTAGGCATATGAAACCATGGTGACATTAAATATTAAACTTAAGACTCAATTCAAAATGCAACAAAAGACCCTAAGTTTGAAATTATCCCCTCCATGGCAAAAAAACATTAACCTAAATTCAAAATAGGTCAAGATGACAAAACAAGAAGAAACCCTAAAAATAAATTCATTTGCATCTTTCAACCTGGAGACTTTGGTTCTGCCTGGGGAAGAAACACCGACATGTTTGAGCTTGGATTTGAGCTCGTGCTCTTTGAAAATCTTCACTACTGCCTTTAGATTGTTGAATCTTCAATGGGTAAGCTTGCTTTTGCAACGTCGTAGCTACTCCACTTCATTTTAAATCCAAAAAACATTATGGCCGCGGCCTGCTTGCCTTGCTTCTGATCTCTTTTATACTTTTGTGCTTTGTTTCTTTGGCCGATATGAGCTTTGAACTTGAGATTTGTTTGAAGCTCCCATGAAAGAAGTCGCTCGAGGGTTATTGTTTTCCTCTTCTGAGCACAAGGTGAGTCTCTTGGTCCATAAATTTTGGATTCAGTTCATGAGTTTCTTGGTTTATAGCTACAGCTAAGACAATCTCTAGTGTATCTCTTTTCACTCTCTATGCTTATATTTTCTATTCCTTCTGTGTTCTTTTTTTTCACTGGCTGCCATGAGATCCGCTCTAATTCTGAAGTCAAAAACTCCAATGGCTGACCGCACCATAGTCAAAGATAAAATGAACTTCTTAATAATTTTCAGGGCTCAACCCAAAGGAAGAAGCGTACACTCAAATTTCTAAAGTAAAACACCATATGGGTGTTCATTAACTTGGAGAAAAAACTGTATCTTGTCCCTCCTACAGCAACACGATATGGATACATCGAAAAAAATGTACTCTAGCATAAACCCTCTCATGGGTATTGAATGAAAACGAATATTTCTCCACTCTTGAATATCGATCCACCAAAGAAAACAAAATTATATATTCTGCTATTTATTTTCCAAATCCACACATGGGTATTGTATATTCAAGTCATGGGCTCGACCCATCATGGCTGGTGATTACCTTGGACATCTGTCGAAAAGAAACTCACATGGGTGAGCTGGAATTACTCTGTTGTCTTTAATATTCATTATCTTGACCCATTACTTCCTATTTCTGCATTTTACTTGCAACTCGTAGAATAACTCATTCGTGATATGAAAATTCTTCTCACATATGTGGACTTCATGCTGTTATTCTTGAGACATAACTTGTCATGGCTAAATCAACAAATCATATATTTAATCAACATTGCACTCTTGCTTTATGTCTTGTACTTATAAAGAAATTTAACTAAAACATTGTATTTCTGAGGACTGCACTTACTCGATTTCTTCAGTGCACGATTAACATCTCCGAGACATCTTTGTAAATAAAATGCTATCATTTCTTTGTCATTCTAGAACAAGCATTTCTTATTGCATACCCTGATGTTGCATTGCATTGAAAACTTGATATTCTTTCATTTTTTTATTGCCTAAAACTCCACAAATATGCACTTAAAAAATTCCTCTTGTGCCTTTCATTGACATGCCATGTTTGAACTCTCATGCTTTCATAAAATTGCCTACTCTGGAAATGACACTTGTGCATCTGAATTTTTATCAAATCTATTCGTGCCTAATTTGCTTGACTCTTGTAACTCACTGAAAATAATTTTGAATGCACATCGTACTTTGATTGTTGTCTTCAACTAAATCACTGATACATGGTTCTATTTGAGACATCCTCCCAGCCAGAATAAGTTGTTTGTCCCTGCACACTTGTGATTCTTACAGCTGTATTTGACTTACTAGTCGAACTGGAACTGGTTACTCTTTTTTCACTTGAATGCACTACCTGTGTTTCGTACTCTTGAGCTTCCAAAATGGTACTCTTCATGCATTTTTATGTTCCACCTATCAATTTGCTTTAAAATCTTCTCTCTTTCATGATGAAAACCAAAACAAAATTCTTGATTAAGGCATAATATATGCCTGTTCACTATCCTTGACCGTGAAAAGAATGAATTGATGAACTGAAACTTGCATGACATATATGATACTTGATTAACAAGATAACACTGAACTTTAACTATGCAACAATATCTGATGTGAATGTACTCAGTTGAATTCATTTAGTGAACTAAACTCATTGTTCACCTGTAGCCTTCAAAAAACAAACCTGATTGTTATGAATGCACAGTTGGTTAAGTTGCCTGATGGATAATGTTGTTTTTACTCTTTCAGTTGTTCTTCATTTCATTTGATGAATATGATAATGTATCTTTAAATCAGCCCATTTAATGAATAGGGCAGCATGCCGAGCTCTACCCTTGTGGGAGCCCGATTTCCTCCACATGCTTGGTCTTCGAATAATGTTCAGCTTCATGATTTTACCTACACCTGAACAAGGAAACAAACAATGTTAGCATAAAAAATAGAACATGATGATCATGATATTATTATTTCTCCTTCAGCTCATTTCTTTCGTACTACACTTGATTGGATTGATTTTTTCAATGCATGGTTAATAGTAGGTTGTACTATTGTGGGTGCCTTACATAGGTTACATCATAATCGGAGCCACTGACACCCCTCTTTTCCTCTTACAGGTTGATGGAGCTCGAGAAGACAAGGTGCACCATTCAGCATCAAACGTCGTTAATTAGGCAATGATGATTATGTGTCACTTATGTGTTTTCCTTTCTGCATCTCTTGTAGTAATGTGCTATTAGCAATGTGTTGTAATAGTTATATCCACGACTTGTGTGGATCTTTGATTTCAATGCTTTTCAATTGAAAAGAAAATGCATTTTCATGCAATGTTGTAATATCATTATGATTGTGAAATCAAATGAAGCCTTGTAAAAATATGAGTTCTTTACGAAATAAATGAAAGCATTTGAAATGCTATTTTGCTTATTTGTTCAATTCTGTATTTCTGCCATTTCTGGAACATCTAAATGGCATTCTGGAACTTAATTTCTGAAACTCTATTTCTCCTTTAAAAATGCATAACTGTTACTCAATGCATAATAATGATAATGCAAAAAAGCATTGAACTTAAACTGCAATTCCACCTTATGATAAATAACATTCAGCCAACTCCACCAGCTGAGGCAAAAAATTGGTAACATTTTGGCGACAACTGCTATATGCTTACCTGCTAAGCATAGATCAGTGGCCTTTAAACAATTCATTGGGCGCGGAGTCAATTTTTCCCCTTCTTGAAACTCAAAATTTTGAACAGCAACACTCCAAAACAGCAGCAAGAAAACAAAACAGAACCGAAAGCAAACCAACAGGCCCTGATGGCCAACAGAACAATGCGCAGCAGCGCTTAGAGAAAGTGAAACTACTGAAATAGAAATTGTGAAACACACTTATTTGTAGCAACTATTCTATCCTACACTAACCAGCCAAAGTTGTTGGTCAAACAAAACCATCCACAGGCTGGGTGAAATAGCACCCCTTTCTTTGTAATCTGCAAAGCTTAATCGGCTTGTGAATCCATGAAAAGATGTGGCGAAATATCAAATATTCAACAGTTTGTTGCAACACCCTCCCAAAGAGGAAAAAGTAATCACTTACTAACGTTTCTGGGCCTACTAACTAGTGGTGATCGGGTGAAAAAATGAGCCAATTGTGCATAATTGGATACCTCATTGGCTGCTCAACATCAGTAATATCATGGGGCTGCTCCTTCTTGCTCATTTCCAATCGAGCCAGGTGACTAATAGGACATCCCCTTGATAGCCTAGGACTGGAGGTAAAGCAACCCGAATGATCATTGATGACAACACCGTCCTCACCTTGCATAATGGTTTGCCATACTAATTCCTCTTCCATAGTTAATGGGTCACCTTCTTCCGTAAGAGTGACTAATAACTCATCGAAACTATCCATGCTTAGGGAGATCTTAGAAACATTGGATATAGGTTCAACTCCCTCATCATTAATCGACGGGAAGCTTTCCAAAATAGGACTCTTTTCTTCAACGAGGGCAGGCGACGGTTCAAACAACAAGATAGCTTTCTCCAACTGATCCTCATTTGGCATATCAACTTCAAACTCCTCTGTCTAACAAAAAGGCAACTCATCCGACCAATCAAGATCATAATGCTGGTTAGGCTGCCCCGTAACCAATGATTCCTTTGAAAATTCAACCACTGCCCCCTCTTGCTTCTTTCGATCGGAGTAACCTTCATTCAAGGATGCTGGAATATCCTCTAAGCATGAGCAAAAAAGCTCAATGTCAGGATGGAAAAGATCCTCTTGGCCACTTTCTTGCGGTCTTAAAACATCAGGGTTCAAAACCTCATCTTGTTGTTCTGGGGCTGGTATGGGTGCAATCTGAGATATGCTTTCTCCACTATCCACAAAAAATGGCAATTCATTACACAGATCAGGCAAAACTTGAGAACTATTGGCCATTTCTTGATCTAGAATCTGTGGTTCCTCAAACACAGCCTCCTTTATCTCTTGTAGGAACTACCCTTGATGTTCTGAGTCTTCTCCTTCGTTGTACCAACTAGATACTTCAAAAAAATCATCAATATTTTGTTGCTCCAATGAACCAACTTCCTCTGCATATGCAATACTCTTAGGTTCAGCCGAGAAAGGAGTACAATTAGCAACAACCGCCTGCTCTATCTCTTGCAACAATTGTTCCTTTGAAGACTTTTCATTGTCCTCCACAAAACAGGGTAGCTCATTAGTGAAAACATGGAAGGATTCATCAGGGGAAGGCTTCTCCTGACCAATCTTTTGCTGCTACAAATGGTAAACTACCAAAGCTGAACGCAATGGATTTACCCTCCTAAGCTCCTCGATGAAGAGCAGGGTATCCTGGTCAAGGAGGTCACCCATGGATTCCTTAGGTGAAGAAACTTGGAAAAATTCTTGAGTTCTCTGAGATGAAAACTGCTGCTCAAGGGGCTGATCCAGAACTACAATAGGCTGACTATAACCATTTGGGATTGCAAGCTTAATAGGTTGGCTCAGGGAGTTTAAAGATCTATCCTGCCTAAAACTTGGAATTTCGACCTTAGGTATGCTAGAAGGCTCATTTTTCATAAAACATGGAAATTTGAACTTACGAACCTCTTCTTGAAGAGGATGTTATGAAATAGCAAGAGCTATTTGGACTTCATTCCTTTGAAACTGAGCAAGCAGAAGTTGTGTTTGAGCGGCTGCCTCCCTCTCCAAATCCTCCTCAAACTGAATTCTTTGGGTCTCCAGCTCCTGTTCATGTAGATAGGTTTGATAAGCCAGCTCCTCCTGCTACTAATTATACTCAAGCTACTTCTTGATCTCCTCCAGCTGACTCATGTAATCAAGCAGTGTGCTCTTTATACTTGCAATCCCATCCTGCTGATCTATTTCATTCATTTTCCTTTCATAATTCAACAATATATCTTTGAAGCTCAAGTCTTCAATCTCTTGGGACTGATTTGGAACATATGAGGGTTGAGATGAATAATGAGCAAGGGTGGGTGGGTGGCAACTATACTGGGTATGTTGATTCTGAAAAGTCATGGAACTGAAACCAGCATCACGATTATGCTGATATGGTTGATACGAATATGGATACATAGGGCTTTCATGATATGGCGGATGGTATGACATATTATCATGAAGCCTTGACATGCTTGTTCATCTAAAGGCTAAAAACGAGCAAAAACTTAGAATCTTTAACATCATACCAGCACTTGATCATTTTGAAACCAGAAAAGGCTTCTCGGAGTCGCCATGGTGTTTGATGACTATGCCTCCAAAGGCTGATAATTCTGAAGAGAACACCTGACCCCTCAGTCTGTGTTCCTTTGTGCACTGTTCACACTAGATCTGCTTGAAAATCAGAGAACGGAGTCGCCAGGTGTATTGAAAAGGGCCTCCAAACGGCTGAAAAACCTGCTGCATACACCAGATAGCAACTTTTAAAAGATTAAACTTCTCTGAAATTGCTTTTTAGAGTCCCACCGGGCGTGCCAAAAACTGTTATCAATAGTTTTGCACCCTGCTAAATGCAGTATTCAGCAAACTACTGAAACATGGAAACCTTCTTCAGATATGGGTGATCTAAACGAAGAAGGAATCTCCAGAGTGAGTTGGTTCTCCGAATGATGAATTCTATTCTAAAAAAAAAGCCTCTGAGGAAAAGGATAAAAGATGACTGAACATAAAAACCTATTTCTAACAGATGACCTTCAGGACCTAATAATGATTTAATGACGGTTATGATCTCTTCCTCACAAATAGTTTTCAGAAAGATGCAATATTTCACAGCTTCTCAAGAACAATTGATACATAAATGATTTGCATGAAGACTCGACTTGAAGCACAATATGCAACCTGTATTCCTGAACTTTCTGCATTAAAAATTATAGTTTAAGGACAAAAAAAGGATTCTGTAAACAGAAATCACAAGATAAAATCAAACTAAACTGGAAATGGACACAGAAATGAGAAGTAGGAATGTTGTCTTTATTCAGCTAAAGGAGAATGCCATAATCTGAAACTGAGTACAATAATGGGTTCACAAGCTCCAAAATGTGTATGAGCAGGAACTCTGATCTCCACTACTAAGAGAGGAGAGCCGAAAAGACTAAGTCTTTGAAAACATAGCTCTCCAGAAACCCTAATCCGAGCTCAGAAAAAATCTCAAGGAAAAAGGCTTCAAAATGTCTCAAAAACTGCATAAAAGCAGAAAAAAGCATACTGCTTTTATGATCACACTGTCAAGCCCCTAAAAATAGGCTAATCTTGCTTTAAAAGCTCAAAAAAAACCTTATCTCTCCAAGATAGGTTTGAAATCCGACCAAGAGTAAAAGTCAACAAAAATCTGCTAAAAATAGCAAAAATCACAAAGCAATTTATAGAATATCGCTTTATGATTCTGCTTTACAAGATGCAAATTTGCACAATTAATCTTATTTTTGCAATTAAAGATTGAAAATATTTTGCAAAAAAGAAAGGCTCCTTATTTCTCCAATTACAATATTTTGATTTTCTCAAAAAATCATAAAAACATTACATAATTATCCTCCTCATCATATCTTCAATCTTCATTACAATGCATTGATTTTTCTTTTAGAAAAAATCATAAAACATAATAACCCTCTCCATAATATATTTAATTGATTTTCTTCAAAAATCAATTTAAAAAATTAGATAAATGATTGATTTCTTTAAAAGGAAATCAATTGAAAATATAAAATGCTTAAGTGATCTCCTTTTAACCTAAGGCATAGACAAGTGTTTGATTTTTAAAACCAAATGCCTTATTAATACGACCCTAAAATATTAAACCAAGACTTACAAAGTCTTAAGAACCCTCCATAAGGCTCGACCTAGGCATATGAAACCATGGTGACATTAAATATTAAACTTAAGACTCAATTCAAAATGCAACAAAAGACCCTAAGTTTGAAATTATCCACTCCATGGAAAAAAAACATTAACCTAAATTCAAAATAGGTCAAGATGACAAAACAAGAAGAAACCCTAAAAATAAATTCATTTGCATCTTTCAACCTGGAGACTTTGGTTCTGCCTGGGGAAGAAACACCGCCATGTTTGAGCTTGGATTTGAGCTCGTGCTCTTTGAAAGTCTTCACTACTGCCTTCAGATTGTTGAATCTTCAATGGGTAAGCTAGCTTTTGTAGCGTCGTAGCTACTCCACTTCATTTTAAATCCAGAAAACATTATGGCCGCGGCCTGCTTGCCTTGCTTCTGATCTCTTTTATACTTCTATGCTTTTTTCTTTGGCCATTATGAGCTTTGAACTCAAGATTTGTTTGAAGCTCCCATGAAAGAAGTCGCTCAAGGGTTATTGTTTTCATCTTCTAAGCACAAGGTGAGTCTCTTGGTCCATAAATTCTGGCTTCAGTTCTTGAGTTTCTTGGTTTATAGTTGCAGCTAAGACAATCTCTAGTGTATCTCTTTTCACTCTCTATGCTTATATTTTATATTCCTTTCGTGTTCTTTGTTTTCACTGGCTGCCATGAGATCCACTCTAATTCTGAAATCAAAAACTCCAATGGCTGACCGCACCATAGTCAAAGATAAAATGAACTTAATAATTTTCAGGGCTCGACCCAAAGGCAGAAGCGTACACTCAAATTTCTAAAGTAAAACACCATATGGGTGTTCATTAACTTGGAGAAAAAACTGTATCTTGTCCCTCTTGCAGCAACACGATATGGATACATCGAAAAAAATGTACTCTAGCATAAACCCTCTCATGGGTATTGAATGAAAATGGATATTTCTCCACTCTTGAAGCTCGAACCACCAAAGAAAACAAAATTATATATTCTGCTATTTATTTGCCAAATCCACACATGGGTATTGTATATTCAAGTCATGTGCTCGACCCATCATGGCTGGTGATTACCTTGGACATCTGTCGAAAAGAAACTCACATGGGTGAGTTGGAATTACTGTGTTGTCTTTAATATTCATTATCTTGACCCATCACTTCCTAT
The DNA here is from genome assembly GCA_007258455.2 of Sequoia sempervirens. NCBI lineage: Eukaryota > Viridiplantae > Streptophyta > Pinopsida > Cupressales > Cupressaceae > Sequoia > Sequoia sempervirens. The sequence continues at coordinate 319,778,238 of VDFB02105785.1, forward strand.
TTCTGCATTTTACTTGCAACTCGTAGAATAACTCATTCGTGATATGAAAATTCTTCTCACATATGTGGACTTCATGCTATTATTCTTGAGACATAACTTGTCATGGCTAAATCAGCAAATCACATATTTAATCAACATCGCACTCTTGCTTTATGTCTTGTACTTATACAGAAATTTAACTAAAACATTGTATTTCTGAGGACTGCACTTACTTGATTTCTTCAGTGCATGATTAACATCTCTGAGACATCTTTGTAAATAAAATGTTATCATTTCTTTGTCATTTTGGAACAAGCATTTCTTATTGCAAACCCTGATGTTGCATTGCATTGAAAACTTGATATTCTTTCATTTTTTTATTGCCTGAAACTCCACAAATCTGCACTTAAAAGATTCCTCTTGTGCCTTTCATTGACATGCCATGTTTGAACTCTCATGCTTTCATAAAATTGCCTACTCTGAAAATGACACTTGTGCATCTGAATTTTTATCAAATTTGTTCGTGCCTAATTTGCTTGACTCTTGTAACTCACTGAAAATAATTTTGAATGCACATCGTACTTTGATTGTTGTCTTCAACTAATACACTGATACATGGTTCTATTTGAGACATCCTCCCAACCGGAATAAGTTGTTTGTCTCTGCACACTTTTGATTCTTACAGCTGTATTTGACTTACCAGTCAAACTGGAACTGGTTACTCTTTTTTCACTTGAATGCACTGCCTATGTTTCGTACTCTTGAGCTTCCAAAATGGTACTCTTCATGCATTTTTATGTTCCACCTATCAATTTGCTTTAAAATTTGCTCTCTTTCATGATGAAAACCAAAACAAAATTCTTGATTAAGGCATAATATATGCCTGTTCACTATCCTTGACCGTGAAAAGAATGAATTGATGAACTGAAACTTGCATGACATATATGATACTTGATTAACAAGATAACACTGAACTTTAACTATGCAACAATATCTGATGTGAATGTACTCAGCTGAATTCATTTAGTGAACTAAACTCATTGTTCACCTGTAGCCTTCAGAAAACAAACCTAATTGTTATGAATGCACAGTTGGTTAAGTTGCCTAATGGATAACGTTGTTTTTACTCTTTCACTTGTTCTTCATTTCATTTGATGAATATGATAATGTATCTTTAAATCAGCCCATTTAATGAATAGGGCAGCATGCTGAGCTCTACCCTTGTGGGAGCCCGTTTTCCTCCACATGCTTGGTCTTCGAATAATGTTTAGCTTCATGATTTTACCTACACTTGCACAAGGAAACAAACAATGTTAGCATAAAAAATAGAACATGATGATCATGATATTATTATTTCTCCTTCAGCTCATTTCTTTCGTACTGCACTTGATTGGATTGATTGTTTTAATGCATGGTTAATAGTAGGTTGTACTATTGTGGGTGCCTTACATAGGTTACATCATAATCGGAGCCACTGACACCCCTCTTTTCCTCTTACAGGTTGATGGAGCTCGAGAAGACAAGGTGCACCATTCAGCATCAAACGTCGATAATTAGGCAATGATGATTATGCCATCACTTATATATTCCTTTCTGCATCTTCAGTAGTATAGTGTGCTATTAGTTACGCACTGTGACAGTTACATCCACGGCTTGTGTGGATCTTTGATTTCAATTCTGCTTTTCAATTGAAAATGAAAATGCATTTTCATGCAATGTTGTAATATCATTCTGATTGTGAAATCAAATGAAGCCTTGTAAAAATATGAGTTCCTTACAAAATAAATGAAATTATTTGAAATGTTATTTTGCTTATTTGTTCAATTCTGTATTTCTGCCATTTCTGGAACATCTGAATGGTATTCTGAAAACTCAATTGCTTCTTTTAAATGTATAACTATTTCTCAATGAATAATGATAAAAACTGTGAAACAACATTTGAACTTAAACCACCTCATGATGTAATAACATTCAGCCAGCTCCACCAATTGAGCTGAGGCGAAAAATTGGTAACAATAACATGGTGAGTTGATAGCTAATGTCCCATTGAAGGTTGAAGACAAATATTTTCACTAGTTTTTTTTGGGAACAGGCCACTTACACTTACTAGCCTTGTGTCTCCATCTCTGTAGGTATGAAGCAAAGGATTCCACTTGGTTTTGTTTAATCTTTTATAGGTCGGGGACCATTATGTCTTGCTCTATGTTATAAGAGAAGTGGTTAACAAATTTATCTGATAATTCATCAAAGGTTTTGATCGTAGGTGGTAGATGAGAGAACCACTCAATAGTTACACCACCTCATTAAATAGGATTCATTATTTTTTATATCCATGCAATCTACTGAGAATTCTCATACGTGTTCTATTGGATCTCCTCTTTCCTTGTATTTTTCGAATTCGAGTATTTCAAATTTCTTAGGGAAGGGTATCATGGATATGGAGTAATCAAAGGGATATGGACATGTGTATTGTAGACCATAACTCTTCTTTGGTTTTCCAATTTGAATGTCTAATATCCTTTGATTTAGGTTTTGGATTTGTAACGTTGTTTCATCACTTGGCATGTTCGTTTGATAAGGAGGGATATTATAGCCTCGCTACCCCTCAATGTTTTGTGTGTTATATCATGGGGTTTGTATATATGGGGGGCCTTGGGCCATGTTTTGAGTGTAGGATTATGGGTTGGTTCCTTGAGTACCGATGTGAGTGTGTTGTGGATTGATGGTATGATATTGTTGTGATGTGTAATTTTGAGGTTGTTGTTGTGGTGTGATGTGTTGTTGTTGAGGTGTCATGTGTTTTTGTTGAGGTGTGATGTTTTGTTATTAAGGTGTGTATGTTTGATATTGTGATGGAGGTTGTTTGCAAAAAAGTTGTGTTGTGGGGGATTGGGTGCTTGATTTTGAATATGTGTGTTTTGTGGTTAGACATACGTTTGATGTTGGGTATTGATGTTTTGTGGTGTTGGAACGTACGTTTGATGTTATGTATTTTGGGTAGATGATGATCCATATTGGTATTGGGTGATAGGATCATAGTATTGTTGTTGATGCATGTATTGATTTTGATCTTGGACATTTCCTCGTTACATGCTTTTATCTTGTGGGTTATTGGTTTGTGGTGGTTGTTGATATATGGGTGGATTTTTTTGTTGATACATGTGTTGTCCTTGAGGTGTGTTGTTAGAATGTAGTTGTGGTTTCAAAGGGTTGTTGTCTTGTTGGTTCACTACATGTTGTGTTCTTAGTGTAGGATTTCCCATATTTTGCATGCTAACACTAGGAGTTTGTTGTTGGGTGTTCCAAGATGTCTCATATATGTTGGGTCCCATTGTATTAGTTTCCATATTGTGTGGTGGCATGTTTCGATTTTTCAATATATTTGGATTTTCTTAAGCATGTTGAGCTACCATAGCTTGTTCAACTTGTGAAGGATGTCTATACAATGGATTATCCACATTTTGTGGGAAATATTGATCGTTCCTAGGTGTTTTTGAGAACAAAGGTGGTGTCTTAGGATCCCCCACTAGTTTAGGTATTTTTCTCACCACTAATTGGTCTCCCAAAGGAATGAGAGTAGGATCCTTAAGGTTTTCAATGTTAAAATCTATATGTAGCTTAGCACCACATTGTGCTAGTTTGAGGAAATATGTGTATGGATTTTTTCCAAGAATTTTTCCCATTAGTTTTTGTATTTTTGGATCTTGAGAGTGCTCTAAGAGTACTTAATCACTTATTTCCTCATCACTATCATACTCCTCTATGATCATATATACAGGATTAGGAGGTTTATTTTGTTCCTAGCAAATATGTCTTGATGTTTAAGGTGTATTTTTGTATCACTAGGTGGTGGGTTTGTTTGAGCTTTGAACATTGGTTGTCCTTGAGGAGTTGAGAGTGTATTTGGATCATAACCCCATGGTTGAGATTCCTCATTGGTAGTATTAGTGTTTGGTGCACATAACTACTTTTGTTGGCTTCCATTTTCCTTTTATGTTGGGATCTTATTGTAGTCATTGTATAGGAGTGAATTTGAACCCCTTATGCAAATTCCCCTTTTACACATTCTCACCTTAGAAAACCAAATCTAAAGGAAAAATTCCACATCAGTTGGCTAATTTCCTTCCACTTGGCATCTGTCTATTGTGTCAATAGAAGAATATTTATCGGGGATGCCCGCACGACGCACTTACATCTGTGTGGCGCGCTTATGTCCCTGACGGATTCCTGTGTTTGAAGTTGGAAAAGGCATTACACTTCCTATTGAGAAAAATTTGTAACATCCCTCTTTGACCAATCAACACCAAAAATGGTAGATTCTTCCCTCTTCTCCTTCAAATTCATCCATTCTTCACTCAACTCATTTTTTTTTGCAATATTCAAGCACTCACTTCATCCTTCTTCACAATTTCTTAGCACTTACAGCATTCTCAACACTCCATTGCAACAACAACACTCTATCAACTCTGTAAAGCAAGTGTGATGCAAGCTAGTGCAGCAGGGGCTTGATGTTTTTCAACACCTCCCTTCATCGCATTTGAGGTTGTGGTGGTTGTTCAAGCCTTCTTTCTCCATCATTGGCTAGTGAGCTCTTGGTGGAGGTGGTAACGTTCATTCCTTTCCTTTACGATTTGGTTGAGTAGCTATATATTGTTTTATAGTGTTATTTGTGTACTTCCTTTCTTTACTTCTTTATCATACATTTCTCTATCGTTGTTATTTGGTTGTTTGTGGAGGTGGAAACACCAAAACGGAGGTCTAACTGAGGCAAGCCCCTATACAGCCCCAGCAAATTTCCCCTCTTTCTTGTGTGTAGGTGGTTGTACTTTTGGAGCTAGTTGGTGAATTGGCGACTTGGTGAGATTATCTTCGTCACTTTAGCTCTTATCTATCTATTTTATCACATCCGTTTATATCTCTTGTACTTCATAATTCAATTTTGCTCCTTTAGAAGTCACTAGCTAGGTCGTCAGCTTGTTTTTTGATGGTTTGTATGATATTTTCAGTCCTCTGGTCACACAGACACTAGCACACCTAAGAGACGCCAGTGCGTCACACTATCATCCCTAAACTGCACTTTCATCCTCGGGTAGAGAGCTACCTAAGGTACAATACCGAATCTAAAAACTAGCTCACCTAGCCCCAATCCTGATTTCAAGTCTGCAGAGTGATCGAAGGACATTATAGTTCTCATCATTCTCGTCCCTCATTTCAAACACCCCTTTAGAGTGAGGTAAGTTAGTGCAACCTTCCTCTCTTAGATCTCCATGACCTGGGGCCTTGATGTGGTTGGTCCCCCTCTCTTACATTTTTGGTGAACCTGACATGAACCATTTTGGTTCCATTTGGTGATATTGAAATTTCCTTTCCTCATATTCTAGGAGTGTTGTAGGTGTGAGTGTTGTGAGTCCTTCACCTTACAACCCAACCTATGACCCCTAGTAGGTGTAGTTGGAAGGTTCTAAAAGTGTTACGCAACGAAACCTTAATTAGGTCACTGTCTTATCTTGCAACCTTTGGGGGGAGGGTTGTAAAAGTGTTGTTTATTGCATACGATGGCCTCTTTCCTACATCAACCTATCCCCTCTGCGTAGCCTGTGAGTAGTGGTACTGGCATAACCTTCACCTTACAGGATTTTCTGATGGGTTTTAATAGGGAACCATCTCCTCTCTACATCCTTGCGTGAATCAATGGAAACATCATAGCAGGTGTTCTCGTTGATCTGACATCTCAAGTAAGCATCATAACTGAGCAAATCATGTTAATCAACTTTTTGCATAAATAGGGTACGATGCACCTATGAGCACCATCTGCATGCATGATGGACTTTCTGTACCTCCTTTGGGTAGTATTGTCTTGTTGGTTTTGGTTGGACCTAAATCCATGAATCTTTTGTTCGAAATAATCCCTGGATCTAAACTCTTTAGAGTGAAGTTGGGTATCCCCTGGTTAGTAGCTATGAATGTAGTGCCCTCGGTTTTGCATAAATGTTTAAAATTTATCAATGAGGGTTTTGTGCATGTAATTCATGACACTAGTTATAAACCGTTGGTTGTCCATGGTAGTTACTCCATGGATTACTCTTCGCTTGCACCCATAGGTTCTCTTCCGCCTAGGAAGGACCTCTTGTATCAAACTTATCAAAACCACAAGAGAGGGTGCTTAACTCTGAGAGTGAGATACCGTCCATCACCTTATGCTATTTCACATAGGGCTTGCTTAAAATTTGGCAATGATCCCACAAAGGCACGTAGAAGGGAAGAAGAGAAGTGGTCCCAAGATCCTCCTTCTTCCTCTTCCACTACTCAACCTAATGCTTCCTCTCACCCTGTTGTGGCACCATCATATTTCGGTCCGTGTCAGCGAGAGAATCCTGTGGTGCCCACTTGAAAAAATCCCAAGCGTCCCACATTTGAGCTTCTTGTTATGCCCACGAAGCCTAGGCCCATCGGTATAGCAGGAGGAAAGTTCCACATGGGGAATCTTCTATATCTTGATTTTGCAGCCTCCAACCGCTTATGCCCCCAAGGTAGTAAATAGGAAGAGGCCTGTCGTCGAGGCATTAGAGCTGACTCCCCCCACTGCTTCTCAACCTGCTCTTCCTACTCCCATTCAGGATCATGTCCCTCTGTTGAAAAAAACTATAGTGGACACTCCCATGGTTGAGCAGGAGCCTTCTATTCCTTCGCAACCTCTGGTCTCTAGCTCAAAGAGTCATAGAAATTTCCTTACAAGCGAGTGCAAGCACCAGTGAAAATATCTCGCAGCTAAGCAAGTAGCCTTATAGAGGAAGGATGAGGAGTCGATCGCCCTGCTTCAAGGCCTCCTGCCACGTCCTCCTCTCTCCTTCCCTCTACTTCCATTTAACCAAGCTCTGCATCACTTCTGGATTTTGTTGTGAGTAAGAATGTTCCTGACCCCAAAAATTTGTAGGTGTTCATCTCTCCTTCAATGGAGCTACCCTTGTTGATGTCCCTTCTTTCCCAAAACCCATAGATATTCCAAACACTTCGGTGGTAACTGCTTCGATTTTCTCCTCCTCCTCCTTCGCACCTCTTGCCTTGTTTGTGGGGATTTCATGTCCCCTGATGAAGCAGAAGGTGGAAGCTAGTCCTTCCAGCAATGAAGGATGTAAGAGGATCCCAGCTTCTCCGAAAGGTGCTCCCACACTAACTTGTTTTTTTTACTAACAAAACTAGTCTCGGCTTCCCCTAAGTTCGTCACCACTCCCGAGACACCAGTGAGCTTAGCGGTGAATCTCAGGCATAGCTTTCCCCATCTATTGAGGTACAATATGGCACTCTAGTGAAATGCATGTTTAACTCTCTAAATGAAGTTCTAGCCTTGTCTGCGATTTTCATGAAATTGTTGACAATAGCTCCACGAGATTCGAGTGGAGGAGACCTTGTGGGGCCTTCTTCCTTAGACCTTGTTGTGGGAGGGTCAAAAGCTCTTCCTCTTAACATCCCACCACTGCAGGCTCATCCTCCTTCCCCCCACGATGATCTGTAGTGGGAAGTGGACAACCTCTTGGTTGGTCAGTGTTAGGGGGAGGCCTCTTTTTTATCTTTAGATTAGATGTGTGTGTTGTGATGTGTTCCCTTGTGATTGTGTTGTGTTCCTGGATGACCCTTGTCACCCTTGTTGGTGCTTGGATATAGGAGTGATTTTTGTGTCATAAACCTTCTTCTATTTGTATCATCATACTTCCATATTTGTGATTGACTTTCGATGAATTGGGGATGATACAAAGCGTTGGGTGGATTTAGGGTTCCCTTCCATGTTGACCCAATTTTTTATTTTTATTTTGTTTTCTCATGCATTCTTCACATGATCTGATATAGTAGGGGTTTGATGACAGTTCATTTTATATACTATTACTATACTTATATATATTTTTATAAGCAGCTCTGACCCTGAAATATCATATCACCCCTGTGTCTCTTATTTGTTATTCTATTTTTTCTCTTTCACTCTTTTCTTATCTTTCTCTCTTCTTTGCTTGAGTTTTCCCTCTCCTATGTGACAATGCCTTTTATATAACACTCTAATTTTCAAAATAATTATTCGTTTCCAATGAATCTTTTCTTGAGAATCTTTGCAAACTTTTCAAAGAATTGCATTTTTGACTTGAAACCCTGATGGAACATGTTTCCTTCATCATGGGTTCACAAAGAAAGAACTTGAGACCTTTTCCTTCGAGGAGGGAGTAGCTTTGACCTTCCCCTCACAAGGGGGCATTTTCTTTCTTTTGAATTTCTTGATGAAGTGAACATCTTTCGAAAGGATTCCTTGATGATGAATTGATTTGAGAAAAAAACATCTCTTTCGCACTTTCAAATAGCGCGTCCTTTGAGTGGACCCCTTTCTTCACGTCGAGTTCCCAAGGGACCCCTTTGAAAGCTTTCCAATCTATCAACGGTTTACATGATTTTTTGCTTACTTTCCTGCATGGCCGCTTTTGGACATGTTTTATCTATGGATAAACATGTTGCTTTCTAGGTGTGCCTATAAAACTACTTTTTGACTTTATGGAGTCTCCCTTCCTTGGGTTTCCTCCATGCAAGAGATCTTGGGGGATACCTCCCTATAGGTCTGTGGGCCTGTAGAGTGCTTCTTCTAAGCTTCCTCCATGCAAGAGATCTTGGGGGTCGCTCCCTTGTAGGTCTACGAGTCTATAAGGCACTTTGTCTAGGTTTCCCTCATGTGAGAGATCTTGGAGGACACCTTCACTGTAGGTCTGTGGGCCTGTAGGGTGCTTTTTTTGGGTTTCCTTCATGTGAGAAATCTTGGAGGATGCCTTCCCTATAGGTATGCGAGCCTGTAGGATTCTTTTTCTGGGTTTCCTTCATGTGAGAGATCTTGGAGGACACCTTCCTTATAGGTCTGTGGGTCTGTGAGGTGCTTTTTCTGGGGTTTCCTTCATGTGAGAGATCTTGAAGGACACCTTCCTTGCAGGTCAGCGGCCTATGAGGTGCTTTCTTCTCGGGGCTTCCTTCATGTGAGAGATCTTAGGGGTCACCTCCTTGTAGGTCTGTGGGCCTGTAAGACGCTTTCATTCTACTTCATAGTTTTGTGGGGCTATGGAGTCCTTTGCCTACCCTATGCTTTAGAGCTCGCCAGATTGTGGTCTACTTCCTCAATGGTTTAGGTATAAATTTCTAACCCTATTCACTCTTCGATCTACTTTACCAAAGCACTCATTAGTATTTGTGCTCGCTAGAGTGGGGGGAAAATGTATAGGAGTGAATTTGCACCCCTTACAAAAATTCCCCTTTTACACATCCTTAGGTGAAATTCCACATCAGCTGGTTGATTTCCTTCCACTTGGCATCTATCTATTATGTTAGTAGAAGAATATTTTTCGAGGACACCTGTGTGGTGGACTTACATCCTTGACAGATTCCTATGTTTGAAGTTGGTAGAGGCGTTACACTTCCTATTGGGAACGATTTGTAACATCCTTCTTCGACTAACCGACCTTGAAAATGGCAGATTCTTACCTCTTATCCTTCAAATTCATCCATTCTTCATCCAACTCATCTCTTTTTGCAATCTTCAAGCATTCACTTCATCCTTCTTCATAATTTCTTAGCACTTCCAGCATTCTCAACACTCCATTGCAGCAACAACACTTCGTCAACTTTGTAAAGCAAGTGTGAGGCAAGCCATTGCAGTAGGGGCTTGAGGTTTTGTAATACCTCCCTTTATCGTAGTCAAGGTTGTGGTGATTGTTCAAGCCTTCTTTCTCCATCATTGGCTAGTGATATCTTAGTGGAGGTGGTAATGTTTCATTCCTCTCCTTTATGATTTGGTTGAGTAGCTATATAGTGTTTTGTAGTGTTATTCACGTACTTCCTTTCTTTACTTCTTTATCATACATTTCTCTAGCATTGCTATTTGGCTATCCATGGAGGTGGAAGCACCAAAACGGGGGTCTGACTGAGGTAGGCCCCTATACATCCCCAATAAATTTCCCCTCTTTCTTGTGTGTAGGTTGTTGTACTTTTGGAGCTAGCTAGCAAATTGGCGACTTGGTGAGATTATCTTCATCACTTTAGCTCTTATCTATCTATTTTATCACATCCATTTATATCTCTCATACTTCATAATTCTTTTTTTCTCCTTTAGAAGTCACTAGCTAGGTCGCCAGCTTGTTTTATGATGGTGCATACTGTATTTTCAATCCTCTGGTCATACGGACGCCAGCGCACCTAAGTGATGCCAACATGTCGTGCTATCCTCCCTGAACCACGCTTTCATCCTCAGACAAAGAGTTACCTGAGGTATAGTACCAAATCCAAAAACTGGCTCGCCTAGCCCCAATCCTAATTTCAGGTCTATAGAGTGATTGAAGGACATTATAGTCCTCATCATTCTTGTCCCTCATTTCAAACACCAGGTTTAGAGTGAGGTAAGCTAGGGAAGCCTTCCACTCTTGGCTCTCTATGGCCTAGGGAATTGACATGGTTGGTCCCCCTCTCTTACAGTCATAAATGATCTCAAAAGACCTTGGTGAATTTGAGATGACAAGTTATGGAAATGGGATGGTGTTTTGATTTGAGATTTTGTTTGGTGAAATGGTGTACAAAGGGGATGTGTGTAAACCTTTTGGAAAAAAGATGTTGATTGTTTGTTATGGATTGATGTTGATGTTGGGATAGTTGGATGATAAATTTTGATGTTGGATGATAAGATTTTGCTACTCAACCCTATGATGAGGAGATGAGCCAATTTTGGATGTTGTTTGATAAATGACACTATGATGTTGGATGCTCAAACCCAAGGATAAGAGTATGAGTGGATGTTTGATGTTTTGATTTGAAGCTAGTCTAGAATACAAGATGCACAAGACTTAGATTGATGTTTTGCTTTATTTTGGAGGATATGTTGATTTGCTTTACTTGAACTAGCTATGAGGTTGCAAGTAAAGGTTGTTGCTAATAGCCTAGAAAATAATAGCAAGATGATGGGTTGATTTGTTGTGTTTGATACATGTCCAAGACTAGGTTGATGTTTGATTGTTGATCGTGGTGATATGAAGTATGTTGATAAGATATGATGTAAGTTTGATTTTGATGTTGTGTCCAAAAGGTGATAGTTACGAACCCTAGGCAAACCAAGTTCAAAGTGTAGGATGGTGATGTTGGATTGTGTATAGATGAACACATAGGTCCAACAATGACAGTGTTCTCTGACAACTGTGTAAGATATTAGGCCAATGTTTTGAAACCATTTTTTGAAAAATTCATAGATGTGCTAGAAAGTAGGATGATAGCAGCTTATGTCTAGGATGATAGCGACAAAAATTAGGATAATAGCAATTATGTTTAAGAATGACAGTGGTAATTTAGGCAATAGCGATCTCTGTGTAATTCAGTGATTGGTTCAAAATAGATTTGACAATAGCAATATTTTGCACAACAACAGTCATAATTTAGGACAAACATGGAAGGATTTTAGAAAAAAAGTGATAAAATTGACAGTAGCAGCTCTATTTTGATAGTGTTTTGTTTTGTTTGACGGTTTCAAATAAGTTCACCAAGTTTGATGTTTAAAGTGTGATGTTTTTGAGGTGTTTGATAGCAAACGATGCATACAACAAATAAAAATATTGCAATAATTGACTCAATGGTAAAGGGGGATAATGTGTGGTCCTTCTTCCTTTAAGATCCACTGGTATAGCTTGAAGAATATCAGTCAAAACACCCTAAGGAATAAAGGTATGTTCTTCTCTGTAGGCCTACCTCACCCCCGAAAGAGTGATGAATTTGAATTCATAGAGGGGTCAAATAGGATATATCAAGGAAATATATCATCTTGATACTCTTGGATTTGTCAAAGAGAATAAACTCTTAAGCCTTCTGCCTCAACTATAAACTAGACATGGTAAGTAACTTCTAGGAATGGTGCAAATCACGTGGACTACTTTGAAGAACATTTCAGAAATACTTGGATGGGTTTCTAGATACAAGGTGTGTAATGACAATCATGAACACTGCAACATATGCATCAAATACATGAGACAATTAAGTCTCTAGCCTAGCCTATGTAACCCATTACATTCGTATGAGGACTATTGGCACATTATGGCATTCCCACCTAGATTTGTGTTACTTTCTTTCAATTTCTTAAAGCTTTGATATAGCCTGCCATTAAACATGCTTTTAGGGTCACTTATGAGTTCTTCATTGTGGGATGTGTCTCATAGGATGGCCCTTATCTAATAAAAGGGATGACCAACAAAAAAAATCAAAGAGACCAAGGATTGTCAAAAAGACGCAGGGGGAGAGGATACATACTTAGCTTGCCAATCACGGAAGACACAGTGGGCAATTTATCGCAATTAAATTTTAAGCCCAAATTAAATGTTGTAGATAACAATTTGTGTTTTAAAAGCACCAAATTCAAATTTTAGAGACTTCAAACACACATACACATGCTACAAGATAATTTGTTTCCATTGCAATTAGATTTTTAAGCCCAAATGAAATGTTATAGATAGCAATTCATGTTTTTAAAGCACCAAATTCAAATGTTTAAAACATCCATACAAATGTTGCAATCTAATTTGTTTCCATCCCAATTAGATTTTTAAGCCTAAATGAAATGTTTAGATAGCAATTCGTGTTTTTAAAGCACCAAATTCAAATGTTAGAGACTAAAAACATCCATACAAATGCTTGAAAATAAAATAATCTTGAAGAAGGTTCTACAAGCAAATGTATTAGTAGTTTAAGCCATTAAGATTCTTGGACCATTCGTTAACCCTACAAGCAAACAATTAGTAGTTCAATGAAAAATATGTCATCACCCTACAAGAGTTGTACCAACAAAGTTAGATAATCTCACAAAACACAACTAATAGCAAGTAGTTACGTGGTTAGATAAAAATTATGAATCCAAGAAAGTTTGTAAAACTGACACAAAACCAAAAATAGTACAATAGAGGCCCTGTCACCTGTGATAGCAGCTTTGTAGCTAGTATGAATGTAGCTCTTTTAGATAGTGGTGGAAAATGGTACGATAGCGGTTCTAAAAATGAAAATAGTGGCTCTATATATGTCAATTAGTAAAACATAGTGAAAAAACTGCAAAATAGAAAGAACAATAGCAACTAGTTCTAGCAATAGCGACCAATTTTTAGGACGACCGTGGCTGAAAAATAGTATGATAGAAGTTTTGTTTTAAATGAAAGTGGCTTTGTTCCTATACATGATGAAAACCTCTGTCAAAATGTCAAAAAATATGATGACCGCAACTAGGTTGATGCAATAGCAACTAGAAAATATAACAACTGCATTTGGATTTTAGGACTGTAGCGACCTGATTGACAAAAGCAACCTATATAAAACACGGCAGCAACCCAAAACCTGCAACTGCTCACCAAAATTGACAAAAACATTAGATTTAATGACCTAGGTCTCATTGGGCATGCCAAAATGTGTAAGGGGGAATTAATGGATCGGGATTAGTAACAATGAAATCAACAATTGAAATCAAAACAAAAGATAAAACCCAACCTACTCATGCAATGTAATTGTTGTAGTCATGAATTCAACAAACAAAGTTAGCACAGTCAAATGGAAACATAAATGAATTCAAACTACACAATATTACCGTCCCATATCGGAGTGTATTCATATTGATTTTGATATGTTGTATTGCTCTTCAACACGAAGCCTCCATGGTTTTGTAAAAGCTTGATAATGATGATGATGATCTAAAAATGTGAGGTTGTTTGCTCACTTTTCTCAAGAATCATATTGACATGACCTTTCTATGAATTCTCCAGATGAATTATGAGAGTAATGAAGGTTGTTTTATAGATTTTTGAGTTTCAAATGAACAATCAAGATTCAAAGATGAAAGATCACAATCAATGATCAAGGTCCATCGAGAGGAGATAGATTGATTAGTTAACTGATCTAATTAATCCAATCAAGGGAATTGATTGGATAGTCAATGGGATTGGATTGAGTGATTAGTGGGATTGGAGTAATTGGTGGAATTAGGAAATTAGATTGAGTGATCAGTGGACATGATTTGTTCCATCAAAATATGCGAGGATGATTAATTAATTAAATAATTAATTAATTTTGAGAGGAACGTGCAAGAGACATTTGATTTAATAAATAAACATTTATTTATTAATAGACTATGTTGAGTGAATTTTGGGAACTCAAATAATTGATTTATTTAATTTGGAAGAGGGAAAGTAGATTAATTAAATAATTAATTATAACTATTTAATTAATTTAGAAGAATAAGTAAAGTTAGAGACATAATTTTTTTTTTTATACGTAATGTTAGAGACATAATTAAATAATTATGTTTATTTAATTAATTAGGAGGAATAAGGTTAATGATGGAAATGATGTTAAAAAGGGGATTAATGATGTTAATAAATTGAAATGCAATAATGATAATGAAAGTGATGTCTATAATGGAAAAATTCCATTCAGGATGTGTGATATACGTTAAGCCATTTTTACATGTCTACAAATAAATATTCCTTTGTATTGGAAAAAATTTCTTTCTATGTCCTTTTCATTCCAAATTGTCTTTATTACATCCCTAATTCTTGTATATGATACTACAAGGACCCCTTTTGTGATGTGTGGTACTGTTTTTTTCACTCTACATCCTTGTAGGGTGTTAAATCTTTTTGTTTAGTGTCACCAATCCTTTGTGATATGAATGTAGAGTGTATTCATTTTATTCCTTTTTTGTTATGTTGTTGCATCTCCTATTTCTTGATTGTACTCATCACTTGGGGTAGTAATATTTTAGACACTTAAAATTGTCCTGACTGATATTGCACATTTGAATTTGATTACTAACACCATTTCATCCTAAATCACTTATTTTCGATCGTTTAATTAAATAATCTTCATTATTTAACTAAATTCATCAATTTCTCCTATTAATCAAATGATCAATATTATTTGGCTAATTCATCCCCTCTCACGCTAATTTTCATCTTATTTAATTAGGTAATGCAAATTATTTAATTAAATTTCTTATGTCCTCTCATTTAATTAAATAATCTTAATTTTTCAAGTAAATGTCATTTCAACCCCTTTCATTAAATAAGTTAATTATTTAATGATAATCCTAATTACCTCCATCTTGCACAATTAAAACTTTATTTTAATTATCTAAATTTCTATTTCCCTCACCCTCCCACTTGGAAGGGAATATTCCTATGGAATATTCCCCCATTTGCACTCATTCAAAATGGGAAATATCTTCTAACCACTTCCTAATTTTTAGGGAGTGTGCTTCTTTGAATCAATGAGATCCATTGATTAACTCCTTGATCCTTGTCAACTTTCAATCTCATCCCTTGATGAGAATCCTTAATCCATGTCATCTCCTCTCATTGCTTTTGATCCCTTGATTAATAAAATCAATCCTAACCATTGATTCACCATTTTCTTCTATAAATACTCTCCACTTTTATGAAAAAGGGATCCACTTCCATTTTAACAAATTTAGGCTACACATTTGCATACTCACCTTTATCCATTTGCATCCATTTTTAGCTTTTCATCCGTGTTTAGCTTAGTTTACATCCATTTTCATCAACTTTTATCAATATAATCCATTTGAAAGCTTGTTTCATCCTAGGTATTAGGAAAGGTCTAACATTCCACATCATATGCAGCACCAATCCCCTAATGGTATGAAGTTTGGAGTTAAATTAGGTTTCCTTTATACATTTCTTGTTTCTTTCAGGTTTTGTTTAATGGCTACTTGGTTTGATACTTTCAAGAATTCCCTTTGGAGTTTGACTTAGCTAGCTAAATCTTGCTTAATTTGGTATGGATATGGTAGATTTAGACTAGGTTATGATCATACTCATATTCTGGCACCAGAAGGAGGGCAGAACTAACCAAATTTGATGAATTTTGCTTGAGTTTCCCATGATTTATAAGTTGCAGGCAGGGCATCGCTATTGAAATTTACTAGAGCGACGCTTTTACTTCATAGTGGTACTTTTGATATATAGCATTGCTTCTGCTTTTTCTAATAGAGGCTCACTTTTGATATTGTAGCACTATTGACCATTCCAATTTTTTCACAGGTTCAACAGAGAGGCGCTATTGAAATTCACCAAAGCGACGCTTTTGAAAAAAATGTCGTGCTATTGAAATATTGTAGTGCTAATACTATCTGATAGACTGGCACTTTTGTGGCACAGTGGAGCTATTGCAAGGTAAAATAGAGAGTCAATTTTTCATGTCTACTTTAAATTTTCAGTTTAATCTACTCTCTGATTATTTACTGAATTCTAGTTTTTTTCTGTAAGGCTAACTGATTTTGCAGATTTGAAGAGCATAAAATCTTTAAGTGAAGGAGAAAAGTTCCATTTAATCTTTATTGTAAAATTGTTTTGTAAAAACTTATGGGATGATATAACCCATCATATGCCACTTTATTTCATGCTTCAGGACAACTAGCTTTTAATTGGGCTTAAAATTTACAATGCTATGATCTTTCAAAGTTGGCTAAAAATGAACCCAAACATCCTCACCATTGCAATGATGGTTTAAAATTGAACAATACAAACATACACTTTGTTTTGGTGCAAATAAAAATGAACATAAAATCTATTTTGGTGCTTTAAAAAGAATGAGTGTATTATGTGCCTTCCATGCTTATGTAACCTTTTAGTGCATATCCACTCCCCTTGCACTTCGTGTGATCTTGGGTGAAGAGAAACACTTTAATTAAGTTTACAAACTTTTTTGAGTCATCCCAAGAAATTTCTATGTATCCTCTCCCCTTGCACTTCGTGCGATATTGGGTGAAGAAAAATAGCATTTTTCTTGTCTTTATTAGATAAGGGCTTGCTAATGAGATACATCCCACAATGGAGAACTCATATAAGTGACTCTAAAAGAAAAGTTATCAGCGGGCTATACAAATTTTGCAAAATTGAAATAAAGTATCTTATATCTAGGTGGGAATAGCATATTGTGCCTCATCCTTGTCTGAATGTAATGGGTCGACCAGGACGGCTAATGGCTTTAGTGGCTTACGTATGAACTATGCATCATAGTGTTCATGGTTATCACTACAAATATTTGTCTAGAAACCTATCCTTGTTTACCAAAACATTATTTGAGGTAGTGTATGGGAGGCACACCACTCCCAGAAGTTACTTACCACGTCTTATTTATAGTTGGGGCATAAACCTTAAGAGTTAATTCTCTTGTACAAAGCTAGGCATGTCAAGATGGTACATTTCCTTGACATGGCCTATTTGACCCCTCTATAAAGACGGATTACATCATTCCTTAGGGGATGAGGTAAGCCTACCAAGAAGTGATGTACATATTCCTGTAGATTGTAAAGTGACTGATTTTATTGATCCCAACTAGTAAGTCTTATGGAAGAGGACTTGAAAAATATCTCCATCACCTTTTGAGTTAGTTATACACATTGCTTGATTTAAAAAGAACTCAAAACAAACACTGAACATTGTCATCAAAATTCCAAACCCTTTGGTTAGTGTGAATACCTTTGAAAAGCTCTATATTATTGTACGTCCTTAAGGATATCTTCTTTTTTTCAAAACAATATCTTTGAGGCTTCATAATATTTGGGCTTATATCTCAATTCACATTGTTCCAAAGTCAACATAAGGGACTATGGCTTTAGCATCCTAATTTTCACATTTCAAGCTTTGTGGAAAGAAAGTTGCTTAGTTATAGACATTTAGTTTGAATTAATCAAGACATTTGAATGTATTAAAAAATAAATCTCATTAATCCAAGGTTAAATCAATTGAGCACACCACTTTGGTCTTATTTTTTCAAACATCTTCCAAAAGCAACACAAAGTGAAAACAAGGAAATTGTATTGCCAAACATTGTATCAGAGTTCTATCATCCAAACATTGAGTTCTAAGGTTTATCACTCCAAGAGTAAAGCATGTTTTTCACTACATTGATCTTGTAAAACAAGTCCCTCTTAGGTTAACACATTAGGATCAATCATCTCATCCATCTTGAAATATTTGACATCTCACCTCACAAACAACTTTGAAACTTTGGACACAACAACATTCTAGACTTAGGTTATTATCAATTAATCCCCTAGTTTAGCTATATGTGTTTAAATGAATCCTTTTTCATATATTTAGTTAAGTTATCCATCGTCCTTTTGAACAATTCTATCCTTAAGGTCACAAGTTTACCTTTGGGATTCACAAGTTCATTAGCATCTTTATCCAAAATATCAAACATCAAACCTTTAGTCTAAAGTGTTGTCCAAAGATTAGAATCATCCATATCACTCACCCCTTTCATCATCCATTCACACCATTGATCCTAAACACCTTAGAAGGTCACTTTTTCCAATATTTTAATCAACTAGAGAGTTCCAACAATATAAATCACAACACACTTCTCCCATAGTTGATCCACAATTTATGGTAACAACAAGATCACAATACAAGATAAACATGGAGAAAAACATAGATGCATCTACCATGAGTGATCCCAACCCACAAGAATTTGATCCTAGGAGTTACTCAACCCCGTCACAAGATCTACCACAAACTTCACTTGAAATGGGGTATGAAGTAGAAGATATTATGAAAAACCCACATGAACTCACCACAGAGGAACTCCTTGAATATCAAAAAGAACCCAAAACACACCATATCATCAATGCTTTGATTAAGATGAACCCCACACAATACATGTTAGCTTTAGCAAAGGAAGGGGTGATGAGGTAAAAATAACCTCATCAACATAGTGGCCTCAATATACAAATATGAACCTTCCAGCCCAAATTACTCTGCCAATTGATTACCTTTAGGGAAAATAATTGCTTTTCTTTCTATGAATAATCGTACAAACTTATTTCTTGGAGTTGATTAAATTACACTAACTTATGCTGATTTAATGGTTTAGTCTTGAGTATTTCACAGGTCAATTCCACCACCATTCGCCATTCCAGTCAAAAGGGAAATGAATGCGGGTCTCATACTTTTGAAAACCAGCAAGTGGGCGTTGGAATGCTAGGAGCACACGTTTTGGCCAAGCTTTTATAATTCTATTATTTTTCAGTTTTAATGACTTTATGGCTCATGCGAAGCCTCTTTAATATTGTAAATCATGGGCTCTTAAGTCCCTTTTACTATGGGAAATCCATTGAAAGACTTGATCAACTAAAAATTTGGATTTTTGTTAGCCATTTTTCATATAAATATGTAACTGTTACAAACAATGAAAGGAGAAGATTATCGTTATGCTGTCAATTTGTCTTTTGGAGTAAAAACTACCATATGAATATGAGTTTGAGTTTTCCCACCTTCCTTTGAATTACTATGTAATATGGATGCATCTGTAGAATGAAGTAACAAAAAGGATTTTCCAATGCATGTGATCTGAAGTAGCAGTAGATACACCCATGAGCTGGCCACTCGAGGGTTAGAAATAGATAGATAGGTATTTGTTTCCTGTTCTACATTTTCCTTTGATAAAATAGAAGTTGCATTTGCATTTTATTTCCATTCGTACATGTTATACTGTTAGTGTCAAGCCTACAAGTTGTAGCTGAGTCTGTAGCTTCTGAGCTTAGCATTTGAATGTTCAAAGCACCTTTCTTTAGTTGATTTTGATTAATGGTTTTATGATTAGTAGTTAGCTTGTGATTCTCTACAGTAGATAAATGTTTCCTAATTTCTTTACATGCTTTACCTCTTCAACAATTTACGCATTCTTTAGATTAATTATTTATATGCTTTCTAGTTTAATAGTGATGCTTTTCAGATTCTTAGTTTTCTATCTTCTGACTTGAGTTATTTTCCCGCTTTCTAGATAGATGATTTACTACTTTCTAGATTAGAGGCCCTTTAGATTAGAATTTTCATTCAGTAGATTAGTGCTTGAGTGAGAGAAGTCAAGATGTACTTTATTGCATACAGTCGTTGGACACTGTCCAGTTGATATATTGATGTGTTTATCTACTAAAGTGTTAGGACCTGATGACAGCCTGTCACTTTTTGGCATCGTTGTCGGGGACCCTTTTTCTAGTGTTAGTAGGAGATATCTTGAATACCTCTCTTAGGGATAGGAATAGTCCCTTGGCTTCTTTTCTACATGGTCAGGAAATAAGGCCCCCATGGGAGATTCATACCAAAAAACTCCCAAGTTGTTGTACCAACAACAAGCGGAGAAGAAGGAAACTCGGACCAAGAACTTACTGTGGAATTGACAAAACAAGGTCAACCTGAGACCTTCCCACATACTCCAGAAAGAGAACAAATAGTGGTCGAAGAGCATATTATTTCGCCAACTTTTGAACCTCGTGCCACTGAACAAATTTTGTAAGAGGATCACATCCCTTCCAACACCATGGGTGACCGTAGAAACGCTGCCAATAACCACAACAATGATAACCCTCCACCACGCACATTCACTTATCCTATTGCTATTGATGTTGATGATGAGACAACAATGAAAAATATTTCACTAGCCTTCTTTCCAACCTTTCCAGGTTTGTCTACTGAGGACCCTGATTAGTTCCTATTTGAATTCAAGGTCTTGTGTCAAACCTATGACTACAAGAATGATAATCAGAAACTGAAGCTTTTCTCGTCCACTCTGAAAGACTCAGCTATGCGCTGGTTTATGGGGTTAGCTTCTTAGTTGATAACCTCTTGGGATGAAATGGAGACCACCTTTTTGGAGAAATATCAGAGTTAGTATAGGGTGAGTGATAGGAAAGAAGAGTTGTTCAAAATAAGGCAGAATGAGGATGAAAGTTTAGAGGACTACTTAGATAGGTTTATCTTCTTGTCCAAACGTTGTGGTGGGGAAGTTATAAGCCTTGATATTTTAAAGACCTTATTTCTCAAAGGTCTCGACGATGAAGCTCGAAAGAGCTTAGACTTAATGGGAAAAGGAGACGTGTCCCAACTACGACTGGAAGAAATAATGAAATTATGTCAAAACTTCTCTCGTACTCATGGAGGGATTAGGAAGTTTACCCCCTTACATGGCTCTAATGACATAAATAAAATTTGTGAGGAATTGGCCAACTTCAAGACTGACATTCTTGTCCAACTAAACACCACCTTAGATGGCATCCAAGCCAAAACCAGGAATCCTGAGACTCTATCTATTTATTTCCCTAGGTGTCAAAACAAACATCTACTAAGAGAGTGTCCCTTGGAAAAAGTTGAAAATATTGACATTTTTCAAGTATGTGACAAGAATCACCCCATCAATCAATGCGAACTATTAAATGCCATCAAAAATTCCAAGAAAAGAACAACTCCAGTTGAGGTAGAAGTAAACGTTGTTAACTAGAGAATGGCAGGTAATTTCTCCTATGGCCAAAATTCCAATCCTAACTGGTGACCCCAACCAAATTGGAACAATAATCAATGGGAAATGCCCTAGCCTCAGGCACCACCACTAGTACCCTCTAACTGGGGAACCTATCCTTGGGGACCACTGGACTAGACAAACCAATCGTGGGGTAACCCTTAGTGGCCCAACCAGTCTCAATAGCAGCGGTACCCTCAAAATCCCATTCCTCAATGGAATCAACCCCAACATCAGTTCTATTCTAGTCCCAGGAGGATGCCTAACCAACAGACTCACTTACCACCTCCCCAGAACACTCAACAGACTGAACAAGTTAACCAATCGCCACTTCCAGCGCAACTAGTCCCTAATCCAAAGAACAATCATCTAAACACTCTGGTGTATTCCGCCGAACAAGATAATGTCACTGGACTCAACGCAATACACTATGGAAACCTACAGTTGAGGTCTGATAAAACACTTTCGCAACCGATTATCGAAGAAATCATAGATGAACCTGTCTAGAAGTCTGCTGAGGAAACAATAATAACACCTATGCCTGTAAAAAAAACCCTAGACACTACACAACATGAAACCAACCCGCCATCTTCAGCAAGAGTTTCTGACCTACCTTAGAAGGGGGAGGGTCAGTCTCCAACTAAACCTTTGAAAAATCCCACAACTAAAGACACAACCAACACCCCTTTTCTGGAGCGATTGAAACCAATCCATATGAAAGATGCTCTGAAAATAGAATCACATACGGAAACTGCACTAATATAGGAAATTAAATGATTTCAGATTGAAGTCCCCTTGTTACAAACGATTAAAGAAATCCCTGAGTTAAATCAATTGATTAAACAATTGTGCATCAAAACTCTAGGGAGGAAGCCAAAATGAATCGACACTGTTGATATCAATGGATACCTTGTTGATTTGTTAGTTGGAACAGTTACTGCTCTGCAATATGATGACCCAGGAAGTCCACTTATAATAGTAATAGTTAATGGGGTAGCAATACCCAATGCCTTAGTGGACCTTGGAGCAGCCATTAACATAATGACTGTTGATGTGATGGAAAAATTGGGACTCACTGATCTATGCCCCATAACTACAGTCCTACAGATGGCAAACCAATCCATTGCTATTCCAAAGGGTATTATTGAAAACATCCTTGTTAAAGTGGATGGATGGGACTATCTAGTGGATTTCCAGATAATTGAATCCCTTACGCCCAAAGACAATTATCCAATAATTTTGGGGTGACCATGGCTAGCTACGGTTGCAGCCAAAATTAACTACAAGGAAGGAGGAATGACAATTTCCCATGGAACCAATAGCAAACAATTGTTCTTGTATCCTCCTATCAATCTTGTTGAGCATAGAAAAGTATGGGTTGATGAACCAAAAAGTCCTACTGGACAAGAAAACTTGGCTTCACTGGCCATGGTAGTCATTAAACAACACGGTGAAGAATTAGATGAAGAATTAGAGAACGACGTAGGAAGTATTGCAATAGACTCCAACAGTGAAGAGACGTCAGACATAGAAGAAATCCTTGGACACCCGATTAACACAGATCAAACAAAATTTGATGATGCTAAGTTTATTGGATTCCCTTGCCCTTTAATGAACTTAGTTCCAAAAACTCGCCATTTCTTTGCAGATGTTGCTAGGCTTCATGAAACTATCCTGCACAACTATCCACTTAACACACTGACAAGGCCCATTCACACTATCACATCCAATTATCCTGGAGTCAAAACCATTATGTTGCTACCAGGAAAAACCTTGAACATCAATAGTTGGTTGACCGAGACAGAAGACAAAGACTGTTTGATACCCTGGTGAATATATCTAAAGCGTTCGCCTAGGATTATAAAGATATGAGAGGAATACATCCTAGTGTGTGCACGCACCATATCTATAATAAGGATGTTTTCCTTGTTCGTCAACCACAACAGAGACTCAATCCTACTCTTAAAGATATCGTTAAAACTAAGATTGAGAAACTCTTGCAAGTAGGATTCATCTACCCAATTTTTGACAATAAGTGGGTGTCACCCTTGGTGGTAGTTCCAAAAAATAATGGGAAGTAGAGAGTGTGTGTAGATTATAGGGAGCTTAACAAAGCAACACACAAAGATAATTTTCCCCTGCCATTTATGGACCAAGTGCTTGATAACTCGGCTGGGAGAAAATATTTTTCATTCTTGGACGGATTTAGTGGTTACAACCAAATATAGGTAGCAGTGGAAGACTAGGATAAGACGACCTTAACTTTCTCTTCAGGAACATTTGCATATAGGGTTCTTCCCTTTGGGCTATGTAACGCTCCTGCCACCTTTCAGAGGGCCATCTTGGCCATATTTGTTGAGTTGGTAAATGAGTGTGTGGAAGTCTATATGGACGATTTCATTGTATATGGTTCAACTTTCGATGAAGCTCTCACAAATCTAGATAAGGTGTTGAAGCAATGCGAGGATCATCAGTTGTCCCTCAGTCACAAGAAATGCTTAATCATGGTGGAACAAGGAATAGTACTAGGACATCATATTTCAGCTGAAGGGATTAAGGTTGATCCCAAGAAAATCGAAGTCATACAACAACTCGAGATTCTGAAGACTTAGACTGATGTCAGGAGTTTCTTAGGGCATGTTGTATACTACCGAAGATTCATAGAAAACTTTAGCAAAATTGCAGCCCCAATGTTTTCTCTCATTCAGAAAAATGTTGACTTCATTTGGACACCTGAGTGTCAGTCCACATTTGAAATTATTAAAGAAAAACTCACCTATGCCCCTATCCTTCGAGGACCTAACTGGAACCTGCCATTTCACATTTATGTTGACGCGTCTGATGATGCCATTAGAGCAATTCTTGGGCAAGAAGATGAGAATGGAGGGAAATACACTATATATTTTATCAACGAAAACTTGACACCAACAGAGAAGAATTACACCACAACAGAGAAGGAATTTTTGGTTGTAGTGCACGCCATCAATAAATTTAGACATTATGTCACTGGTTACAAAGTTACAGTGCACACAGACCATGCAGCCATCAAATATCTCATGAAAAAACCAGTGGTAAATATAAGAATAATTAGGTGGTTACTCCTTATCTAGGAGTTTAATGTGACAATTGTTGACAAACTAGGGAAGTCCAACGTAGTTGCAGACTTCTTATCTCAAATCAAACATGATGGCGACTGTGCTCTAGTACAGGATGAATTCCTAGACAAAAATTTATTCGCCATTTCCACTAAAACTCCTTGGTTTGTTGATATTGCAAGCTACTTAGCCACCTTAGAGGTACCACCTCATTTCTCGACAAAACAAAAGAAACGCCTCGTCAAAGAAAGTGCCCCTTTTAAATGGATTAATTGAATCTTGTTTCGGTGTGGATCTAATATGGTTTTGCGATGATGTGTTAGGGCATATGAGACCTATAGTATCCTTAGGGCTTGCCATGATGACCCTTCTAGAGGGCATTATTCTGCTAAAAGGACAACTCATAAGATCCTGGGAGCAGGATATTATTGGCCTTCAATGCATAAGGATATCAAGAAGTACGTTCGCAGGTGTGATGAATTCCAAAGGATGGGAAGACCAACCATATCCAATGAAATGCCCCTGCAACGTCAAGTAGTCCTTGAACCATTTAAGAAATGGGGACTAGATTTTATTGGCCCTATAGATCCCCCTTCACAAGGAAAATAGTATATTCTGGTTTGTACCAATTACATGACTGAATGGGCAGAAGCACAAGCACTACGAGTTGTTAGGGAAGAGTACATAGCTGAATTTCTTTATAATAGAATATTTCTTAGATTTGAGGCCCTAAGAACAATTGTTACAAACCAAGGCCCCCAGTTTATATCCAAAGTCCTATTGACATTCACAAATCACTTCCAAGTAAGTCACAAAAAGTCCTCACCATACCACCCGCAGGCAAACGGACAAGTCGAGGTCACGAACAAGGAACTGGAAAATATTTTGACAAAAACGGTTTCCTCATGAATGAAAGATTGGGCTAGGAAACTACTAGAAGTTGTCTGGACCTACAACATGACCTGGAATTCAACCACTGGCCATAGCCCCTATGAGCTAGTCTTCGGGAAGAAGCCCCTCTTTCCCATTGAATTCAAGCTCCAAACCCTTAGGACGACCATGGAATTGGGCATGGATCTTAAACAGGCTCAAATCGAGAGAGTTTTACAACTTAGTGAACTAGACGAGATCCATTTGGATGTCGTCCATCAAACTGAATTGATCCAGCAACAATGTAAGGTCTGGCATGACAAACACATCAAAGAGAAAGATTTCCATACCGAGGATTGGGTATTGTTGTTCGATTCCAAATACAAGGACCATCAAGGGAAACTTAGGACACACTGGCTTGGACCATATGAGATTTTTGAAGTGTTCGCTAACAGTTCAGTCAAGTTAAAACCAATTGATGGCGACACCCGAACTCTTTTGGTTAACGGGCACCGACTACGCATCTACCATAAACCCGTTAACAAAGAAGAGTTTACAAAAATGGTAGAAACGCAGGAAGAAATCCACTGCATTGACTCTACCAAGGCAGGGTCAATATAGTGTTAAGTAAATAATAATGTCACAAAAAATTATAATAATAATAATAATAATAAAGAAGAATAAATCTATATATTTCTTCAATTTTCTCATCGACTTCATCATTCGGACTTGGCTAAAGTTTTTCTTACATTTTGCAGGACTTCATTTTGTGGCGAGCCAATTCCGGTGCACCCTGCTACGATGCTCCAGAATTACTACTATGATGGTCTAGACTTGTTGCTACGATGCTCCAAAACCTACAAATCAGATTCACTCCACTGTCATCCTGATCCTGCATTCTAACACATCATCCAATGGTGCTCTGGGAAGTCAAGGCCAAAGTGTCATAATCTTCTTCCTTTTGGCTGCATCTTTTCAGCGATGCTCCAAAATTTTATTGTTTCTCTTCTGGCTGCATCTTTTTAGCAATGCTCCAGAATTTTTTTGTTTCTCTTCCAGCTACATCTTTTCAATGATGCTCTGGAATGATACTCGGATGCTCTAAAATTCTACTCAGATGCTCCATAAATTTTGGTTGCTACTCCGGCTGCATCTTTCAACGATTTTCTAAAAATTTTGGTTGTTGCTCTTGCTGCATCTTTCAAAGATGCTCCAAAAATTTTGGTTGTTGCTCCAGTTGCATCTTTTAGCAATGCTTTGGGATCCTCAATTTGGTTACTCAATTCCAATGACATCTTTCGAAACTTTCTTCTTCTCTACGTCGATCGCATTACTCGATAATGTTCCGATTTTTGTGTAAATTTTATTTTTCAAAGTTTCTCTTATTTTTCGTAGGTTTCATGCATGCCCATTCCTTAATGTTGTTGTGAGATTCGCTCCCTTATGATCACTTTTCCATATCAAATATTTCCATAATAAATAAGATTATTATGACATCCTTTTTGTCATAATAATTTCCATCATTACTCCAACCATCCCATCCACGCCATTATTATTCGCCGCCACCTTCGTCAACCATATAACTTTCCAATTACGTCAGCACAGGTAAGTGACGTTTGATCTAATGACAAGACTTAAGGTATGTGCGAATTAATTTATTAGAAGGGCTAGTATTTATTTTGAATAAAGGTTAATTAATTGGCATGATATGTTCCCCTTGTAATTTTGAAACCTGTGCCCCTTTTGCACAATTGGTGAAAGCACGACAGCTATTGTAATTCCCTATGAAGAGTCATCATAATGATACAGTAAGGTGACAAGAAAACTGGTAATTAATTCTTCCCTGTCGAGTATATCGACACAAAACTTTCTCTCCACTTGCAATTTAGAGAAGCAAGCATTTCAGGGTTTTGAAAAAAAGGAGATGGGAGGCAATAAGAAGAAGTCTGAGCCAAATTCTGCAACACCATTGCTGGAATTAAGCAATATAGCTGCTTTATTTCAAAGGGTTGGATGGTTGGATTTCATGAAATAATTTGAGGGGTACACAAATCAATTGGTAAAGGAATTCATTGAGAATTTTGTAGATGGGAAGACTGTGGTGCATGGAAACTCATTACGGGTAAGTACGAAAGTCCTTTCTCATCTTTCTAGTCTTGAAAATAAAGGGATTCATTTGAATGAAAATACACACGTCCCTTATCAAAAGTTAATAGATTTGTTTCATAGAAAAGGGGAACCACAACCTGTACTGACCATAAGCACTAGGGGGAAAAACAAGGGGATTCATAGAATGTCTATTCTAGAGCCCTGGAGGTCTGCTACAGCCTGGATTATAAAGTATTTCACTTGTGAGGGATAAATGACTACAATAGTGGGACCCCCTTTCCGCCTGCTGACTGATTTACGCCACGACATTAAGGACCCTACCCTTAGGGTAAATTTACCAACTTTTATCTACCATTCAGCTACCTCTATGATAGAAAAGTATAAAGTTAGGACGGGGCCCCTTAAACATCATGGTTTGATACAGCTAATATGTAAATATCATTTCTGCAATAAGCCAAAGAAGAAGTGGCAAAGGTTCCTATGAAAATTTGAAAATGAAGAACTAGGGAGGTCATTTAAGGAAGAGGAATCATCTAAACAAAAGGAGCAATCTATAGAAGAACCTCCTCAGAGGTATTAGGCAGCCCTGAGTCCCAGTATACCTCCACGGCTCCCAGTGGTGATGTGCCAGAATCCTTGCTAGATGAATTACAAACCCCAGGACAAGAAGAGGAGGTGGGAATTGTGCATTCCAGAGAAGATGAGGAGCCCCCTCGAAAGAAAAAGAAATGAAGTAAATTTGTTTTTCAAATAACCCCTCCTCTATGGAGGATTAAACGGTTATCTTCAGGGGTTAGTGAAATTGAATCCCAAGATATAGGCAGTACTTTAAAATAGAAAAAGGCCAGGACTCCAATAAAGGTGGTAGAAATTGATAGTCCAGCTGATAATGAGGAAATTGAAGAGATAGGAAAGAAAGAGGAGAAACTTCCCCAGGAAGAGAACAAAGAAACCCTATCACCTGAAGAGCAGGAAGAGGAGAAAGCAAAATCGCCGCACTTAGAATAGAACGAAGATGAACCTACAGGAGGATTCTCGTCCTTCCTTGACAAGTTGGACAGTATACCTGAATTTGTAGAAAGAATGCCTCAGGAAACTCCTCATACATCTTTCTTTGTGGATACTGAAGAAGAACAAGATAAACCTCATACGGATGGAGAAATTCCTTGCTCCTCCTTACCTAAAGAAGTTGAAAAAGGAAATCTGCCTGATATTGAGAATGCAGAAGAAGTAGAAGAAGTGCTTCCTGAGAGCACTGAAACAAAAAATGCACCCCATATTAATGAAAAAGAGGAAAATGTGCCTCAGTTTGATGAAGAAATCCCTCACGTATCCTTCTCTGTGGACACAGGGGATGAAGAATCCAGTCGGAGAAATGAAGAATTAGAAAAACTAAAGACAGAAATTGAAGGGCTAAGTGTTAGGTTACAGGATGACAAAGCACAGATTAATCAACAGAAAGAAGAAATGGAGGTGCACATTGCTATTGTCCATAAAAGGAATCAGGAAATTGTAAAATTAACTACACAACTGGAGGAAAAAGACAAGCCTATTGAGCAACTGCAATTCCAAATCTAGCAATGGAATTTACAGAGTAAGCAGAACCAGGATGCTCTGTATGAGAAAGAAAAATGCATTCTAGATTTGAAAAATAATTTTATGCAATTATTCAGTGCCTTTGAAGAAGAAAAGAATCGACATGAAATTGAGTTGAATTCCTCTGTGAGTAGAATTGTGGAGCTAGAACAAAGTTTACAGGAGAGTGATACTCAACCAATTATGGAATCAAAAGGAACACAAATTAAACCTATTGTTATAGATTGGTTGTAGGTACATATCCCCCCAATGCTTATGAAATGGATAGAGCATTGTTACCTTTTGAAAGATGTAGAATTTGAAAACAATAGGTTAAAAAGGGAGTTAGTCATGTTAAAAGAATCTTTCCATCAGGCATATAGGGGTAAGCAGGATGCCTATGAAATTGGTGAATTGCTACTAGCCTATAGAAGACCATCTAGGTTGTACTCCATGTTTCTTAACGAGTAACTTTTGAGATGGAAATTACAAAGAATTCGCCAAAACCAGCCTCATGACCCTGATGTCAAGGAGTTTGTAAAAATATTTGTTGAGTCACTCCCTGAACAGTAAAATTTGTTGTGTGAATTCTTTGTTCACAATTTGCTCCTAGAAAAGTATATAGATTTCTTTATTAACCTCTTTGTAGGAGAAGAAGAATTAAGATCATTCTTGTCCACTATATGAAACCAAATTCACTGGAAAGACAGATCAAGAGAATATGCTCAGGCAGAAAAGACTGTAGGGTTGCAAATAAGATACCCTCATAGGAAGCCTCTCTCTTTCAAGAAACAGTTTTTGGGTGTCAAAAGTAAACAGGAAGCACGAGTCAAATATGATAACAACCTTAGGGTATGTCATGATTACTTTCAGGAATAAGGGCCACATTTAATAGGACCAGCATGGCATGCATGTGAAGAAAGGTACACCCCTCTTCCAATGCATCTCAAAAAGAGGGAAATAATTTCACCTCTCAATATTAGATGGTCCTACAGAAGAGCAGTAGCTTTGATCAAAAATTTGGAGGACTTTAAGACCAATTGGATTGGTATGAGGTACAGACCTCCCTTGCTTCTTTCCCCACCACCTTTAGTATACACCAACTTGGACCAAAGTGAAGATTGTTTTTCTAGATGGAAACAAAGGGTCACTTTTCATTAGGGATTTTTGAGGAATCCAGAGACATTGGATACAGAGGCAGATGATATATATGATCTCAGTGATAAATATGTGGAAATGAATAGGAGAAATGATGGATAGGGGGCATATCAAAGAGCAGGAGGACCTACTCGGAATTAGGAAGGGGATGAAATGATGAGGTAAAAATAACCTCATCAACATAGTGGCCTCAATATACAAATATGAACCTTCCAACCCAAATTACTCTGCCAATTGATTACCTTTAGGAAAAATAATTGCTTTTCTTTCTATGAATAATCATATAAACTTATTTCTTGGAGTTAATTAAATTAAACTAACTTATGTTGATTTAATGGTTTAGTCTTGAGTATTTCGCAAGTTAACTCCACCCCCATTCGCCATTCCAGTCACTGTGGGTCTCATACTTTTGAAAACCAGCGAGCGGGTGTCGGAATGCTAGGAGCACACATTTTGGCCAAGCTTTTATAATTTTATTATTTTTTAGTTTTAATGAATTTATGGCTCATGCGAAGCCTTTTTAATATTTTAAATCATGGGCTCTTAAGTCCCTTTTACTATGGGAAATCCATCGAAAGACTTGATCAACTAAAAAATAGGATTCTTGTTAGCCATTTTTCATATAAAATATGTAACTGTTACAAACAATGAAAGGAGAAGATTATCATTATGTTGTCAATTTGTCTTTTGGATTAAAAACTACCATATGAATATGAGTTTGAGTTTTCCCACCTTCCTTTGAATTACTGTGTAATATGGATGCATCTGTAGAATGAAGTAACATAAAGGATTTTTCAATGCATGTGATCTGAAGTAGCAGTAGATACACCCACGAGCTGGCCACTCAAGGGTTAGAATAAATAGATAAGTATTTATTTCCTATTCTGCATTTTCCTTTGATAAAATAGAAGTTGTATGTGCATTTTATTTCCATTCATACATGTTATACTGTTAGTGTCAAGCCTACAGGTTGTAACTGAGTCCGTAGCTTCTGAGCTTAGCATTTCAATGGTCAGAGCACCTTTCTTTAGTTGATTTTGATTAATGGTTTTATGATTAGCAGTTAGCTTGTGATTCTCTACAGCAGATAAATGTTTCCTAATTTCTTGACATGCTTTACCTCTTCAGCAATTTACGCATTCTTTAGGTTAATTATTTCTATGCTTTCTAGTTTAATAGTGATGCTTTTCAGATTCTTAGTTTTTTGTCTTCTGACTTGAGTTATTTTCCCGCTTTCTAGATAGATGATTTACTGCTTTCTAGATTATAGGACCTTTAGATTAGATTTTTCATTCAATAGATTAGTGCTTGAGAGAGAGAAGTCAAGATGTCCTCTATTGCATACAGTTGTTGGACACTGCCCGGTCGATATATTGATGTGTTTATCTACTAAAGTGTTAGGACCAGACGACAGCCTGTCAAGGGGCTAAACTTCCTTCAAATTTTGATTTATGAAACATTCCAACCATTCACTGAAGTAAATTTTTCCTAAGTTTTCACTTTGCGAGTAAATAAACTATGTATCAAGTCATAGCAATAAAAAAATTCTTTTCTTTATTGAGAACAAATGAACATAGATTCCATAACAATATACAAAAAGGATTCCTTTTCAATATAGTAATTTCACAAATTATAATATTCCAAGAATGTGTACAAGTACATACATAGCTCAACCGAGCTTCAAAGCAATAGATATAGATGATCTAGGATCCACCTTTCAAAACCTTGGTATTTTGTTGCCTATTGAGGAGGAGAAGCATCACTCAAGCACTTTTCCACCAACCACAAACTCATATGTGGTCCTTTGCACATCTATTAAATGATAGATGGCCCTACCCTTCGACGAAGAGATTGGTGGAGTAACCTCATACAACAACCACACTGAGCTTAGTGTTGTTCACTACATGAATAAAACTTGTAACCCTACAATCTGCAACTAGCATGCACTACATGGACATGGTGAACTGACAATGGATCAAAAGGCAATCACACTACTTTGGCCAAAGTGTTCTCTCTTAGTCCTTCAAGTGATGGTCATTTATTCACTTACACTACTTAAGCTTGTTTTGACTTAGGGCCACTATAATCTATGAATAGGTAATCCCTCCCATGAGCAATATTTAACCCCAGAATTAACCTAACATTAATCTCACATACTCTAGGATATTTCTACTCATAAATCATATGTAAAATTTCCTACCTTCATTGGACAAACAATACCAGGAGTAACCCACTAGCTATCTAGTATAATTAAATAACTTAGCTATGAGTAACCCTTAAGCTACCCTCGTTTAATCATATCTAGTATAATAATACCAATGCCAAACAATTACTCTTATCATGGAGTAATTACAAATACTGCACAAAATAGCATAAACAACTTCTAAATCCTTTCAAATTAAATGTTATATTTCCCTAAAGCAAGTAATCTCAATAAATCAATTAAGCACTCAAGAATCGGTCCTTTATAAATAAAGACAAATAAAGGAAGATTATCCTCATGCCTATAATACGCTTGTCCAATTGACTTGATTGTTGCACAGCTTTCCAAAACAACTATCTTTGCTTTGATCTCAAAGCAATGCCTCAATAAACCTCTCACTCAAGTTGATAATATGCTTCTCTGAAATGATGAAATGCTCACACTAAATACTCAAAGCTCACTTAGAATACAGCTGACTATTGCATATTAGAAAATGCAAAGTAGAATGGAATAGAATTCAAAATGGAATGCATATGGAATGCATCCCAAATGAGAGTCAACCTCTCTATTTATAGAGCAGAAATGACACTATACAGCCTACAAAAAAGGCATGTAAATTGACACAAAAATCTATGCAAGTCGACTCACTTCACTTGGCAAAAAGGTGGCAGCAAATAAAGAGTTTACTCAACATATTAAGCTATAGGTCGACCTCTAAGTTTGACAACAACTTAATACTATTTCAATCTACACATGATCAAATGGTGACATTCGAATTATTCCTAGAATGGATTTCTACAATATTTAGAACTTCATAATATGGCGCCAAGCAAGTAGCCATCTCCCTACATTTTGGTGTGGCTTTTACTTATTTGAATTAGTCAACATTTAAAGTGTAACACTTGCATATAGTCGACTAAGTCTATGCTCAATAGAACATAAAGGAATGATGATTTACCTTACACATAAATGATGCTTTGACCATTTCTTTATCTTGTTGTCACTTATCCTATTATCATGCATTTACATTTATTTTTTGTTGGTATTAATCCATCTACATATAATAAGGCACCCCAAGAGTAATTGTTGTGTACTAAGTCAAATATTTCTATCTCCAACATCAACTAAGTCAATCTCTCCAAATCGACTTATTTGTTGCACTATATGTATATTGCATATAGTTCTATCTTAATTCCTTGCCAATATACATTATATTCAAACTTTATCAAGCTTTTATATGTTGCATACAAATCAGCCTATGTCCATGTAATGAATAGGCCCCTAAGCATTGCTTAAATATATCAATCTCTAAGCATATATAAATATATAAATATATATCCATATATTATGTATATCAACTCATATGTGTGTGTGTATGTATATACATGTTAATATATATAAATATATTTATCTCATGCCAATAAAGTATGTATATGTTCGACATACAATGAATACAACCAAGTTAACATTCTCATAGTAATAACAATCACATCGATTGTGTACATATATATATATATATATATATCTGTGTGTGTGTGTGTGTGTGTGTGTGTGTGTATTCCTCTATGTACATGTATACATATGTATACATATATCAATACATTTGTATGGGCATGTCCATTTTCCAAACATACATGTGTATCGATACATGTATCCATATGGATATATGTATATATCATATATACATATATATA
Source organism: Sequoia sempervirens (assembly GCA_007258455.2). NCBI lineage: Eukaryota > Viridiplantae > Streptophyta > Pinopsida > Cupressales > Cupressaceae > Sequoia > Sequoia sempervirens. The sequence continues at coordinate 319,812,272 of VDFB02105785.1, forward strand.
TACACATTCAATTGCACACCATACTCATACACAATTAGTATCGTACTGATAGGTACCTACGTGTGATATATCTATACATACACATATACATGTCGTAAGGTCCATTTGATAGTTCCATGCACATAAGCAACTCATTCATAAGCATGCATAGGTATGTCTACCTATGTACCCTCATGTACACATTTCTTCATGCGTATGGCCTATCATCGACATGCTTATGTATACATATACATACATTCCACGTGTGTTTAACTCATCAATACAAGAATAGTAATAAAGGAAAGAAATCACAAGCTCAAATAGATAAACATCACCCAATAATGCACTCAATAGTAATCAAGACCCTTACTAATGCAGACACATCAAACTAAGGATGACTTACCAACTCCCAACATAATTACTTGACTCAACCATACTATTGTGAGTGTGTGTAAGCTTAGATAGGTTAGGATACTAGTTACTCGACCAAGATCCTCTCTTAAGTGATACTTCCCCTTCGCCTAGAGGAATGACCATAAACCTACATCCAAATAATACGTCCCCATGGTAATCAGTTGTTCAACAATATATGCATTACACATAATACATCTCCATAGTTAGAAGATCAATTCAATAACCATTCATTTCACATATATGTGTTTCTTCATATATCAATTAAATGAGATAGCATTCATTCATAACTCATTGATAACAAAGTGCAAGCACAATTTATTCATCTTCAAAATTCAAATTACATTCACATTTACCCTACATAGCAATAGTAAATAGTAGGTACACAATTGGGGTGTAACAATTTAGACACAATTAGGGAACAAACCTTGGGAAATTTGGCTTATATTTCTCAAGCTTCCATCACACAACCCTTGGTACAAGGTGTGACTAACCTATCATACAACCAACTTCATCACACACCAAGTCAACCATTGACTACTAGTCTTGCAACTCGACTTGCAACCAACCTTGGTCTCACTCCTAATCTAGGAAGCAACATAACTTTGGGTACACAAGACACTACCATTCCCTTAAACACCACCATTCCCAAACACCCTCAACATCCACACATACCGCTTACATTCTTCAACACAACGGCCTCAAATTTTTGTGCCCAACCATATTCTTTCACCACCAAAAATACCCAAAGTGTTCCTAACAATACACAAAGTCAAGTGAAAAAAATACCCCAAGGGGATCAACAAGGACAAGTGAACACCATCATACAAGGTCAGCTGTTAACAAAACAAGGTCCATTTCCATCAACCCATCCCCTTGAAATATTAAAACAATTGGTTCCACAAGCCACTCAAACCAATCCACAAAACACATCAAACCCATTTGTCACAAATCCCATCAACCAAGCAAACACATTAGTACCAAATAAAACACAAAAAGGGAACCCTTCCATTCAATTGATCCAAAGCCAAGGCATGCCACTAATATCGCAACACCAAGTGTCACCATCTCAACCTTTGGTCCCCCAAGCAATGAAAAATATAATGGGACCTCAAGCCTACATTCCTCCATCCCAATCTCATATTTTACAAGGAATGATAGCACAAAATCAAGGATAGAATATACTAAATCCAAATATAATTTCCAACCCTCAAAATATCATCACACAATAACCACCCCACAATCAACTCAACCCAAAAATCACTCACACCATGGTCCCTCAAAATCCATCACACATGCCTCAAAATAAAAATATTTTGAGCCAATATAGTACAACATTGTAAGCACAACAAGCATTGCAAGCATAACAAGCCTATCAACACACATTACAAAAATGACAAGCTCAAGCTCAAGCCTTACAACAACAACAAGCTCAACAATAGGAATTGATTGCACAACAACAACAACAAGCTCAACAATAAGCATTGCTCACACAACAACAACAAGCATTTCTCACACAACAACAAAAATCCCAACAACAAGCATTGCTCGCACAACAACAACAATAATCCCAACAACAAGTGTTTCTTCCACAACAACAATAACAAGGCTTGTACTACAACCCCCAACAATCATACGCTAGCACGCAACAAAATGTCTTGAACCCAAATGTACAAGGAGCATACATACCTCCACCACTATCACCATCACCTACGCCATATTAAAATCCACCCTACACACCATATAACACCCCCCATATCAAAATCTCACCTACAACTCATCTACCATCCCACAATATAACACATATGCTCTTCCACCAAACCCTCAAGATGATTTGTCATCGCAAATTAAGGCACTCATGCAGCAAATCCAAGACATCCAAAATGGGGAAAACAAAGAAACCACATGCGTAACAAAACTTGTGTCCATACCCCTTTGATAGGAACATTGCAATGATAACTTTCCTGCCTAGATTTGAAGTCCAAAAATTTGACAAATATAGAGGGTGAGGAAATTTTATGGATCATATCAAAGAGTTTTATGTAGCATGTATGGAAGTTGCTTACAATGGTTCATATTTAATGCACCTTTTCCCATGTAGTTTGGGAGGCCTAGCGATAGATTGGTTCTCACATTTACCTCCGGGAATTCAAACCTTCCAAAACATAATTGATCGGTTTGTGGATCATTTCTCCTACAACCTAGACATGGACGTAAGCTTGAAAGAGCTCTACACCCAAAGCAAAACACGGGTGAATCCTTCACGAATTTCCTACAATGATGGAGGCAAAGAGCTAGCAAAATAAAATGGCCTATTCTCGAAGAGCAACAAAGAGGGATTATCATTTCCAATGTAGAAATGGATCTATCATTTCAATTGAAAATGCAATGTGTCACATCGCATGAAGAGCTTATCCCTAGGGCCCGAAACATAGAAAGATCCCTTATTGCACAAGAAAACACACAAGCATGCAAGGACAATCGACCATCTACTAGTTCCAATGACAAGCCCCATGTATGGGTTAAGAACAAGAACATAACTAGCATTGGTGTTGTTGATGCAAAAGTGGTCCTTAATTCTCCCAGAAAAACCAACAAACATGCAACACAACACACAGAAAAAAAACACGCAACAACCAAATAACCAAATCAACAACAGCAACACACAACAAAGAGGACCACCCCCAAGAAACAACTACCCTCATAAACATAAGTACACACCATTGGGGGAACCCATCGAAGTAGTCATGTAAAATTTGGTGCAACCAATCTAATCACGCTTCCATACTATCAAAATTACCAAGAACCTCAAGTTAAACCACCATTGTATAACGACAAGGATCTTTGTGATTTCCATAAGATCAAGGGACATAAGATGAGTTGCATAAAACTGAAAAACATTATCCAAGATCTAATGGATAATGGAGATGTAACTATTGATCATCAAACGGGCAACCAAGACCTAAAGATATACAAGAACACAATGCCAGATCATAACAAGGGAAACGACAATGGTAAAGGGAAAGATTACTCCAAAGTAGGTCATGTGTATAACAATGTGGTCACATCTTGTGATAATTTCATATCAGTCATCACCAGCAAAGGGCCTAATGTGGGGTGTGGAGTCACCACACAACGATGGAAGGTCACAATCCAAGGAGCATTGTCGCAACCTAGGGCACAACCTACACTTTCAAAGTTGAATCCTAGTGATTATAGTCTACTAGACCAACTAAAGAAGACCCCTACTTAGGTCTCCATCTTGGAATTATTAAAACTACCCCCCACACATAGAGATGTATTAGAAAAGGCTTTGCCAGTTTCTTATGTTCCTAAGAATCTTGATACTAAGCAATTCCAGGCCATGATCAAACATATCACCACTCCCCATCTTCTTACCTTCTCTGAACAAGACCTCCCAACGCAACCATCACACAATTGCACTTTGCACCTTGAGGTCATCATTCACAAGAATAAAGTTAAAAGAGTCTTCAAGGATGGAGGTGTTAGTCTAAATATGTGTACCCTAAAACTAATAAAAAACTTGGGTTTCTCTGAAGATTCCATTGAAAAGACCAAAGGTGTTACCATATAGGCATATGATGACCAAGAATAGGTTTCTCAAGGCACTATCAAGCTCCATATCCAAGTAGGACCCGCCATTGTTGAAACCACTTTCCAAGTGCTCGATCTTGACCTTCCCTACAACATTCTCTTGGGTCATCCATGGATCCATGCCATGCAAGTTGTCGCTTCTACACACCATCAATGTGTCAAATTTCCATATGAAGATAAGGAAGTTACCATCAATGGCAATCCTGAGCCATTCTATTACTGCAAGAACCTTGAGGAAAAATACTACAAGAACCAGCAAGTACCTAAAAATGATGAAGGGCCAACATCCTCCTCCTCATTCGTTGACCCATCTTCCCTAGCATCTACCTCAAAATCCAAAACACCTATCATACAAAGCATACCAAACATCAAGGTAGTGATCAAAGATAATGGATGTGGGGATTATAACCTGCCAAAAGATTCATTTGTGCTTGGAGAGTTACCTCTTTCTCCTAAATCTCACGGGAAGCCCCAACCTATCAACAAGGTAGCTGAGACAATGAAGGTAGCTGAGACCACTTTCACCAAGTGCGGAGATTTAAACAAAGAAGTCATCAATGAGGATGATGTATCCAAATTGTTATATCAGGACAACCGACCCATGCCCATTCTTCCAATGGAAGATGATAACAAAGGATTGCAACTAATGATAGGATGGGATTATAACAAGAATGAGAAGTTGGAGCAAAAACAAAAATGGTTTGCTAGAATCCCTTGCTCCTGAGAAACAACCAAAGAATCTTGGTCTAAGATGTACCACTAGAAAAGTGACCATTCTTGCCAAGGGTGCTTCTAATAAACGTGTTGAGCATTCCTCTTGGTTACCAATGGGGCAAAATGAAAATGGTTTGCTAGAATCCCTTGCTCCTGAGAAACGACCAAAGAATCTTGGTCTAAGATGTACCACTAGAAAAGTGACCATTCTTGCCAAGGGTGCTTCTAATAAACGTGTCAAGCATTCCTCTTGGTTACCGACATCATGTGATAATACCCTAGATGAATTTACCCTTGATGCCATTGACTTGTTTGAGGAAACCTCCATATTCATGATCACTGCCACATCCTTTGCTCCTAATAGCCAAATCATTGAATTCAAGCTAGTATACCCTCAACTAATTAACTGGGACCACTAAGGACCACCTAGTATGGACTCCTTTGAAAATAATGAAGTGATCTCTGAGTTTATGGGACTATGTGACAACTTGCCATATAGGGATCACAAATCAGGGTTTGATATAGAACTAGACACATAGGCCTACTATGGGGAAACAATTGAATCCCTCAGTTGCAAAATAAATGATATGAGAATCACATGTCGATCTTTAAGTGAAAACCACACTATGGCACTTTTTGATCATAAAATAGTAAAAACAAAAGACGCATCCAATGGTGAAAAACTCTTTAAGGCGTCAAAGGATGAGGGATTCAATCTTCCTCTTAGTGTAATGCATCCAAAGAAGTTAGTGATACTTGCAGAGAAATCCAATCTAGTGAATGTAGGGATGAAGGAGACACCGTAGATCACCTTCTATTTAGAGTCACTATTGGATGAGGAACAAACAAACTTGGCAGCATTCTTAAAAGAGTGAAAGGAAAATTTTGCATGGTCCTATACAGATATGCCTAGACTTGATCTTGAAGTGGTTGTACACAATCTAGAAATTTATCTTGAAGCTAAACCAGTCAAGTAAAAGATGTGAAAGATGCACACATAAATAGCACTATTGGCTAAACTTGAATTGTAGAAGCTCCTTGATGTAGGATTCATCTGACCAATAGACTATCCTGAGTGGGTTTCAAACCTAGTTCCAGTCTCCAAACCCACTAGGGGCATCAAAATATGCACTGACTTCAAAGACTTGAAAAATGCATGTCCTAAAGATGACTTCCCTCTCCCGAACATTGACATCATTGTAGACTTAACTATTGAACATGAGATGTTGCTTATGGATGGATTCTTAGGTTACAACCAACTCATGATTGCTAAGGAGGACCAACACAAAACAACATTCACATGTCCATGGGGAACCTATTACTAGAACATGATGCCATTTGGGTTAAAGGATGTTGGAGCCACTTATCAAAGAACCATGACACTAATCTTTCATGACATGATCCACAAAACTATTGAAGACTATGTGGATGACATTCTAGCTAAATTGAGAACAAGGAAGGAGCACATAAATGTATTAGGACCAATCTTTGACATGATTGATGAGTACAAAGTGCCCAGCTAAATCCAAAAAAGTGTCTTTGGGGTCAAATCAGGCAAGCTTCTAGGGTACATTGTACCACAAAGGGGAATAGAGATAGATCTAGCCAAGGTAAAATCAATTCTATATATGGATCCCCTGCAAACATTGAAACAAATACAAGGCCTACAAGGGAGGTTACAATCTATTAGGAGGTTTATAGCACCATTGGTAGAAAAGATCTACCCATTTTCTCACCTTCTCCATAAGGGAATAACATACAAATGGGATGAGAAATGTGACAAAGCCTTCCAGCAAATCCATAACTATTTGTTGACACCTCCTATCCTTATGCCACCAATACCAAATAAACCCTTGATCCTATACATCTCAACCATATCAATAGCATTAGGTGATCTTCTTGCTCAACACAATGAAACGGGGAAGAAGAGATCAATTTACTATATCAACAGAACTTTCGTGGGATACAAGATGAATTATTCACCCATTGAAAAGGCATGCCTGGTAGTAGTCTTCACTTCATAGAAATTAAAACACTACATGATGTTGCATCAAATAAAGCTCATTGCTAAGACTGATCCATTGAAATATCTATTATCTAAGGCAACTCTCACCGGACGAATAGCTAAATGGGTAATGATCCTAACTAAGTTTGATATAGAGTATGTACAGTGGAAGGCTATCAAGGGACAAGTCATTGCAAATCAACTGGTAGAGGCACCCATCTATGCAAAAAATCCATTGGTGTCTGAATTTCCTAATGAGTCAGTGTTTCTCCTCAACGTAGTGGATCAGTGAAAAATATACTTTGATGGATCACATACACAACACAGGTCTGGAGCGGGTATTCTTTTCATCACCCCTCAAGGTGGTTGTATTCCAAAATCATATTGGCTATCTTTTCCATCCACCAACAACATTTTTTAGTATGAAGCTCTTATAACAGGGTTGAGAATTGCAGTACAATGGCAAATATAGGAATTAAGAGTCTACAGAGATTCATAGCTGATCCTAAATCAAGTCAATGATGATTATCAAACAAAGAATGATAAGCTCACACCTTACAAAAATATGGTGGAGAGTCTCAAGGATTTCTCCATCGACATAACATTTGAGCAAATACCTTGTGTCAACAATAGAGTACCTGATGTTATGGCAACCATTGGGTCCTTATTAGAAATGTTGCACAATATTCTTCAATGCAAATTCCTTATCGAGTAACTTCTAATACTGGCATTCAAGGTACCAAAGTTTGAATTTGTGTGTGAAATTGTTGGTCTTGCTTCCCCATGGTATCATGATATCTTCACCTACCTAAATAGAGGTATCCTTCCAACTGACATACCCCAAACCTTAAGAAAACCTTTGTCAAGACAACATTCTGATTCATTGTCCTATGTGACACCCTTTACGTTGAAGCATCGAAGGGACATTATTATGATGGCTTAATCAAGAGGAAGCTTTGACTGTGTTATCAGAAGTACATGAATGCATTTGTGGATCACATTCTAGTGGTATGACTTTGGCAAATAAATTATTGAGGACAGGGTATTACTATTCGACCATGGAAAGGAAGGATCACTAATATATGAAGTGCATGCAATTTCAATAGCATGGGGACCTCATTCATGCTCCAACTCAAGAACTCTAACTGATTGTTACACCTTGGCCTTTCTCGCAGTGGGGACTTGACCTCATAGGAAAGATCACTCCTACTTCATCCAATGGTCATAAGTTCAACATTACGGCCACTGAGTATTTTATGAAGTGGATTGAAGCTATCCCTATGACCTATATAACGAGAAAAAAAATCTCTAAATTCATCCTAAACTACCTTATTGTCGCTATGGTGTTCCTCAATCCCTTATCTCAGATATTGGAACACCTTTCAAAACCCAGGATGTTCGTGAGTTATACCAACATTTCAATATCCAACACCAGTTCTCTACCCCCTACTACCCCTAGGTAAATGGTCAAGCTAAGGCTACAAATAAGACCATACTAAAAATAATAAAAAAGACGGTCAATGAAGTTGGTCGTGACTGGCATCTGATATTTAACCCTGCATTATGGTCCTATAGAACCAGTATCTGCATGTCTATAGGTGCTACCCCCTTTTCCCTAATGTATGATGAAGCCATCCTACCCATTGAGGTCGAGCTCCCATCACTGAGAATATCATTTAAAAATCTTATTATTGATGAAGAATACAAGGTGTCTCAGTTGAACAAACTAGAATTCCTAGATGAGTGTCATCTTGATGCTTTGAATCACTTATAGGTATATCAAAACTGACTGAAAAGGAGCTACAATAAGAAAATCAAGAGTCGGTCCTTCCAAGTACGAGATCTTGTACTCAAGGAAAATTAGAAGAATGTTCCATATCCAGAAAGCAAAGGTAATTTTGAGCCTAATTGGTTAGGATCGTTTGTGGTTACAACTAGTTACTATTCAGGAGCATATCAGTTATCAATAGTTAAAGGAGAACCCTTGTAGGAACCCATCAATAGCTTACATCTCAAAAAAATTATGCCTAGGCTTGAAGGGTATAAAATCTAAAAAAAAAAATAACAATTTTTTTCCTCCAGTGAAAACCACTTCAGTGGTACTTTGGGCAAATACCTTGGTGAAAACTTGGAAAACAAGCACCTTACGTAAATAAGCACTATCCATCCATCATTGGCTCTTCGGCTTATCCTGCTTCACCATTTGCCACATTCATCCCTCACATCCTACTATCCTATTTATTATGTCACCCATCCGTGTCTATATCATAGTTGGATATTACGTGAGTATCATATTCCCCTTTAGTACTACCTAGCACATTCCTAATGCCAATTTCTCCTACCTATATCAAGGTAGTCTATCACATCACACTAGGGGTAATTTTTCTATACTTGCATCGGATTGGGTTCTTGTATATCTTAAGGTTATTCACAAAATCTTTTGGAAAATCCCAAAACATTTGAAAATCATCAAAAAATCAAAAAATCGTGTATAGCCAAAACATCCAAAAACATTCAAAAAGTTGTAAAGTCAGAAATCCAAAACATCCAAATCACATAAAAATCCCTAAACAGGTTAAAAAATCAAAAGCATACCATTGTGGAACTATGTTGTCTCTAAGCTTGAACATAGGCAAGGCCATCATTGATGAGACCCAAAGACACTTTAGAAGACACTTTAGGTTAGGATCCTGTCACAATAAACTAACAATCCATCAATGATCGTATCTCATCAATAAACGGTTACTAGTCAAAGTCAGTTGAACTACATGGTCTCTGCATATATAATGTAGGCAAGGCTAATCTTTGATAAGCCCCCAAGGCCTTAGGTCAGTACCTCTTATGTCTTGGTGCAAACTCAAAAAATATTTGAAAACTCTTAAAAATCCTAAAAATCCTCAAATAACTTGAAAACCCAAACATTCGAATACACCTAAAAAGATAAAAAAATAGCCTCAATATTTTCAAAAGCATCAAAAACATTGAAATATTCTAAAAAATTCCAAAATCACTGGTCCCATCTCACTTTCACCTACGATAAACTTCCATTCATAATAAATTGATCGTCACTTTCAACCTTTGGTAAAACAAGTGGAAACAAGTGTGGCAAATTTGTAAAGTGTAAACCTAAATGTGAAACATCTAAAGTCTAGATCTGGAGTAAACAAGTCAATAACATTTGTATCAATGACCTATCAAACAATTAGTTTTAGTCAAAACATATGATAAACATGTCCTAGTATGCATCCTTCCTACAATGGACATCATCATCATAAATCACCTTAGCTATGTTACTTGAACAATAAATATGAATGACACGGACTGTGTTCATTTTGATCTTATCTTATGATTTATCTTGTTGACCCATTCTAAGGACCTCTTGATGATGTCTATCAAAATGATTTAGAGAGAAAGGAATGGGGCATTGAACATTGTCTTTTGTTTGTTGTGCTTGTGGGATGTTCTTGTAAAATAACCTTGGTGAATACTTGCTTTGTTGTGTGTAGGGAGGTCGTTTTGAATAGATTGTTGACTATTTTGTATGCTTTGGTCTGAAATGTTCTAAACTTCTAAACTACATTCCAACGAGGTTTATGTAAATATTATCCTATCCACTTGTAGAGTCAAATTCCATTGCATTAGATACAACACCATCTTGGTTATCGATACCTCGATGCATCATATCTATGTGTTATATCAAAAATAAGGAATGAAATGATGAAGTATCCCAATCCTTGAAACAAGAAAATCATCAATCTCATCACCATATCTAATAATGTCTTGAAGAATCATAGACTTGTTAGACTTTTGAATCAATCTCAAAATCAATGGTTAATCCATTCATCTTATTCTTCTATCTTCTTTTCGCGCTAACATGGTATCATGAAAGTCAACAAAAATAATAATGCATCCATCTTGCATCGACAAACCATTAGCATACTTACATCCTACATAATCATAATCATTAGCATATCATAAGCATGACATCATCACATAGAAAATACACAAAAAGAAATACATCCATCTCATAGCATATCATATAGAAAGATACTAAAAAGGAGAATACATCATCCATTGCATTACATTCAAAACATAAATCATACATTGCATATCGCATAGTATCACATCATAAAACATACATCACATCACATCATATGTATAAATAAAAAAACACATCCATAACATAAACATTTGCATCCATCCATAGCACGTGCATCCATACATGAACATAAAGCATGAAATAAATGAAACATCACATAAAATGATAGAACACCATATCATACACATTGAATCGGGCCATCTCATATATATCTCAAAATATAACTATCATGATACAAAATTGGAATCAATGTGTAAATGTCAACAAAAATCGATATACAAGAGGCTATCAAAAATCAGTCGATGAATGTATATACATATCAATAATCAGGATTGTACATCAAAAAGTGTCTAAAAAAATGCAAGGCTATCCTCGGCTCTGTTTGTCCTCGTGATGAGACTAGTCTTGATGACCATCTGATGGTTGTCGGTGGCTGCTCCTTGAGGGTTGCCTAACTTATGGTCCTACCGAATCACTCAGTGCAACTCTGCTCCTCTAAGAATAATTAGGTTGTCTCTTCTCTCTTGGGACAACCCGATGGTAAAAAGTCCTATAATAAGAGGCCTCTACAATTGCATCTTTGTATAATGGTGCAAGTATGTTATCTGTCCTACCTGGGCCTAAAACTGTGCACTGGCCTCTAACTGCACTCGACGCCCTGTCTCTTGAGACAACTGCAAATCTACCTGTTGCCTCTATTGCCACTCTTGGTCATGCTCTCTAGTGACCCTTTGAACCTCTACACAGGCTACACCCCACTCCCATGTTAGCTATTGTATCTATTATAGTAATTGATCCCTCTATGCATTGAGGGCTTAGATCTAGGCATCTTGTGGATTGGGACCCTGGGCTTCCTATTGTTGTTGGCATGGTGGTGGTAGTGGTGGTGGTGGTCCCTGATGAAATGGAGGTATCAAGGGTACATTCCCTGAAACTTATCTGTCATGACCTGGCTATTGTCCATAGTGGGGAGGCTATTGATGTCCTCAACCATGTCCTCTGATCTATCTAACACCTCTCCCCTTGCCAAGTACTTGTCCCACTGCTAGGTTTGTCAACCAAACTGGTGCAAACTATACCAGGCATCATAGGCATGTGTAGTCCTTGCGTCATAGGTCCCATCGATGTATACCGATAGTTGTGGGATGAGCTATCTAAAATCATCAATGGTCACCTGGGGTGGAATTTGTGGACCCCAATCAGTCTCTCTAGTCATCCGTGCAAACAACGCTCTATAATCACAAGGGGCAACATCCTGGACCTCACCAAACTATCCAACAACACGATCATGAAGGTACCTCTCTATCATATGATGCTCCCAACCCTATAGATATATGGTCTATCAACCATAAAATAGTTGCTAATGGTCATCTAACCATGGTTGTACCTGCAACCAAGGTATTCATTGAAAAATTGTCATCTCATCAATAACCCATCTCTAATACGGGATGCCTGCTAGCCCTATATGGTGGAGTGTAGTCATGGATCCATATCGGTATACTATTGGATCATCGGCGTCAACATATACCAAAGTAATAATTGGTATGAGCACAACTATGTGCTCCCAAGCCCAGATATGAAGGAGTGTAACTCCTGCTAACAAACTATGTCCTCGCAGATAGACAACCTAATGCATATCATGATATAATGATGCAAGAATCATGGGGCCCCAAGAAAAGAGAGTCATATTGGATATCATTCACACCTAGACAACTCCCCAACCAATGCAAAAAACTCAACCCCACCTATCTAGAACGAGCACTCCAAAAATCAAAGCTCCAATAACCAAAGTCAAATCAGGTGCTCATCCTCAATAATCACACAAGTCAATTTGACCCCTATCCATCAAAAGGGTATCTACACCGAGCATATCATAGTAGGAATCCACCCCAACATCCACCTCATAGATCACTTGCTTTCCATGAATCGACACTTGCAAGAAGTGCCATACATCCTCGAGAGTGATAGTCGCCTCTCCAGTGGGAAGATGGAAGGAGGAAGTCTCATTGTGCCATTGCTCCACCAATGCTAACATCATAGTTGAATGTGTCCTGATCTCAGGCATATGTGCCATGAATCCTAGCCTGATTGCTTTGAGAAACATCCTCACTTGGTCAGTCAAATGGAGAATGCAAGATAGAATGTCAAGTCTGCGCTCCCTCGACTGGATCAGATGAATGATCTCTTGCATAAATGAAGTGTATCGCATCAAAATTGCAAGAAAATTGAAAAATTACAAGTTTATAACCCTAATCTACAAAAGCGTGGTGGTATTGTGTGTGTGTTGCTATACCAAAAAGTCAATAGCACCACTATTTTCAAAATCACGACAGCATCTCAAAAGCAATGTTATACCAAAAGAGCAATAGCGTTGCTATATTCAAAAGCGCAACGACATTTCAAAAGCACCGCCAAACCTAAAAACCTATCGTGCCACCCTATACAAAAGCAAGTTGGCATTGCAAAAGCGACATTGACCTAGCAATAGCGACGCTATTTCAGCAATAACGCCACCTACTGAGACAAAAATGTCGCTATATAGCGATGTTATTGATTTGCTAATTCAACCTAGCATTAAATGTACTAAAACATGAAAAATAAGGAAAGTTTCAATTTGCATACCTGGGGTCTTGCGTCTGTTGGCCGTCGGTACTCTCGTACCTTGTCTGCGAGGTGTTGGGGGAGCTCATAATCAACCATTTTTCCAAGGTGTTAGAGAAAAATCAACAGAGTTCCACTAAAGCAGAGTGTGTAAATGAATTGAAAATCACCCCTCAAGCTCTATTTATGCCTAAAAATTAGGGTTTTTTGCCCTAATTTGAAGGGGAAAAGAGATTTTAATCCCTTTTTATCAATTTTTGAGCTAGGGAACCTATTTTTCACATTTTTCACATTTTTGAGCTTTTTTTCACATCCCAAAGCCAATTTTCTACACTTGAACCTATGTTGAACCTTTGTCACAATCTTGGCCTAAAAATTAAAAAATTTGCTCGATCTCTCGAGGGGGCAGGGTACCGACTTAATTCCTTTTGTTGGGGCAATAGTGGGGCATCTGAAAAATCAAGAATTTTTAAAAAGTTTGATTTGAGTAGTAGTGTAAATCCGAAAAGCATGAGTCTTTGAACTAATGTAACAGGTACTTGGATTCAAAGAGGGGCAAAATGTAGACACTTAAAATTATCATGACTGGTATTGTACATCCAAATTTGATTACTAACACCATTTCATCTTGAATCACCTATTTTTGACCATTTAATTAAATAATCTTCATTATTTAACTAAATTCATCAGTTTCTCCTATTAATCAAATGATCAATATTATTTGGCTAATTCATCCCCTTGCATGCTAACTTTTATCTTATTTAATTTGGTAATGTGAATTATTTAATTAAATTTCTTATATCCTATCATTTAATTAAATAATATTAATTATTCAATTAAATGCCATTTAACCCCCTTTCATTAAATAAGTTAATTATTTAATGATAATCCTAATTACCTCCATATTTCATAATTAAAACTTTGTTTTAATTATCTAAATTGCTAATTTCCCTCACCCTCCCACTTACAAGGGAATATTCCTATGAAATATTCCCCCATTTGCACTCATTCAAAATGGGAAATATCTTCTAATCACTTCCTAATTTTTACGAAGTGTGGTTCTTTGAATCAATGAGAGCCATTGATTAACTCCTTGATCCTTTTTCATTCTCATCCCTTGATGAGAATCCTTAATCCATGCCATCTCCTTTCATTGTTTTTAATACCTTGATTAAGCAAATCAATCTTGACCATTGATTCACCATTTTCTTCTACACTTCCATTTTAGCAAAGTTAGACTGCACATTTACATACCTTTATCCATTTGCATCCATTTTTAGCTTTTCATCCATGTTTAGATTATTTTACATCCATTTTCATCAAATTTTATCAATATGATCCATTTGAAAGCTCATTTCATCCAAGGGATTGTGAAAGGGCTAACATTCCACATCATATGTAGCACCAATCCCCCAATGGGGTGAGGTTTGGAGTATTAAATTAGGTTTTCTTTATGTATTTTTTGTTTCTTTCATGCTTTGTTTAGTGGCTTCTTGGTTTGATGCTTTCAAGAATTCCATTGGGAGTTTGACTTAGCTAGCTAAATCTTGCTTAATTTTGTATGAATCTAGTAGATTTGGGCTAGGTTATTATCATACTCACAAATACACTGTTAGTGTTTAGTCTAGCCCCATTTACATAAACATTCACTAAATCACTTGTAAATTCTTCAATTTCACTATGCTAGAGGAGGTTATCTCTTCAATTTTATAAGGTCCAAACCATCACATTTTTAATTTTCCATCATATAGTAATACCTCATTACTCCTAAAAATATGTTGTTCTCCCTTAACATATATAGTAATTTTTAATCTCCTTATAACCTCATCTCTCCTAATAATATGTTGTTCTCCCTTAATTAGTGTGTAAGGGAATATCTTTCACATTAGCCTATCCCTTTCCCTTTTTGAATTTTGGAGAAAAATTCTTGTGTTGACAACAATTCTACTATATCACTTAGCTCTTATGACACCAAATTTACCCTACAATAACTTGCACTAGGAATTTCATCCTCAATCGAGCCTAAGTCCTCTCCAATTTTAATTCTAGATAAGTATTTTGGTCCTTGATTAATATATCCAAGATTTACCATGATTTTAAATGTGAATTCTCAAAATAATAAAAAATAACATATTCTCCCCTAAATCACTAGTTGGTTCATTAGATACTTAAGCGATTCATGATCTATGAAAAATATAAATTTAGTAGATAATATTTAGTGTTTGAACTTATTTTAGGCATACACCATTGTGAGAGCTTCTCTCTTTGTAGTTGTATAATTTTGTCTAGCCTATGATAGTTTCATATTAGAAAATGCTATATGGCGGTATATGTTTTCTCTCTGTTGTGACAATATTTCACCTATTATATTATTAGAAGTATCTACATGCACATGGAAAATAGTTTCCAATTGAGAAATATAAAATCCTTTCTTTTGCAATCTTGGTCTTCGACATAACAAACTCCCCCTACCATGTATTTGTCCTTTCATTTTTTTGTTTTTTTTTTCCTTAAGAGACCTTCAATGGGATTAAAAATTTCCCCATAGTTCTAGATGAACTTGTGGTGATATCTCATATACCTTGAGAATTTTTTGACCCTTAATATAATCTTTGGTGATGGGAGGTTCAATATTATCATAACTTTGAGAGGGTCAAACATCATCCCTTCCTTCTCTATAACATGCACTACTAAGATACCAAAAGGTTCAAAAAAAAATATTTCTTCAAATTCAAGACTATTTGGAGGCTTTGAAATCTTTCCAATATTAGCCTTATCACTTGTACATAGTATTTTAATAATCCATAAACTATCCAATCATATAGATATACTTTTACAAAACCATTTATTAAATCTTTAAAGGTATTCACCATGATTTTGCTAAATTTTGAAGGGGCAATTTTCAAACCAAAATGTATCATTGTGTACATGAATAGACCCTATTCTATGAAAAATATTATTTTTGTCTAGTCTTTCGGTTGTATTTCTATTTAGTGATAGCCCAAAAACCCATTAGTGAAGAAGTAAACCTCTCTCTCGTCCACTAATTGAAGTAGACATGTCTACAAAAGTTTTGTTCCTTCCTTTAATTGTTATCTCTATTCCAAGTGGATTCTAGGATAAAAATATGTTTAATGACTTCTTTTGTGTCCTTACTAAAAATTGACAACTAATAGAATGTTGGATCATTATTTTAGTGATAGGTATCTTTAATTTATCAATACTAGTTGAGGTTGTTCCTTCACTTATTTTCCCACTTCTATTCTATATCCTTTCTTCCTTGATCTCTATTCTTAAAATTCTTGATATTTCTACCATATTTAGTTGGTTCCTCTGGCTTTACTAATTTCTTTGTCATGCTTGTATCCCTAGACAACTAGGTCTCAAAAATTTCTCCCAATATCTCTTCATGCAAGACTAGAAAACCTCTTCATTTTGCTTCTTACTCAACTTGAAATAATTCATGAAATATATCCTCACTTGAAACCATTCTTGACTTAAATGGGATGAGGGATGACTCATAGTCATAAGGTTAATCTCTTAATGGTGTCACTTCAATCTAGGAGATGATTTTTTTTATTGTTTTGACAACCTTTCATTAGTTAATGATATTTCACTAAGTAATATTCGAATCTCCCATCTTCACCAATTTCCTTAATTGTGTCAATGACTAGATTATTGAACATCTCCTTTATTTCCTTTTTCTCTACACCTTTCTTTCTTTATCTCAATTCCTAAATTTCTATTATATTTTCAATTTTTTTGGGATTAATGTGTCTCAACCTTAGAGTCCCATGTTGGAATAATTAATTTATTTTCCCCTATGTTGTTGATTTAATTTATTAAATGCAAAAATATAAGTTTCCAAGTCGCTAAGGCACTTTGTGGGACCTAGCGGTTAGTTGGCTTCGTACATGCAATGTGTAAAGTGTGAGAATGTGACACTTGTCACATGGGTACTCCTTTGGGAAGAGGAAAATTTTTATACTTCTTACATGTGTGCCATGGTGACATGTGGTATTCTACTTTGGAAGTTAGCACTTGGCAGGACCTGCATGTGAGCACATTCCTTCTTTGGAGAAAGGGAAGCAACAAAGTGTGACACTTTTCACCTAGGTGCTCAATGTAGCATTGTGTATCATGTTTTCTTCGAGGAATTGCACCTTGATACTATGTGGCATTGGTTTGAGGAGTTAACTCATGCTCGCAAAGGAATGTTGTTAAACAAAGATTGAGTTGTCACTAGGAGTGACTAGGAGTCAGAGATAAGTTCTATTTTGGCAATGGAGCTATATTTTCTCTATGGGGACACCTTGCAAGTGAGGTTACTTTCTTTTTGGGAGTTGCACTCCTTGCATATGGTTGCATATTGTTGCAAGTTGAGTTGGTTTCTTTTTGGGTCACTTGGGACTCATGCATGTTGTCGGTTTCAGTTTGCATGCATGTCGAGATTGTGGAGATGACACATGGAAATATTGGACACCCATGATAGAGGATTATAAATATGTGATTTGATAGAGAAGAATTTTATTGCAGGGTTATACTGTCAAATTTTCTCCAAAAGAGCAAGATGTGATCTTCAATATATTTGGAGATGTAATCTCCATGTTAAGGCTATGAGCCTGCAGATGTATTGTAACTTGTTGTTTCTCATTAATACATTGGTTCAATTCTTTAGAGTGTGGGATTTTACCCAAAATGATTTTCCCCACATATATTGTTGTTCTTTCTCTTCTGTCTATGCTTCTTTTGTTCTTGAAATGTTAATTTACATGTCGTTATGTTACTAAAATTTTCCTATATCTGCAAACTACATTATCTTTCCTCTAAGGGTTAATGAGATGGAAATTAAACATTGTTTATTTCCTCTTTAAGACATTAGTATGTTCTTGTATTAGGTTGTTGAAATCTGATTTGTTTAAATAAACATAAGATATTGAAGGTGCATACTAGTTCTCGGGAGGCTTTTTGAGTTTGTCCTTTCCTTTCATTTGGTATCAAAGCCTAGTTCCATGTTTTACATGTGCTTGCATGTATATGTATGTGATTTGTATGCACTTTCATGTGAGTTTAATGTACTTGCATGAGCTTGCATGTTATTTGTATGTGCTTGCATGTTATTATATGTGAAGAACCCATGGTGTTTAAGGTTCTAGAAATTTCTTCTATTGAGATTTTTTAGCCTAGTAGGCTTGAGGGAATTTGTTTTGAAGGAATTGGTCAATTATTAATCCTTGTCAGAGTGGAAGCTTTGTAGTTGATATTGTTTTCAGGAAATAGTAGGCATTGTGAAGGATGGATAAGATGGAGTATTTAGGAGTTGATCATGTGATTTCATTTGATATGAAATTGATCTAGAGCTCATGTTTGACATTGTATTATAACCCTAATGCATGGTGGTTTTGTTTCGTTCTATGGTCATGTGTAGCAAAGTATTCATATTGGGTGTTTATGTTGGCCCCCTCATCATATGGAGAAACTTTTGTTGTTATGACTATGGTTTGATGTGCCTATGTTGGGTTCTTGGTTTTAGTCCCTGGCATTGG
This sequence comes from Sequoia sempervirens, assembly GCA_007258455.2. Taxonomy (NCBI): domain Eukaryota; kingdom Viridiplantae; phylum Streptophyta; class Pinopsida; order Cupressales; family Cupressaceae; genus Sequoia; species Sequoia sempervirens. The sequence continues at coordinate 319,831,242 of VDFB02105785.1, forward strand.
AAGGCATTGTTTCAATGACCCTGAATGCAAGAGGCTATGGAGTTGATCATTAGGTGATCTGAAAGCTTCAAGAATAGCCTAGCTCCTCTATATGCTTGTACATGATGGTGGTTATGGATTTGGCCTACAAATGGGCCTAGAGTTCCTAGACCTCTTCTTCCTTTGGCTAGATGTACTCGTATGGCTCAATTTCATGTTAATTGAATATGAGGGTTTTAAGGATTTTCTCTCAAAAATATATGATGATGCATATTCATGATATCCATTGTTCTAGATTAATAAAACTTGCGGGTCTTTCAAATGATAAGTGGATATGGATTTTCATGTGTGCTTGTAAACACAATGGTTTTGCATTTTTTTACACAATTAATCAAAACTTGCAGTTTTGTAGATTTGCATATAAACTATCTTTCAAATTATTCCCTTGGGTTATTTGGATGTAATATAGTTGTAGGTTTGCATGTATTCTTATGAGGATTTTTACAACTTTATCACTGATGAAATGTTGATATATAATTTACCATTGGTGATTTGTTGGTGGTTGTGAAGTTGTTATAAGCTTTTGGGCAACCTATTTCCTCTGAAGGTTTTACAGTTTTCTTGTGTTTGAAAAATCAGTGGGTTGCAGATCTATGGAAAGATTGTGTTTACACTCTTAGAGTTTTTTGGATGAAAATAATTGTAGATTTATATGAATTCTTGATTAGTTCTTGACTATGATACTCAATTGTAGATTTGTTTGGAAAATCAAATATGTTGGTGATTTGGTGTTTGAGTCTTGCAAATATACATGATATCTTCTTTGATATCTCAATTTTGCATGTTACTAATGTGATGGTGGGTTTGCATGTCTCAATGTTTGATATCTACGGGTTATATAGTTGTATGGGTTGATCACCCATTTAGTTGCAGTTGGAGGACTCATGTATGGACTATCTATATCCATGAGATTGATTGAGAGTTGATGTAGACTTCATTAGTTAACCTTGTCTACGGTTATTTTCATACTGGTATGTGTTGCATTGGGATGAGAGTATGGATGTTGAGTGCTTGGATAGTCAATTATGGGACTTGTAGCATGCAGTTGTATCTTCATGGCTTGGAGATCTTAGTTCTACTTATTTAGAGCTATTGGGATTGTGGTTGAATGTGTGTGGACCATGGGTGATATTCATTTAGGAGATGGTTGTCATGATGCCATGTGTAGCTTGATACCACATTTCAGTGGGAGATTTGGTAGTGGTGTGGATTCATCATTTGTGATGGATTCTTTTCTTAGTGTTTGTGGATGTCTTGGAGGAGCTCTTAGATCCTATTGTTGCAGAAGAGTTATTTCACATTTATAGGTTCACTGGTAGGAGATGATTATCTACATATGATTGGAGACATTTATTATTGGTTTAGAGTGTTTGGTATTGTGTCATGATGTACTCTTGATTCTAGATTAGATTTTTGGCATGATACATGTTCGTTTGCTACCAAGATGTATGTGTTGTTGCATGTGATCTAGTAGGAGGAGATGGTTAGATCATGATGTCATGTTTGAGTTCTTGTTTTCATAGTTGGAGATTTGACAGTGGTCTGGTTAGTTCTCTTTGTATTGGGTATCTTGGTCATGTGATTGAGAGCTTCATGAGAGTGCAATGTTGAATTTGGAGTTTTAGCATGGATTGATCAGTTTTAGATGTTCATGGATACTTGGAGACTTGGGTAAGGCAGCTATTATGTTTTAGAAGAAATTATGAGGAGAATTTCACCTAGACATGAGCATTATTTTATGATGGACCCGAGAGGACGTTGTTCTTGGATAAAGTCCATGATACTTGGTATATCTGGAGGAGCAATCTCATTCCCCACTCTTGGTCTACTTGGAAAATAATCATCTAAAAGGAGTAGCCTATTTTGTTTTAAGATGCATTATTTTTTATGCTTTGTCTTCTCATGGATATGGATCTTAAGCTATGCTTTCTAGTTTTGGATGGTTCATTTGAGGAGTGTTCGACATGTTTATCTCCTTCGGTATTTTGATTTGATTCATGAAAAGTTGCAAAGATGTTATTGGGTTGTTCTCATGATATGGGAATGTTATAGGTTTGATCTTCCTTGTTTAGAGAGGCTTACATCCATTTTGGTGACATGAGATATATATGTTATGTTTGATCTAATGGGATTGAATGTTTGGATGATTGAGGCTTTTCCTTTAGGTCGTGAAGGAGATCTTACTTGGCACAACTTGGCACTTTGAGGTGTTGGCGAAAGGACATGATGGGATATGATTTACAAGTCTTTTTTATATTATATGGCTTCTTCTTGGAAATTCATGTTCACATGGTTCGGTGTGATGGACTTGGGAAAGTTATGGTGACATGTTATCATATTTTATGCAAAAAATTTATGTTGCATATTTATATCATTTTGATTATTATTTTTTACTACATGGTTGAACTATTTGTCACACTGTAGTATAAGTGTTGATTGGTATAATTGGTATATGCCAAGGTCTATTTTTAGATTTTACATTACCCATGCAGTGGGAGTTCCTAGATGTGTGTGTTCTTCGTTGAAATGTTTGACACATGGAGCTTGTGATTGCAATTTATGGGTTGGATATGTTGTTGGAAAGTTATATTGATGTTTTGGATACCTTTTAGATATAGATTATTGGATGGATTAGCATTTTTTGTGGTTTCTTTTTCCAATCATGTGGGTTTTTTAGTTGGATGTAAACAATCACTTTTGGTTGTTGATATAACTATTTTAGAACATTCGTGTTCGATCTTGTTCTTGGAGGAAGTTTGGACGTCAAAGTTGTGTTCTAAAAATGGATTTGAAGTTGGATACAATGGTGCTTTTATAAATCTTGTGAGCATAATGGAGTTGTGGTAGTAGTCAACAACCTTTGTCATCACTTGGATTTGATGCCTGTGTTATTTGGATTGGTGCATCTACACCTTGGATTGTTCCTTTTATTCTATGGGTGGCATGTTGGAGGATGTTGGGAGTTATTTCTTGATATGGTGGGCATATTGGATGTTGTTGCAGGTATCTTGTTAGTGCATGAAAGCATGTTAGAGATTCATATAGTTTCATGGACAGTTGTGATAATGATGTTTCATTGCTTGACTCCTTGTGGTTAAAATCTTGTGTTTCTTTTCACTCTTGTAAGGTATTCGATAAGTGGGAGAATGTTGGGATTAAAATGTCTCAACCTTAGAGAGTCCCATGTTGAAATAATTTATTTATTTTCCCCTATGTTGCTAAGTTAATTTATTAAATGCAAAAATATAAGTTTCCAAGTTGTTAAGGCACTTTGTGGGATCCAGTAATTAGTTGGATTCCTATATGCAATGTGCAAAGTGTGAGAGTGTGACACTTGTCATGTGGGTGTTGATTTGGGAAGAGGTGAATGTTTATACCTCTTAAATGTGCACCATGGTGACAGGTGGCATTATACTTTGAAAGTTAGCACTTAGTGGGGCCCGCTTGTAAGCACGTTCCTTCTTTGGAGAAAGGGAAGCAAAAGAGTGTGACACTTGTCACATGGGCACTTAATGTAGCATTATGCATTGAGTTTTATTTAAGAAAGTGTGCCTTTATGCCATATGGTATTATTTTGAGGAGTTAACTCGTACTCATAAAGGAATTTGCTAAATGAAAAATAAGTTTTCACTAAGAGTGACTAGGAGTCAAAGATAAGTTCTATTTTGGTAGTGGAGCTATATTTTCTCTATGGGGATGCCTTGCATGTGAGGTTACTTGATTTTTTGGAGTTTCACACCTTGCATGTGGTTGCATGTTGAGTTGGTTTCTTTTCAGGTCACTTGGGACTTGTGCATGTTGTTAGTTTCAATTTGCATGCATGTAGAGACCGTGGAGATGACACATGACAATCTTGGATGCCCATGATAGAGGTTTATAAATATGTGTTCATATTTATGTATTTAATAGAGAAGAATGTTATTGTAGGGTTATTCTATTGGATTTTCTCCAAAAGAGAAAGATGTAATCTTCAATGTATTTAGAGATGTAATCTCCATATTAAGGTTGTGAGCCTAAATGTATTATGAACTTTTATTGATTAATATATTGGTTCGATGCTTTGGAGTGTGGGGTTTTTTACCCGAAAGGGTTTTCCCATGTATATTATTGTTCTTTCTCTTCTATTTATTATTCTTCTTTTGTTCTTGAAATGTTAATTTACATATCATTATGCTGCTAAATTTTTTCTAGATCTGTAAACTACATTATCTTTCCTCTAAGGGTTAATGAGATGGAAATTAAACTCTGCATGTTTCTCCTTTAAGAGATAGTAATATGTTCTTGTATTAGGTTGTTAAAATCTGAATTGTTTAAAGAAATATAAGATAGTGAAAGTGCATATTGGTTCTCAGAAGGCTTTATGAGTTTGTCATTACCTTTCATAGTTTTGGTTCAACACTTTTACTTCTTTTTCTAACTATTTCATGTTGAATTCTATATTTTTTTATTTTATAAATAGGGTTAGTGAACACTCAAAACCATTTTTAATGGTAACCCTAAGGTTTGATAGATTTGGTTTAGAGTAGGGTTGTTGAGCCAAAATATTAAATATAGAGCACACTATTTCCATGCCCTAACTAAGAACTAGAACTCCCAAGCCCTCATTCTATTGTCTCCTTAAATTAATCATATCCCTTCATCTAGTTTGCTAATGTGGCTAGATAAGCATTTACTTTATTAGTAGGGTTATTTAGTTGTTAAGGTGTATAAATTTTAATGGACACAATAATTATTTGTCCCTCTATTGGTGGAATCTCATCATTTTCTACATTATTACACTTAAAAACTCTACATATTCCCAAACTTATCAATATTAGCATCAACCCTCCTTGCACAATTAATTTCAATTAAATATCTTGGGGGTAGTGGGTTCTTACAACTCTCTTTATCCTCATCACTATTAGTAGTAGCCCTCGTGGCATGCTCCAAATAAATTTTCCTCACCTTTTCTATCCTCTTGCAATATCTTTACTATCTCTCTTGGACTCGTTTAAGTCTTATTTCTTTAATATTCATTTACATAGCCATCTTAATCTCTTCAAAAATGTCTCTCAAATTCTTACTATTTCCTTTTTTTATAGGTGTTTTGACTTGGAATTTCACTAATCCTTTTATTTATCCTTAATGACTCAATCAATACCTACTTTTAGTGATTGCATCTCTCCAAGATTTCTTTTAGGATCACCATTTCCATTCATCATCTCCTAGATGCCTAATCCCTCAACAAGATATGACCTAGTGTATTCTATTGTATAACATCGAGCTTGGTTCCTTTTTATTGATAATATTTGGTTGTTAAAGCTCGGTTTGTTTTAATCAATAAGATTTGGTTGTTAATTCTTTTCCCTTGTGTTTTGACCTTCCCTTACCTCTTACTAAGGTCTTAACAACAAAACCATAATGTTAGTAGAAGAGGGAGCATAGACCAAATATTTGAGTGTATCGTCTTCAAAGTTGTAGTTTATGTTAGTGTGAAAAGAGGTATTATCAATCTAGTTAGCTTTTGGCCTACTCAATAGAGTCCTATTCACAGTACATTTAAGCTCACTTAGAGGTTATCTAGATTTTTGTCTCACCTCATGTAGATTCACCAAGTGTCCCAAAACTTGTCCATAGAGTCCTACACTTGTTTCATACTTCAAGGGGTAGTCAGAATTTGACTCCTACCTTCTCACTTCTTCATCCTTGCCTTTATAAGTAAGGCTCATTTATACATTTTACAACACATCACATGCTTATGATATTTTCTCATTTTGTATATGCTCATTTGTGGATTGTTTTGAGTTTGCAAGCAACTGGTATCAGAGCAAGCTTGCAATTTTAATCCCTTTCTCTCTTGAATTTATGAGGGTCGTAGACATCAACTCTTAAATTGTTCCTTTTGGAGAATAATAGTCATCACAGTTACACTCAGAAGGGTCGAGAGATGGATTTTTATATATAACACATATTTTTACAATAAATGAATTTTGGAGGTTTTAGAGGCCAATCCATGGATGGTTGTATGGGAAATTCATACTATACGATCATAAAATCATATCATTGTGTTGCATCAACAAGCTACCTCAAACTTTGTGCCCTTGATTCATTTGCATTTGTCTCAAAATGCATGTTGTCTCGACCTTTGTGTAACAATTTTTTAATATATTTTTTGTTTTTTGCAAGGTACAATATTGTGCAGTGATGACATCAACTATTAGCTTGTGTAATACTTTGCTAGCATCAACATTGTGTCATCAAAACCACCTGTGCCTAAGCTTAGCGGTTTTTTGGCTTTCAGAGAGTAGTTTTGGACTTTCTGAGTGGTTTTTGGAAAAATAAAAAGTGGTTTAGGAATATTCTGACCATAAAGAATATTTTGGTGGAATTTTAAAATATTCCAATATTGATGTCATCATCATGTCAATATGATGTTAGCATGATGTCATGAGTTTTCAACCCCAAGTTTTCCCCTTCACTAGTGACCTATTTCAAATTTTGGCTCAACATGAGGAGCCTTTTTCTTGAGCATACAAATGACTTTTTGAGTGATTTTTTTATTCATTTTATGTATTTTTTCATACTCTATTAAGTGGCATATTATTTTTGTAGTATGATGTACAATTTTTTTCAAAAAATCAGATTCTCAAATGACACTTTATAAAGTTCCCATTTTTGACTTTAGAGGGCTCATTTGGGCTCATATGGACACCTTTTTGGGTTTTGATTTTTTGAACCTAAATAATTTTTTGAGCTCTACACAGTAGTGGTGTTATTTTTTCACGACTATATTCCATAATTTTAGATTCTAATTATATCTCTTTTGAGGTTTTGTATATCAAATTCACTTTGTGGAATTTGTAATGCACTAAGATAAAGCGCCATATCATTATATCATTTCAAGGGGTTCATTCTTTGAATAATGAGGATTTAATTTTTTATTTTTATCATTTTCTTGAGGTTTGAAAGGCATACTTGATATATGTCTTCATTGTCAACCTCATGACATAAACTTGTAAGAAATAAAAACAATAAATGTTATGCCCCAAATTTTGATTTGCAATTACTTTTAACTTTTACATTAAAAATGTGTTTTTGACATTAGTGGATAATTATATGTTAGTTGATATTTTGATGAAATTATAATACAATGCAATGTGTTTCAATTTTAATGATTATTATTTTAATCAATTATTATGATGTTGTGACTAATAACAATCTAACTATGTTGTTGGTCTTCTAAGTTGAATGCAAAATCTAATTTTACCCTCCTAGATGGAGAGGGAGAGTATCACCAAAGAGAAGAATATAAACATGGGAAAACAAATGGGTTAATGCCAATTGAGTCAAACACACACACTCATGTACGATTATGTATCAAGTGCAAGTAAGTAACCTCAATATTGTCATTGAGTTTATTTTGTGTTTTGGCTAAGTATGGTCGAGTCGTAAGATTAGGTTAAAACTTATATGGTCTTTGGCCTAGTCTTTCACAATAAAAAGGTGTTATGTTGTATCAACATTGTCTTTTTGACTTATCAATTTATATAAATTTTATTTGATTATTATTTAAATACATTTAAAAATTTATATATATATATATATAATATGATTTATTATATTGTTAACATAAATTCCAATGTCCTGTTAAAGGAGTCATGGCTATTTGAGGTAGTTAAACATGCCAATAGATGCATGTAATGGAAAGAATAAAATTAAACTATTTAAACCTCTTCGTGAGGCTTAAAGCCTCTATTGAAGGCTATAATATTAGATTTTAAAAGAGACATTAATGCCTTTGATGAAGGCTTATTGGAGGGGGCAAGTATTCATTTGCATTTTGTGCATTTAAGTATTTTGGTTTTAATATTATTAGGAGGATTCTAATGTGAAAGGGAAACCACATGTTTAAGAGTGATTATCATTATTATTTTGAGGTTTATCATCAGGAAAGGGAGGAAGAAAAGAGGAGTCGATTGTTTTTAAAGAGAGGTGCTTTTGTGAACAAAGGTGAATAGATACGGCTTATGCAAGCAGTTTTTGAGGATCTTTATCTTGAGAATACATAGTATTGATGGATATGGGTTATATAGAGGAAATGATTCTAAGTAAGAGCAAAGTTTCAAACTGTAGCTAATTGTGGTTACTTGGAGAAGCTTAACATGAGTGTTGTAGTTGTGCATGAACATTTGGACGTGCAAAAGTACAGTATTATACATGCATGAACACAAGATTTATTTTATTCATTATTATTCATATGATGTAAATGAAGTTTCAAATAATAGGAGTTAATATGAGATTATATAATGAATATTTTGAAAGATTAGAGATTAAACAGTTTGATTTTATAGATCTATGCATGAAATTATTTTAAATTCTCTATTTAGGACTGTATAAGATAGCATAGAATAGTTTTATTACTCTGTTGTGATAAGTTGAATAAAATATTCTATTTACCTAGGAAAATAAATAAGCAAACCGATATATGTGTATATACATATATGGAGATATGTGTGTGTGTACGTATGTACGTACATATGTATGCATGTACACACACACATATTTAGAGCATGAAAATAATATTATGTATTATATTTCTAATTTTGTATGATAAGCTTGAAGCTTATATTGATATTTTCACTGGAAGAAATCATATTAATATTTAGAGTTATGAAAAGGTTTAAACGCCATAATTATGTGCTTATTATTGCAAAAGAATTTGGTAATATATTGTACATATATCAACATTATAAAATGTGTTCTTGTATGAAGAATAAAAAGGAAAACATAGAGAAATCAAAATTATTTATGAAGAAGTTAGTTGATATTAGTTCAATAAAACTTTTATTTTACTTGTGTTATGAGTTGATGAGAACTCATGAGATAGACAAGGTGTCTTGATTCAATGCCATTATTCAAAAATACATAAGTTGTAAAAGAATTTTCAAAATTATTGTGCATGAAAATAGGAGAGTGTTTCACTATTGGAAATAAATGCAAAAAACTTATGAACAAGTGGTAGTAGCCAGGGTCTGAGATATTACGAGTACACAATATGGATGTTTATTGTCAGGAAAATATTTCCATGACCTTAGTCATTTACCGACCATGGAGAGTTATACATTTTTATCTTAATTTTTTGTGAAAAGTTAGACAAATTGTCAAACAAGTCAACCATGTGTTAAACCTTAGGTGAAAGGTCATTTCCAATTTGAGTTAGAGGTGTGTGAAATCACAACTAAATTTCCTATGGAAGTGTTTATATTAATTTAAAACTTTGGCCAAACTAATGCAAAAGTCTCTTCTTGCATTAGTCGGCTCACAGTGTTCTAGATTGTATAATCCAATCAAATTGGTCATACTTAGTTAGAATTTGTCTAAAGTTGTATGGTCAATTGGTTATGTAGGACACAACACTAGGAATCAAATGGCGTCTATTTTTTGGTTTCCTTTTTCTATAATCTTCTTGAAGGTTAGGTCCACTTCCCGATGGAAGGTGAACAGGGGACCGTCGGTTTGTGGTTGGAGGTAAAGCACTCAAATGATGCTCTCCTCATGCAGATGACTTCATCAAGACTTTTGAGGCAGATGCAAATTTCCAAATATGGAATACTTTATAACACTTAATATTTATTCTAAAATTATTTACTTTAAATGTAATTCATCTATGTATTGTAAAAGAGAAGATTATCTTTTTTTCAAATTATAATTATTTCATTACAAATTCAAAGTTGTAGTATTCATTTTATTATTGATCATGTTAAATGAATATTATTTGAAAGTTATTTTTTTTTACTATCGTATTTTTAGGATGTGATAATTACTTTTTAGTTAATTCATTAAGTAATTATTATTTAGAAATTTATGTATGTTACATATGGTATCAGAGACATCAAGTTCAACAGATGGACCTATGAGCTCATTACAATATTTTTTTTCTCAAAAATTAAAAGTTAGCTAATGTTTGAAAATGTTCTTGTGTCAAAATGGTATGAATAATAATAAGGAAAACCACAAGGAAATATATACCCAAAAACTTTCCTAGCCTAGTGGCAAAAAAGGAATCATCTTCAAAGGTAAAAATCTAGGAGAATATCAACTACTCAGGGGGTGCATGGCTTAGTGACTCTAAAACTCTTGTCGATGCACTTAAGTTTATTCGATTGGAAAGGAAAAAACATATAAGGTGACAAAGAATACCATAGTACCTCTTACCTTTGTTAAACTAAGTAAACCATTTGGACATCAGGATATGTCATTCAATTGTGATCACGATGCACAAAAAATAGTAAATGAGGTGATGTAGGAGTACCTGCAAGTATACCCACCTTCCAAGTTTTTCTTGGTAGATTCTATCAATGAAGAAGACCCAAAGAAATACATTTATTTGATAGTGACATGTAGTCACAAATAGCCAAAGAAGTTTTGTATTAAATAAGGATGTATTATGAATCCATAGAATAATAATATAATAAAGTTTTTCTATTTCGGCCAAATTTGTGTATTGGATTAGATAATGTTATAAATGATGTTATTTTTTAAAATTAAATGTTAAAATTAGAGGATCTAATTAAACACATAAAATAAACTTCATGTGTGAAGTAGAAATCAAACATGGTGTGAACTTAAATTAACCCGGGAGGAAGTTAGGAGGTTTCAAACCCTTCAGAGAATCCAATGGCTAAATTGGACCAAATTTTAACCATGTTGAATGGAACAAAGAAAATAATTGGTACCCTAGAGTAGGAAGTTAAGGGCCAAAGTAAACTAGAAAGAGGAAATGAGGCATCTTAGGAAGGGGACGCATGCTCGCACCACCCAAAGTGGGCAAGGAGAAAACAATCATGAATCAAGAACTAATAATGAAAAGAAGAATCAATTAGTTCTTGAATTGTTGAGAGACATGAAAAAGGTAACGCCACCTAAATTTGATGGAACGACAAGTGGTGATGTTGTAGAAGCTCGGCTCACAAAGATGGAAAATTACTTTGAGATAAGAAATTACTCTAAAGTGACTAAGGCAGTTTGGGGTGCCTACTAGCTAGCAGGAGAAGCATCCACTTGGTGGATGAATAAGAAGATGGAGTTGGGGTTAAGATCTTTAAGCTTAACTTGGGATTAGTTTGTAGTCATCTTTAGGTAAAGGTGGTTACCGCAACTTTTCTTTGACCAAAATCTTATAGCATTTCAGAATTTGCGACAAGGAGGCTTGTTTGTGGTTGAGTACTAGGAGAGATTTACACGTCTTTTAAAGTACATACCCCAATACCAAAAGGATGAAAGATTCAGAATGAGAAAATTCATCATGGGGTTGAATGCCTAGATAGGAGGAGAAGTTGATGTACATGGTCCAACAACAATAGATCAAGTATTTGAGAAAGCTATTAAGCAAGAGAAAAAACTAAAGTGCATCTTTGCTTATTGTGAGAAGAATCATAAGAAGTACAATTGGTCATGGACTTCTCAAGATTTTAAGAAGAGGAATGATAAGTAGGAAGCCAGGAGGAAAAATGATAAGGGATTCAAGAACAATCAGAATGAGTCCAAGAATGACAAGAAAAATAACAACAATTCTAGGAGGAATGGAAATAATTTGAGAAAACCTTTTGAAAGGCGAGGACCTCCTGGATGATTTTTCTCTTGTGGAGGTTGATAGCTCTAGATAATGGCTTAGTTTTTGTTGTTTTTATACATGTTTTAAGATACTTTTAAACATATTCTCCAGACAATGTAACTACATTATACTATCCTTTTATATCCATTATGTAGACTTAAACCTTAATTATGATGATGGAATTATGGTTATACTATATTAGTATTATATGGTTTATATGAATAAATGTATGGAATGACGATGGAATGCTATGAGTTAATTGTGATAGTTATCCTCATGTACATGTTTTGTGGAATTAACTTGTTTGCAATTGAAGAGGAATCATAACGCAACAGTTGCAGGGTGAACCCATAGCAAAAGGGATGACTAGACACTGAAGTAGGGGAGGCTCCAAGATAAGCTGAACATGGTGGTCATTGATCAAAGGCTCTTAATGAAGATTGGACATGCATTATTATAACCAGTTTAATAAATTTTGAAGAAGAGGTCTCCTTCACCTATGGAATTTTGACAAGTGGTTGTATGTTTACATACAATTTTGTTTTGACAAAGTTCTAGTTCTAATAGGATTCTCTTTCCTTTTTAGTTATAGGTTGAATAATTAAAGTCTTAATTCTACACTCTATTATTTGGAAGTGGAGTTAATGATATTGGTTAGTTATTGCTTTCAATAAAGATTCCCTCAACTTGTATATAGTTGTTGGTTGAATCCATAGGATAGTTAGTTGGTTTTTATCAATTATATGTTACTAGTTACTTTAAGTTTGAAGACATTAAAATATTCAAAATGATTGAGTCCAATTGGTGGAAACATCTTTTGTAACCTTTTACAATGTGTAATGATGGAGTTAATCTTATGGGATGTGTAGAATCTATTAGTTAGATTGAGTTCAGTTAAAGTGGGAACAATTACTTGAGCAGGCCACTCAAGGTATTGTTCTTCACTTCATCTTTCAGTTATTTATTTATGTTAATACATGTTATTAGTTTATGATTATTCATGAATCATATGCAAGTTAATTGGAATTTCATTTCCTGCTTATTATGAATGAATGTTTGTGAATATGCATGTAATGATCATTAGTAACACTCCAGAGGATAGTTTAACTAAGTCATTAGTTTTTATTAAGATTTTAGTTAATGCAATATTAATTTATTAGTAGTAGTTTAGTTACAGTCTTTGTTGTAGGTACCCGTAATGACTAGTTCTGGTTTATGCTTTTACTGCTTTACAATTCTGTGAATTTCCAACAAGTAGAATAACTTTAGGATTGTTTAGGTAGTTTTAAGTCCATGAAGGCATATATAATGTTGCACCATCATAAGCTTACAAGCCTTGAGTTAACAATTTAATGTGGTCTTAAGCAATGTAGAGTGGACTATTTAGCCAGTTAAACCTCTGAATTGAGTAGATTCTACCAAGTTTACAATACATTAGCTTAAACTCTACAGAGGTGATCACTATGTGAATCAATTTTTGAACAAGAGTCAAGGAGCTCAGCAATGAAGAAATTCATTACCACCCAGCAAGCAGCCTTCCAAGAAAGGATTCATGCAACTTTGGATAATTGGCAAGTGAAGTACCAAATTACTCATATTGAGACAACAGGTACATTATTTGGAGTTTCTATTTCAATTTTGATTGATACTAGTGCAACATAAAGTTTTATTGCACCAAGAGTGTTAAATAAATTTTCTATAAGAGTTGGATTTATGGAAAAACCCTAGTCAGTTGAATATGCTAACCAGACAAAAGCTCGGGTAGAGCAATGCCTATTTGAAGCTAGAGTTAACCTTCCAAGTTTTTTAACCAAAGTGAACCTTTATGTAGCACCTTTAGGTTCTTATGATGTTGTATTATAAATAGATTGGCTATGGAGGCATAGGGATAAGGTAGATTGTTTTGCAAAAATAGTAGAGTGTCTAGATGACCTAGGAAACAAGGTCTTCCTTCAAGGCACTCCAAGACAAGTTGAGATAAGATGGATCTTTGTCGTGCAGCTCAAAAGGGCCAAGAAAAAAGGGTGTTAACTCTTTGTGGTCAAGAGGAAGAATCTAGAAAATCTCAAAGAGTTTGTCTTTCAAGATGAACTAATATATTGTGAGTCTTAAAAACTCCAAGGAAATGAAGAAGAAGATCTTAAGGATCAAAGAGAACCCGCTATAGAGAACTACCCTTTTCTTTGAGATTTTTGAGATGTTTTTCCATATGAACTCCTTGGATTACCACTGAAAAGAGATTTTGATTTCTATGTTGATATAATTTTTGGTTCAAAACCAATTTCAAAAGAACTATTCCATATGACCACTACAGAGTTGATGGAACTAAAGGACCAATTGTAAGAACTATTGTCTAAAGGATTGATTAGACCCAATGTTTCACCTTGAGGAGAACCTATAGTCTTTGTCAAAAATAAGGATGGTACTTTGCGCTTATGCATAGATTATTGTATGCTTAACAAGGCAATGATAAAGAATAAATATCCTTTACCATGTATTGATGATCTTTTTAATCAAATGTGTGGAGCAACAATATTCTCAAAGATCGATTTACGATCTGGATATCATTAGTTGAGATTGAAAGATGAAGATATTCACAAAAACAACTTTTAGAGCAAGGTATGGACACTAGGAATTTACAGTCTTTTCTTTTGGAATTACAAATGTCCTAGTTTCATTCATGAATTTGATGAATAGTGTCTTTAGATATTGCCTGGATAGATTTATTTTGGCATTTTTAGACGACATTCTTATATATTCTAAGAATGAGGAGGAATATTTACAACACCTGCAATTTGTTCTACAACTCCTGAGGGAACATAAACTATATGGGAATCTCTCTAAATGTATGTTCTTTCAAAAATAAGTACAATATTTGGGTCATGTAATTTCAACAGAAGGAATTGCAGTAGATCCGTTGAAGATCAAATCCATTCTTGAATGGCCAACATCAAAAAATGTACATGAAGTGCATATTTTTATGGGGTTAGCAAGATACTATAGAAAGATTGTGGTGAAATTTTCTAAGATTTCCCACCCTATCACTTCTTTTCACATAAAAGTAAAACACTTTGATTGGTTAGAAAAATGCCAGGAGGCATTTGATCATCTTCAAGAGAAGTTGACTACAACTCCAATTTTGAAATTTCCTAATCTGGAAGGCTAGTTTTTTGTAATCACTGATGCTTCAAGGAAGGATTAGGTGGAGTACTTATGAAAGAAGGGCCAGTTATAGCTTATGAGTTCAGAAAGTTAATTACATATGAGCAAAATTATGCTCCTCGTGATTTAGAGTTGGCAGTAATTGTTCATGCAAGTTACAAATATGGTGATACTATTTATTGGGAGAGCCTTTGAGCTTAGTTCAAACCATCAAGGTCTTAAGTACTTATTCTCCCAAAGGAAAACAAAATCGAAGTAGTGGATTCTTTGAAAGAAGGGTGAGTTATAGCCTATGAGTTGAGAAAGTTAAATACATGTGAGAAAAATTATGCTCCTCGTGATTTAGAGTTGGCATAAATTGTTCACGGTTTGCAAATGTGGTGATATTATTTATTGGGAAATCTTTGAGCTTAGGTCGAACCATCAAGGTCTTAAGTACATATTCTCCCAACCACATCTCAATACTCAACAAAGAAGATGGTTGGAACTAATATCTGACTATGAATTTGAGATAAGTTATATGAAATGAAAACAAAATCGAGTAGCAGATGCTTTGAGTCAGAGGAGACACACTTCCTCAATGGTCTCTATTCATTCAAATTTTAAAGACCAGTTTATAAAAGTTGATGAGAGTACAATATTATGAGCAAGTTAAGTAAGCTCTCTTAGTCAATCCTCAAGATTCAAGGTATGATGGGTTCTATTTTGAACCATATGGAATTTTAAGGTTCAGGGGAAGAATGTATGTTTCAAACTCGGAGAAGTTAAGAAATATTGTGTGGAAAGAGGTTCATTACACACCATATTTAGGACACCTTGGAGTGACAAAACTCCTAGCTGATGTAAAACCACTTTATTTCTGGAAAGGAATGAAGAATGACGCTACAAGATTTGTAGTAGGATGTCTAGAATGCTAGAGGGTACAAGTTGAAAATAATCACCTAGCAGGACTTTTGTATCCTCATGAAATTCAAGAGTGGAAATGGAAAGTCATCATATGGAATTTGTGCAAGGTCTTCCTATGTCTTGAAATAGATATAATACTAGTTTAGTAGCGGTGAATAAACCCACCAAGGTAGCCCATTTTATACCTAGAAATTTAATAGATAGATCATTGGTAATAACTCATAAGTTTGTCTAGGAAGTATTTAGATTACATAGAGTACTTGAGAAGATCATCTCAGATAAAGATGTGTGCATGACATCAAGGTTTTGGCAAACCTTGTTTTCTTCACTTGGAACTCAGCTCAATATAAGCTCAGCCTATCACCCTGAGATAGATGGTCAGATAGAAAGGGTAAATTAAGTTCTTGAAGATTTGTTGAGGATGTATTGCATGGATCAACAATACAAGTGGGAAGACTATCTTCCACTTGTGGAATTTACATACAATAACTCCTACCATTCTGCAATAAAGATGGATCCATTTGAAGCATTATATAGAATAAAGTGTCAAACTCCTATAAGGTGGGATAAGCTAGAAGATAGGATTATCCTTGGACTGAAAATGTTATCAAAAATGAAGGAGAAGATCAAGTTGGAAAAGATTGGTGGAAGAAAATGATATACATAAAAGGTATGTTGATTCTAAGCGTACACCAAGACAATTCTCAATGGGAGAAATAGTTCTTTTAAGGGTCAAACCTCATAAGAGTTCCATAAAGTTTGGGAAGTTATCCAAACTATCCCCTATATTTGTGGGTCCCTTTGAAGTACTCGAAGTGATTAACCTGGTTGCCTACATAATCACTCTACCTCCAACTCTTGCCCCAATGCATAATGTGTTTCATGTTTCATATCTTAAGAAGTATATAATCAGTTTTAATCACATACTTGATTGGAATGCACTACAAGTTCAAGATCTAGGAGTGATAATGATTGAGCCTCGAAAGGTACTCAAAGTATGTAAGCTCTTCTTGCATAATAAATAGGTTACTTAGTGCAAGGTCCAGTGGGACTAGTATGCAGAGGATAGTGTCACTTGGGAGGATTACAATGAATTTTATCATAACTCTCCTCATTTATTTACTGCTTTTCA
This sequence comes from Sequoia sempervirens, assembly GCA_007258455.2. Lineage (NCBI taxonomy): Eukaryota > Viridiplantae > Streptophyta > Pinopsida > Cupressales > Cupressaceae > Sequoia > Sequoia sempervirens. The sequence goes on from VDFB02105785.1 coordinate 319,848,074, forward strand.
ATAGCTAAAATAAAACTTGTTTTATGATCTTATTATGATACAATAAATCATTAGGGACAATGATCCTTATGGGGGGAGATATGTTACACCCCAAATTTTGACTTGCAATTACTTCTAGCTTTTACGTTAAAATGTGTTTTTGACATTAGTGGATGATTATATGTCAAATGATATTTTGATGAAATTATAATGCAATACAATGTGTTTCTATTTTAATGATTATTATTTTAATCAATGATTGTGATGTTGTGACTAATAAAAAGTTAAATATGTTGTTGGCCTTCTCAATTGAATGTAGGATCATATTTTACCCTGCCAGATGGAGATGGAGAGTATCACCAGAGAGAAAAGTATAGACATGGGTAAATAAATGGGTTAATGCCAATTGAGTCGAACACACACACACACACACACACACTCATGTAAGATTATGTATCAAGTACGAGCAAGTAACCCCAATATTAACATTGAGTTTATTTTGTGTTTTGGCTAAGTATGGTCGAGTTGTAAAGTTAGGTTAAAACTTATATAACCTTTGGCCTAGTCTTTTGCAATAAAAAGGTGTTATGTTGTATCAACATTGTCTTTTCAATTTATATAAAGTTTATTTGATTATTATTTAAATACATTTAATTTTATATATATATAATTTATTATATTGTTAACATAATTTCCAACAACCTGTTAAAGGAGCCATGGCTATTTGAGGAAATTAAACATGCCAATAAATGTATGTAATGGGAAGTAAATAAAATCAAACTATTTAAACCTCTTCATGAGGCTTAAAGCCTCCATCGAAGGCTATAATCCTAGATTTTAAAAGAGACATTAATGCTTTTGATGAAGGAACAATGGAGGGGGCAAGTATTCATCTACATTACGTGCCTTTAAGTATTATTCTTTTACTATTATTAGGAGGATGTTAATGTGAAAGGGACATTGCATGTTTAAGAGTGATTATCATTCTTAGTTTGATGTTTATCATCGAGCAAGGAAGGAATAAAAGAGGAGTCACATGTTTTTGAAGAGAGGTGCTTTTGTGAACATATGTGAATAAATACGACTTATGTAGGCAATTTTTGAGGATTTTTGTCTTGAGAATACATAGTATTGATAGTTGTGGGTTATATGGAGGAAATGATTCAAGTAAGAGTAGATTTTTAGACTATAGCTAGTTGTGGTTACTTGGAGAAGTTCGACATGGGTGTTGTAGTTGTGCATGCACATCTGGAAGTGCAAAAGTACAATATTATATAGGCACAAACTCAAAATCTATTTTCATTCTTTATTATTGGTATTATGCAAATGAAGTTTCAAATAATAGGAGTTAATATGAGATTATTTAATGAATATTTTGAAGGATTGGAGATTAAATAGTCTGATATTATAGACCTATGCATGAAATTATTTTAAATTCTCTATTTAGGATTGTATAAGACAATAGAGAAAAGTTTTATTACCCTGCTATGATAAGTTAAATAAAATATTCTATTTACACAAATAAATAAATAAGCATAGTGATATATATATATATGTGGAGATATATAAACATACATACATACATACAATCAAAATAATATTTAGAGTTATGAAAAGGTTTAAACATCATAATTATGTGCTTATTCTTGCAAAAGAATCTGGCAATATATTGTACATATATCAACATTATAAAATGTGTTCTTGTACAAAGAATGAAAAGTAAAACATAGAGAAATTATAATTATTTATGAAGAAGTTAGTTGATATTAGTGAATAAAACTGTTATTTTACTTGTGAAAACAAGTTTATAATAACTCATGAGATAGACAAGGTGACTCGAGTCAGTGTCATTATTCAAAAATACTATAAGTTGTAAAAGAATTTGTAACAACCACCTCCTTCTACAAAAGAATTACTTGGGTTTTTAACCATATAATATAGTAAATTAAAATATTCCATAAAAATAGGATATAAAAATTTTCTTTCAATGATTGAAATTGTAACTGCATAACTGAATACATAAATATTTCATAATACAATTATTTTGCTTTTCAAACTGAAAATAATTAAAAAAGAACTTTTTCCTTTTACATTTTCAACATGAATGATTACAAATAAATAAGATAGAACATTAAACTCTTAAGGAATAAGGTTAGAGATCCCATATCTGGATACTTTTTGTATCACAAGACTTGGCATGTCGTCTGCAAGAGGGAGAGCATCATCCAGGTGCTTTACCTCCAAATGTAGATTGATGGTCCCTGCACACCTTCCTAACTAGAAGTGGCCCTACCCTTCAATGAAGAGTTCCCTACCCTTAAAAAAAAAGTATGGTTAAGAACCCCCTAGTATTGCCATCTAAGCTCTGGTGTTGTGCCCTAATTAACCAATACCGTCAAACAACTATGGATACCTTTCAACTATGAATGAAAACTTTGATTAGTTAAGAAAATCTAGAACACATTGAACTGACAAGTACAAGTAGAGACTATTGCATTCACTTTGGCCAAAGTATTTGAACTATTTTCTACAACTACTTACGAGTGGAGTCATTTATTCACCCACCTCTACTCAACTTGGAGAACAATAACTGACCTAAGTTGACTCAAACTTTTTGTTTAACCAATGGTTAATCATATTGAAAGCTCTTACTTAACATACACTGACTCACTAGGTCAAACTCAACTGAGTTGGTTAGTTATTACTATCTTCAAACACTCGAGTTATATAACATAACTACCTAGGTCTTGGCTTCTGCCACAAGTTCGAAGCTTACCAAAACTCATGAGAGTAACTACTCTCGTAAATAAAGTTTTAGCAAAACTCAACAACAAAAGGTGATAATTTGACCTTCCTGGTCATACCATATTATATAGACATCATATACAAAATACCCCATTTTGACAAGTGTTTTCCCATTAAATAACATAACTCACCTTTAGGGTTTAGTATTTCTAGACAAATATTGTGGTCTTTCTTTTTAAATATTCCATTTTAAATTATAAACTCTTTCGACAAGATGTTGATAAGAGAATACAAAGAATAACTAACATATTGTACCAGGTAGACATCTTTATCAAAGGTCTGACATTGATTATGCTTTAGACTTTTCTACAAACTTTTTGGTTCTCAACCAAACAATCTTTGGCTCGATATCAACAAAGAAAACATGGTTCAACTTTTGTTTACCATAGGTTTCTTTAATGAACTATATTTATAAATTATTTGTATTCAACTAAAAGCTTACAGATTGGAAAAGAAGGGAAACAATTTCTTTTAAGAATAGAGAAAGACTCTCATAGTTTAAGTGGCAGATTTCAAGATCCTTTCTTAGTTATTTCTTGCAAAAGAGAAAGATTTCTAACATGATTAACCCATAACTGGTTTGAAGAAACTATATCTTTCCAATAAACCCTGGAGGATTCTATTGTAACAAATGAGATTTAATACAAGAAATTTACATGTATGTTTATGGTATTTGTACTTAAACACTTAGAATTCAGACTCTGAAAGTTTAACTTTCTACAATATATATACCACTTTTGTAACTCCCTTAAGCTATACACAACCAACACTAAGCTCCTCCTCTAGAATGTAATAGACTCTAGTTGCTTGAGCTAGTTTATGCAAGCTACGAAGGTGATAACTATCACACAAGTATCACAATTTATTGATTGTGCAACTACCAGTTCAATACTCTTCTTTTCTCCATGCTATGAAGATTTATCCTTTGAAAATGAAAAGAGATAATAGTTTCCTCTCGAACTCTCTCCTAGTTCTTTTAACCAACACCCATAACTAACTCTTGTTCAACTTGGTGAATCCTCTTTTTTTATCTACTTTGGATTCTCGATAAAATCATATAACTGAATGCCAAGATTAAGGGTAGTTTAAAAATAGTTTCCAAAAACTACTTAACCAGCCATCCAAGCCTCAACAAAACCAAGGAAATAACAGTTATAAAAGATAGTTTTAAAAGCACTAAACCCGTGGCCAAAAATACTATAGGGTGAAGATTTATAGCTCAAACTAACATTACAAGTTACCTTGCCAATTTACTACCACTGTGTGGTTACATCCACACAACCACAAGGAAACTAAAGTAGTTTAAAAAGCTTTTGAACTGATTATGATAGCTATGCGAATCTAAACTCATGCCAAACTGGCCATGATTGAGGAGAATGAAAAATAAATAACTTTTAAATATTAACAAAGCTGCCATAATTTCACCAACTTCCACATAGCATGGAGCCACATTAGAGAGCAGCTTAAGGTAATATTAATATTCATTTCAAATGTTGCCACCTTCTTGCACAACCTAAAATGGAAAAAAGTTGGTACTAAGGAATTTCAAATAATGCTTAATCAAAATAAAGAATATAGCCCGCCAAAAGAATGGGGCCAAGCCTTTACTCATGCCATGGTTTAAATAGTCATTCAACACAAACATTAAAATGCAATCTTAATATGTTTTAAAGTATTAATAACATTCAAGCCACAAATGGGATGTTGATAATATGAAGTTGGCGATTGATATATCATGCCACTATATATTGGCGTTATTGCCATTTAACAAAGAACATTAAAATAATCATTCCCATCTAACACCCTTTATGCTTCCATTAGCATGAGTATATTTAAATATCAATGACGTGATAGCGATTGGACCGTAGCACTGTGTGTATGATACTATTATCGCACAATTGAAATATGCAGCCATTTTTATGTGAACATATGTACAAACTCCTAATGTATACCATCATATCACGTTATGTAGATGTATGTCCATGCCAATACATGTCATGCAGCATGTATGCATGCATGCACATGCAACCACAATACATGCAGCCATGCAGCACATGCTCATATGTATGTATATATATATATATATATATATGTATATGTAATATTATGTATCCTCTCATATATATATAGCGCCTTTGTAATAATATGTATAATAATATGCTCATGTATATATTTTAATACATATATATATATGTGTAATATACATATATCTATGTCTGTGAAATACATATATGTAATGTATATTTTGTCTATGCATATATGTACATATATGTATGTCATGTGTGTGTGTCTGTAATAATGCATGTAATGCAGAAAATATGTGTCCATACATCATCAATAATAATGTCTGTGTCTGTATATGTAATAATAATAATAATAAATAATGCAGCTAATAATACATGCAATGTCTGTGTAATAATAATAATATGCATGTGTGTGTGTGTGTGTGTGTGTGTAATAATAATAATGGTAATGCAAAAATAATAATGAAAATCAGTAATGCCAATATGTGCATGTGTATGTGTGTGTGTGAATGCAATAATAAATAATGTCATGTAATGTGTGTGTGTGTGTGTGTGTGTGTGTGTATATATCATACAAGAAAATGGTTACCAATTACCCTAATTTATTTGTAACCCAAATAAAACGAGGAGAACACGACTAAGCAACTTTTGGGTTTTACTTACCTTTAAGACGCTACTGACCACCCTAGAAACACTTTGATTAAACAAAGTCAAATACTTGGCTTACGTGATGCAAAGAAAACTCATATGGCAATGCTAGTAAGACCTTAGACTATACCCTTCTATTGGGTGGTACTCTCTTGCTCCCTTTGGAGGGCATGAGAAAATGATCCTACAATTCCACTCAAGAAACAACCAAGTAGTTAGGCGTTAAAATTTAAATGTAGAAAACATCACATCACATAAAATTCATCATAGCATTTATCTTTCAAAATTTCATAATCACATAATTCATCATTGCATTTACCATAAAGTAAAAATTAATTTGTAATTCCAAGGTGGGGTGTAACAAAATTTTAAAAAGTATTGTGCATGAAAATAGGAGAGTATTTCACTATTGGAAATAAATGCAATAACTTATGAACAAGTGGCACTAGCCAAGGTCCAAGATATTGCAAGTATGCAATATGAATGTTCATTGTTAGGAAAATGTTTACATGACCTTAGTCATTTACCAACCATAAAGAGTTATAATTTTTTTTATCTTAAATTCTTATGAAAATTTAGATAAGTAGTCAAACAAGTCAACCATGTGTTAAACCTTAGGTGAAAGGTCATTTTCAAGTCGAGTTAGAGGTGTGTGAACTCATGACTACATGCGCGAAGGATTTGAAAAGGTAGATGGGTTTGCAAGAGAGACAACAAGCGAGGAAATATTATCTCATGATTTTTATGCATGATTAATGTATGTAAACAAAAATATGAAAAACCAAAAATCATGCCTTATCGTATACTCGGGGAGGAGAAAACTAAAGTGATGTTATGGGTAATAAAAGGGCAATCATAAATTGTGCAGAGGTGTGCGGGGAAGAGAGACAAAGGGTTTGTCTTGAATATTCTCCCTGGTCACGCCACATACATGAAAGGCAAGGATCGGTGAAAGATTGAACCCAGGAAAAAGCCTTTGCATTATTTGGCAGAGCAAAATCAAAGCATAATTAAATGTATGGGAGGCACACATGAACCCAAGAAGCATAATTAATGCAAAATAGAAAGTTTAAGATGGAGGGAGTGAAGAACGAAGATAGAGAAGGAATAAAGAGGTTGTGCAAAATTTGATGAAGCTACCAAAAGGCTGCGCATAAGGATTATATAAAGGCAAATTATATGGAGAGGAATACACACCAAATTTGGTGCAATTGAGAATAGGAACTGATGAAGGAAGTTGAAGAGCTAATGTGCTGAGTTATGAATGTTGCTCAAAGACAAAGAAGAACGAATATCACTAGGTCGAGTAGCATAAGGTGTTGAAAAAGGGAATGAAAACATACATCACAGATGAAGTTTAGGAGTGTCATAGTTTTTTTTTTCAAAAAATTGTAAGTGAATCTCAAAACTTGGTGGCAGAGCTAGCATATAGAGTAAAAACAACTTTAAATCATGCCAGGAAGAAAAAGGACAACAAATTCATGTTTGAATGGGCAAAGATTAGTGTTATGGAGGGCATGTAGTGAAGAGACTAGAGGCCATACAGGAGTCTGGTAGAACAGGCGTAGTGTGCAAATGGGAGTATGTATATGGCCGAGGATAGAATATGAAGAGGTTAGGTACGATGTAGCCTGGAGGATTGGAAGAAAAATAAAACTAGTAGTAAAGAGAGTTGCCTATAAATTTATGATGTATTTTCTAGAAATCTGAAGAATTAAATGTATTTAATTTGGTTTTCAAATTTGAGTAAGTGGTTGTGGGTGATCGTGCAATCGATTTTTAAATTGACACAAGTTATTGTCAATTTTGGTTTAATCATTTTTTGAGTTGTAAATTTGGATTTATGGAATTGGTTGAGTGCGTGAGTTTCTATTTTCCATCAATTGGTATCAAATCTAGAGGCTTTGAGCGTGCGGATAAAGCACCAAGAGAGAGGCAGTTCACACCAGGACCTACGGGTGGAGAGGAGAGTGAGCAGAGGTTTAAAGGGCACAAGAAGATCATCAAATGTGAGGCAACTAGTGACGAAATCTATGGATAGTGGAAGCGTGATTGAGGAGCTCAAAAGTACCATTGCAGGTGTGTGGAGTCTCGAGTGGTTGAGGGTTGTAAAGCACAGAGTTGGAAGCATGAGAGAAGCTTGAAAGTATCATTGTAGGTGTGTGGAGTCCTGAACGATTGAGAGTGGAAGGCACAAAGGAAAGTGTTGTGACATATTACAATAGATGAAGTGGAATCTTCATGAGGATCGAGGTATAATTGCAGCATGGAGGTTACAAGGGCAAGTTGCAATTAAGGCATGCCAGAGGAGGGCATGGAGAGTATAGGAAGAGCACTTGGAAGAGGAGGTCGGGATTTCAATGATGGAGTGCACTGGAGATTGTTTGGAATCTCGAAGGGTGATTCTATCACCTAGCTTTACTTTTGTGAGCCCATGCTCATAAATTTCTTACCCGACATGTCTAATGCAAGAGCATCCTGGGCGAAGCACAATCGACATCAATCAATTTTTTTTTTATTTGGTTTTGTAGTTTTAGCTTTGTTTTCCTTTCTCTTAGATAATTCATTCGGTCTGGTGGTTATTTGATAATATTTGATGGGTTTAAAATTATTTGATTATTATCATTTAAAGATCTGTTTGATTTCATAAGGCAATCAATTTTTATGCCACATCATATAAAAGCTATGATACATGTGCGAAGGATTGAAAAGGTAGATGGGTTTGCAATAGAGATAGCGAGTAAGGATATATTATCTCATGGATTTTATGTATGATTAATGTATGTAAACAAAATTATGAAAAACCAAAAATCATGCCTTATTGTATACCCAGGAAGGAGAAAAATAAAGCAATGCTATGGGTAATAAAAGGGCACTCATAAATTATGCAAAGGCACATGGGGAAGAGAGACAGAGGGGCTATGTCAAATATTCTCCTTGGCCGCACCACATACATGAAAGGCAAGGATCAGTGAAAGACTGAACAAGGCAAAAGCCTTTGCATTGTTTGGTAGAGCAAAATCAAACATAATTGAATGTATGGGAAGCGTGCAGGAACCCAAGAGGCATAATTAATGCATAATAGAAAGTTTAAGATGGAGGGAGTGAAGAACGAAGGCAGAGAAGGAATAAAGAGGTCACACAAAATTTGATGAATCCACCAAAAGGTTGGGCAAAAGGATGATATAAAGGCAAATTATATGGAGAGGAAGATGCACCAAATCTGGTGCAATTGAGAATAGGAACCGATGAAGGAAGTTGAAGAGCTAATGTGCTAAGTTATGTATGTTGCTCAAAGACAAAGAAGAAAAAATATCACTAGGTTAGGTAACATAAGGTGATGAAAAAGGGAATGAAAACATACATCACAAATGAGGTTTAGAAGGAGAGTCATGGTTTAAAAAATAAATAAAAAATCATAAGTGAATCTTGAAACTTGGTGGCAACGCTAGCATATAGAGTAAAGACAACTTTAAAAGTCATGCTAGGAAGACATAGGGCTGCAAAGTCATGTTTGAATGGGTAGAGATTAGTGTTATGGAGGGTGTGTAGTGAAGAGATGTGAAGAGACTAGAGGCCATACATGAGTTTGGTACAACGGGCACAATGTGCAAATGGGAGTATGTATGTGGCTAAGGATAGAATATGAAGAGGTCGGGTAAGATGTAGCCTGGCGGATTGGAAGAAAAATAAAACTAGTAGTAAAGAGAGTTGCTTGTAAATTTGTAATGTGTTTTCTGGAAATGTGAAGAATTAAATGTATTTAATTTGGTTTTCAAATTTGAATAAGTGGTTGTGGGTGATTATGCAATCAATTTTTAAATTGACACAAGTTATTGCCAATTTTGGTTTAATCATTTTATGAGTCATTGTAATATGGATTTATGGAATTGGTTGAGTGTGTGAGTTTATGTTCTCCATTAGCGGGGGACCACCAGTCTGTGTTTGGAGGTAAAGCACTTGAGTGATGCTCTCCCTCTTGCAGATAACTTCATCGAGACTTATGAGACAAACATGCAGATTTCTAGATATGGAAGAATTTATAACACTTAATGTGTATTATAAACTTATTTACTTTAAATACAATTCATCTATGTATTGTAAAAGAGAAGATTATCTTATTGTTTTAAAATTGTAATTATTGCATTACAAATTCAAAGTTGTAATATTCATTTTATTATGGATCATGTTAAATGAATGTTATTTGAAACTTAATTTTTTTGGTATCATATTTTTTTAGCATGTGATGATTACTTTTTAGTTCATTCATTAAGTAATTCCTATTTAAAAGTTGTGTATGTTACAAAAAATAAGTTTGTAAATGCACTCATATAAAGTTCAAAACCGTTGAATGTGTGTTCCCTAGGGAGGAAAGTTTGTACTTACATTGAATTATAAAGTGTGACATGGGATTGTGTACTGCCTTGATTTTCCATCACAACAATGGATCCTTATGATTGTCAACTCATGTGTGTGTGCGTTGATGCACACCCTTTTTTAGTTTCTTGTACATCCTTTTGGACTTGATGCTAGGTCTAAATTCTTGTGCATGCCTTTGTGCCCGATTTCAGTTGGTTTGCCTATATCTTTTCCTCATCAACGTTAAGAGGGTACTTACCATAGTGTTATGCTAATGCTTCATTGGTTTCAATGGAGTAGTGGAGGAACCTTCTACTTTTGGGGGGTCTCATAGACCTTCTATCTTTGTCTCTCCTATGTGGGGATTATTTTAGTGGATCATTATTTTTGAGATTCTATTACTTATGTAGAGCATCGTGATGCATATTTGAGCATTGTACTACAGGTCATTCATGCTTTTGTTGATTGTACTTCAAAATCATAGTATAATCTACATCATCAACTTCACATATTTTGATTGCCTTTGTGTCATTTGTGTATTCATATTTGATTAGTATTCTATATGTTCACTCATGTAGTCTTTTGTATCGCTTAACTTGATCTATATTTTTTGGATGTTCGTTGATTCCAACAAACACCAGTTCATCTTCGACAGAGTTTAGAGCTTAGACATGCTTAAGGATTTCTTCATTGAATCATGTTCCTATCTTCATGGGTCATCTTTTTAGGAGATCTTATCCTTCTCTTTCTCTCTTTTGGAGAGGAGTTTTGTTCCCATTGGATTTTCTCCTTTTTCTCCATTTGTGAAAGATCATTATTTTACATGAGTACCTTATCAAACCTTGTTATCAAGAATCATCTTTTCAGTGTTTAGCTTACTCCCTAAGTATCACTTAAGAGGGGTGTTAGTATGAAAAGAGGTATTGTCAAACTAGTTAGCTTTTAGCCTACTTAGTAGAGTCCTATTTACACTACACTTAAGTTCACTTAGAGGTTATCTAGAATTTTGTCTCACCTCATGTAGACTCACCAAGTGTCCCAATACTTGTCCATAAATTCCTACACTTGTTTCATACTTGGAGGGGTAGTTAGAGTTTGACTCCCACCTTCTCACTTCTTCATCCTTGCCTTTATAAGCAAGGATCATTTGTATATTTTAGAACACATCACACGCTTATGATGTTTTCTCATTTTACATAGCCCATTTATGGATTATTTTGAGTTTGCAAGCATATCTTGGCTGCTCCAATAATTTATACCCAATGTAAAAAGGGTAAGAGGAAGATTAAAACTAGTGTAGTTGATTACAAACTAGTGTGATCATATAATATAAAATAGTAAAATTAACTCATTGACATACAAACATTCATTACAACCCCATGTCTTATAACACAAACCATCATATGCCCATTTTAACATTTTGTGGTATACAAACATCAATATATCAACATAGGTTTGTCTCTCATACAATGACCTTCACATAATTCTCATAGGTATATTATAATCTCTCATTATATTTTTCTATTTCATTCTCACATCTCTACTCTATTTATCTGCTATTTCTTTAACTATCTTGTTCTCTACTACTTCCTCTATTTTCTTATGCCATTTTAATTATTCTATACATGTACTATACAATGCATATTATTAAATTTAGGGACATGTTACTTTTCCTTGTTGCATCTCTTTATCTTTTTTATAATTCAACTATTTGTGTTGAATTTAGTTTGCAACGAGTTTGATAATCTAAAACCTACTCGAGGTACGTTCCTTTGTGTTGCTTACCTTTTGCGCCCTTGTGGGTTTTCATTATTGGCCTCCATTAGGCTACCCTTTTGGGTTTTCAACCCAATGGGAGTGGCATGGATTTATCTTGCTAACAATCTAATTTCAATTTGAGAATTGGAGGATAACCTTGTGAGTAGTTGCAAGATTAAGAAACAACATTAACATAAATAAATTTATGTCCACTAGGAGTTCAAAGGTGGAAACTTTATAAGAGAAGCATGGCAAGAAGTCATTGTTCATGCCAATTCCATCAAGAGAATATTATCCTTTCTTCATTGATAGCGTGAATGCACAAATTTGTAGAGGTGATGGTGGGAAGTTATGTTCACACTATCAAGTAGGGAATGCTACATATTTTCACACTATCAAGTAGGGAATGCATCTGCTAGACTTGTCAAGGTACCTTATAATACAACCATACTTAGTTGACTAGTTTAATTAACTTGATTAGTAGGATGACTAGTTCACATAATGCTTAATGAATTGTATTTATACATTGGATTGTCAACTAAGCCTTTCACAATATGCTAACAAGTATCATGCATGCATAGTGTGATTACCATATGGCCATGATTGTGATAGGTTTTGGATTGATATGGCATTGGTTGGCTTGCACAATCATGTAAAGAAGATGAAGCCATGTGTCAAAAACATATGGAATCATAATTGTATTGGTGCAGATGCATGTACATGCCCACATGAAGGTCACACATAATGCAAAGATTTGTGAGTGAGGAGTTGGTGAAGTTGTTGTAGAAGTTGATATGCATACTTCTAGAGTGACATATGGCCATGAAGTTGCACAACATAATTGAAAGAGTGCGTATGATGCTATCTTGCACTAAGCTGCAATGAGCTAATTGTAATCATTGCTTGCATAGATGTGCACTAAGCCATTCTATCAAAGTCATTTATGCATGTTGCATCTTGGCACTCTATGTGTGTGCACAAGGGAAGATCACAACATAAGATGTGTTGATGTTGAGCCAATTCACATGAGTGCGGGTTGTGTGGAGTTACACTTAGATCATATTATCCAATTAATTGCACATTGAATGTCTTTGATTATCATAATATAGCAGTACGTTACATATATCATGTGCTAGTTGGTTCAAAATAACTAAGAAAATTGAAATTGAAATTTGATAGTTTGAATTTTAAAGTTCATTCTCATGTTTTGATCTATCCTCTTGTTCATAAATAAACCACAAGAATAAGATGATAATTTACAAAATAATTATAAATAGATAACAAATGCATAAAGATTATAAACAAAAGTAGAAATAAAATAAAGATAATAAAAATTAAATTATAAGCCAATCCTATCACGAGTCTTCCACTTATTATATTGTGGAGATTGGCACAAAAGTAAAGGAGAAATGGCATGGGTGTATGCTAATTTCATTGTTGCAAAACGAAAATTCCATTGTGGATATAAAAATTATTGACACTTAAATCGGTTGAACCTCTGCTTTTGTAAACCTTTCTTTCAGTAGGTGCTGGCGTTTGCAAACAAGGGCTCATGAAAGCGAGGATACAAAAGGAAAAACAAGCGACAAAGAGGGTTAAGGTAAATATAGCGAGACAATAGGAAATAGCTTGATCTACGTAGAATGCGCAGGACTAATATTTATGCGTTGATCCAGTGAGTGGAGGGGGGGGAAGAGAGAAAAATGAGTTCGCAGAAGGGCAACGTGAGGGACACACTACAGGAGGCATTGAAGGCGCTATATCACCACCCAGACGAGCAAGTTCGCAATCAGGCCAATGTTTGGCTGCAGGAATTTCAGCGCACAATCGAAGCCTGGGAGGTGACTAGTCTAGACATTACTCAGATGCAATACTCGCACTATTTTCCTAATAATTCTCAACAAAAACTAATCATTTCCAGTATGATCTGCAACTCTAGTCAGTGGTCCGGTTTCAATCTGGCCGTGATAATGTTGGATAACTCTTAGGGTTTAGTTCCGTTGATCACTAAATATGAACATCCAAGTTGGCATTTGAGACCCTACCAAAGGCTTTGTTTAATCCCTATCTTCTTTGTAAGTTTGAAACCAAGGGTACAAATTTGAACAATATGTAAGTTGAATCGAAAAAATAATCTTTTGGACTACTCAAAGATGGGCCTTCCATGCCAAATTAATGGTTGGCTTGGCTGTGACCTAGAGAAACAACCTTTATCTTTGCCTTGACTGACATTATATATGGTTCAAGTTATTGTAGCCTTTTGTTCAGACGTATCATTAATATTGGGAGTAAGCCATGTCTTCCCAATCTACTTTTGCCTAGAGTGCAATTTAGTAAATGACCTGGCGCCAGTCTGCTGAATGACCTGGTGCGCTGTTACTGTACTTTATCTTAACATAATCCTAGTTGGCGTTATGCTAGTACATAATCACACGTTATGAGATGAGTGTAGCATGTGGTATTAGACAGAAATATATTAACAGTCAAGAAGACGTGTTATTTGTAACACTGATAATGAATTTTGCTTGAAACATAAGAAAAATAGATATCTAGGTTAGCTCATGGAATTTTTATAGTCTGGAAGTGGTAGGAGTTTTGTTGTAACTATTTGCATGAAGCTGTCTGAAATCTTAAATTTATGCAGGAAACTATTTTCTATTTTAAAACAGATGCAAGAATATAAAATTACTTTCTGAGCCATTTTATGCTGGATCACTTAATTTTTATTCAAATTGACAAGTCCTAGATATTTTAGTGAATTTTACCTCAAATTATCAGCGCTTAAATTTTATAGCTAGCTGGGTTATGTTTACAATGTAACTGAAATTTAGATGAACTAATCATTCAATTTATGCTTCTAGTTCTGCAAACTGCAATATTTGCTTTTATTTATTTTTGACATGGTGGATGTCGTTAGCCCTTCTATACCTGGTCAAATACACACTTGTATTTATTTGCATCTTTATCTGTATATATTTCTTTTCTTTCTTTTTGACTTTACATAGCTATCAAGTTTGTTTTCAATAATACTGATGGAAAGATGTCAAGACTGTCAAGTTAGATTCCCTGAGACGGGAGAACTGCAAGAGTTTCTAAACATCCTAATATTTGAAAAGGTAAACATCATACATACAAACATAGATATAAAAGAAGGTTATCATGTAGCAACTGAACACAATCAATAGTAGCAAACTGCACATATGGAAAAGGACGCTTTATAAATTAATTAGAGACATTAATCACTACAGGATATCCAATTACATTAGGGAATAAATGATTATAAATCTTATGTATCAAGTAATTGTGTTTTGGAGTAATCTGGTTTTGTTAAAACTCTTAATGCAGTGTATATTTATGCTATTTATAAGAAGAATAAGTTGTTATCCTATCATTGAGATCTACTTTGTGAAGTAGAAATTGTGAAGTACATGCCAGAGAATCTGGTGTACAGGTGCAGGAGGCAATCTTTCTCGCTTTCTTCCCCATGCCTACATTGATTCTGGGCATCACATCTCGATTCACATAAAACTACAATTGACAAGTGATCCAGAGATTGATTGATGGGCGAGGATGTCTCTCTTGAATGCATTAATGGTTGAAAATTGAGATGATGGGCAAGGCTCTTCCAATTCTGGTGCTGTAGTTTCAAATACTCATCTAACATTACTGTTAATGATTTTTATCTCCATTACAAGCAGTATCAAGTTATCACCTTGTCTTCTATAGGCACCCTTTTATAGAGAAGGAATGGCTCATCTGGCATGGATGGGAGAACATGGTTCTTTGGTCAATGATGGTATGATTTGCATAGGTCGATGGCTTAGATGCTACGCTCCACCCTCCCCCCCACCTCCACTCGGGGCCCATATATTTCTGCTTGCTAGGGGCAATGGGACCAGCCAAGTCCTGTAGATCTGAGGGATCTTCCACTCAGGGGAGTGGATAGAATATACCTCTCCGGGAGCCAGAGTGGTTTTAGAAGAATTTGTCTACAATGAAACAAGGCTATGGACTGCTGGTATGAACTGCATCATGGAGGCAGATCTAGACTATGCAACCCATAATATGCAAATAGAGTAGAGAGTAATGAGTCCCCAATCCAGAATTAGAGGTCACCAAACAGCTAAAGGTCTCCTTTAATGATTTAAAGAGTGAGTGCAAACTAATAGTTTTTACGTGCAAGGGACCTTTGCTCCAGTGGGTAGAAGGATGCGATTATAGCCTGTCATGCCAGAGATATGGATAGGGGTCACTCGGCCATTCTTCCCTCTCTCTGCTTCTGACCTTCCATGGATCGGGGAATGTGACCAGGCATTGATGGGGAAGCATGCGGGTGCTGCTGCAACTGAAACAACAAATTGGTTCTGCCCTATAGATAGTAGGGGCTACCTCTGCCCATGCTGTCGGTGCTACTGAGACTACAACTGCTGAAACTGTAACTGGTGGTTCTGCTGCAACAGCAGCAGTTATTTCCTCTGCTTCTGCTAGAGATACCAAGAAGCTGTCAATTTGATACTTTTTATGGTCTTGCTCCGAATCTTATGAGAGCGCCTGTGGAATCAAGATGATTTGGTGTATTGGTAGATTGCTCTTGGGTTGGTAACCCAACTGCTTCGGCAGGTTGGGAGTGAATGAACTGTGCTGCTGAATGGAGTGAATGGACAGCGTACTATTTGAGCTAAAATGCATTTGAAGAAGGTGAGGGACACAGTGAAGGTGAGGGACACAGTGTAGGAGTCACTGAAGGTGTTCTACTTCCATCCTGAGCAAACAAGTCTGAAACCAGGCCAATGTTTGTCTTTAAAAACTCAAGCGCACAGCTGAAGCTTCTGTGGTGACTAAACATTGCTCCAATCATACCCATGTAATACTTGCATTATTTTTGGTAATATCAAACAATTTTTAACTGAGATAAATTTTCACTGTATGAGTTACTGTTAATTTGAAATATGTTCTGCCATGGGCAGATAGTAGTTAGGTTTCTGGTTATAAGCTGGCCATGATAATATTGGAGGATAACATATTTGGGTTTTAGACTTTCAGTACTGTTGATGGTTAAATATGAAGATTATAGAACAGCTGGTCTAGAGTTATGGAGGATACTTGTAAGTAGTTATACATGGTAAGGGTTATGTTACAGTCAAGCTAGATGCTAATATAGCATATGGGATCCCCTTTCTGGAAGCACTGAATGTAATGTCCATTTTTCATCAATTAGTCATGTGTGGACCCAGAAGGCCATTCCTTTATTCTTGAGCTGGGCTGGAGAAATAAATTTATTAAGATGGTCAAATGATGCTTAATTCTTAGCATCTTTGGATATGTGCGTGGTTTTCCATAAAGGTATTTTCCATTTAATTATGTCAGTTTCTGCAAGAACATTATGGAGGAGTTATAAGTTGACTTTTAAGAGGATATTATGTTGATAAAGTGAAGTGCTACTTTTGGGGTGGAACCTTGACTTGAATAGCACTTGCCATTCAGGGAATGAAATCAGCTTATGGGCGTCATTGGGATTTGAGACCTCCTTTGTGTTATAAATTGCGGCATCTGGCCATTAGAAGACTGCCCTTCTTCTGATTTTTTGTCTGGCTTATTGCTTAACTGTTGGTTTGAGGACGAAATCCCTTGAGTCTAGAAATCAGAGGATAAACCTCCCTTTGGTTTCCTACTGCATTTGTGCTAAATATATTCTTTCTTTTTGGCTAGTTGTTTTGTGGCCTGAAACAGCAGTATACATTTAACATTGGGTCAGTTTCAGAGGATTACTCATAGGCTACTGCATATTGGTGCAGGTTATTTGCAAGTGGTTGCATGCTATTGTCGATTGATGTAACCCAGCATATTTTGTCAATAAGAATACAGCAGCTTCCGTGTGTTGAGTTATTTATAATTTTTGTTGTAGAACTGACCAATGGTTGCATTCCCTCGGAGGTTTTTCACAAAATTATCAGTATTCAATTTCAAATCAGAAGGGAAAGACATGGTGCTTAAAGGTATTTTTGATCAATCACCATGAGTGGTAACACCTAGAGGATGGAAAGGATTTTCCACAAGGGACAAATTGCACAGGCAGCCAGCTGCTCAGTAATAAAAGGCACGCCTACTAATTCATCCTTGGGTAAGCATCATATTTATCATGCTAACATTCGTAATATTTTGGCTAAGCATAAAGTGGTGTTTAGTGACTTGTCTTCAGGATCAGTGCTGGATAGGGGATTCCAACACATCATCGAGTTGGAACTAGGTTCTGAGCTTGTCATGAACATCCTTTACTGCCATCCACAGATGTACAAAGAAGAAATAGAAAAAGGCTATAAAGGAATTGTTGGAGATGGGTCATGCTAGGCCAAGTTCTAGCCCTTTTGCATCATTTGTGGTGCTTGTAAAGAGATAAGATAGTATGACGAGGATGTGCATAGACTGTAGAACCTTGAACAAAAAGACCATCAAGAATAAGTATTTGATTCTCAGGATCAATGACTTATTGATGAGTTGCATAGAGTAATCTATTTTTCAAAGATTGATCTCAAGTTAGGATATCAATAGATCAACGTGTGAATGAGGATGTGCACAAGGCAACATTCAGATGCCATTTTGGGCATTACAAGTTTGGTCATGCCTTTTGGCTCAATAAATGCTCTAAGCACTTTCTATTCATGTATCATTTGGTATTCAATAATCAATTCAGATTTTTTTTTGATGATATTGATTTACTAACATGTTCAATCAAAATAAACTCTTAGTAACTAGGAGTTTCAAGAAGCAAGTTGTTGGATCGAGAGTTAGCTCTTAACCTCACTAATGTTTTATAGTTACTTCTATGGTATTAGGGAAACTTGCTAATGTTTTATATCCACTTTTACAATAACAGGGAACCCCACTGATGTTTCATACCCACTTCTACAGATCTCAAGATAATGCTATCACAGCGAACAGACCGTACACCTGGTATATCATACCTTATCCAAATGTAACCCTTCTAGGAGGTATCTCAATCATCTTTTAAGTTTAATAGACCTTTTACAAGGTACAACTGATCTATTTCAAGCATGAAAGACCTCATAATATCCTCTTGGAGAGCTATCAAACCTCTGTCAAGCATGACAAAACTCTACATACCTCATACAAGGTACAACAGAGCTCTGCCAAATATGACAGACCTTATACAAATTGTTTCAGATCTTAACTATATGTATCAGACCTCTTATAAGGTATAACAATCGTTAATCAAGGTTAGTCTTTAATTCAAGCACAACAAACTGGAAACAAAGTACACAGTCATTACTGAGAGTTATTAGACCATCCCTGAGGTACAACAGTTACCGATTAAGAGTATCGGATTATACTTATGGTACAAATATCAGTAATTGATTATCAAAGAACTTAAATGATGCATAATAATCCTTAGTCAAGCATGACAGACATTTAACAATGAATAACACTGATCATTAAAGTGTAGCAGACCATCTAATAGGTGTATCATGTATGATACTTACAAGATCACTGTCAATGCTACTTGCTACCCAATCATAGAATCCACTGTCTCCACATATCATGAATCAGACAGGGAAGACATGTCCAATTGACATCTAGGCCACTTAGCCCAGGCAATTGAAACATTACACTCAGCAACATCTCAGTCAAATCACAGACCTACTGGCAACATTCACTGTCAGTCCACAGTATTGACAACAACAGGAAACCCATCAGCTAATCACTTTGTCCTTTTGTAGCCAATCAATCATTATCCTAATTACAATTTGTAACAGTTACTAGAAATAACATCATAGTCAAAGACAGCTTCCAGACCACAAAATGCTTTCAACATAGGGGAGTCACTCTACACATCCCAACTAACCCATCATGACATCAACGTTTCTTCAACATTCCAAGCCTAATCACAGTGCTGACTCTGTGCACATCATGCTGATATCAAAGCTTAACAAGGCAAACTTTCAATATTACTTCCCAACAGATCTAATAATCTACAGGTCACCCTATCCAACATTTCTATAAGTTGTGACATTTATGAAGACAGAGTTATAACAGCCAACATATTAACAACGACAGTTGACCATATCCTATCAAAATAGCAAATCCTACTAACATCTCTTCAACAACTAAATTGCTAACCAATAAAAGCATTTAACATGATCTTCATGCCATCACAGTCATTTGACTGCTGACAGAATAGCATAGTGTCATAGAATATGTGGTCATCTCAAAGGTATTGTTACTGTACAGTATCAACAAGGAATATTACTTTTAACAAGAGAATTAGAGTGTAGTCCCTGTATGATGTCAACAAGGAACTCCAATATTCAAACAAGCTCATAACAGTCCTCCCAAGGTAATAACACAGTTTGACAGCAGTAGAGATTATACCTACAAGATATCCCACTATACTTATTCTTCCATCATTTCTTAACAGGATTTCAACTACACTGAAGCTATTACAGTCAGGACAAGCTACCAAATCTTCCATTCAAACTTCACACTGCCATAAATACAGCAAAACGGCCATTTATGGTCTAACACAACATCATACAACCCTTGAAAGCTTAAGGCAAGTGACTTAATCATCTTTCAATCCTCACAAAAAGCAATCAAAGAAACAGAACAGAAAGTCAACAATCAAGAATTACTTCATTCAGCACTTCCATGTTCAAGCAAGGGTGGGTATGGGAGGGTCAACACTCCTCTGCCTCTGCCAAACTCTAGATTAACCAAGGTTGACATTGTGGGGCATCTTGGCCCTTCCATACCCTATTATTGGTAATCAAAGACTGCAAATAAACAATAACTAATACCCAACAATAAAAACTCAGAAATATCTCTGAATGAAGGTTGTTCCTCACTTCCATTGCTGCAACTGGATTTTCTCCTTTCCAGTCTTTTCTCAACTCGCCAATAACCTTTTCAAATAATCAAATGTAATTTTTTATTTTATTCTCTACTCACTCCATAGTGCAGATTAGGGAAAATCAACTACATGCAGTCTCCTGATGTGACACGTGTACCAAAATTTTCAGTGGGAGAACTTTTCTTCTGTAGGAGCAGATCTTCAAGAAGATTAGGGTTTTTAACTTTTTACCCTTAATCTGAGTCATGCTTATACCATGTGGGCTTGACAAGAGAGAGTGACATAACAATAACAATAATTATCCAAGCCAAAATGTTAACCTATACTTCCTATGTTCCTTCTTGTCAACCAAACAAGCACACAATCGTTTAGTCAAATGAACTTTATTTATTCATACCCAAGTTCATCCTCGATAAATGTAATTATTTTATAAATTAGAACATCAAACTAAGATGTCAAACCGCACAAAGTTAAAGCACATCACTCAACACCACAAGATCTTATTATGCAAATAATACACTAGACAAAATGCACATGGTCATTTGATCATGTCTGCTGGAATTCCTAGAATCTGAACTGAGGAGACTGCTATGTCATCAGTCAGTTATTCATTAAATCCAATTACTAATGCTGTTAATGATTCTAACAGTAATAATAATTCATCATTCTTAAAAATGGTTCCTGTTTTCAATTCACTAAGTCAAAACTACTCCCGGACTGTGGACTTTAATGTAAGTTATTTTTAAAGTTTCTGAGGGATTCTACAATATCGAGCCCATTTGTTCGTCATTGGTAAATCTGTCAAAATATTTTCTAACTTTTTCACACTCACTTGTTGGAGGCTATAGAACCATCTTCAGATCTGTGTCATTTATAATCGGCTTCTGTAGTTGTATGTTTATTACGTCAAGGACAAGGTGCATTTAATATCATAATACAAACTTGAAACAGATTGGAGTTTTTCAAGCCACAACCATGTAATGCAAGCTAATAAGCTAAATTGTACAACACTATAGCAAGAGCTAAGATTAGGAAGACTATCATTGTTTATGACTTATGAATATCTGAGATATGATATCTGTTGCTCTCCTGATCCTAATCCCACTGTAAATAAATTGCTGGAGGACAGAGAACACAACATAATCAACATGGTTTAGCAGATCAACTCATAAGGGCCAAATGAAATGCATCAATAAAATATAAAACACAAGAAGAACAAGTACTGATATTGTTGGCGTTTCAATTAGCACCTTTGGAGTGCTTATTGGAAACGGTCAGCTATTGCAAGTTTGTAGTGTTTGCTTCTTCAATTGGGAGGGGAAGATCCCTCTTGTTGCCGATTTTGCGTAAAAAGAATAAAGTAAACTACTTTTCCTATCTTTTTTACTTAGTGGTAGGACATAAGGGTGCATAAACACAATGTGCCGTAGCTAAGCTTTTCTTTGGTTTCTGCAGATCTTAACTACGACTAAACTAGCTTTTAATCTATCCTATCTCCCCAAGATAAACTGATAGGGTAGGGTTGGATGAGACTATCACAGTCCCATGCTCAGGTCTTTGTTCTCAAGAACTTCTAGGTGACTCCTTCACCATAACCTTTAGGTCCTATCACAGGTATAGGCACCCCTGGTATTACTGGCCAACCCCTCTATCAACATTCCTCCATACCACCAAGCCAACCTTGGTGCCTTGCCACTATCTCACCATTGACCCTTATTCTTCCCTAAAGGCCAAATCCTCTCAACATTCAATTTGATTCTTGCAGGGGTGTGTAAATGTTGTAATTGCTTCAAGGTAGTCAATCTAGGGTTCTTGTTTCATCACAAAACTCCAATTAACCATCGCTTTCACAAAATCCCTTCCTAGGGTTAGAAAAGGCTACAAGCCTAGAGCCCCAATTAGGCCTCTCAACAGAGAAAAGTGCAATTTTTCCCTAAATCCTCCAAACGACCAGGGTTCCTCCTTTGGGGTTTGTGTTTCCCTTCCCCACACCTTAAAGATTCTTGGGGTTTTGAGCCTGTACAGGCCGTACACTGCTCATTCACAAAATAAGCCAAAAACTAGGGTTTGCAAACTTTTCCAGACTGTTTTCAGACTGTCAAAGGTTTCTCACTCCAAAAGGATTGGTGGAGCCTCCTCTTGATCACTAGGCCTTGCCAAGACCCTCAACAAAATTCTCCAAAAAGAATTTCTCCAGGATCGAAGCACCCCTACAAGTTATAAATCTTTTACACCAGGTCTTCCCTAGCCGGACCCTGCCTGGCTCGCCTAGGGCAAGACTTTGCTAGCATCTCCTGAACTCACACAAGCCCTACAAGCTATCATATTTACACTCATGGAGCCTAGTCACTATTCCCAAAGGGCCGTACAATTTGTACGGTGGGAAAGTGCTCTAGAACTCCATTCTCTCAAGACTGCCTAATTCAGGCCAGAAAGAGACAAAAAACAAACTATTTACAAATAAAAGATGAAAACGATTTACAAAGACAAATGAATGGCACACTAAGCTTACACAATATTCACACTACATTCTACATCCAAAATAATAGTAGGTTTACTCCATTAAAGCACAATTTGGATGCAAAAATCAGAAAACTGCCTCTCAGAACGCTGTTTCCTTCCACTTCAGAAAATGTTACCACAACAATAGTGCTTCTCACCCTAATTCATGGTCGAGCCATGTCTTAAATAGGCTCCAAAAACAGTTGAGCTTCTTGGGTCGAGCCTTTAGATGACCTAATGGCAAAAGTTAGAAAACCCACTGTGTTTTTCAATCTTTGGCAATTTTTTTACCATTCAGCAAAATAAGCCTCTAAACTTATTGAACTCTTGACAACCTCTTTCCAAAAGATCAAAAACACCTCTAAGCTCAACACTAAATGGTCTACATGACCTTATGACAATAAAACAAAAATTAACCCTCTAGGTTTCTTCTTTACGTAAGAAACTGCCTGTTGTTCCTTAGGTGCTCCTGCACCATAAACAAAGCATCAGGGCATAGGAGCGGGAATGGATGGTTCGATCACTTGGACGAATTAGTCTCCCAAGACGTATCCGAAGGCTCTGAACTCCCAGATCTATACTGAAATAAAATTCACACAAGTAATCCAGACGGTAGTTTATGTCTCAGGATTCCCAAGGAGGTACCAAGACCTTTTCGAGGTGTAGGCTGAAAAGTAAACTATTTCAAACAACAAAAGGATGATAATCTAACTTTCTAAATTCTCAAGGAGGTACCAAGACCTTTCCGAGGTGTAGATTGAAAACGGATTATTGATAACAACATACAATTATAAAACTTTGAGATTTTTGGATCAAAGGCATGGTAACTCTTGTGATTTATTATCTCAATATTCCACCAAAAGTTACACGTTGGGACAACAACTTGTGTGAAAGAAACAATGACACATGAGGCGATCAAACCAAGAACACATGAACAATAATTGGACGCACCTATCTGAATAGAGAGAGCACAAGCTGTACTTGGGGCTTAACTATAACAAATATGATCCAAGAACATATACTAAGCGAACAATATGAAGGCTATTTGCTAAGCGTTTTGCTGTCGTGAAGTAAAGTTCCAAAATAATGAGCCCAAGGCTCTTATTTATAGAACTCAAAGGAGTAGGCAACCCTAAAGTCTCCTTGAGTTAACATTGAGTTCTTGCCAATCAGCAAGATTTATTCCTATGTCTAAAAGTAGGTGAGCAAACAGTTAATTGGAAATCTACTTCAGTTAACTGAGACTAAACAAAGAGTCAATCGGAAGTCTACTTCGGTTGATTGAAACCAAACTACAAGTGAACTTTAATTACAAAATGTGTCTCCAAAATAGACATCCACCTTTAGTGGAGATCTGAGATCCATAATTTGTGGAAGTCAAAATAGACATCCATAATTAGTGGGATTTGACATGCATGATCAGTGGGACATGGATTTAACTTGGAAAGGGTCATCAAGTTAACTTCAGTCACCATTAATGCTATTCTTGAGGGTAGGACGTTCTTTGTGGGTGCTTTACACCTCACCACCCCCAGTCAACAGTTCTTCTAACCAGGCGTTGACTTTTCCTGCCTCTTGCAAACTACTTTTGATATTCGATCTTCTTTGCAGCTGTGTCATCCAGCCTTGTTGACATGGAATGTGGAAGGTAGTGTGGTAGTAATCGGTGGCGGCTCTGTGTTTGGAATGACTACCTTCCGCATTTGACTATCCATTGAATGGTGATGTCATTTACGCCTTCCAAAGCGTCTATCTTGACTACGAGCTTCACTTGATGCATGTTCGTGTCGAGTGTTTTCAGAAAGTCGTGAAGTATGACCATTTTGGTTTTGATTTCATCTTGAGAGTACTATATTTTGAAAAACTTGATTGTTGACTGTAAACACGGATATGTTCAGACAACTTCTGAAAACCCCTAAAAATAGCCACTTGCTGAGAAGTATTTTTTCGAAAAAAATCTGACACATGGGTATTGTTCGTGCTTCAATGCTGAACAAACCTAGTTTGTTTGATTTTCAAATCTGGACTTTTAAAAAATAAAACCCTAGAAATAGGGGTAGCAAGTTTTTCTGTTTCTGGAAAAATTCAAGAGATAGGTTTTGCTGAAAAACTGTGCTGATCATACCCAGTTGGTTAGATCTGTGATTGCTCGCTGTTTTCTGGGAAATGCAAGAAGATCTAAGACAAGAAGAAAATTGGAAATTATTAACTGTCTTTCTGGAAAAATTATGCCTTTTGATGCAACCTCTGATAAATTGTCCTTCTGTGCAATTGATCTTCAAAAAGATAAACGGTGAAAACTCCTCTGTCAGATCTTGAAAAGACGTCTTGGAGGGAAAATGATTGTTCTTGAGCTCCAACTTGCAAAGACAAACAATGAATAATGATGTCCAAGCTTGATACATAGTGATTGATGTGGAAGCAATCAAGTTTGGACGCCAACTCATGATTGAAGACTGATTTAGCTTGATTTGGAGTTCTAAAAACTGATTTCCACTGATTGTGGGACGTTTTGGCCAAGTTTGCCTCCAAAATCTCTAACTCAAGTCAACAAATCTCTCTTTGACTTTTTAGGCGTCCTTCTTGAGTGTTGAACACTTTTTCATCATTTTTCATGCTGAAGTGCCTCTGTTCAATCCTTGCTCCCGGTCGTTCAGTTGATCATGAGGTGACGTTGATGGATTCACTGCTGAGATGGAGCAACCCTGATTAAATGTGCTTGGGAGCTGAAAAGCTCAAAGACTGAATTTGATGCCTTCAAATCAAGGGCGCCTTTCCTCAGCAGGGGCGCTTTTGGCCTCAGACTTGGTCAATTTCTTGACTGTTCTTCAATTTCTTCGTTTTGTTTTGATCGGAGATCATTGCTGACTGACAAGTCTAATGATCTCATTGGAATGTGGGATGGATAACCAGCTTAGTCCTAGAAAGGATGATTGGTTTCTCAGCTCCTGAAAGTTTGTTTAGGTCCTTCAAAAGCTTGGGCGCCCCTAGCCAGTAGGGGCGCTTTTGGGCTTTTTGACTTATGATTTTCATGTTGCCAACCTTCAAGACTAATTCCAGTTTGATCTCTGTCGTCAGGTGTCTGATTTGTTTGATGTCATCATTGACAGTGTCATTGTTGAGATCGATCATAACGGAGATCATCCTGGAGGTCACTAAGCTCATAAGTTGCATCTGACTGCCCAGAAAGATGGGCGCCTTTCTTCAGCAGGGGCTCTTTTGCTTGACACTTAGCCATTTCTTCATGTTTTTAATTCTTCCTTTGCTTTCAGGTGCTTTTTGCTTGATCTTTGTCTATGGATGCTTGATAGGTCCTGTGATCGTGTAACTAGATTGAATGCGAAGCTGAGAAGATGTTGGACAAATGCTTTGAAGAAAGCAGTTGTTGAAAACTTCAACAGGTGGATCCAAATGAGGGGCACCCTTGGCCAGTAGGGGCTCTTTTGCTTTGATGTTCATTGATTTACCCTCTGTTTCACATGCTCGGATGATCAACAACTACCATTGTTTGATGCGTCTCCTAGACTGGCGAACAGGTTCGTTGCAAAGTTGAGCTGACGCTAGAGAGATTAGAAGATAAGTTTGCTCAAAAACTGACCTCTGGATGGTCTTATGCTTGGGTGCCCTTGGTCAGTAGGGGCTCTTTTTTCATGTTTTGACTGCCATTTTTGACGACTTTTGCTTTCAACACCTTTTGCCTCTGCCTTCATCTTATGGCGTTTGATGGATTTGTTGGATTTGCTTGATGATCTGTCGTAAAGATGGCATAATTACGAAGGAGATGACTGTCTAGGCAAGACTTGATGATTGCCTTTGACCTCTTGAACTCATGGGCGCCCCTAGTCAGCAGGGGCTCTTTTGACTGCAGCTTCATCATTTCGTTTGAAAATCTTCATCTCTTCATGTTTCACGTTTGCCGTGCATCGTGACTGATTTGTACATTGTTGTTGACGACGTGGACGCGTGCATCTTAAGAACCACCTTCACCATGTTGCGTGTACAGGTGTTGGAAAAATGACTAAGGCATTTGACTGCATAGCCTCCTCTTGGTAGCAAGGCGTGCATTCTCCAGACTTAGTCAATTTTCAACATTTTTCACTTTTGAAAATCCCCTCCGTTGCAGAGCATCTTTTCGAGCATTTTTGCCATGGTTTCTTCGTTGAAGCTTTCGAGGCTTAGATTTCACCACTTGGTATTGGCCATTTTGCCATTAATGGCTGCGAAAATCCTAGCTTGCTTCCTGAAAAATGAAAATAGACCCACCAGAGTAAAACATACTTT
Organism: Sequoia sempervirens; assembly: GCA_007258455.2. NCBI lineage: Eukaryota > Viridiplantae > Streptophyta > Pinopsida > Cupressales > Cupressaceae > Sequoia > Sequoia sempervirens. The sequence goes on from VDFB02105785.1 coordinate 319,875,296, forward strand.
TTGATGATTTTGACTTGATCAATGTGATCGTGAAGTCAGTTTACCCTATCAAAATTATTTTCAATCATTTCTGGTAAGGCCCTATTTTTAGGGGTTTTCCTAAAAACAGGGGTTTGAAACCCTAATTTTCAAATTTTCCAAAATTTGCAAGTATCTTCCTTGACACAAACCCACAAAAACCCTATGTTTGGTTTGACCTAAAACATACTTTTGACAACAATTTTACATGATTTAGCTCAATTTAAGCAAAATGTCAAAAATTTATTTTGGGTACAACAAATATCTTGTTGGATGTTGTTACCACATCAGCTCCTCAAGATAATATGCAACATATTCATCTTTTCACCCTTTTACTTTCTATTGTAACTGAATGTTCTTTCAAGTCCCTTTGACCAACTCTGGTCATTTGTAGACTTCTAATATAATTATAATTTCTTTCTTCCTTTTTGTATGTGAAGATAACATTAATTATAATCCTCATGATTTTCAGATTACTGCTTCCTTCATCAGGATCATATCCAACTATCTATTGCAGGAATATTTTTAAGGGACCTCCATATCATCCCATTTAGATCTCCTTGGGAATGCAAAATATCCTTCAGACCAAATTGGTCTGTAGGAGTTGTCAAAGTGTATAAACAATACAGGCAGCCATATTCTCTCTGCAAAGTGCGATCTTGGAGTTGCTATTGATGATGCCAAACATTTGCTATCTTTTTTATCTTTCCAGTTTTCCCAACTGAATTACCCCTGAAGTCAAGCAATGAATCTTAAGACACATTATTAAAATTATAAACAATTATTGGCAGAAACCCATAACAAAATCTTAGAAAGATGGTCTTAGCATCCTATTAGTCCAAACTTTTATCAAAGTCGTACATGTTTATGCAATTATTTTGATTGCTGTCCAAATTAAGAATTAAATCTTGAAGCCTTTTTTGGTTGTCTTTATTTAGGACTTAATGAGTGAGGTTGTGATTGCAAATGTCTATAGAATCACATCCAACAACATTGTATAATGGGCATGTTAGAAGGAAATGTGCCTGACCTTCGATTTTTTTTAGCCTTTAGGTTTAACAGCTTGCAGAATTGTCTTTTCCTAGGGTCTTTTTGGGAGTATCCATCTACTGTTCTCACCATGTAGCTCATGAATTGGTTCTTAGTTTGGCAATCAATCTCTTTTTGAAGCTTACAAAATTATGAATAGGATGGAAATTTAAAATAAAATAATATCTGATATTTAATCTACCTAGAGCAATTCATGGGATGAAAAGGAAGACCTCTCCATGGGACCTTCTTACTTAGACAATATATGAGCTTCACCCAACAAACTTCTGCTTCCTCCTCTGTCCTCCTGTACCTTTAGTATTAACTTAAGGCAGTGGTTCATTGTTCAGAATATTTATTATTAAAAGCTTCAATTCAACTCAACTATGAACATCCACATCTGCCAACAGCATTGGCACTTAATTTGTGATATGAAGACATTTATGCAACACATGTTCTTAAAAATGGTTGCAACCTTTGAAGTAGAGTGTCAAATGATCTTTGCATATCAATGTAGTCCGTCATCATGTCAAGTGTTCTTTGCATTACAAAGTAATCTAGAATGCATGTATGTTTCTCTTATTCGGTGAATTTACTTTTACTTAGTTCTGGTTTGATTATCAGGTGCAATCTGAGTTGAAATTAAATATGCCTCTGGTCTCTTTGCTATAAGCTGCATTGCATGTCAGGTAGTTATCATTATTAACTTGCATTTCAACCATGATTATGCATTGAGATTGGTATGACAATCATTACTGGATGCGTGAATACATTTAAGGATTTTAGAAGCCTTGTTGAAGAAATTTTTCTCATTTGTTTGTTTGGGGTAGACAAAAACACTCTAATCATGTAATCTTTTGTGTCGTTGAAAGAAAAGATTTCACAGATTAGGGAAGAAGAAGAAAAAATAGATGAGAGTTAGTAGAATGTGCTGAAAGTATAATTCTCTACCTATGCATGTCAAAGGGACAACACCGAGTAATTCATAATGGGATGTATAAAACTAGAGAATATCTTGTGTTCTTTGTGTTTAATAGTTTATGTTGTACACTGAAAGTAGGATTGAAGGAAAAGGAGTATCAATATAATGCTTCTGTTGGCAGGTGTCAGATAGCCTGCTTCACGATGCAGGTAGTAACTTAGAGACACTTGTATTTTGTTCTCAGACTCTTAAAACAAAGGTATGCTGTTTTATTTTACTTTCTTGCATTCCTTACATGCAATGCAATTTATCTTTTTATCATTTAACCTACAGCAGCTTCTTCACAAGCTTACTTTGTAGAGAATTGTAATTTCACTTTCACTCATGCTACATATATAGGTTCAGCGAGACTTTGAGGAGCTTCCACCTGCAACTTTTGTTCCTCTGCGTGACTCTTTAAAAGTAAATGTTTCTGTTTGATTCTCATGATAGCTTATTTGTAAACTTTCTTTGTTAGATTACATCTGTGATTATCTTTTATCTTTTCATATGTTGTGCAACAAGATCCAAGAGTTGTAATGAAACAGCTATAATGACAATCAACAAATTGATATCAGTATTTAAAACTGAGAGTTACATACAGTATTCCATAGAGTCTTTGTGATGGGGGAACAAGTTTTGGGGACAGAATTTTTTTCCCAAAAGCTTGGGAACAATGAGGAAACGACAGTTAAAATTATAAATAAAAATTAGCATTTGAAAAATTAATTACAAGAATAGTAAAAGAAATTGCAATTTATCATTGATGTAAACAATTTGACAATCAATAGATCCAAAATTCAGAATATATATATATATATATAAAGGTCAATGGGTCAATGGCGAATCAAGCTTACTGTCTGATGCAAATGATATGGCATGCTCCTCATCACTCAAACTGCTAGACTCATCTAGCTACTAAAACTAGACACCAACCAACCCTATATATGTAGCTTGATTCTTATCAAGCTGCACTGACTTTTTTGGGTCTACATCCCATCGGTCTGTTAGTGTCACCTTGTACTTGATCATCTTGTGATCCATGAGATGGACGGCACCATGCGCAACCACAAGCTTATCTGCTCTCCAAGAGGTAAACTTGTTCCTCTTGACAGAGTGGATGAAGCTGTATGGAGACCAGTTCCTCTCAGTGGTAGAGGAATTACAAACCTGTGATGAGAGGTGAATGGCTGGTTTGCTTATAGATGATGGAGGCCTATACAATTGTGAACATACTATTAGGTTGTCTTGTGCCAAAGTCTCCTTATTTAACTTTAACAAATTCATGTAGTCCCTGAGTTATGGAAATTGGTTCCCTCAAGTTAGATCAACGAGGCCTCCTCTGCACTATATATGTTCTTGATGGCTTTCATGAAGCCTTTCTTCACTTTCATTATTGAGGAGAGAACTCTACAAAGGTTTTGCACATACCACATTCAGTTTAAACTTTAATGCATAGCCGGCCATGTTCAAAGGAGTGTTGAGATTCTCCTACCTTTGTTGAATGTACGCATTGTAGAACTTCAAGGAGGGGGTCTCTTTCTCAGACAATGACCTTCATTTGGCCAAGAATACAACTAGTGCAATCATATATCTGCCAAGAATACAACTAGTGCACTCATATATCTGCCCAAGGCTTGGAGTGTCAGAGATCCATATCTAAGCAGCATGGAAATTGTGGATATGCTGGAGGTGATGTATTTAGAATTTGACCAAAAAGTGTTGCTCTTCACCACTTCCCTTGTTCTCATCCCTTGCTTTGTCTTTGATGCAGCCCACCAATTTCACTCTTGTGTCATGACCATCATTTGCAAGGGCTTTTGCAACTTAATCATCTTAGGATGCATATATAGTTTCAATAGGTTTGATGAATTCCTTTTGGAGAAGGACCAAAATTGTGCACAAGATCTGTGGTGATTGTGAATACAGATCAACACGTCTTACATCAGCTACAACCCATTTGATTGACTCAATTTTTCTGATGGCCTTGTGTACATTGTTCATGGCATGCACACAAGGAGTATAATGTATATATTTGTACACAACTTCAACCAACTTCCTACTGCTTTACATATGGAACATTTGTCATGACTTCCAACACATTATAGGTCCAACCTCCTCAATAACAACTTTTAGGATCTAAAATTGAAATTTTGCATCCATGTGATCCCTTGAGCAATCAATAGCCCTAAGAAATAAGGGCCTGTCATGCTCCCTTTTTAGAGCTAAAGAATTAATAATATTTTAATTGGGCCCAATCACTTCATTTTCAAAAAGGCCTCTTAAATATTATTTAGGTCCTATTTAAAGTTTACAAAAAGTGCCCTTTGCACTTTATTGAAATGCAGTTCAAAAGGGTGGGCCTTTGGATGTAATTTAAAAAGTATTTCTAGTACATTTTAAATACTTGGAGGGAAAGGTAAATTAAAAATAAAATAATTTGGAGGACCTGAAAAAAGGCAACTATAAAAAAGAGGTCAAGGCACAACACAAATCATCCGAGTTTGTCATTTCACTTTTCCTTCCAAATTGGAGTTTATTAAAGCATTAAAGGACGCAAGCCCTTGGCGTGGAAGATCTTGAGGATGAAAACCCTCTTGGTTTCCAATTTTGGATTTAAGAATGAAAACACTTTTATCCCTTGGAGGTGATTTCATCTGGAAATCGCGCTGATTTGTTGAAGTTTGATTGGGAATCTGTTTTTTTTTTTTTTTTTCCGATTGCTACAGTGTTGCCACAGTAGCACTACATTGTTGCTATAGTGTAAATGGGTTAGATTTGCTGATTTTGCATCGATTTATTGCTTTTGTATATCATTTCATTTGTTGTGAAGGATTCAATATTATTCCAGATTTATTTGAAGGGTTTCAATACTTTTTTGCTGCTGTAATTATTGCTAAATTTGGGTTTGTAAGCCTGCCATATAGCACTATTTATGTAGGTTTTCAATATTTAAATATTTGCTGCATATTATCATTGTTGTGGACTTGCTGTACATCTTCTGAGGTTGATTGCAGCATTCGTCATGGCCATACATATCAGTTGTACCTTTAAGACTCCTAATTTCAGAATTGGGGATGATTATATCTTCTGAACTATTCTTGTATCTGCTGTATATTGATCACAATAATTTCTGAGTTTGCTGATTGCCAACTGCAGCCCATGAGGGTTTTGATAACAGCCTATACAATTGCCAATTTTATAGTAGGTTTTTGGAGCAGATCTATGAAGATTATTTGAGCAGATCTATGAAGATTATTTGAACAGTTTTGAAGAGATTTAAGAAGCATATTTTAGAGAAATTGTAGCAGATTAAAAGAGCAAATTATTGCAGATTTATGAGCAGACCTGAAGGCGCGAATTATTGCAGATTTGGAGCAGACTTTGAAGATATATTTATATTTGGATCAGATTTTTTTGGTGAGGTATATTGTAACAGAAATACACAAGAAATCAAACATATTATTTGGAGGTTGGAGCCTCTTGTTGAAGAGATTGCAGTCTCTATTAAAGTATTATTGTAATATTTAAATTGGTCATCTTAGCTTTTAGTTAGTTGATAGTTTACTTTTAGTTAACTTAGTTTGCTTTAGTTAATGATTGTTTCCTTTTAGAAACATCATCTTGTAATTCTTTATATAAGGAATATTCCTCTCCTTTGTAAATAGCAAATATCGAATATCAATTATCATTTCATGGTATTAGAGCATAGGCTCGATTTTTTTTGGTGAATTTAAAAAAAAATAAAATTCATGTTTTCCTAAGGAATTTAAAAAATTTCTTAGATGTTTAATGGTTAACCCAAAAAATTGAAAAATTATTTCAGAAGGTTTTTGACGAATTTTTTATAAAGTTTGTGGAGAAGTTTTTTTTAGCCGATTTTTAAAGATAAAAATTGAGGGTTTTTTTGAAAATTCGCAAGAATTTTTTGTAGAGTTTTTGTGAGCTGATTTTATCAAAAATCGAAGGATTTTTTTCCAGCAGATTTTCGTGGAAGATTTCAAGCAAATTTTTGAGATCTTTTTTCTGGAGGGTTTTATGTAGAAATTGTGGATTTTTGAAGAAGATTTTCATGGGTCTGTTGGAGGAAAATCACGGTTTTTTATAGAAGAAAAATCGCGTCCTTTCTTGCTATTTTTCGTGCGGATTTCTTTTTGTGTGCTTAGAATTGCGTACATTTTCTGAAAATTGCGACGAATTTGTACGTGTTTTCAAAAAATCACGTTTTTCATGTGAGGATTTTTGTCAGATTTGTTTCTGAATTTTGCACAACTTATTCTTTATTTCGTGTCATTTTTCTTGTGATTTCCGCACACGCGACTTGTTCTTGAGTTCAGCGATTTGGGCGACCTCTATTATGCGACAGATTTGAGGGTTTCTGTGTGTGACCTTGATCATCCCGTGTCCTGCAGTTGAATTTTTTGGAAGTTTTTTGGGCAACAGGTCTGAGACTTGTTTGCTGCTCACAAGACAAAAATTTTGTGACAGATTTTTGCAACATACTAGGGTTTTTTGCGTCTGACAAAATTTTTTGAAGAATTTTTTTTATTTCGGCTAGGGTTTCTGCCTCTGCTCGTTTTCTTGCAAGTTCGAGTTTTTTCTTGAGCTCGTGAGATTTATTTGCTGTTCGTAGGGTTGTTTGGCGCAATCCAGGGTTCTGTACCTGCTTTGCTAGAATTTCGTGGGTGTGAAGTTTTGAAGAGTTTTTTGTTTGAAAAAAAGATAAAAAATATTGCAAGTGTTTTTTGAAAAATCTTGCCTTATTGTTTAGGGGTTTTTTGAATTTTTTTTTACTAAATTATTTTTTGCTGTGCTAGAGAATTTATGAGGATTTTAAAGAGTTTTTGAAAATTTTTATATAAAATTTTTGAAGATTTTTTTCTAAAAAAAATCTTTGCTTTTTCATAGTTTTTTGAAGGTTTTTTTAAAAAAAAATTGTGGGAGTTGTGCTAGTTGATTGTCTGGCGTTTTGTGCCAGCTAATCACAGACTTTACCTCATTTTTCGTGCTTTTGGAAAACGAAAGGGATGGTTGTTTTGACCAATGTAATGTTGGAAAGTATGCAGAGGTTCAATGGAAAGAATTACAACACGTGAAGCAAAGGATGCTTACCATCTTTGAGTACCGGTGTCTGGAAGCACTTGTTCTAGGTACAAAAGTTCGTCCCACAGCTACGGAGAAGGATCTAAACAAGTATGATGGAGGTAATAGGGAGGCAGTTATGCTTCTAAAATTATCCGTCACCGATGAGATGTTACCAGAAATACCATCTGGTAAGTCTGTTGTGGAGATCTGAAAGCATTTGAAAGATCTCCATGAGACCTCAGACAAGGGCAAGGATTTCTTCTTGAAGAATATGCTGTTTTCTATTATGATGGATGACAGAGTGTCTTTGCAAGATCATCTCATGAAGATCAAAGACATTCACGATCAGCTGGAGGCTATTGGTTGCAAAATGGAAGAAGAGGATATGGTGGTCATTATGCTAAAAAGCTTGCCACAATCCTTTGAGCACTTCATTGAAACGCTCAACATTACATCCACCAATGTTGACTTGAAGTTTGATGAGTTGTGCAACAAGCTTTTGTAGCAAGATAGGTGGAGAAAGCAGTTTGGGAGCAGCAATGGGTCTCCCTATGTTGAACAAGCATTTATTGCAAAGGACATTGGAAAAGGCAAGTCCACTTAGTAGAAAAGATGACGCAATTCGGAGGAGACCTCCAAGAAGTCTATCACTTGCCATTATTGTGGGAAGATTGGTCATATTCAAAAGTATTGTAGAAAGCGGTTGGTTGATGAGAAGTCCAACCAGGAAGAGTCTCAACAGAGTGCTCAAGTGGTAGAGTGTACTGAGCAGGAGTTTGCATACTATGCATTCATGGCCAAAACACCATCAGAATATCGGTAGACTTAGTTTATGTTAGTAGAATGATCATTAAGGGAGGGTATTAAAGTATTATTGTAATATTTAATGGTCATCTTAGCTTTTAGTTAACTTAGTTTGCTTTAGTTAACGACTGTTTCTTTTTAGAAACATTGTCTTGTAATCCTATATATAAGGAGTATTCCCCTCCTTTGTAAATGACGGATATCGAATATCAATTATCATTTTAGTCTCTTGCTGAGTTGGTGTTCAATGGTGGGGATTGGAGTCTCTAGTGGGTTGGTGCCTACAAATTTTTGTAAGACAAATACAAGCAAGATTTTGCCATTGTTTTCTCCTGTAAGGGTTTCCACGTGAAATTGTTTGTCTCTCTTGTGCATGTTCTCAAATTGCTACATCTTGCTTGAGTAATATTACTATGGATAATCAGGGCGTGAAGTGATATTACTATATTGATTTAAGGAGTAAAGTTTTAATCTATACTAATTCAACCCCCACCCTCCTCAATATTTGTGTGTGTTTCATCAACATATTGTTGTACAATTGCATAAACATAGTGGTGGAAATGCATTGAAGCTAAGGGCTTTAAATAATGTCATTGTTAACTTGGCTATGCATTAAATAATGCTGTTTGCAATCAGTTGTATCTCAATAGCAACATCTTGAATACTTTAACATAGTTTTAGGGTTTATTCACTAACTTGTATAGTGGGTCATCATATTTTGTAATTGTTTCTGATACTTGATAAGAGGTAGATTTGAATGTATTATTGTTTACTGTCATCAATTCATTAGCATATTAGATTAATTAGTATTGGTGCTAGGGATTGATACTAATCCCATTGCTTTTAACCATAGCAGCAAAAATCTTTTGGGGAAAAACCGACAAATCAAAAGTAGAAAATTGCTTCAAAAATTGGGGATTCAAACGGAAAAAAATTGGATTTAAAAAAAATGTAGAAGGGAGAACAACTTCTTGTTTTTGAAATTTAAAGGCATTTCAATAGCATAAAGATATTCAAACATCTAGGTTGTATGATGTTTGTGATCTACAATACAATTTCGAGGAGATTTACAAGTAGAACCCATACATTCTAAATGAGGGACTTGTGCAAAACTCATGCTCACATGTCAGATTTTTAAATATTTCTTGATGAAGTTTGTGTTGAATATTTTGTCATTGATGTCAAGGTGCTTGAGCTACTCGGTTGCTTGCTTGAGCTACTTGGTTGCTTGCATCCATTATGAAGGCGTTTATTTTTTGGAAACCTCTAATTGTTGCGATGGCATGATTAATGAGAACCGTGTGAGAGTTATAATATATCCTTTCTTTTGAATGGTGTGTGATGGCTAGAGGTGTGTGTGGCGGCTTAATTTTATGGCAGTGTTTTTACTCCTCGCACCATCGTGTTCTTCTCAATGATTAGTTTATCGCTATTATTCTTCATTGGATTGGGTTGTGTAGTGTGGCTATAGTGGCATTGTGTTCATGGTGGATCATTTTGGAAGCTTTAGAATAAGTTATAGGTGCCATGTCAATAGAGAGTATTTTTCTTTAGTAACATCGACTATTATCATTTTGCTACATCTCTTGCTCGTGTTTATGACTTGAAATATATCTCAAGGTTTATAAAAAAATGGTGTCGTGGCTTTTAAGTACATTGCGGACCACTCTTTGTTTATGCTCAGTTTTGCGTGAGAGTCATATTAGTGAAGTTATGTGGTCAGATTCAGATTAGTGGGTGGAGAATTTTAAAGGTTGTGATTTGGAGTTGAGATGTATTGAGTAATATGGCTTGCGCTACCTTTTTTGGTATGAGAAAACAAAAGGGATAAAGCGCTATGTTCGTGGTATGTAGCAAATGTTAGCTGATATATATTTTTTGGACTATACATGGTTTCGATTGAGTTTGAGAAACGTTAAAGTAAGATTTAATGGTTTTTGTGAGGATATATGCGATTTTTTTTTTTGAGTGAGTTGGTGTGGGCTGCATAATGTTGAAGGAGCTATTGTTATTGTATTGAGTATGGTGCATAAATCAGGAGTTGTATGGGTTTCTTGATTTGAAATGTTGATAGGTGAGTCTGCACGTTTTTGAGAGAAATCTGTTCATGCAACGAGCCACTTATTATTGAGTGCTTTTCTAGACGTGGATTATGCTTTCTGAGCAATCTCGATTACAGATTACTATTGCTAAATCTTATCTTGTGACGTAAAGTACTTCAGAAATGAAGGTGTTCTTTCCTGGTTGATTTGGTTGGAGTTGTAATGTTTTAGTATGACATTCTCATTTGCATTAAAGAGTTGGTATAAGCTTGTTTGAGTAGTCTTTTCTACATTTTCAGAATGAGTAAATTATGAAGTGTGTTTTTCAAAGTTGAGAAAGGATGTAGGTGTAGTTGTAGATGAAGCTTGGTTTTGATCAAAAGATTTCTGAGTTTGATTTAGAGTTTGAACAACATTTACATATGTCAACATGAGTATTTCAGTTGGTGTGTAGAATGTTAGAAGACAATGAAAGTATTGAGTTGATGAGCAAATTGTATTTGAAGTTGGTGTTTGTAGTGTTGTGATATTCTTCTGTGAGTTGGTGCTCACGTTGGGGTTGGTGCTTCAGGAGAGTTGGTGCTTACTTGTAATTTGGGTTGGTGCCCATTGTTGTTAATGAAAGCATAGTTCTGCCATTTTTCCACGTGAAATTTGGTGTTCTTCATATTTGATGGTTGTTCTTACTTTTTTATTTTTGATTATATGGTTTTAAGTTTTAAAGTTTGAAATATTGATTCACCCCCCCCTCCTCTTAGTATTTCCTGTGTGCTCTTCAGTTTGCACAAGTCTTAAAAGCAAATTGTGCAAACCATATGCTTAGCGAAAAATTGTGCATCATATTGTTTGGTTATGTAACTACAAAGATCTCCCTTAGTTAAGACCCCACCTTTTAAAACAACCATTTCTCATGTTGAAATCTTTTTTGATAAGGAGATTCCATTTAGATCTCGTAATTAAGACATCATAGATTAACCAACTAGGGTTCCTACTGCTCCTTAATTTTTCAGATCGCCTTTTCCTAAATGATATTCTTGTAGAGAGATGTGGACAATTTTAAATAATGCGTCCATGGCAAATTCTAAAAGAGACTTCTCCAATGGAAGTGACATGATCAAATGCTTGACAAAAGTCTATCACATTTCATTTCTACACCCTATTTAATAATAGTAGTTTACAAGCTTTGACAATGCATAGGTGAAGTCATAATTGGCATCTAAAATAAATTGATATATCCTTTTCTTGCCGTAAATCTACACTTAAGTGAACCAACGAGTAGGCTGATTTCTCACAACTCATTTTGAATGTATGTTTCAGAGTAAGTTGTTAGTGAGAAACCAATAATTCCACACATTTCTCAGGCAATAGAGCTATATGAATTTTTTTAATAGGAAGTAGAATTTGGGGATTTCATTCTTTTGTGTCTCTCCAAATTCAAGAAAAGCTCTAAGCAATTAGCTTTCACCCTTTTATGCACAAAGTAGAAGGCCAAAATACATCTTTGAGTGAGTAGATTATGTTTGTCTTAAAGATTGTTCAAGTTACCTAGGTAAAATAAGAAGCAAAAAATATTCATGTGTATCTAACTGGAAAAAATTCCTTGTATGTATTTTCCAAGTTTAAAGACATTTACTAACTTTATTTGTTCAAAGCTCCAAATGAGATATATAGCCATTATTTGAGCATGGCATGCTTTGAAAATGGGTATTTTTTGACTGTTAGCTTTTCTCTCAATGAGTGAAGATATGAATATAGGTATTTCACAAGGAGAATTGTATAGCAACCAAATTTACAATAAAAATAATCTACCAACGAGTTGCAACAATCTTAAAATAAAAACACTCGTTCGCTCAGATAGCGACAATTTGGAAAAAAAAACATAGTTGTTGTAAACCATAGGGCATAGATGAAAAAAATCACGTTGTGACTACACCTTGCAAAGTCAAAATAATTTTTCTTGCCGCGGCTAGAGGAAGAAAAACAAGAATTAATGTGAAAATCATGAGTAAAAACCCTACTAGAATTTGCATGTAAAAACCCTATTGAAAATCGTCTGTAGAAACCCTCCAAAAAATCGTGATTATACTTTTTTGGAAAATCAGTGGAAATTGGAGAAAACTAGTCAAAATCGTCAAAAATTGGAGAAAACTAGTCAAGATTGGTAGTCAACAATATTTCATAAAAATTGTGTTTTTTAATAGGGAAAAATTGAAAATTTCTTCGTTTCATTGTTAATTGTGGTCTCCCTAGTTTGGCATTTACACTTGGCATTTGTTAATCATTTCATCTTGCACATGTTTGAAAATTTATCTATTCCTTAAGGTTGTTCTATTGGGGATATTTTAGTAGTATCAAAGCTTAGATCTTGCTAGTTTGTAGGGTTATATCTAACATTGTCATGTAGCAAAATGGGAACTTAGAGAGGGAGATCTACAAATCAGATTGTGGACACCATTCATGGCTTCTTGGAAGGATTGAAGAAGAAATAGTATGGAATTTCATGAAGCTATTGGGGAGAAGGGAAAGGAAGAACTATTTTCAACATCACCTAAGAAGTAAGAAGTGATATGGATAGGTATTGTGAAGAATGTAATGCACTAAGTCAAGTAATTTGTAATGAGTTGTCTTTTGATGAGTTCTATGAATTAAAGACAAAAAAGAGGCCAAGAAGAGGACAAGGAAAGGGGTTGATGAAGAAAAAAGAAAGGGTAAGATCAAAACCACAAGAAGAGGCTAAGGAAGAAATTGGGAAGCAAGAAGATCAGTCAAAACCAAAGCCACAAGACATTGCCATGGAGTGGACCATTGAGTAGGAAAAGAAGGGACCCAACATGCAAATTGAAGGTAAAGATCCTTTGTTAGTAGAAGATGTTTTATTGACTTCAAATGATTACATATGTTAGCAAAATATTGATGAAGCCATGGAGGAAAAGGCATTACTTGTTGGATGCGAAAAACTCAAGATGGAGGAAGATGTACCAATTCATGAACTATCTTTCAACCTTCCAAATGGTAAGCCATTGACATATGTGATTGATGTTCAAAGTATGTTTTGCATTGTAACAAAGTTGTGAAGGATCAATGCTCACGATTCATAGGCCACTCCTTGGACCTAAGTCCTTGAAGACAAGGTTATAAACTTATAAATGATGGCCTAATGGAGATAGTCACAATGGGATGCTTATTTTAAGCGAAATAGATGTCATTTGATGTTTGAGATTTCATAACTCAACATGCTATGGTGTTGGATGTTATACCTCTAGGATGGCCACCAAGTAGAGGGTGTTATCAAGAGATGGAGAAGAGTCATGTTAGAGAAATATTTTATATTGAAGAGGTCATCAGCACAAGATTATAAACAAGGCATAAGAGGTCATTAGAGACTGTTCATGAGCTTGGTGGAATGGGTCCAAATTCAGATATGTTGGCACAAGATTATAAACAAGGCATAAGAGGAAGGATTAGTGATCACATATTGCAATTATGTTGTGAATGAAACATGTCAAGGATTGTTGTCATCATAATTTCCAGCTATAAGGCTGATGTCATCACTGTTTCCAGCTGCAACAGTGAATCATTTGCAGCCATACAAGTGATTTCAGTCATAGGATGGAGTGGTTTCCAGTTTGTTGCAGTAAAGACAAAACGGAGGCCAAGAAGAGGACGAGGAAAGGGGTTGATGAAGAAAAAAGAAAGGGTAGGATCAAAATCACAAGAAGAGGCTAAGGAAGAAATTGGGAAGCAAGAAGATCAGTCAAAACCAAAGCCACAAGACATTGCCATGGAGTGGACCATTGAGTAGGAAAAGAAGGGACCCAACATGCAAATTGAAGGCGAAGATCCTTTGTTAGTAGAAGATGTTTTATTGACTTCAAATGATTACATGTGTTAGCAAAATATTGATGAAGCCATGGAGGAAAAGGCATCACTTGTTGGATGCGAAAAACTCAAGATGGAGGAAGATGTACCAATTAATGAACTATCTTTCAACCTTCCAAATGGTAAGCCATTGAGATATGTGATTGATGTTCAGAGTATGTTTTGCATTGTAACAAAGTTGTGAAGGATCAATGCTCACGATTCATAGGTCACTCCTTGGACCTAGGTCCTTGAAGACAAGGTTATAAACTTATAAATGATGGCCTAATGGAGATAGTCACAATGGGATGCTTATTTTGGAAGGTGGTAAGCGAAATAGATGTCATTTGATGTTTGAGATTTCATAACTCAACATGCTATGGTGTTGGATGTTATACCTCTAGGATGGCCACCAAGTAGAGGGTTTTATCAAGAGATGGAGAAGAGTCATGTTAGAGAAATATTTTATATTGAAGAGGTCATTAGCACAAGATTATAAACAAGGCATAAGAGGTCATTAGAGACTGTTCATGAGCTTGATGGAATGGGTCCAAATTCAGATATGTTGGCACAAGATTATAAACAAGGCATAAGAGGAAGGAGTAGTGATCACATATTGCAATTATGTTGTGAATGAAACATGTCAGGGATTGTTGTCATCATAATTTCCAGCTATAAGGCTGATGTCATCACTGTTTCCAGCTGCAACAGTGAATCATTTGCAGCCATACAAGTGATTTCAGTCATAGGATGGAGTGGTTTCCAGTTTGTTGCTGAATTTTCAGTCATTGTATGGTGGTTTTCATCCTCTACATTGCTGATATTGATGATTTTGGCAAGGGATTTGCAGTATTGCAGCTGCTGTACCATTCTAATATTGTTGATATTCAGGTTTTCTGACTTTGTACTGCTGTTATCAGCTACAGGTTTGCAGTTTTAGAGAGTTTTTCCTTGCATCTTGATAAGGGGTTTCACCATTGGAGCTGCTGAAAACAAAATTCCAGCCACCATACTGTTGTTTTGAATGAGGTTTCAAATGATTAATGGTTGCTATAGCTTTATTTCAGTTTGCATACGATATGATTTCAATAAAATTATGAGGTTGTCTTCTTATAGTAGAGTTGTACAATCTATGGGAGATCAAGGATGTTATCATCATGTCCATTTGGAGGTTCCAGAGTCTTGAATTCATAATGCAAACAGAGTGGTGCAGCAAAAACAGGGTGGTAAGTTCATTGGGTAGCCCTTGGTCTTGTGGGACTTTGAAGATGCTTTCATGCACTGGGGAAAAGGGGTCATCTGCCATCACATGGAAGGAGAGCATATGGTAAGTTGGTTGCTTTCCTTGCTCAATCCAAGTCAAAGGTGGGAAAGTATAATCATGCATCTCAACATGGATCCCCCAAAGTTTTGCATCACATGGAAGTAGAGCATATGGTAAGTTGGTTGCTTTCCTTGCTCAATACAAGTCAAAGGTGGGAAAGTATAATCATGCATCTCAACATGGATCCCCTAAAGTTTTGCATTTAAGTTGTGAATCATGCACGCTTATTTGTTATTTTTCCTCAAGAGATCAAATTGTTTTTCAAAGAAGTGATCAAATTACATGAGTTGCTTGAAGATGTTGTGGATGTTGGAGATAGTAGATCTTGTAGTGCTTTTTGGTACGAGTTGTATCATTTGACAAATATAGGACCCAGATTATTTCTAATGTTTGTCTACACATCCATGATAATGTTGCATCCATATGAGACTCGCGTGGTCTTCATTTGTTGTGTATGCATACTTATCTTAGAATAGTTCCTAACCAAGATAGTTCTCAAATTTGTCTCCCTTGGTGGCAAATATGAAGTCCTTGCTCATGTAATACTAGACATAGCCTCCTTAAAATTAGGAGATCAAACAACATGGAATGGAATGCCATTGGCAAATTCTAAATTAGGAGATCAAACAACATGGAATGGAATGCCATTGGCAAATTAGAATTTGCCAATGGTATCAGTTGCCTCGTCTGACCTATAGATTGAAGTTTTGAACACCTTTACCACTAGATTTGGAGTTGCAATTGAACCCATGGCCTTATGTTTCTACTTAGGCTTTAATGAATTCGAAGGAAAAAGAACTTGTGGCTATCAATGAGTTATGGTAGTAGTCCTAGAAAGTGTTGATGTCAAGGTAGCGGCAAGTGTGGTGATGTCAGAACCATATGATATCATAAACTCTGCCCTCCATAGAAGTGAAACACTACCACATAACCCAACCCTTACCAGTGATATGAAGGAGGTGTGCCTCTTGTAATGCTGCCATGGTATTCAAGGCCACAGAATGCTATTTCCATAGGCACATACCCTCTTAATTAGTAGTTTTGTTGAAATCTAATCTCATATCAAATTGTCATAAAGGGGCCTTCTTATTAAATTCAACTTTGGCAAAATCTTCCCAACATCTTGGAAAGAATCGAAATTCACAACACTCCCATCTGAACTACTTTGAGTGCTCCCCCGTTTCCCTTCCAACTTATATTACCAATTTATGGATTCTAAAGCTCCTCCCCATTGTCAATTATGCTATAGAAACTCAATGACATCGCAAAAATAAAACTTACTGTTTACTACATAAAGTAAGGATTCAATACACAAGGATTTTCCATCTGTTTTCTTATTTCAGTTCACATGAAACCCAGAGGTAAAGGATACAAAAAGTTGCAACTCATTTTTTGTTTGATTAACCCAATGTAACTAAAATTTAACTAGATCTTCAAACACAAATTTTACTTTTGTTTTAATTATTTAAGATCTCATGAAGTGCAGGTGAAGAGGATGTGCAAAAGTAGCAATTTTCTACTTCTGTGTTAGTGCAACCTAAAGTAAGAAAAACAAAAGCTGCAATCCTTGTTTGAGTTTTTTAAGACATAGAAGCAAAAATCTTTCTTGGTAATAACTTGGCAAACCAAAATATAGGATTTTTTCAATTCATTGGCATAAAATCAGGAAAAATAATTAGTTAGTGTCAGGGAAAGATAAAAAAAAATTGCTGTAAATATCAGAAAAATAATGCTAGAAAGTTTTGGCAGAAAAAATTGCAATTTAAGTGTGACAAAATTTGTGATCACTCACCAAATTGTGTTTTTTTGATGGTATATCCAGTGAAGAACAATCAGGCAAAACACCAACAGAAATGCATTGACCTGATAAATTCAATTTCATGTGAGCGTTTTGGGAAGAGGACAATAAATGACTTATCACAAGAAATCACAATTTTATAAACATATATGTTTCTATGATCTAAGACTCCCAAGAGGCCAAGACATTTTGTGATTAGCCTAGTGCAACTAAAAATATAGAAATGAACTAATTGATACTGAAAATAAAAGGAAAATTTCTAGTTTTACAAAGACGGGGATTTTCATTATATTTTTCTACTAAAGATCACAGGAAATGCAGAAGCAAAGTATACATTGAAGGGCAATCCCATTTAGCATTATAATCTATTTTATTTAATATTTAGTATTTATTTCAAATTCAAATGGAAAAGGTTAAAAATAACTATTAGGATTTCTGATATTTCTTACTTCTGATTGCATCCGCAGAAGTAGAGTGTATACCAAAGTTCAATCTCATTTATTTAATTTAATATTAATGGGAAATATAAAAATAGCTGTTGGTTTTATGCAAATAAAAATAGCTATCTAATTTTAACTTTGAACTTTTGAAATAAAATCCCTAAACTTGAAAATGAGAAGAAATGGAAGTCTTGAAAAAATTAGCTATCTGTTCATTTTATTTAATATTTATAGAAACTCTAAACCCCCAAGGAACAACTATGATGCTATCTAGATTCTAGTTTGAATTTTGAAATTACATTGAACAAGAAAATGAGAAATGGGCCTCCCTTTTAGATTAGGGTTTAAGTTTTTTTTTTTTTTTTTGAATATTTTCTTAGTTTTTTTTTTATATTGAAGTTATTTTGTTTGGGGCATGGGGATGCCCTGCCTTCTCAGAGATGGCTGGGGTATGTCTGCAATTTCCATGGTCACTCCCCCTCGATGGGAATGTCCACACAGATGCCCCTTGCATTGGATGGCCCCCTTTGAAAATGGCAGTCTGAGGGATGGCAGTATGCATCCCTCTGCCCCCCTGAAAGGGCTGATTTTTAGCAGGGTTGTGTCTTTTGGGAACACTGGTTACATACAACATATCTAGGGAAGTGGGACAATTCTATATGGAACAAGGAAATTATAATCCCAAACTTCAGGATAAGAGTAAATCTTTTGACGGGGGGTTGCTTTTAAAAGAACTAAATAAACATATTTGCAGATCTGTTCACTAAGATATAAAACTCCAAAAGTATTTGGGACAGAATCACTTTAAGCACGAATCAAAACTGCTTAGATTTGAAAGAAGCTTAGAATATAGATCAAGTGAAGAGACATTGTATGTCACAAAAGAAAAGTCTTCATCCTAACTGTTGGAAGATATTGTCAAAATTTGAGCTTGCTGGAAATGTAAATCAAAACTTAAAATTTGGAGTTTCCAATACTAATAATAATTCATTAGCTGTCAAATCAGTATAATAATCAACATTGAAGCAAGGAGGAAGGAAGAATATATAGAGGAATAGCCTCCTTGAAAAATCTCATCTCCTATAGACAACAAGAGCACATTCCATCTCTTGCTGAAAATCAGTAATGGAATTTGAACTATATCTCACACATAACTCAACATCAAATGGTTCCAATGGGTCACCCCACTTTGGACTTCAACATAATGAAGTTGATTAACATGCTAACAGTCAAACTACATAATAGTCTAATCAAAGGACCTCTTGAAAAAAGAACTTGCTAATTTTATACATAGTATCACAACCAACAAACAAACTACATGTGGAATTCTCGTCCTGAACTGCAAACCTTTCTAAAAAGAGGAACTTTCTAGAAAGAAAGTCACTAAATTTAAAAACATAAAATATACATAGGAGGGAATCAGGAGAAGTGACAACTAAACAAATTAAAATTGTGATAAGAAAATCCATTCAGCTTTGTGCAAAAACACTACCCCTGTATGGAGTTGGAACATTGTGTTCAGAGTTCAATTTTTGGTTATTGCTAGAAGCTTTGCTGAACAGGTTTTACATTGGTTGTAAGGTAGTCTAAAACATAGTAGCGAAAAACATTCTCAGGAATAAATTGGCAAACCAAAGGATAAATATTTTCTTAAAAAAATGTGATTTAATTGAGAGAAATTGGGTTAGGGTTAGGGATCAAAAAATAGGCGAGGATTAAGTTTTTTTAGAAATAAAAAACTGCACAACTTGCAACAATTTATGACCTTTTGCAGATATATAGCAAAAATAAGTATTTTAATAAGGTAAATATCACAATTTATTAATAGAGAAATCACTAGAGATTGTTTCATTTGAGTTTTTGAAAAACTCAGAATTTTGGCAATGATTTTTTTTGGGAAATGGTCCAAAATTCTTGCAAATTTTCCTAGATTTTGCTATTGTGGTCTAAACTAACATAGATAAGAGCTCCGAATGTGGATAGCTCAGATTTTGAAAATCCTTGTACCCAATCTGAAACTTGATTGTGATACGTGAAACTCCCTTGTTGTCTTATGTTACCGGATCTGCCTGCAAACCGGTTGGATCTTGGTCTGGTTTGAACTAGATTTGGGATCCGAGTCCAATTCAGACTGGATCTAGATCCGGGATCCAATTAGGTTTGCTTGTGGATTTGGACAAGATCCTCAATTTTTAGTTTGGGTTTGTCTGGGACGAACCTAGGCAAATCCAGGACAAACTCAAGGGAACCTGGGCAAGGCCAAGGCAGACCCATCTATCCCTTCCCATCTATCCCTTGAGCTGTTTTTTTTGCTTTGAGTTTGACTTGGGCACCCCAAAATGGATTTTAAACCCTAAAAAAGTCACTTCTAAAACATACCAACACAAAATAAGTTCATTTTAACTCATTTCAATTGCAAAAAACAAATATCATTCTAAGAGGTTGAACATTCATTCTTGCTTGTTCAATTATCAAACAGAGCTGAAGATTGATCTTTGAAGGTTATACAACAATTGCATTGTCATTCCTATGTTTTTAGAAGTGTCCATTGGTTGCCAAGAATATCAAAGAAGAATATATTTGCAAAGAGGTAAGTTTTTTTTCATTTTTGTTTCTCCATTTTTGTTTTACAAGCATGAAACAAACACTTTGCTTTGTTTTTTCTAAGTTTCTTTCATCCTTTTGTGAATGAATCAAAAGAGCCAAATTTTATTTATCTCTTTTTTTGTTTTTAAAATTTATTTGTTTTGAATGTGTTGTTTATAAAATTTCTTGCCATAGCAATCAGAATGGCAGCTAGTTCTAGCTCCATAGTTTGACCTAAATTCAAAACAAATTCAAGTTCCCTTCTATGGAAGTATTTTGATATGATACAGTTGGTTCCAGGTATTGGGGGTTATATTTGGATTTTCTATGGATGTGATGTTAGATATTCAAGTTCATATAGTCGGATGAAACTCCATTTGTGTGGAATACTTGGACAAGGTATCAAAGCCAACCATGGAAAGAATGGTGTGCCTATGCCATTAGAGCAAGTGAGTGTATATATTATAGAGCAAGAGCAAGAAAATGAACTAGTATGTCGTAAAGTAAATCATCCCTTAGCAAAAAAAGATCAAAGGGGATGAAGCCCTTAATGTCCCCATCTAATCTCAATGTTGTGGTAGAGAGCTACCCATATTTGGTCACTCCTGGAAGTGAAGAATCCACCACAAGCAAAAGACCAAAGGGACCTTTGGAAATTGCGTTTCAAAATGAGACTTGAGAATTGCTGATCAACACCTAGCAAGATGTATCTATGCAAATGGTTGGCTTTCAATGTTGTTCGCTCACCATATTGGCAATAAAAGGTGAAAAAAATTAATAAGGCTCCAAAAGGGTACAAGGGACTGAGTTATGAGAAGGTGCATGGCACCTCAATCTTGTAGAAGATTCATTGAAACCCATAAGGGATTCATGGGTCAAGATAGGGGTGTCCATTGTTTCCAATAGATGGAAAGATGCTAAAAATTGGCTCTTGATCAATGCCATAGCATTTTCTCTTAAAGGGGCAATGTTTTTGAGAGCTGTGTATTGTGAGTGGTAGGTGAAAGATGGCCAATTTATTGCTGATATTCTCATCACAGTCATCGAGGAAGTGGGACCTTGTAATGTTGTTCATGTCATAATGGAGAGCGCAAAGAATTGTAGTGTTGTTGGGTTGTTGGTTGAGGAATGCTATTTACACATTTTGGACACCTTGTGTGGTCCACTTTCTCAATTTTATGCTACGAAGGCTTGGTAATAAAATTGATTGGATCAAGGAGTTATATGTAGAGGTTGAGGGCATCCAAATGTTCATCACCAACCATCACATGCCTACTGATTGTGTATTTTAATTTTTCTTTAAATATTTGTTTTTGAAAGTTTGATAGGCACTTTCTAGCATGGTGACTAGCCAAAACTGGTCCATATGGAGGCAAAGTGACACTAAGATGGCAACAAATATCAAGTGGATGATCTTAGATGACTCTTGGTGGGATTGTGTGGAGTATCTCCTTAGTTTCATTGAACACATTTTTAGCATGATTAGTTATATTAACATGAACAAGCCTTGCTTGAAAGAGATATAAGATGGCGTGAACTCAATGATTGAGAAGATGAAAAGCATCATAAATGCGAAAGAGTAGACTTTTAAAAAAGTTTCTTCAGACAAGTGCACGCAATTATTGAAGAAAGATAGAACATAATGACCACCCCACTATGTCTTGGTTTTGCATTCAGTCCAAAATACTGTTTTTAAAATCTGATTTTTCCCCATTTTTTTCCCCTTTTTTACCCATTTTTTCTCGATTTTTTCAAAAAGTCTTATACTTTTGGTTTGACGATTTTTTCCCCAAACGATTTTTGCTGCTATGGTTCATGTGTATCCACTAACACCATTTTTGTTACAGAGTGGTATCTGGACAATGAAGCATCTAGACACATGACCTTCAATAAGAAGGCATTCAACAGACTTAAAGAGCAGAAGGTTGGCATATAGGTTGAACTTGGCGGACATGCTACTTATAGTAGAACTATTTCATTTTGCATGCTTTTTGGTGATATTCTCGATCTTGATGATGTTGTTTATGTTCCATATAGTCTTAAAGTTATGTGGTTAAATTTGATGATCAATAGGTTATAAGAATTGCAGCCAAGATCCGAGTCAAATATTGGCCAAAGATGTTGTGAAGGAGGCCTTTACATGTTGATTGTTGATAAAATTAAGCTGACAACTTTGATACATTAGATCTACCCATGTTTCTTTGGACTGAAGCATATAGTTGTGTAATATACAGATGAAATAGGTGTCCTTTGAAGGTGTTGAAGGGCAAGATTCTAGAAGAAGCCTTCACTACAGAGAAACTTGATGTTTCTCATGTTTGGGAGTTAGGAAATCTTGTTTATATTCATGTGCGAGAAGAGAAAAGGACAAAGTTTGAAACCTCTAGCTTTAAGGGTGTCTTTGTGGGTTACAATGAGTCTCCCAAGGCCTATAAACTCTATGTATCATCACAAAGAAAGATTTTAGTTATTAGAGATGTTAAGTTTGATGAGGTTGCATGGTCTTCTAAGCCTTGGGAGCCTCCCATGGAGGTTGAGGACAACTAACATCTTGTTATTCCAAGTTCTGATTGGCAAAGTGCAGCAGGACCTATTGTTGATCAGCCAAGTTATAGTAAAGAACTAGACACTTCACCCGCTTCTAAAACAACGAGGAACCTTTAATGGCTGACCCAAATATTGCAGAAATCATAAGAGCAAGTTAGAGCACGAAAGGGTTCTTTTAGGTCAAGTCATCTACGTAAGGAGTTTCTCAATTATGTTGCTTTAATGTCTTCCATCATTGATGGCGGGCCTTCTGGTTTTGAGGAGACAAACATAGAGGAGGGGCAAGGTGCCATGTCAAAGGAGTGCAACTCCATTATTTACGTTGATGTTTGGGAGATTGTGCCTAGACTTGAAGGAAAGTTAATGATTGATTCAAAGTGGTTGTACAAGGGAAAGCATGTGATGGATTGGAGCATAGAGAAATTAGATGCCAGATTTGTAGCATGTGGATTCTCTAAAAAAGAGGGAGTTGATTATGATGGGACTTTTCCTCAAGTTGCTGGTATACTTTTGTACAAGTAATTATGTCTCATGCTTCTCATTTTGGTTGGTCATATCATATGGATTTAAAAACATTGGTTTGAATGGTAACATAGAAGAAAAGGTTTGCTTAAATTATCCTAGAGGATTTTATGTGCATGGGTGGGATAACCATGTGTGTAGGCTGAAAAAGGCCATGTATGGGCTGAAGCAAGCTTGGAATTCCCTATTGATGAGAACTTATTAAGTTTGGGCTTCGTTCAAACTGTTGCAGATCCTAATTTGTATTATTTATTTTCAAGGTTACATGGGGACGCGTCCCCTACCCCAAAACCCCCTGTCCCCGTCCCCTGCCGTCCCGGGGACAGGGGGACGCAAAGGGGACGTCTCCCTGCCGTCCCCAAAAATGCAAAATCCATCGGAAACGCCAAGAAACGTTTCCTTCACTTTGGGGACGTTTCCCCGTCCCCAATATGGATTGGGGATAGATTGGGGACGTTTCCCCGTCCCCTAGACGGATTGGGGACGGATTGGGGACGGCTAGCAGTCCCCTACAGGCTGCAAGTCAAAATATATTAAAAAACAATTAAAAAATGATTTTTTAAAGGTTTAGTTCCTTTGCGCGGGGCCCACCAACTGTTTAGTGTTTTAATTGTTTGGGCTAAAGTCTGAAAAAGACTAAATATTAAATCTTTTAGTTCCACTCTTGCCAGAGGATGATAGTGACTCAGATAGTTCTGAGTCTTTGGATATTCATAGCCCGAATGAGGCTTAATTTCATAGATTGGTATTTAATATTTTGATTTTCATGTTTGAACTTTGAGACTTCTGGATACATGTTTGAGGCATTTGGATATTTCATATTGATAGACCACGGTTTTATTATGTTTGATACTGCTATGATAAATTTTATAATGCTTTAATGACATTTCTTATGCTGTTATAGTACTACTCTCACAATTTACTTACATATTGATATTGTTGTTATCAATTATTAATTTATTGACATTTATCTCTCTTTCCCTCTCTCTCTCTCTAATATATTAATAAATTTTGAAAAAATCATATATATATATATATATATGTATTTTGTATGTCGCCGTCCCCTAAAAATTGCCCCTTAGGAAACGTCCTGGAAACGCGTCCCTTGCCATTCCCGTGTGCCCATCCCCGACATGCCATGGAACATAGTTTATTTTATTAATCTGATCTGCTGGTTTAAATCTTGTATGTGGATATCATATTCTTATAGGTAGGCATTGGTAGGCAGCAGTGAGAAGCTTATAGGATTGTCTAAGAGGGAGTTTGCCTGTGAATTTGACATGAAAGATATTAGCTCCATGCATTATTTCTTGGATTTGGAAGTGTGGCAAGGCATAAGAGGAGTCTTCTTAAGTCAAGGGAAATACATTGTGTAAAGTCAAAAAAGATTCTAGATGTTGAATTGTAAGCCCCTTGTTAGTCCAATGATTCCGAATCTGAAGTTAATTGCTGATTTAGAATCTGATTTGGTGGATCCATTTGTATACAGACAATTGATTGGCTTTCTAGTGTACCTGGTAAATATTAGACTTGATATTCTTTTTGTAGTTAATACATAAGTTAGTTTGTGGTTGATCCAAGGTAAGTTCATAGTTTGTGGTTGATCCAAGGTAAGTTCACTAGGCTACTGTAAAACATGTGTTCAAATATTTGAAGGGCACAATTTATTATGAATTGAGGTATGATGGAGACAAGACTTTATGTTGCATAGCTTTGTGGATTGGGATTGGGCAATTCAGGGTTTTGCTTCAGCTTGGGGTCAAGAATGGTAACTAGATCTAGCAGGAAACAAGCAGTTGTAGCATTAAGTTCAACTGAAGTGTACAAATCAACTTCTTCTGCCAGTTGTGAAGTTAGTTGGCTTCAGAAGTTGATAGCAGAACTTATTGATCAGATGTTGGATTTGGCAATAGTTTACAATGACAACCAAGGTTGCATCAAGCAATTTGAAAATTCATTGTTTCATAATTGCTCCAAGCACATTGATATTTGTTATCACGTTCTCAGAGATGGAGTTCAAAAGGGAGCAGTAATTATTTATTATGTTCCTTTAGATGATCAAGTTGTAGACATTTTTACAAAGCCCCTATCGAAAGGGATGTTTGAAAGATAGAGAGCAAAGTTGGGGTTGCTGGAAAACACCTTCTTTGCAAAGAGTGCCATTTTTTGTTGCTCAGATGGTGTACCTGCACTATGGATGAAACCCTATTTTTGGGTGCTGCTGGATGAAAAAGCTGGGAGCATGTCTTTGGATTTGTGAGTAAAATCTGTGTTTTTGAGTGCAATTAGGGTTTTTCAACACACAACTTCACCCTATTAGTAGCAGAATTCTAGGCGGCAGCATTCTTGACTTTTATAATTATTAGCAGATTTTAGGGTCTACTTTTGTTTATCTGTAGATGCTTTTATTTAGGGTATGGGCTTTAAATGAGGTTTTAAATTTTTAGACTGCTACATTACCTAAAATAAGTTGCTTTTCTAGATATTTATTCTGGGTAGTTTTTTCGGTGGTTAGTATTAGTTTTAGGGCAGATTTTTTTTGTGATTAAATTTAAAAAAAAATAAGCCACGTTTTGTGAGTGTCTAGTTAATTGGTTGTTTTTAAACCTGTGGTGTCACTATTTTGTACACAAAGATTTTCAGTATAGTATTTTTGTTTCCCCAATTTTGCAGACTTTTCTGATTTCGGTTTTATTGTTTTGAGTTTATGTGCTTTCAGATTTCTGTATCACTCCAACTGTGGGCTTGATTGAAGGCTAAGGCAGTTGAATTTTGTTTAAACTGTAGTATGCAGGATCTTCATATTATGTGCTGAATTTTTACACTGAAGAATTTGAGCAGTTATTAGCATTTAAATCATAAATGCATAGGCATAAAATAACATGATTATGCATTGACTAATAAAGATACTTCAATGGAAAGATGTGACTATTAAGAATTAGAATGTTGATCCTTACGGAGCCAAAGCCTGATATTAGGATACTGGCTACTGGTCTTTTCTTCTCTATATGAATGTCTATAGTTGCTGCATGGTGTTTGATGTCTGTGGTGGGAAGGAAGAACAATGTAAATAATCTAAAAGGTGAATGATACTTGTGAAGGGAGTGAGCATCCTAGCTAGCTGAGAACTCTTCAAAATTTGCTGAAGTGTACTACTGAAATTAATTATGAGATAGAACATTTTAGCATTACACATTCAAGTCATCTTTTATTTGTTAAATGTTGATAGTTCACAACAATCTTGATTGTATCCAACGAAATGTTTCTTTGCAACAATGTGGTTGAATCCAAATCAGAAGTATATGTAGTGGTAGTAGGGCAAGCATATTTAATTATTCTCCGTGTTTAATAGGTTCCTGAATTGATGGCCTTATGCTTTCTATATTTTTCAGCAAGTAAGAAACAGAGCTAGGCAGTGTTAAAATTTACTGCCCATGAACTTATATTGAATAAAAGGTGTAGTTCCTTGGGGACACATCTCTGGTGCTCTGGGTGATGTCCTGAATATACCAGACACCCTGGGGATGTCGATGAAATGTCCTTGCCATGTCCTTGAATTCTTCTTGCTCTCTGAAGGGGCATCTGCAGAATCCCTCTGTGAAATGGAGGTGTCTCAGTTTTTAGGGACACCCTGCTGCCCCTGGCATGTTCAAGGGGACACCCAAATCTCCCTAGACTATAAAAGGGACAGCGGCTTGACCCCTTTAGAAAGTCCAATCTTTTTAAAAAGAGTTAAAATAAACTGCAAAACATAAAAATAAACTTAAAAGCATAATCCCCTTCTTATTTTGTTGTTTACTTAAGCACTTTGTATGTGACATTTATATTTTACTATTTACCATTCTAAGGTAATGTATTTTAATTATTAATCGAGAAACACTGATAAAAATTAATAGGTAAATGCTAATCTCATGTAGATATTATAACTCTTCATTATTTCTCTTCTTAACTTTGTCTTCAAATTGCACTGTGATAACAAGTATTAGGAGATTACAAGGTGTCATATTGCAAACAAATTTATCTATTTTGTGCCTTGAATGCTGCTAATTGTTCAACAAGAATAACACTGCGAATCTTGTATTCACAGCATTTGCTTAGAAATTTCTGCAAAGGTCCTTCAAAAGTTAGAACTCAGGTACGCACAATGTTATAAAATTGATAATTTTTCTGTTCAAGTAATTTTTATTTTTATTCATAATTTTTTTGTTATAAAATTTTATGCAATAAAGCATTGATTTTAAATGCTTTTACTTGGTTGTTTGGAATCCATTTTGCAGATTTGTATAGCATTGGCAGCACTAGCTATGCATGTGCCTGCTCAAGATTGGGGAGGTGGTGGTGTTCTGAATTGGTTACGTGACGAATTGGGTTCTCAGCATGAATACATACATAGTTTTCTGGAATTGTTGATAGTATTGCCACAGGTGAGATATCTAAATCAGCAGATATGTTTTGTTTAAAATGATAATTGATTCATTGGTTTTTTATTCTTGTTGTCACAGTTCACTTTTTATTAAATAGTAGTTTATGTCAGGAGTAATGATGAATTAGCATATGGAGTGCATTATTATGAAAGATTGCATTCTATGACATATGAGCTGTAGCTTGCTTATTGAATGAATCAACAAATGCATCAAAACTCAGATTGTATAATGTTCCCATTTTTGGAGTGATCACCATTTAGGAGGTTGGTTAGCCTCTTAGCCATTCCCGTAGGCTAATCCAGTTGGATAGGGAATGATTTGCTAAAACTGGTCATATTTTTTATATTTTTGGCCAATGGAGATAAAAGGAAAATAAATATTTTATTATTTTGCCAAAAGGAAAAATAAATATTTTATTATTTGGCCAAGGAGAAAAATAAACACTTTATTATTTGGCCAAGGAGGGAATAATATTAAATTAATTATTTATAAAGTTATCTAAATAAACTAAATCATAAAGGTAATTTTATTTTAATTAATTTAATTAAAGTGACTCAAATAAATAAAAAAAAATATTATAAAGTCACTTTATTAAATATTTTAAAGTGACTTAAGTGAAAAATAAAATAATATTATAAAATCACTTTAAGAAATATTAAAGTATCTTCTAGAAGCTAAAGTTCGTTACATGTTGGTTTCTTCTAGAAGAAGCCATTGAGTCTTTAAAAGGAGTTGAGTGCAAGTCATTTGGGCATATTGTGGAGTTGATAAACTTGATTTCTCTCATTCTTCAGTTGCAGCCAACTCTAAGGACGAAAACCCTTGGAGATTTGTAGGTTGGACGAAAACCCAATCTTACTTTGTGAGGTAAATCCACCCAGGGTTTTCCATTGAGCTTATTGCAGGTATTTGGCATTGAGAAGGAGCTGGAAATGGCATTTTATTTGCAGATTTGTGAGCAGTTTGGGGTCATTACTAGCTAGGGTTTGAACCCATTTTTCAGAGCTAAATTGCAGATTTGAAGTATTAAGGACTTCTTTTGCATTCTCTATTTTGGGCGGCTAGTTCTAAAGAATTTTTGGCATCATTTGCAAGTGGTTTCAAATTTTTTGGAGCTGTTACAGATTTATATGAAATTTTCTCCATTTTGGATGACTAGGGTTTTGAGGAGATTGCAGATTTAAGTTTCAGTTTTCAGTGAGCTTTAATTTCAGATTGTTGGAGCTAGGGTTTGGAGAATATATTTGGCATCATTTGGTCCTATTTCAGCCTAGGGTTTGTAGGGTTTCATATTTTCCCTAGCCGATTTGCATTAGAGGAGGTTTGGATATTGGATGTGTTAGCTTGAACATTTCCAATATGGAGCTCCATTTCCAGATTTGCATTAGAGAAGTTGCTGGTCTGAAAATACTCAGAAAATCAGTCTATTTCCAGTCATTGTCTTCTTCACTTCATTGCCTTCATTGTCTAATAACTCTTCATTGTAACTGGGTATGTTTGCTTTGTTGAAAAACTTCTATTTTGGTGAAAATCAGACTCAAATACCTAGCTGTTGTACTCAGATCAGAACTTTGTTAAGTCAGATATACTGTGCTTCATGGAGAAATAAGAAGCAATTAGTGTTCCATTCTATTGTGTTGCTTTATGTACTTGCATGTTATCATTTTATGTCATTGTTCATCAAAGCATTAAGCAAAAATCACAAATAGACACCTGCATATTCAGAAAATCAGATTGCATGAAAGGTGTTTGGCAAAATGTCAAACAACCCAAACTAAAAATTTAGGGCAGAATAAGCAGTGGTTCTTACAGATTGTTTAACTATAGTCCATTCAAGAACTAGTTTTGTCCTTATGATAGCAATAAAAATATTATAATTGAGTCATGCGTATTATTTCATAGTTCATACAAATATGCATGGTTTTATAATGACTTCTATATAAATTGAACGCAGCCACTTTTGCCTTCAATCCCATTAGAAAATTAGCCAAAACAATTTCTTTAACCTCCATTAGTATGGTGTTAGATCCTAGGACCCTTCTCTCATTGAGATTCTTTAGTTGGTTGAAAATCATATGCAGATTATACTATTTTACAATTATATAAATACGTTTTATAGAATTAGGTTACAATCTCTTACTTTGTAAATTTAGTTTAAATTTGTTGGGAAAAGAATTCATGTGAATAGGCAGTATAATAATACTCATACTATCTAATGGCAACAAAATCCCCATCATTGTGTAATGACAATTCCAATGGCTTATAATTGCAGACCACTATGCATAAATTTATAATGAATTCTATGTAAATTAAACAAAGGAATCAACCACTTTTTCCCTTCTGCCCCATTAGAAAATCAGCTAAAACAAGATCTTTAGGCTTCATTATTTATCAGGTTAGATCCTGGATCCTTTTCTCATTGCTTTTCTCTTTGTCTGAGGTCCTTAAATTGGTTGAAAAACACAAACATTGATGATTGATTCAATTCAATGGCTGATTTAGCTAGATTCAATCCCATTGCTTGACCTTTGTGAGTGTCACTTGGTACAATGAGTGCTAAGTAGGCAATTTAAGCCCAAAGATTATCATAGAAAAGACAACTGCTCATAGAAAATGGTTTATGAAGGAATAATTGGAGTATCAAGTACTATAGATAGGTGATCCTAAAAAATGATGCCAAAAAATGTTATAGTACAAGCTCTAGTTTCTTTGAGAATGAAAGTGCCAAGAAACCCTCGAAATAAATGTTTCAAAAGACATACCATATAGTAAAGGTTTTGCAAATGCGATATCAAGTTTAGGAAGCTTGAGTATGGGTAGAAGTCTATGATTATGTGCACTTGGGATGGAATAAGATTGAGATTGGTGGTTTTTTGGGAAGTCCTGTGTTACTTGATGTTGGTTTTTCCATTGATGATTGATGTTGCAATGGTTTATTGTTATTGTTTCAATCACACCAGGTTACGTGTGTAGGCATCACATGATGCAACTAATGCCAAGTGGAGACCATTCAAGCTTTTGAGTGATTGGTTTGAGAAAATTGACCAATTGTAGGAAATGTGTGATTTAGTGAATGAAATGAGTAACAAATATTGCAGGCTGGTTATCCTAAAAAAATAATTTATAAAAATGCTTGACTGCCAAAATCCTAGTTACATAAAGAATGAAAAAGTCAAGGATATATAGAAATGGATGGTTCACAAGCTACAATGCTTGCTAATGGTTTGGCAAATTATGTAGCAAGATAAATATGCTTGACTATGGTTTTTTTTTTAATGGCTAATCACACTTTAAATGGATTTTGTATTGAGATGTCTGATCTCTTAGGATGCCTTAGTTATCGTGTGCAATTCTGATGGTGATGATTGATTCTATTAGATGATTGCTTTCACTAGTTTCAATTCCATCGCTCCCCTTTGTGAGCATTACCTAATGTACCCAATGCCAAGTGGAGCATTCAAGCTCATGAGAGAGTGGTCAAAGAAGAAATGACTTCTTGTAGGAAATGAGTTGAGTAATAAATATTGCAAAAAGGTGATCCTAGAAAACAATATCTAGTCATATTGCAAAGTAGAAACTCCATTATCTTATAGAATGTAAGAGTTAGTGATGTTTAGAATTGAATGGTTAGAGAGTGCAGGTTGAAGAGACTCTCAACCTCACAATTAGGATTGTTGTTAATAGACACCACATTAACATATTTTCATGGCTCTCTTATTTACATTATTTCTGACTTATGTTTGCTTTGTTATTTGTTGTGACTACCCTTAATTAAAGTCACACAGCTCAAATCTGCAGTTTATTTCAACCATTTAAACTTTTGGTTTCCCTTTAGTTATCTTTGGCCACTTATGGACATTAATATTCAATTAGTTGAAATCTCTGGCTGAAACCATGGCTTTTGTTGCTATTTCTTTTCATTGTATTGTAGGCCGAATTGTTGTAAGCCATTGTTCGATGGGGACATGGCCCTTTTAAAATCCAACTGTTTTTGGGATAGGGACGTCTTTGGGACATGGGGATCCTGGGAAAATGTTCACCCCACCGTCCCACCACCACTATTGCTTATTAGAGGATGTCTCCCTCAAAGAGAGGATGTGCCTAAGGCATTCCCTTGTTTTGGGGATTGCAAGGGGATGTTGAGACATCCCCACGACCCTCAGGGGACATAGTCGCATCTCTCAAATGCATCATAAATGTCTAGGTGCCCCTTGTGTCATTCAACTCATGCATTTTGAAAAAAGTGAGATCAATGGTAAGAGTGAGAGCATTGGTCAAGTCTTCATTGGTTGAGTGTGAGCATTAGGAAGAGTGAGAACAAGAGCAAGAGGAAGAGCAAGGGCCAAGTCTTCATAGAATACTAAAAAATTGCATATCCCTCATCATTTAGACTGGTTATATTCTTTAGCTTCATTGGTAATTTTTTGAAGAATAAATTTTTGGTTAGAAATACTAAAGAATTGTTGTAGAAAACATAGGGATAAAATTGTGAAAATGGTGTGTGCCATGAAGGTTTGTGTGGTTTCAAAGGCTTGAATTTGGGCTTGGTGGCAGGGCTCTGCCCCATGACCCCGCCCTACACTATGATAGGGAATAGTCAGGGTGTTGTCCTTGGACCCCATCCCATTGCCATCCCACTGCCATCTTGCCATTGTCTTGCTGCCCCCTCTGTCATCCCCTAATCTAGGCCCTTTGTCACCTTGCCCTTGACACCCATCCCCATGCTCCTCATCTTGTGACTCCATGGAACAGAGTTGTAAGCCAAGGAGAACACTTTTGGGTTTCAGGGAGGTTCTGCAAAATCCTTAGAAGTCTAGAACCCAACCTTAACAATGTAACACTCATAGTATTCCAACCTATAGATGTGAACATCAAAATCCTCTGCGAAAAGGTGTTCGTGGCCTTTGATATTCAACTTTGGTAATTGTTTTTACAAGCTTGTTCCCTACATGCAACAGTGACAAGAAGGTATTATAATCAAGAATCTATTGTTCGAGGATTCAACTTGGGAAAGAGTAGCAGAATCAGTTGAATAACTTAGTGCCAATAATGTGCTCCAAAATGTCAAGTGACCTTTGGATGAGAGGACAGAACAATCAATACTCTACATTAGTGGGATGGTTCCAATGCTTAGGTGTACAACTCCACAAGCTCCACCTAATTGGGCATCTTAATGTTGAAATATCTTGTCATTGATGTCAAAGGTCGAGCTACTTGCTTGCTTACTTGAGCTGGTTGCTTGCTTGTCTCCTTCACCTACCTGCTTGTCTAATTCAGCTGCTTGCTTGCTTACTTAGTCAGCAAGTCTTTTGCCATATCAGATTTGTTTGTCAGCATATGTGCCACATCAGATTTGCATTACCAAAGGGGTTTGGGTCTTGCTTATTCTTAGTCGATGTTTTGTAATGCCTTGTTTTGAAATTTTTTGACTCCACTTCTTTTTGGCCAATGGCTTCAGTTTATGAGGTGGTTATTAATTTTATCATACCTGACGAAGGTTGGTTGAGGGCAGCTTATGCATTTCTGAGGTCCCTCTATTTTTAGTGGCTGCTTGTTTATTTGAAATGGCTTGTATTTTTGGCGTAGTTCTTTGCAGGAGGCGGCTTATGTTAATATCGTGTATTCTTAGCTCTTTATTATGCAGTTATCGCTCCAGGATTGCTACAGGAATTCAAACATGGCAGATATGAATTTGTGATGACTCCTTAATTTTTGGATACCGTATTCATTTTGGTATGGTCGTGTTAAAAATGTATCGCATCAGTTTTATTCTTGGTGTGGGCCTCGTCGTGAGCTACGTGAGTCTATGGTGATGCGGTTGAGGGAAGACATCTTTGTGACTTCTTCTTGGTATTTTATGTTTTGAGTTCAGTCTCAGAAAAATGTCTTTTTCTCTAAAAAAGGATTTTCGGTGAATTCTGTGTAAGCTGAGGACGCTTCCCTTTCTCCAACGCCTTCATTTTATTGGTTGATACAGGCAGCATGTGTATCGTGCGGTAAAGATATGGTTGCATTAGTAGACGCAAAGAGATCATAGTTGTGATAAGCATATGTGCCTTTTAGAAGATCCGCCATTGCTACTTCTGTTATTCTGAGCAGGCAGTGTGATGTGTATCTTCAAAATGGCGTTATGTGTAAATACATTGCTTTAGGTGAAGTCGTGTGCTTCCAGATATGAATCGCTTCATTCTTTCGATCAATCGCGGGTCTTATAAATGGTGCTCAGTCTTGTAGCGATTCTTTTGTGTGAGTTTGAACATGCGTATGGAGCAAAAAGAAGCTGGTGCTCATCTGTTCCAGTCTTGGTCAATCTGATGGGGGACATGTATTTTACAGAAGTATGCTTATTTGAGTCGTTTGTGAGGTCTCAGAATTTGATAAATCAATATTAAGGCATTTCTGAGAAGTTTGCTTCTATTCAGTTTTTAGTGATAGCCATTCAAGCTATTCTTGTGACATCAAAAGCACAGTAAGCTGATTATATTCAAGTATGAACTTTCATGCAATGGCAGTGATGGAGTTTTAGAAAGGTGTTTCAGTCTGAGATGAAAAATTCTGATTCTGTTTTACTTTTGAGCATTAGCACGTTATAAAGAATGTTAAATGACAGTGAAAGGATCAAGTTGATGAGCAGATTGCACTTGAAGTTTGTGTTTGCAGTGTTGTGAAAATTTTCGGTGAGTTGGTGCTCACGTTGGAGTTGGTGCTTCAGCTGATCAAAGTTGGTGCTTCGGGAGAGTTGGTCCTTTCAGTGAGTTGGTGCTCACTTGTGTAATTTGGGTTGGTGCCCTTTGAAGATAATAAAAGCAATATTTTGCCGTTGTTTTTATCCGAAAGGGTTTTCCATGTAATATCGGTGTTCATGGTGTCTAATGTTTGCTCTTACTATTTTGATTTCTGATTTATATGGTTTCAAGTTTTTAAAGTTTTGAAATACCGATTCACCCCTACTCTTAGTATTTCCTGTGTGCTCTTCACTTAGGACACAACCATAGATATAGGAGAAAACACAACTAAGAGCTGTATGGACTCCTAACAAGAGTGTTTGAATAAACAGTCAAAACTTTTAGAAATAGGCAGCAATCAATTGCAGTAATGAGGATCTTTTCTGTCAATGTGCTTTCGAAATAGTCCAATATCATTGTGGTTTAATTTGGTCTTTGGATTTATAGTCTAGTTGAATCAGAATAATAAGGGAAATGCAAGTGAGTGGGAAGTGAAGAGACATGGCATGATGCAAAAGATTAGCATTGTGAATGACAATGACAGGTAGACTATACTTGAGGATTAGTTTGTGGCCTTTTCATGTCTTGAGATTTTAAAATTTTTGGTTTTAAATGCCATGGTTGGTCATATGATTAGTCAAACAGCTGCAATGAATAGGTCTTTGTTCCACAGTAAAGGGTACCAGATTAGGGACATCATATGAAGGAATAACATATCTGCAATGAATTTGGGCATTTGTTGCACATACACATTTCTTGAGGAGAATGTTCTCTAGAAAGAATCAGGTCTACGATTAAGTAGACATCCAATTTCATCCTCTCAAAATACTTTTTCTACCAATCAGACATTTACATGCTTGTCAGGCTGCTTTAATTTTCAAAGGCTAATGAGGTAGGGTTTATTTAGGCAAATCTTATAGCTTTTACATACCAATTCTGATAGTAAGAATCTATATTGTAAACTACTTTCTAGAAAATGCAACAATCTTCAGTGATTGCTTCATGCATCTTTTCCTATTTTGCAAATGCCCTGCTATCAATTGCACTTTGTAAACACAAGTAGTTTGAAAATAAAATAAATTTTTATTATCATAGTTGTTTCTCTGTGCAAACCTTTTGTTCTTTCATATTGTCTATTTGTTTGCGTAATTGATGTAAATTATATGAGGTCAATCCAATTACTGAACTCAGTACATTTTTTCAGGAGGCGTACAGCCACAAAATAGCTGTCCGTCCAGAGAGACGTCGGCAGTTTCAGAAGGAGCTTATTTCATCAGTCGAGGTTGCTTTTAGTCTGTTGACTTCTTGTTTGAATGTTGAAGAGCTTCGGGAACAGGTATTTTTAAGCTGTGACAATGCGTTACATCCTGAGCATGCATTTTATTCTTAAATGACAGTGGGGTTTATTTTAGGTTTTGTTATTTGTATTAGTTAAAGGACTTTGGCTCTGGACATTCACTTAAACTCAAAAATTAATAAAAAAATTACTGCCAGGAATACCATTACAGGCAATACAAGGACGCAAGATCAGCACCAAAAAATATTACAAAAGTGTCTTTTATTGTCATTACTGTTACTTATTCACGGTTGGGACACAAATATTGATAAGCATTGTCATAGCCATTGAAGCCTTGCAAATCATCAAGGCTAACATGCAAATGAAACAGAATAATAATGAAGACTCCAACATAAGGTAGAGAAATATGTGAATTAACTTTTCATTTCCATCTGCTACAATTCATTCACATATTTCTCTGCCTTATGTTGCAGTCTTCATTATCACTCTAGAATTCATGGAAGGAAACTGAATGATTACATGGCTGAATGATATCACAAGGTCGAACTACATATGTAGCAGTACCCCGTATTTATCCTCAACAAATGATAAATGGTATTTTTATTCATGCCCATAGGAACAAATTGCTCTTCATATGTGGACTTGACATCTGCAATTCTTTGGAAAATATTTTTCTGATACCTTCTATTTCCATCCTTGAATGTGACAGGCCCAGGAATGAATTGACAAATGAATTGCATGGGAATTACACAACTGACAAATATTCAATGAAAGCTTAATCATTCAATCAAAGTGTACATATTTAACAATATGAAAATGACTGTTCAGTTCATCTTGTACATGACTGTTCAGCTTCTTGTGTTGCTAGGAAATACAAAATATAAAATGTTATCTTACTACCCTTAGGATTATGTACATTATTGTTACCTCCCCGCCTATTTGGAGTGGTAGTAGTAAAACCATAGTTCGCAAACTAGGACTTGGAGAGTACTCGGCAAGCCAAAAAAATTTGACTCAGAGAGTACTCGACAAAACCCGATAAAAAATTGGCATCTTAAAAAAACACTTAAATTTTTGACAAAATATAAACTTTATGCAAAATATAGTTACAAAATGAATCAAATGAGTTTGTTGGGCGTTTGGGGGAAACACCCCGAGTGGGATGCAGGGGTTTGGGGGCAGTGCCGCTCATGGGGGTCTGGGGGCAACGCCCCCAACGGGGTCAAGGGGCAGCACCACACAAAACTTCATCTTGCACACCATTTTCACAATTTTATCAATTAAGGGAGAAATTAGGTATTTAACACATTTTTGTTAAAATTATTTGCTCTCCAACTGCTGTGTGAGGAAGTGTGAGGGTGTTCATGCATTTATATGGCAAAATCGTCATTTTTTTGACTATTTTTTCTTTGCTTTTTCTGTTTTTTGCATTTTTTATGCATCTGGAATTTTTTCATTGCACTGAAATCGCGTTTTTGCCTCGCTTTTTAGCCCGCATTTTCACCTTTTTGCAGCTCTGCGAGTGTTTGAGGGTTTCCTAAGAGTACTTGACGAGTTTATAGAGAGTAATCAGTGACTTTTTTAGGGTTTTTGCAAGTTTTTTAGCCACGAGTAACTCGTGCGACCTAAAATGATAAAATCCTATGAGTACTTTAGAACTCAGCGAGTACTTGCTGGTTTTTCCATCCATGAGTAAAACAACTGTTTGTATTGTGCATTGGGCAACTTGTTTATGATGCCTCTTTCTCTTGATATGAAGCTCCAATGTTTTGTAAAAGGTTTTGCCTGAGTGATTCTCTTCTTACAATTTTTCAAGAACCAAGATTCTATATCCTATTTTGAGAGAATACCACACTTTTTTGTTGTGAAAATTTTCACCACCATTTTCTTTTGAGTGATGAAATTTGCAGAAGGCTGTTCAACTTCTATCTGTGTCACTTCTATGAGTGAAAATTGGAGAACCTCGGCTGATTGCATCCATGGGTAGTACAAAAGTGCACTAGCTACACCATGTGACCTGAAAACTGGATAAGCTCGAATGATTACGCTCATGAGTAACTGTAATGTCCCCTTCTCATCAGTGATCAGCTTTGCAGTTCTTCAGTCTATTCCGGAACCCGTAGACTGGGATGAGGTGAAAATTAGGGTTTCTTGGGCTTGGTTTTCTGTGGCATTCATATTATTTACTATTTTTAGTAAATGCTAGTTGTGGCAGTTGCAGTTGTTTATTCTTAATCCTTAGCAGTTGGAGCAGTGTTATATTTTGGTTTGGTCTTCAGTTGGCAAAAATATTAAATTAATGGCATTTTATTCTATTTCACTGTTGACCCCCACCTTGGCCTAAGGAGTTAACTTAAAGTTGTTTTAAAGTGGGGCCATGAAGGGTATGCCCTCATCAAAAGTTTAATTAATCTTTATTCAAATATTTCTTTATCTTGAAAGTGGACGCCACTTTTATTATTTTGAATAAAGTGCAATTTGTGAAGGCCTTTTGGGACGCCACTTGAGAAGTTGATTGGTCTTGAGAATTGGAGGAGTCTCTTGTGTCTTTTGAGCTGCTTCTCAGGCGTTTGAAGAGTCTTGTTGAGTTCTTATTTATTGAAGGTCTTGGCTCCAGCATTATTATCCATCAATTACCTTACTGTTATGCTGTCAAAATGACTATGGACATTTTGCTATTGCTTCGAGGATGCTACCTCCTAGCCCCTTCCCAATTTCGTGTTTGAAATACAACACCTAGTTGGAACATTGCTGCTTCTCACATCAGACTAGCAGATTGAGCAACAAAGGTTGAGAATTTTGGTGAATTCTACAGTTTTGAAGTTCCTGGTTTTGTTACAGCTGAAGCTGTTTTCTGTTCATATCTTGTGGAGGGATTTTTGTTTCGTTCTAGGTATTTGATTAATCAAATTGTTGGTTTGAGGCGCCAACTTCCACCAAAAATCAGAATTTTATTTGAAGTTGCTGATTTTATCTTGCAAAATCGATTTTCTTCAAGGGCCGTACCATTTAGAGCTGCATTGGGATTCGTGCCAAATAAAGTAGAGGCTTTGATTGCTGTTTCTGGATTCTAACTTGGGCGCCAGACTTGTAAGGTGCATTTGCAACTCGTTTCACGTCATTCGGAGAAGAATTGAGTGAGTTATGATAATTTCATTGATTCTCACAGTTGCAGATTGAAATTTCCAGTTTACTGTTTTTACATCAGATTGTTGAAGTTCTGATTTCTGATTTATTAGCAGCTGTTAGAGGGTTAAAATATCATTGAAAATCATCTCTTAATCTTGTGTATGAAGAATTCTATATTTCCTATGTAATTTGCAGCTTATTCCACATTGTACAAACTGTAAACAGTAGTACTGTTCCAGTTTAATTTGCTGCAATTTCTTTCTGTTTCTTCTCACATAAGTCCCCTGGATGGTTTACCGCCAGTGAGGTTAATTTGATTGTAATATCTCATACCCACTCATAGTGGTGAATCCCCACAGCATTGTGGATGCCCGCCGCAGCGGATGAATTGCTTTATTTGTAATCTTTTCCCCCCACTGTTTGGTGGTAGCGTGGAATTGTTTTCTCATGGCTGGTTATCCGCCTAATAGTTCATAATTTCAATTTCTTAGACTCCGTCATATGTTAGCACCTCGCCCTCAGTGGGATCTTGAGTGCACATTCTTGACGTTGAGTAGTTCTTCTATTCAAGTTCAGTTTCTTCAGTTCAAGTTCAGTATTCTCCATTCAAGTTCAGATTTTAATTTGAGGCTAACGCTAATCCAATCATTTATTGCTGGTTATTTTGTGTTATTCCTTCGAAAAAAATTGGTTAGCATATTTCAGTAACCCCAAATTGTGCTGAAGCATGCACTGACTGACTTGACTTTCTATCAAGCTGATAATGTGAATTGTCATCCACAATGGTGGCAAGGAAAATTGTGTTGAAAATAAATGCATATGACAATTTCGTGCCATGCGTAGTCATTAAAATAAAGTATGCTACCTTAGTTGTCCATGTGTTGGGTTGATCATTACTTGGTTAAACATTGCAATATGCTGCAATGTTTCTCCAAGTAGTATGCTTGTAAAACTTGAAATCTTGAATTTGAATGTTCCACCATATAAGATGAGAGTGGAGAGTTGTTGCAAAGGCTGCCTATGGAAAGAGAACAACATATTTGAAATTGTGTATAGAGATGAACAATTCAATGACACGCTGTTGGGTTTTCGTCATGTCTCCATTAAGCTGCACTTTTAGTATCGTAATAGTTTGACCAACCAAGCTGCACAATCATGTACAAGAGCGCCTACCTACAAAGTATAATGCAACTTCAAGAGCTATGCACAATAGTGGCATTGACTTGCAAAACCTTTGCTACAAGAAGAAACCATGAATGCCAAACTTGGACCCACGTCTAGAACTACTTTATATAGACTCATTCACATTCTGTTGGTGTTCAAACATGCAAACCAATGCTAAGAAGTTGAAACGAATGGTCATAACCCTTCACGTTCCAAGCCTTTGCTTGTCTCAGAGTGAATTTACTGCTTCTAGTAGGGGGTGAACTTGTGTTTTCTGTGGTCTGAATGTGTTTGCCTCAGTAGAGTGCTAATTTGCTAGTTCTGGTACAGGAATGGGTTTGGGATTGGGGTTCAGGTATGCTAGTATGGCAATTTTTTTTCTTGGGTATGGGTATGGCTATATATATACACACACACAAAACAATATACACTGGTGACTATATAGAATTTATAAAATATTTGATACTTGAAGTTGATACTAAAATTAATGGAATTGAAAATACATTTCATAATTTGTTCAATGTTCTATTATATATCTATATGTCAAATCACAATTTGCAGCATGTAAAAAGCATATATCTACATTTCATTTTGTGAATTAAAAAGATAATTGAGAATTCAATGTTATATCATATATCTATATGTCAAATCATTACAAAACTCAAAAGTAGTAAATACAATCAAAAAATTCTATCTTGCTCTCCATCAAAAGAATCTAGATCTAAGTTATCAATTGGTTCAATTCCATTTGAACAACAAGCAACCGTAGTGCAAGTCCCACTAGCTACACGAACATCATGTGTAGGATTGTCGTCATCATCTCTATTGACTGTGGCAAGCTCATTCAGAGGCTATATTCCAATGCATCACCCCTTCCTTGTAGTCAACTTCTTTTTGGTTTTTGCATCGGTTGCACTTAACGGAGTAGATATATAACTATGCACTTCAATTCTGCTTAGTGGAGGAAGAACTCACAACTTGTTGAAATTGGAGAGACAGTCAATACATCTAAAAAATGTCAAAGAATGATAAGAATGTTAAAAACTAAATATAAAAATGCTTACTTGTGATAGAATTTTGATTGCAAGAGGTAGGAGGAACATATAACTTTGCCCATGGAGGTACCACCATGTATGAGGATATTTTTGTACTTGTCTGGAAGTGCACAAATACTATAATCTAGTGACAAGATGAACTTGCTAGAGTCAGTCCTAACATTATCCACCACTTTTGGATTTGAGATTTTGTTTTGGAATGCGTTTTTGTATCCTTAAACAACTTAGTTGTCTCCATATGGTACTGTCCTCCTAGACAAAGAAAGTATCTTCTAGCTGTAATATTTTGGAGGTAATGGATATGCAAGGAGATGCAAGGGTGTGGTCATCTTCTTCTAGTGGTCAATAATGGTTTCTTCAGCCCTAGGAAAAATATATCTTTGGGGTCATTCTCCTTTGCTATTATTATGGCCTTTATTCTTTCTATCATGGAGTCCATACCATTGTAGATTCCTTCGAAGTATACTCGATTTGTATCAATGAACTTGATCATACTCATGATGGGCTTGGTGAAACTCAAGATGTAGTCCACATGAGCCCATTAATCATCACCCGCGATAAATGATTTGACCTTTTGGGGCCTTTGTGAATTTGATTGCCTATAGACAATCCATTGTTTACTAATGAGAATGTTGCTCAATGCATTTCACACCTTCCCAAGTTGTCTCTGGAAGCATCAAGTGGATATATGCAAGATTCTCATCCTATGTCTTAGGATGCTTCATGTTGTAGGAACATAGCAATCAAACCAATGTTTTATTACTACCTTAGTTTGTTTATTCCTTTGAGGATGGAAAGTGACACTTCTCAATTTGGTATCCATCTTGCCATGTA
This sequence comes from Sequoia sempervirens, assembly GCA_007258455.2. Classification (NCBI taxonomy): domain Eukaryota; kingdom Viridiplantae; phylum Streptophyta; class Pinopsida; order Cupressales; family Cupressaceae; genus Sequoia; species Sequoia sempervirens. The sequence continues at coordinate 319,916,938 of VDFB02105785.1, forward strand.
TGATGCACCAAAATTTACCAAGGAATTGTGAATCTAAAATGACCCCTGCTCGGATCAATAAATTTTCGATTTATTTCTTATAGGATTGACAAAGGTTGTCATCCAATATTATTAAGGTAAGCTAACCGTATGATTTCCAGAATACAACGAAGCCAATAATCATTAATTGTTGCTAACAAGTGCTGCATGATAGAAGCATTCCACCAATGTACTATTAACTGATTTACTCTATTATTCATATATTTATAAGAGATGCCTTGTTTCTAATGTAAATTATGAATAATGGAATCTGACTTGATTATAAGTTCAATAATGGAAATATGGACAAGGAAATACAAGCAATGTCTCTGTCTTATCACTTTAAATTCATGCGTTTGAATGTGGAAGAGGTTTAGACCTCTATCTGGTTGCTGTTCCTAATTTGGTCTTTATACTCATGCGGTTTATCCTTGACGTTGTGTTTGAATGTTAACTTGATTACTTATGCGTCCTTTTGCCTTGAAGCAGGTGGTCAATTATGCCACCATACTTGGCTGGTTGTGGCTCTTGTGAGCACTTCTGATCTTTGTTTGATAATATAATATTCCAATTTTCTATCCTCCCCCTCTCCACAATTCTCATTGTTCTTTTATATCTCCATGTCTTCATGATCAAAGAAACCCTTTATGAAAGGTTATGACCTTCCAGACAAGCTTACTATTCATTATTATTTGTTGACCTTCCAAACTAATTGCATCCCTTTTGCTAAGCATAATCGCTGCCTTAGTAAAATATAACAGATCTAACCTTAACTCCAATGATTATATATAATTTGTAACAGTGCTGTAATGAATATGAAGAACGCCCTAATAATGCGACCAACAGATATTCAGACTGATGATATCAGATGCAGATTACACTCCAACCACGATAGCAAGCTTTAATAATATAGCAGACGTAGTGATCATTGTAGGTATAAAATTAAGTTTGACTGCTGCTTATCTGATGCTAGATTCCACGTCAGACCTTTGACACTTGTACCATGAGCGGCAGTCAAAAGGAACCTGGCACCAACAAACTCCTATGCTTAGTGCCTGTGAGAAATATAACCATCGACCAATTTCATCAAGGCGGCAATGAAGGATAAGCCTAATATGAATTCTTGACCGGTTAAGAGTCTTTAGCCTGAACACATCCAGTATGAATAATGTGCAGCTTATTAATTAACACGTCCTTCTAAATATACCGTTTATCAATCCCATAGATTTGCACCAGTAGGAAGAAAAGACACGACTCTTTCAAGGATATCGCAATGGTCTTTAGTGGTGATGAAGACAAAATAGGGTGGAGGGAGTCATACAACCCGTCTCTAATTGGTTCTCGAGATAGTCCGATAAGAAGAATCAATATATAGTAAATTCAATTCCTTTGATTATGCATCCTGAGGACTCTTGATCTAGTATATGCCACGTGAATATTACTGGTTGATTGAATAAAGCAACGGACCCGTGGGATGAATAACAATAATGTTAGATTGCTTCAAATGAGACAAGGGATTGGTGGCTGGTCCAAATAAGTTTGTTAATATTCATAAGATGCCAATATCTTATCATGTGGTACTGTATGGATTAGAAGACTCAATTCAACACAAAAGCCACGATAGGAAAAAAATAATGGCAGCTATAAGAAATTTCCAATCAAAGCCCGATGGTATTTACTCCTCGTGATTTGATATGCACCGTAATCTCAACACAAGGCTATAACCCTGTGGACATACAACGGCTTAATATCAACTTTGACTCAACAATGTCTTCTATATAGAGATGCGGCTTATTCTCTTTTTCCACGATTACATAAAGCCCTTGATCATCGGCAGGCAATACAATTAGAAGATGGCTCAAGTTGGAAAATCAAATAGAATCGTTCAAACTGGTAAAATCTAACTCCATCAAAATGGGACATTACAAGTCCTCTCACCCAAGATTGCTTGCCCTCAAGCAATTTGGCTTCAGGATCCCATATCAACCGAGGCGGTTTGTGCAAAGTAAACACAAAATTGCAACTTGCCTGTAAATATCATTGCTTTATGTTTCTTGTCAATAAATCGAATGATTCTTTGTATAAATTCTGCAAGGTCACCATTGGGGGCCTGATCTAGCTTCTGGTGCGCCACTCTGATACAATCATTACCATGCCAAGAGTTGTTAGGCAACTCAATGTGACCCTTGTGGAGTGGAGTACCAACTACACCAATCCTTGGATCCCAAATCCTATGTTCAACTCCAATCTCCTTACTGAAATTGGAAAGACCTCCACTATCCAACTCGAAAAGTGGATTATCATAGGTCACATTAACTTCAACTTAAAACAAGGGATTACTAACAAACCGAAAGTGATCCTTAATTTCAATATCATGCCTCTCTTGTTGCTAGTTCAAACTATTATTTAATCTTTGGGACAATGGTCTGGATCATAGGTCTCATGGGTGTTGTCTAGTTACTTGATCTCTTTAGTTTTTCCTTTGTTCCCTTCTCCGCTGAATTGTTCAGTGACTACAATCAGATTTCTTGCTTCTTGTAAGGGCCTTTGCACATCTCTCAATTTAGCTTCTCTTTGCTTGTATAAATCTAAGGCCTCATGACACTTAGCTACTGAAACTCGTCTTACACACTACCTTCGGCGCATCAACCTCCAAGGTCTTTAATACTTTTTGTTGACCTTCTTGATTGTGTTGATCATTTGAATATGTTTGCTGAACTTTCAATGCAATCATTGTGTCACACAACTCTCTTGGAAAACTCATCTCTTGTTCATTTTGAGAATCCAAGGGCCCATGCCTTTGTTTAATTTTCTACAAGTTCGGTCTTGCATGAGAGGCTACCATCTTGGCATGTTTAGCTTTCTCCTTCCACCATTCACACAGTCGTAGAGTCCTCTCCACATCTTCAACACTATCGATTAGTTCCCTTGGTTTTTTGCTTGCCATTGCTTCATTAAAGATTTTCCTCATCTGCTTGTCTTTATCTTCCTCTGAATTTTGTGCTTATGTTGATTCATTTCTTTCCATTTTGTAATAACCTAATAGATGATTTAGATATTGTTATTGCTATTGCTGGTGGTTCATATTCCTTTCCAGAATATATGACTTTATATTGAGCATATAGTCACTTTCTTTACAGCGCCACATCCAATATTAGACGGGTCGACTAAGGGTCTGATGCCGCTGATTGATCCTATGCAAGCGTTGGGCGCCTTTACATAACACAATCGTGGTTATTTCGTTTGTGGCCGATTCATGATATATCAATTGGCTTATTGTATTGGGGTGAACAATAATGTGGCACATAATATACCCGCTGAGTGTGCATACGATTGAGCAACTACATGAATATTTGGAGGAGGGCGATATCATTAATCCTGATGATCGTGATTATTTTAAGGGGTGATATCATTTGTGAACAAAACGAATTAGGGGAGAACATCGTATCATATATTTGAAACTATGAGTGTCGAATGTCTTTGCCGTTGGAACATGTTGTTATCAGTGATCATGGCTTCCAACTTGACACATGATATAAAGGTTATCAGGTGATATATTGAATATTCAATATATTGGCTTTAATATTGGGGTATATAATCAATCACCAATGATGAATATTGTTGGGAGTCTTTTGGAGGCATAATTGAAGGAATTGAATTCATTATATAGTGATTGGTTCTTCCGCCTTAGTATCGTATATCGAGCTATTGAAGATTGTCCCCTAGCATCGCCGTCTAGAGTTTGTCGAAAATTATATCTGTCTCATTCTCAACGATAATATAGTATTGTTCATCTGTTGAAATTGCCGCTTCAATCACATATCCGTCATCATCCTGGCCGCTACACATAGGCAAATTGTTGCTGTATATGGAGTAACTCGACTATGCTCAGGAATCGATGTAATTGCAATATCAGATTTGTGAATTACTATTGAAGAATTTAATATTCCTTGTGGTTGGAAACCACTGAGGATTAAGAGGGATTAAGAGTTGATAATGGCATATCAATCACATTCTTAAAATGACAAATATTATATTAATCTATATGACAGTGATTAAAGCCTGAGACAAAGGGATGCCTCCCTTGGGAAAGGTACAACCTTTGTGAGGAGTTGTGACTTGTTGAAGAAGTCATGCCTTTTCAAGTGGAAGAAGGTAGATATAAAGAATGGTTAAGCATTGTGAGAAAAGGGAAGAGAAGTGCAGATTTATATATATTGAAATATCAGATCTAAAAGTGCTCTAAGGAGCCATGATCGATCATTTATGGGACACATGAACAATTGGAATATTAAGATACATCACTGCATGTAAATTGCATGAATATAAGGATAAAGTTCAAGAACAACAATTCGATAGAAGCCAATTCGATTAGACCTCTGTCTGGTCGCTGTTTCTAATTTGGTCTTTATACTCATGTGGTTTATCCTTGACGCTGTGTTTGAATGTTAACTTGATTACTTATGCGTCCTTTTGCCTTGAAGCAGGTGGTCAATTATGCCACCATACTTGGCTGGTTGTGGCTCTTGTGAGCACTTCTGATCTTTGTTTGATAATATAATATTCCAATCTTCTATCCTCGCCCTCTCCACAATTCTCATTGTCCTTTTATATCTTAATGTCTTCATGATTAAAGACACCCTTTATGAAAGGTTATGACCTTCCAAACAAGCATTACTATTCATCATTGGTTGTTGACCTTCCAAACTAATCGCACCCCTTTTGCTAAGAATAATCGTTTACTCAGTAAAAGATAACAAATCTAACCTTAACTCCAGCGATTATATATAATTTGTAACATTGTTGTAATGAATATGAAGGGCGCCCTAATAATGCGACCAACAGATATTCAGACTAACGATATCAGATGCAGAGTATACTCCAACCACAATAGAAGGCTTTAATAATATAGCAGACATAGTGATCATTGTAGGTATAAAATTAAGTTTGACGGTTGCTTATTTGATGCTAGACTCCATGTTAGAGCTCTGGTCCTTTTACCATGAGCGACAGTTAGAAGGAACGTGGCACCAACAAACTCTTATGCTTAGCGGCTGTGAGAAATATAACCATCGACCAATGTCATCAAGGCGGCAATGAAGGATAAGCCTAATATGAAATCTTGACTGATTAAGAGACTTTAGCTTGAACACGCCCAATATGAAGAATGTGCGGCTTATTAATTAACACGTCCCCTAAATATACCATTTATCAATCCCCATAGACTTTCGCCAATAGGAAGGATAGACACGCCTCTTTCAAGGATATTGCAATGGTCTTTAGTGGCGATGAAGACAAAATAGGGTGGAGGGAGTCATACAACCCTTCTCTAATTGATTCCTGAGATAGTCCGATAAGAGCAATCAATATATAGTAAATTCAATTCCTTCGATTATGCATCTTGAGGACTTTTGATCCAGTATATGCCATGTGAATATTACTGGCTGATTGAATAAAGCAACAGACCCATGGGATGAATAATATTGTTAGATTGCTTTGAATGAGACAAGGGATTGGTGCCTGGCCCAAATAAGACCCTTAATATTCATAAGACACCAATATCTTATCATGCAGTGGCGTAAGGATTAGAAGACTCAATTCAACATAAAAGCCACAGTAGGAATAAAATAATGGCGGCTATAAGAAATTTCCAATCAAAGCCTGATAGTATTTACTCCTTGTGATTTGATATGCATCATAATCTCAACGCAAGGTGATAACCCTGTGGACGTACAGCGGCTTAATATCAACTTTGACTTAGCAACCTCTTCTATACAGAGATATGTCTTATTCTCTTTTTCCACAATTACATAAAACCCTCAATCATTGGCAGGCAATACAATTAGAAGATGGCTCAAACTGAAAAATCAAATATAATCGTTCAAACTGGTAAAATCGAACTCCATCAAAATGGGACATTATAGAATCACCATTTGATATAATACTCCAAGGCAAACCAAAGAATACCCACACATTTGGGCAGAAAAGTTTTGTTGCATCCATACCAGTTAGCTTCTTTTTGCATTGGATTAAAATACACATCTTGCTAAACCTATCAACTGCTAGAAAGAGATAGTCATATCCTTTTGTCATCATTGCCAAACAATGTACAGAATTTATTAATATATTTTTCCATGAGCAAGATGAGATTGGAAGTGGCTGATACAAATCTAGTATCCGGTCACTTGGCTTGCTAACTTTGCATGGCTTATAACTTTGAACAAACTTAGGTACATCACTTTGCTAATATGGACATTGGATGTACCACTGCAAATCGGATATGGTTTTAGTGACCTCATAGTACTTGGTCACCTTAGAGGTGTGAGCCTATTTCAAAAGGACTAATCTCCTCACTTTTGGAACACATAATAAGCTAGCATGAGTCACTAACCAACTTTTACATAAAAATTAGTCTTAGGAGTGAATCATCTTTCTCACCTTCCTTATGTTGCTGATAAAGTTCATTAAAATCCTTGTCATTCTCATAATCTTCCACTTTTTTTTCTGCTGCAAATGATTCAAGAAGGGATAAAGTTTTAAACGTTTTGAAAAATGGTGGTCTTGATAACAAATCAACAAGTTTATTAGTTACACCCCTTTAATATTTTATGACCCAGCAGAATTGTTGAAGAAACCCAGTACACATGTAGTGGCATGCTTATTGAAACTTCGATTGTGCTAGCAAATTTCGCAATGGTTGGTGGTTTGTGTAGACAATGGTTTCTTTGCCCAACAAATTGTTCTTCCACTTTTTAAATGCTTGCACCGTTGCGTGGAGCTCTTTCATATCCAAAAATGTATCCAAACGAAAGCACTATCTGTTTCAAAATGTTATCCTCTCTAATCCTAAGTTGGTGATAATTGGACCTCAAATCCAACTTTGTGAAGAACCGAGCATGCTGCGATTAATCTATTAAATCATTAATATGTAGGAGAGTATATTGATTCTTTATTGTGATCTTATTTAGCAACCTATAATCAATGCATACATGCCTTTTACCATCTTTCTTAAACAACACTACAATAGGGAACCAAATGGCCGCATTCTAAGTCTAACAACTCTGGCAGCTGCTCTTTCATTTCATTAACCTCCAACTCATTGTGCCAATAGACACCTATGTAACTGGAGTTTCGTGCAATGTAGCATTTTTTGCTATTAGATATTGTCTGATTGTAGTGAACTCTAGTAGAAAAATCTGCTTCTATATTTGAAATTGCGACATTTCCTGCTTGTATATCTGATTTTGAAATATATGACAATTGTTATACTTGGAGCTGTTCTTCAGGAACAAAAACTTTATAAGATTTATATTTGGGGTTGAAACACTTTATACTTACCACCTACAACCGTGTATTTTAGTCTTTTGTTACATGTCAGTAACTAGGGCTCTTTTCCGAAGGGCAGGAAACAAGTCTGCTTCATTTTGATCGACTGTTTAGCAGATTTTACCTGCTAATATTTTGCAAAGGGTCGATTTTGTGTAACTTGTAAAGGGTTTTGGGTTTGTTCATGTAATTGGGTCAGATTCTACCTGCTATTATTTTGCAAAGGGTCAATTTTGTGTAACTTGTAAAGGGTTTTGGGTTTGTTCATGTAATTGGGTCAGCAATAGTAGCTTCTCTTATGTAATAGGGATTTCTATTTGTAATTGGGTCACCAATGGTGGTTTGTTATGTAACGGGGGCCACAATGTAATGGGTTATTAGAATGTATGGGTGCTACATCTGTATATGGTCTTATCCAGGTGAATTTTGTATAATGTAAAAGAAATAATTGGGATGCTATTGTAATCTGGTCTATTTGTAAAGAGTTAGTCAGTTACTCGAGCTATAACTGGGGGTTTTTTTCCTGGTTCTTTCCCACCAGTATGCTCGCCTGAACCAGGGTTTTGTAAATCTAATATTTATATATTAATATAATTATAGTGGCTTGCCACTTTTGTTAAAAGAAAAAAAACTAGGGCTCTTTTCATCCTAGCACTTCCTTTTTGCATGTGAATGTAATCTTGAGTGTTATTTTCTGACTTCTGTCACTTGCGAGCATTAATATATATACATATATATATATTTTGTTCTAAATTTATCTTGTCCATTGTGCTTGGCAGGTTTTGGAGGCTTTTGCATCATGGCTAAGACTGAGTCATGGGCATGTTTTTAATACTCTGTCTTTGAGATGCTGTTTTATCATTTTTAGTTTTCTTGTTTATTGTACCATTGTTACAATTTATCAGTTCAAAAATTTATAAATACTGTTGAAACATCATAAGTGATCTTTTGATTGATCAGGATCCCAGCTTCTGTGCTTGCTTCACATCCTTTGGTTGTTGCAGCCATCTCTGGTTTGAGCTCAGAACAGCTTTTTGAATCAGCAGTCAACGGTATGTCAGTGATTACTTTAGATGGACCGTTATATGATTGAAGTGAATTCTTTTGAACCAGAGCATGGATATGAGCATTGAATGTAGTGTATTAGTGTATTGTTTCCTTTTTCTGTCTTAGCTGCCTGACCATCTTTTTCTTTTTCAATGATGAGGAATATGGATTGTGTGAAAATCACTGACTCTTTTGGTGTTGGATATATTCTTAGCATAGTTTTCTTTGTTTTGTGGACTTGATGCTCATTTAGTCAAAAAGTTGCATTGAGCACAGAATATAAAAAATTATAATATGGACCTATCTAACTAATCTATAATTATTTGAACATCTAGGCAGTGAATAAATATAAAAGAAGAAACACCATTACATATTTAATAGTGCTAAGAGATAATAAATAAAACTCATCTATTCATTATGAACACGGGAATACAATGAAGGACTTATGATGTAGGAGTATTTGGGTCCATGAGCAATCTTGTATTGTCAAATACATCATAAAGGTGGCCAAGAGATTTTGGCTATGTGTGCTATTTTTTGATGAATTGGCATGAAGAGACGAGTCAAAAAGTCTTAAGAAACATTCCATATGACTTCAGCAGCAATATAGAACACTATATTATCTTCACCATTAGTTTATTTCAACTTTGGCAGCAACTTGTGTCGCTCAAACAGAAATTGGTGTGCACTCCAGTAGCAACTATGATGAGCATATCAGTAATAAACTGTGTGGCAATAACTTCTTTACATAGACCTCAAGTGCTATGTCATTTTTTTGAAATCACATAGCTTTTTAAGAGGAATTTGAATATGTGGGTGGCACTTACACAACAACACTTTTCACTTCAGAAGCAACAGAAATGACTCTAGCAACAAAATAAATATGGCAGCTAGCGAATGCGATGTATGGTGACTTTGACCCTAGAGGGGTGCTTGTATTGTCTTTTGTTTAGATCAACTTATTTTATGCATCCACCTTTTAAAAAATAGGTTGCTTGTTTTGAGGGGAATTCATGAAAGAGCAAATCCTGGTTTTTAAACAGACCAACAAGAAGCCAAATTGATTTGGAAAGTGGATGGTTGGAGTCCAATGATAAAATAATTAAAAACACAAAGAATGATTACCAAGATATTCGATATTAAATTAGGGAGTTTAAAGAGATACAAGAGATCATCGAAAGAGGATAAGATCGACAACTAATAAAATAAAAGATCTATCAGTAGAGGATAAGATTGACAACTAATAAAACAAAAGATAAGAACTTAACTGAAAGAATAAAAGAATATTCCTAATGTCTATCCTAACAACTTGATTGACCATTATAAACTAAATATTACAATATTATTTTAATATCCTCCCTTAATGGTCAATTTATTAACTATAATAAGCCAAACCCCAAAACTGAAGTGATCTGCTGGTTAATAAGTGTAGAAGGCTAACTCCTTCTGCTTAGAATGTTTTGCGATTTGAGCCTTTGGTGAAGACCATCCTTGGTTGGATTGTTGATCAGCCAACCTTTTTCTACAAAATCTCTTCATGTGACCAAGTTTACCACAATAATGACATGTGATAGACTGTAGATTCCTAGAATTGTCTTCATTTTGTCCTTGACATTTCTTCTGAGGACACTTGCCTTTGTCCTTGGCTGCAAAGGCTTCTTTTGCACTCAGTGAATCATTGCTGCTACCCAACTGCTATTTCCATCTATTTTGCTGCAAGAGTTTGTTGCATATGTCATCAAAATTTTGATCAACATTGATAGACATGATGTTGAGAGTTTCTATGAAATGCTTGTAAGACCGTGGTAAGATTTTCAACATGATAACTACCATATCTTCTTTTTCCATCTTGCAACCAATAGTAGCTAATTGATCACGCATGTCTCTGATTTTCATTGAATGATCTTGCAAAGACACCCTCTTGTCCATCATTATTGAGAACATGTTCTTTAGGAAGAATGCTTTGCCTTTATTTGACATTTTGTGTAGATCTTGCAAGAGTTTCCAAATCTCCGCAAAAGACTTGCCAGAAGGAATCTCCAGAAGCATTTCATCCGTGAAAAATAATTTAATGAGCATAACTGGTCATGATTACACTCATTGTACTTGTCTTGATCTTTACCTGCAATTGTTGGCCAGGCATCAGTACCAAGGGCAATTTGATCAAGCCACCTATACTCAAGAATAGTGAAGTATCCTTTGTTTCCAAGTATTGTAATTTTTGCTAGTGAACTTGTGGCTGCCTTCCAACATGATGTTGGTCAATGAAGCCATCCCTCCCATACTCTAGAAACATGGAAATTGAGAAACCCAATAAGACTTTTAAAAAATTTTAGGAAAAAAATTACCAAAACCCTAGCAATCAGGTACAATCCTCGTTTTTATCAAAAAATTGGAAAAAAATCTGCAATAAAAATTACTAAAAATTTGCAGGAAAAAATTGAAGACCTATGTGTTTTCGAAAAATCCTTGAAGAACACAATTTTTTGGAAAAAAATGGTCAAAATCCTAGGCTCTGCTAAAGGTCCATGAAACCACAAAAAAATTCAGGAAAAAAATTCAAAACCCTAACAGCAAACAATACCCACAATTTAAAAAAAAAAGGTCAAAAAAAACTTCCAATAAAATTCTGGAAAAGAATCTGATAAAAAACAGCCACGATTTTGTACAAAAATTGCCAAAAAAGAGTTGAAAAATCACAATTTTTCAAAAAAATAGTAAAAAAAACAGGTCTTTCACAACCCTATGTGATTTTTTATTTAATTTTTGAAAATAACCATGAATTTGTTTGTAAATGTTCTTCAAAAAAATAGTAAAAAAATAGGTCTTTCAAAACCCTATATGATTTTTATTTAATTTTTGAAAAATAACCATGAATTTGTTTGTAAAAATTTGCCAAAATGATGCAGAAAAAATACTACGATTTTATAAAAAAAAAACCGTTCAAAAACTTCGGAAATAGTCCTCGTGAAATTTTCAGGTAAAAAGGACATACCCACAAAAATATCTTTTGAAAAACCCTTGTGAGTTTTAGGTAAAAATTCTCTCGATTTTGTTTTTAGAAAAAAAACCCATTAAAAAAACTGCCCATGAGTTTATAAAAAAATCGTCAAAACTTTAAGAAAGAAAACCTAAGCTTTGATACTATAAACTAATTAAAAACACAAAGAATGATTACCAAGATATTCAATATTAAATTAAAGAGCAAAAGTGTCATGTCCCTGCCATTTACAGATCGCAATATTAAAGTATGGCATTGAAAGGCATATAAATAAGTTTAATAAATAATAATAGCCTTTGCAAAAGGGGCTGACTCAGAATATTTGCCAATGGGAGGCTGACTCAGATTATTAAGAAATTTAGAATTTAAATAATAATTAAAGCTTTGTTCTAGGGCTGACTCCTTTCAGAATGTGATCGCCCAAGTAAAAAAAGCTGGCCATAGGCAGTGATTAACAATCTCGCTAAAATCAGCGATTAATATTTAACAAAGCAAGGCAGTGCTTAGGTTTGTAGAGGGATGTGTCCCTTACCAAGGGAAGAGTATGGTGAAAAGCTATTTCTTTTCCTCCACCGTGGAGGATATAAAAGGAGAAACATTTCAAAGGGAGAATCATCATCGAAGAAGATTAGAAAATTTCAAAATAGAAATCTGCATTCAGAAAAGCAACAACTATTAATACAATAAGTGATTGGTATGCATTTGATTGTATATGCATTTAATGTATAATATTTGATAGACATATAAATGTGTATAGCATAATGACTTATGCAATAGGTATGTTATCATAATATCCTTTTCTTTAAGCATATATAGGGTTGGCAAAGAAACATGTTAGGGAAGGTCAGTATAAGTTCTCAATGTGTCCTTGGATGTTCCTGCCATTTTGGGCTAGGGGATATGAGCATACCCTTGGGCTTAATTGAGATGAATAGTGTATAGGTTCTCACAATGTAAGTACATCGCCCATGGAATTGTCTTGGTTGGATGTTCCTACCATTTGGGGCCGAGGGGGTATGAGCATGCCCTTGGGCTTAATTGAGATGAATAGTGTATAGGTTCTCACAGTGTAAGTACACCACCCTAAGTTGGATGGAATTGTCTTGGTTGGATGTTCCTGCCACTTGGGGCCAAGGGGGGTATGAGCACGCCCTTGGGCTTAATTATGATGAATAGTTTTCCTTGCACCCTATCATGCATTTCTCTCCAATCCCTACCATGATTGGTTATTGGAAAAAGAGTCTATAGATTGGATTCAAGCCTGAGAAGAACCAGAGCTTTTCAGCTGAGAAGTTTGCGCCTTCCCTTTGTTCTTAGCAGAAGATTTGGCAGAGAACGCTTGCTCTGTGGAGGTGGAACTGGTACTGCTCCCAAATTGCTGTCTCCAGCGATCCTGCTGTAGAAGCTTGTTACACAAGTCTGGAAACTTCAAGTCAACACTTGTTGAAGTAATATTGAGCGTCTCAATGAAATGCTCGTAAGATTTTGGCAAACTTTTCAAAGTAATGACGACCATGTCCTCTTCCTCCATCTTTCGACCAATAGCTTCCAGCTGGTCGCGAATGTCCTTTATCTTTTCAGATGCTCTTGGAGAGTGGTCTTCTCGTCCATCATTATCGAAAAGAGCATGTTCTTAAGAAAGAACGCACGACTCTTATCTGACGTTTCATGGAGATCCTTCAGGTTCGTCCAGACCTCAGCAGTTGTTTTGCCTGACGGGACTTGTGGTAGTTGGTCATCAGTGACTGAAAGCTTAATGAGCATGACAACTTCCCGGTTGCATTCATCCCATTTGTCTTGGTCCTTTTTGGCTATAGTGGGACGAGTTGAGTTTCCCAAAACGACCTGATCGAGACACCGATATTCAAAGATCGTAATCATGCGCTGCTTCTAGGTGTTGTAATTCTTCTTGTTGAGCTTCTGGCTGCTTTCGAGCATTATATTTGTCAAAGATGCCATCACGTACACTGAGGTCAAACTGGTGAAGGCAAAATGAAAATAGAAAGAGCACAAATTCAAAGTAGAAACCCTAGCACGGATTTCGAGGCACTTTGAAGACAACTCAGAAGATCTGAAGAGTACCCAAAAATTGATGTTGAAAACCCAAAAAATTAGTCAGCACTCACTTGCACAAATTTTGAGGCACGAACTTCAAGACACCCAGAAAAATCTAACGACAACCCAGTTGAGCTCTCGAAAAACCCACCAAGAATTTGCAATTAAAATCAAATTTCGACTTGATCTGGAGGGTCAAAACCCTAGTCGAAGTTTTTGGAAACCCTAGCCGCCACGAGAGCTTGAAAAAATTGCAGAAAATGTCTGAAACCCGCCAGAAATCTGAAAAGATACGCGTGGCCACCAGAAAGAGGACAAAAGCGTGTCCAACAGTGAGAAGATCTGCGGCAAAAAGGAGTCAAAATTGCAGACAGCAGTGGGAAGAAATCGTGCCCAAGGCAGAGACAAAACACAGGCTTAAATGGAGAAGAAAAAACGCGTTTCTCATGCTCGAAAAACTCCATAAAACGTGTTTGAAATGAGGTCGCGGACTGAGAAAGGAGGTCGCGGAAAAATCGCGCCTAGAAAAACGCAAAAAAAGCCAGGAGGTTGTGCGAAAAAATGCAGCAGAGAAGACGCCAGGAAAGGGTTAAAACGCATTTTTGGAGGCAAAAAAATCGTGCCTAGAAAATCAGAAAACCCTCTCACAAGGTCGCGCGATTTAGAAAACGTAATTTTAAAATAGAAAACCCTCAAAAATTTGTAGAGAAGGGTTTTGATTTTTTAGTGAGAAAAACTCACGAAAATTAGAAAACAAAAAATCCCACGTTTATTCCTGGGCTCTGATACCATGTGGATGGTAAATAAAAAACTATATTAACATGAAAAAGAAGTTACAATATATATAAAAGATACAAAACACTGTAGACATTTATGATGTTTATCTACCTACAGACTATTGTAGAAACAGTAAATCTAAGCTAACTAAAACAATATAATATTGACCATTAACATAAGAAGATAATATTCTAACATGGTTTAAGTTGTTATTCATTATTTCATAAATGTTAATAGTTCATTTATTCTTAAGTTCAATATCTATTATATAATTTACTATGGAATATTATTTGTAAAACAATTTTATGTTGTGTAATTGTCACTTAAGGCAAATTCAGGCATACTCCAAGTAGGGGACATTAAAATATGTATCAGATCCAAGTTCCTACCAGCCTGCTGGAGAAATCTACTTTAACCATTCAATTAGGATTAACTATTGAGCCTCTTCTTAAGAAAATCAAGTGGGCCTACATTGCATTTTTATATGTGTGTGTTTATGTGTATTTATATGTATGCTTTGTGTCTTATGTGTATTTATATGTATGCTTCGTGTCTTATGTGTACTTATGTGAATGTTTCGTGTATTAAGTTTATTTATGTATATGCATCGTGTCTTACGTATATCTATATGTTTGCTTCATGCCTAATGTGTCTTCAACATCACTAACAAATTAACTTATTTAAAATTAAATTATTATTAGTTTCCAAATGTAACAATGAAGAGTTGTAAATATTGCAGGGAAGAGGTGTGACTCCCTCAAACTTGAGATATAAAAGGGAGAGCATTTCATTTGAGAAAGACATCCATAACAGCATTGAATAATTCAATTGAGAATAGAACCTTAAGTGATTTTGCAAGTGAATTAAATTAGGTTCTCAAGAATAGTGATGATGTGAGAAAGGATGTGACTCCTAATGTGAAAGGTTGTGACCCTTCAAATATGAAAGATTGTGAGTCTTCAAATGAAAGGTTGTGACTCTTCAAATGTGAAAAGTTGTGACCCTTCAAATGTGAAAGCCTATGACTCAGTCAACAATAAGATATAAAAAGGGAATCATTTCCTTGTGAAGAAACCATCAATAGGAAATAAATCTATCAATCAACTTGGAATTAAAGTATTATTCTCAAAAGGCAGCCATGAAGGGTGGTGATTCATTTACTACGAAGGGTGGTGACTCCTTTATAATGAAGGGTGGTGACTCATATTGTGAAGGGTGGTGACTCCTTCAAGAAATGGATATAAGGGATGAATCAATTCATTGACATTCAATAAGCAATCATCACTCATCAATTCATTAGGAAATCAAGCAATCAAAATATTAAAAAGTTTCCCAAGGAAGGAACAATCAATCATAACAACTTAGCATAATAAAATCTAATGATATAACTTGATTTTCTAATAGAAATCCACATGTTGCCATCACTAGTCATAGAAATTTAGGCATAAGTAAGATACAAAGATGGATTAAGATTATTTTACCTTCAAAATTTGAAATATAAGTGCACCAAGATATCATCTTGACCTAGGAGGGTCAACCTCTTAAAAACCAAACAATAACATTAAAAATATTCCAAACAATCTACACTGATTTAGCTAGAAAATTTGTCTTACCCATAACACCCAGCCTGAAACATCATAGAGTGAATTTGTAAGAATGTAATTAGGAACATACAGTTTTTTTTTGTTGTGAATCAAATAGCATGTTTTGACTCTTAGAGAGATATTAAGAGAAAGTTTGGAAAGAAACATTGGCACTATAGCTTGAGGGTTTGAGATTTATTGTAGGATATATTCATCAAGCTTTATTGAGGTAGGAACACAATAAAGAATAATTTGTTCTATTGATCTTGAGCAAGATCAAATGCACAATCAAGTCCATACCACATACGATCTACCTTGTAACCTTTTTCTGGTGGACCAAATTCACTTCTATATGTAATATCTAGAGTAGATCATTTAATCCAAGGGTTTTCTCCTCCTAAGTCCTTTTTCTTGATTAGAGTAGCTCTACGTTCATCATTAAAGATCAAGGACATCAATATTAGGCATATAGGCACCTTAGATAAATTTGATACAAACCAAGCTACATAAACCTGTGCTAAGTTACATTGTGGGCCCATAACCCACAAATCCCAGGATCATTCTCACCTCTCAAACTTTGGGGAAAAATTGATATTGCTCAAATGGATCAAGGCAAAATAAAACAGATACACAAATAATCTTAGTGTCATACATGGGGATATATCAAATTTTACATGGGGATATATCAAATTTTACATGGGGAGTAACAACCTCCAATTGAATTAGAAATTGTACAAATATTGGATAGTAGCGTAAACCTATAAATTTAAGTCCTTCTATAGTTTGCTATGAATTCTAAGACTTTTGTACATCCTTTATTTTTGGACTTGATCAATCCAATAATCCTATACCTGAGTATCATCTAGAAAATATGTACTTAGAAGGTGATAACATGTCATTAATTACCTATGAGTTTGTGACAAGGTGACATATGTTGAAAGATGTTTGGCTAGGTTAAGTGTTACAAAAACCCTATAAGCTATTTTACATTCTCATTAGAAATGAACTTGTCTCAAAACTTTGTTGAATCTTTACACAAAGGTCAACAAGGGTAATCAAGAATTTGTATTCATGCTTTGAATCCTTGTGGTAATGAAATGAGAGAAAACTTGTCTTAAATAACAGGGCTTGCCAATTTCCAACTCTTGGTTTTGTTGTTGCGAGCTATCGGGAAATAGTAGAACATGAGTCAAAAGAACATTGGACAATAAATTATCCTCATACTTTAGAGGATGGTATTAACCTTATTGGTAGTCAAGGCAAGCATACTAACAACCACTCTCCAAGGACATCATGGTAGTATAAAATGACCAAGACAATCATCACTAGCTATTGTGAATCCCTATTGCTTGAGGGCAAGCAATCTTGGGAAGGGCGGACTGTCGTGTACCTGCCATTTAAGGATCATAGTACTAAAGTATGGCGTTGAAAAGCAGATAAATAAGTTAAATAAATAATAATAATATCGTTTGCAAAAGGGGCCAACTCATATTATTAAGAAATTTAGAATTTAAATAATAATTAAAGCTTTGTTCCAGGGCTAACTCCTTTTAGAACGTGATCGCCCAAGTGAAAAAAGCTGTCCAGAGGCAGCAATTAACAATCTTCTTAAAAGCAGCGATTAATATTTAACAAAGGAAGGCAGCGCTTAGGTTTGTAGAGGGACGTGCCCCTTACCAAGGGAAGAGTATGGCGAAAAGCTATGTCTTTTTCCCCACCGTGGAGGATATTAAAGGAGAAACATTTCAAAGGGAGAATCATCATCAAAGAAGATCAGAAAATAGAAATCTGCATTCAGAAAAGCAGCAGCTATTAATACAATAAGTGATTGGTATGCATTTGATTGTATATGCATTTAATGTATAATATTTGATAGGCATATAAATATGTGTATAGCTAATTTCATAATGACTAATATGCAATAAGGAGAGATATGTTATGTCTAAATTGGTAAATAAGTGAAATAGTGAATTTATTTGTATTATTATAATCTACATCCTTTTCTTTAAGCAATCATGTATAGGGTTGGCAAGGAAACATGTTGGGAAGGGCGGTATAGGTTCTCCTAATGTATGTACACCACCCTAAGTTGGATGGAATTGTCTTGGTTGGATGTTCCTGCCATTGGGGCCAAGGGGGGTATGAGCACGCCCTTGGGCTTAATTGAGATGAATAGTGTATAGGTTCTTACAATGTAAGTACACAACCCTAAGTTGGATGGAATTGTCTTGGTTGGATGCTACTCCCATTTGGGGCCAGGGGGGGTATGAGCACACACTTGGGCTTAATTGAGATGAATAGTGTATAGGATCTCACAATGTAAGTACACCACCCTAAGTTGGATGGAATTGTCTTGGTTGGATGTTCCTACCACTTGGGGCCAAGAGGGGTATGAGCACGCCCTTGGGCTTAATTGTGTTGAATAGTTTTTGGCACCCTATCATCCATTTCTCTCCAATCCCTACCATGATTGGTTATTGGAAAAAAGTCTATAGATTGGATTCAAGTTTAAGTTGTTATTCTCGAGTTGTATTGAAAAGGAGCATCTTCAGCAATGCTTTAAGGTAAATTGTCCATCAATCCTTAACTCTATCAAGTCTGTGATAGGTGAAGAAATCTTGCATACGGAGACTCAATGCATAATCTTCCTGGCGAATATCCTCTCAATTTTTCTGTCAAATGCAATGGATTTATTGCAAAATTACAATTCCCTTCAGCTGGTGGCAAGTAAGGTTGTTAATGAAATTTATTTGCAAGATGGTGCGCTGCTGCAAGGTGTCCAGGCCTATGAATTCACTCATGGTGAAGGTTATGTGGGCGGGTTATTCCCGAGGCACTATCTTTTTTACAAGCAAAGGTATGGGGAAGCATATGAAGCGTTGAAGTTATCCCTGCTGAAAGACTTGTCAAGCTATTTGTATATAGCCCTGAATAGGCACCATTTCGAGTTTGCAGGGAAGAGATAGAAAAATTCAAAAGAAAATATCATGCTCTCTCTTTCATTCTCTCGCATGACTATCCCCTTGGGCTGCAAACGAGCGTGCCTCCTCCAGGTCTTCAGGCAAACAGAGCCAATGTTCTCATACCGGACATCAACATAACAGTTCACTCCCAAGCTCAAGCTGTAAGTCAAGTTCAAATGGTCATTGGTGAGGGTTAGGGAGAAAACTCAGTGAATATAGTTCGTAGGGGTTAATCTGAAACTTTTATAATGTATATGTTTTGTATATCTTGCGTAGAAATCTGCTAGTAAGGGATGGTAGTGCTTTCAAATGTATGATTTTGGGCTCCCATTGTATAATTTTGGGAAGCACTAATTTTGTACTGGGTCAAATTTTTTTGTCTGATCGGGTAGTTGGTTTGTTCAGGTTGCATAAGTATTCTCTACCATATAGCTGATAAACTCTATGTAATTATATATTATATGATATTAATATAATTACAGGCTCTTTGCCTTCCGCTAAAAAAACAAAAATAGTTCATTTATTCTTAAGTTCAATATCTATTATACAATTTACGATGGAATATTATTTGTAAAACAATTTGATGCTGTGTAATTGTCACTTAAGGCAAATTCAGACATACTCAAAGTAGGGGACATTACAAAAAGTCTCCTTAAATAAGAGATACAAAAGATGTATCCATAAAGGATAAGATCGGCAACTAACAAGCTGAAGACAACTGAAGAGAATAATGAAAGATTCTTAAGACTATACTAACTATTTAATTGACCATCATAAACTAAATATTATAATATTATTATAATAAATGATCAGAATCTTTTCTCTGATTATCCATTTGGTGTTTATAACCAATAAATTTAGAAAACAAAGATAGACCTCTGCTTGAGCATGAGGCATGCTCAAAAATGTGGGCAAACCATTTTTGGGTAAAACTCATGCACACAAATGTTAAAAATCAGAAATAAATGGCCAAGAGAGAAGCAAAACGTGTGGGACAGGTGTATGGACATATGGCAGGCATTTTTGGAACAATTAAAGCATTGGAAAACCACTGGGAAAAAGGAGAAATCAATGGGGAAAAGGAAAAACGACTTTGGAGTTGATTTTTCTCAGATATGTAGATTGGGTCAATTGAGAATATAATGTTTTAAACCAGAGATATGGGTTATTGTTTAATGTCATGGAGAAAATAAATGACTGGATTGAGGAGATTTAATCTATCCTGGGCATAGATCAGCCCATTGCCAATTTTTGTGTAGGCTCATTTTCAGCCTGTTGTAAGCCTTTGATGGCAAAGTTTATTTTATTGTTAAGAAAATAGCATTGTTTGTGGCTTTTGCGTGGAGTGTGATGTGTTGTTGTATGAGTAGCTGCCAGGTAGGATTGTCTTTCATTGGAATCCCTTCCTTCAATTGTATCAACATTACAATCCAAAACTGTGCTATTCACATGGTCAAAGCTTGAGAAGGATTCTATGGTGTTTGTGTAGTGTCCCACCCCAGGTGGACACTTGCAAACTATAAATCTGCCTTGTGTATTTTGCTTGTCTTTCAAAGTTTATGGGTTTTGAATCTTGATTTAAGAAATGATAATACATTGCCAGGAATGATAGAAATGTAAGCATAACATATGCCAATGCCAATAATGAGGAAATGCTGAAGCAAATACTAAATGATAACAATTCAAATGTTATTGATATTTCAGAAATTGCATTATCAAGCATACCTGAGAGCCATAGCTTAAATTTGCAGGTCTGTCACAGTCATATCAGCAAATCTGTAAGTGTCTATCATCAACAGTAAACCCTTCCAGATATAACGCCTTGCATAGAACAGCAGTTTCTCCTCATAAGGGAATAATGCCAAACAAATACAAGACTCTGCCGTCCCTATTAGAGTTGAGCAGATGCAAAGCCTTTAGGTGTTTAAGCTTCCAGATTTCCAACGCCAAGCAGAAATGAAACCTTTCACCACTCCGATACTTAAGCAGGTTAGAAATAATGATCAATCCGTCTCTTTGCTGAATAATGATGCCCCAAACTCTAGGTGTTTGGGTTCACAACTTCACACGCCTAGCTATGAGCAATTGTACGGCCTGTAGAATGTAATCTGCCCTTGCTTGAATCCCACGTGCTGGTTGAAGACAATGATAGCAGCAATTAAATAGTCTCCAATAATTTGCTTTCACAACAATCTGACCATTGCTCTTGAAACCCTTGTTATAAATTCACTTCAGATTTGCACAAGATATCTCCCATGTGCCAATGATGAAGCAAGAATCAGCAATGAAAAATAAATCATATAGTTTCAAATGAAATCTTCTGATCTGCTCCAAATAACCTCTGAAAAGGTTGATGAAACAACTTCAATGAAGTACTATGTGACTTCTGATTCAAAGCCACCTAATTAGCAAACCTCAGATCTTTCACACCCTCAGAAAGCTCAATCCAAGAAGAAGCTATGATCTCCAAGATCGTTGCAGCTGAAAACCCTAGTTTCCACCTCCCAAATGCAAAGCACAAACCCAAGTTGATAAAAATGATCAAGAATGAATTGAAATGCCTTCAAAAATGCCTTTATATACTTATCCTGAAGAGGTCGATTTCATATGAGGCCTTTTAAATCATTAAAATATATTAAAATATGCCTTTGTCACTTTTTAATTAAATCCTCAAAGTGGGTGCCCATCATAAAGTTATAATGACTTGACTTTATAACATTAAATGCACCTTTATTATAAAGTTAATATAAGTCATTAATATATGCACTTTATAATTTGACTTTATAATCATATAATAACTTTTATAATAAAGTCAAATAATCATTTAATGATGTGCACTTTAATAATAATTATAATATTATAACTCCATAAATAATCCTCATAAATGAATTCCATCTGCGCCAAGAGGTAGCCCACTGCATTCTTTGCTCACCAGGGTGCCTTACTAAAAATAGTAAGGTTGGCCTGTAACAACCAATTGACTTACTATAAATAGTAAGTATACAGTATACACAAATGAAGCCAAAAACCCTTGAAAAACCAAGCCTCAGAAGATACAAAGGATCTGGAGGTGCCAACACTGCAAACTGCCAACTGAGATACCGGATATCTCCACAACAGGGCCATCTAAGCACTGTTATTAGCCTACGAGGACCCAATGATAGGCTAAACCACCAAACTTTGATGCTCGCTCAAAATGGGAACATTACAATTTGGAATTCATACATAGGATAAAATGTTGCATCTGTACTCACTTGTCTACTTGAGAGAACGGAGATCAAATATATTAAAGTTTTGTACAAGAGATGAATAAGCAAGAATTGGTTCGCACCACACTAACTCCCTCAACGATTGTTTCACATGGTAGGTGAAGTATCATTTGGCAATGTGGACATGGATTCCAATTTCACTAGGGTCTTGTATTGTAGAGCATGTGGAATCCAATGCAATGATGTCCATTACAAATATTGTTATTCAAGCTGCAAAGTTGGTAGTGATTTTACCTTGCGTAACTCATATTGTGGCAGCCAAATGTTATGTATAGTGTCAATTAGATGCGAAAGGTAGAAAAATATATTGGGGAGTTGTGAACTTGAGCATGATACTTTTTCTTCAAAGATCATTAATCTTTTATTGAAATGTAATGGTCTTATGTGAAGTGAACTTGGCTGGAAATAGGTACACAAAATTTCCATGTCTACATGTTGGCCTTCTTCACAATTAGGACCAATTTATTAATTCCATGTTGGGTGTGGGTGAGGGTAGTTTCAATAAGTTCATCTTTCTAGGTTATGTTTAATTGTGCAAGATCCAAATTTGTTTCATGTTGAATTTCAAAACATCATTGCAAAGGTGGTACATAGGGCTTGAGAAGTTCAAAATTGAAAGTTGGATAAATGCACAAGTATATAGGAAGATTCGGGATGAATACATTCTCACTATGGATGCGGACCATGATGGGAAGATCATGTTTCATGCTGACGATCTTGTAGTGAGGACCTTGGAAGTGTTCCTTTTGTAGATGCATCCAAACTTGGTTAGTGGTTTGAAAAAAGATCAATGTCAAATGTGAATTGTTAGCCATAAACTACTTATTTGCAAAAAGATTAATGGCTAAGCACTTAGACTATAAATGTACCAGCATATTCTTGTGTCTCACCCAAAGCATGTCGAATCCTAAACCTTTTGCTTGACCTGCATATCACAATCTATATGCACGTCCTAGGCCAATTCAGACACAAAACTACTATGAAATGCACATCATTGCATTGATTTTTTGACAAATATCTATATACATACCCTACATACGTCAACATATGCATTTAGAGTTCTATCTATTGCTTTACTGCTATAGATTTGCTTTACATCTATACGGGTATTTATAAGCACCTGTTCTCTAGCGTTGCCTAAAAGATAAATATATGAGTAAAGCTAACTTGCTTTAAAGCTGACTACAAGTTGCATTTACATTCCATCTCTAAATATATCTTTATGCATGGTTATCTACAACTATTCTTATGCATGCTTATAAGGACATTCACTCGTTATCTATAGCTAGGTGATAAATATGACAAATTAAAAATTGCTACATTTTGGTACGAACATTCTCTTGACATAATTCTGTATTCTATCTTCAAAACACTTAACGACAAAAATAGGGTAGAAAACTAAAGTGAGAACTATACCCTGTCATTAGATACATGTGAAAGCGTTGGTGCATCTAGGAAAATTTGTTTGAAAGATTCACTCTATCTGATGTCCGTGTGCAAGTTTGGATGTCAAGCACTCCTTTACTGCCAATACTAATGCGTTGATGTCTTGAGGACCATTGTTAGTAAGTGTTTGTAATTTCACATACATCTCATACAAGAAATCCATTGCCTCTTTATGCACTATAGACTCATTGTATAAGAACTATATGTGTGTGTACAATTTAGAATTTATCTAGGTGAGTACATTAGTGTCTATTGCACTTGTGGCTGTCATGTGCTAAAGCAATTTTACATTCCACTGATTGAAGAGTGCATGTAATTGCACATCAATAATATCTTCTCTAATTAGCTGGCCTCTAATGATATTGAAATTTTTACTCAGGCATGAGTTATGCATTCAACCATTCATGCTGATTTGTTGATGCCACAAACAACTTACATGCGACCATAGTTGTTTGAACATATTTTATTGTTCCCTGGTTGGTGGTATTTATGTAGTTTCTTCAACTATAATGTGTGCATCACAATTTGCTTTGGCCTCAAACAACACTACTTCTTGTTTGTGTAGAAGTTCTTCTTGCTTCAAATGCTCCTTTTCTTGGTTGCCTTCCTCCTTAGCTCTTCTTCTTGTTTCCTCTCTTCTTCCTTTCTCTTCTTCTCTTCCTCGGCCCGTGTTGCTTCCTCTTTTGCATGCTTTTGTTCTTCTATTGAGTGGTGGTTATCATCATCTAGCTCTTTCAAGTTTCAAATGCTTTTCCCAGTCTTGGTGAGTCAATAGGGGAACTAGCAATAGATATACTAATGCCTCAAATATATGAATATGGGCTTCCAAATATTCTTTTGGTCGTGCAACTTATATGTCAATTGTGGCATCCTGTATTACATGTGGATGTACCTTGATGACTTTGTCCTATAGTTGGTATAAGCACTAGTTGGCTTGAAGCATGTTCTTGGTAATTTCTTCTTTTGTCTTCATTAGGGCCTCATGGTGCATAGTTGGGTAGTTGAATGTGCAATTTTTTAAGAACATTTTTCTATTAAGGGAATCAACTTTGTCTATTGCTGCTCATCATTTTGCCTGTGCTTTAACTAGTTCTTCCTTTAAGCTACCTACTACCTTTGTTTGCTGCTCGAGTTGTGTGGTACAATTATTGTCTTGGGTGCACAATCTTAGAATTACCTTTATTGTGTCCAACAAGCCATTTAGTTGCATGCACATCAAATCTTTGTTAGAGAGCTTCTCATGTGATATCAGCAGACTGCAAGAGCCATTAGCCATGGTCTCATTTGTTACCACAAGGTTTGGTGCATATATTCAGAGGGTGTTACAAACATTTAACTGGCTGGCTAGAAGTTCCTTACATTCACCTGGAGAATTTGAAGCTCAATCATGAAGGTCATAATCTGGAACATTAACATTAGATTCTTGACCATGAATGCCATAATCTAGCTCTAGATTCTCAAACTTTGTGCTTCAGTGGGAACAGGATATGCATCTATATCTTGCTTGCTTGACTATGGTAGTAGTAGCTTGCTGCTGGCTTGGCCTAGCTTTTGGCTTTTTCTATATGGCCTTTTGTTTGGCTCTCAACATGTGACTAGCCATATAATGCTAGGTTGATTGGTTCCATGTAATGTCCCTTTATGCCATGTTGTTCCATGGTAAGTGGCCATCTGCTGGAGTGATTAGCTACAGGTGCAATATCAGACTCAGCAACCTTTGTAACAGACTTAGAAGACCTGCGACAATCAGCTTCTGAATCAAAGTTGAGGAGCCTCTGTGAAGTGGAAGGACTGTAGTGAAGTTTGCTGCTGTAGGTGACTAGAAATGCTCATCTGTTAACTTAGTTACTCCCAGACTATACCTGCAGAGCTGTAGCAGCATTCTCCTTGGTTCAAACATTGACCTGGGTGGTCATGAGTACTCTCTACACCTTGTCATAGCTGGAAACAAGTTTGTAATAAAAGCACAAGTGATGTTTGGAAGGTTTAGAGTCAATGACATCCTGTGACAAACCAGTAGCAAGGCTGCAAGTTCCCTGTCTTTTATAATAAGGTATTTCTGTATTATGATCATACTTGTTCCAATTAATGTAATGAAACTCATATGACAAGTACTTTCCTATAATTAAGAAATGAACAGCAGTTTGTTGAGTAGTGTAACATTGCTGCAGTGTATATGACAGCATATTATCTATTTGCTAATCATAACAGAGTTGTGACTGTGTTATTGGACATTGGTATTCCCTTGTTTGAATTTATTGTGAAACTTAATTTGACAACATATATTAAAAATAAATAAATTTCAGGGGGTGTTGTTACATTCCAATTTGTGTTTCGGTTGCTTCTTTGTGAGAAGAGTCTTGTGCCTTAAGTTCTTCATAGGTGGAGTGGGTGGTTGTTGTATTGATGTTGACTTCTATGTTGGGGCTTGGTCATGTGCATGTGCCTCTATAATCTCCAAAAGTGGAACTTGCCATAGAGGCACAAGAGAAGTGGGCATTGCTATTGCATGTTGTTGAGGAGCTGTTTGTGTTGAGATAATTTTTACTTTTTTGAAATAGGATTTAATAATAAATAATAATAAAATTAAAATATATAAAAAAAAGTAAAAATAAAATATAATATTATTAAAATTTAATTAAGTTTAATGAATGGTCTAAAGGCATGAAATGAAGAGTTGTGACTCCCTCAAACATGAGATATACAAGGGAGAAGAGTTCATTTGAAAAAAAAGAAAAAAGAAAAGAGAAGGGAGCATAGGAATCAAGGAGGGATTAATGGAAGAAGAAAGGAATGGGAAGAAAATAAAGAAGTGACTCTTTCAAAGGTCAGAAATTATGAAGGGTTTTACTCTTTGAAAGGGTGGTAATTGTGAAAGGTTGTGACTCTTGCAAAGGGCAGACATGATGAAGAGGTGTGACTTCTCCCTTATATTGGAAGATATAAAGGGGAGAAGGTTTCACATGAGGACATGCAAAAGAGATCAATTGAGAAGAATAGTTTATTATTCTCAAAAATGCAGCAATGAAGGGTGGTGACTCTTCTTATGAAAAGTTGTGACTCTTTCACCAATAAAGTTTAAAGGAGAAATCACTCTAAGCATTCAAGATCACTTATCAATCATCACTCACCAATGCATCAAATCAGCACTCATGCAATCATCACTCATGAATCCATCAAATCAATCATCAATTATCGAATCAAGCAAACGATCAATCAGCAAATCATCACCATAAATTATCAATTCATTCAATCAATCAAACATACAAACATCCATCATTCAAACATCAACTATTCAAGCATCAATCATTCTAGCCTCAAATCATTCAAATATTAATCATTAAGACAACAACCATTCAAACATCAATCACTAAGACATCAATAAGCAGATTGGAAAAGAAAGAGAATTGGAAATCAGAACCAGAGGATATTAGCGGCAATTTTAATGAAAGATAAATCTGAGAAATAAGTAGAATGATAGATTTTTATATATGTATTCATGCAATAGTGATAGTTGCAGAAATTATTGATCATTGTGAGTAATCTAAATGCTTCCTTTGTTGTAAATATGCAATGATAGATTCATATGAAAATCCATTTTGAATTTAGGAGAAACGGATTGCAAATAGGAAGGATGGCCAACCTTCCGGGTTCATGAGAGATGAAGGATGACCAACCTTCATGCTCTTATCAAGTGCGCCACCAAGAGATGGAATGGGGGACCAACCTTCCAAGCTCATGGACTAGGGGTGGAATGGACCAGAAATCCTTCCGTGCTTTTGGGCTTGATTGAGGAGGAAGGCCAACCTCCTAGATGAATTGAGGGATGGAAGGGTGACCCACCTTCCATGTTGTTGCAATACAAGGGTGACCAACCTTGAAATTGTGGTTTGCAAATGTTTCAAACGAATTCTGAATGGGACTATTATAAGAATATGCTTTGGAATAGCTATTGCTTTAATTGGATTTCAATATGAATAATGTTTATTTGATTTCATTGTGCCTACTAATGTTAGTAAAAATAGATGTTATTATGGCTTACGATTTAACGCCAATTTCCAGGGTCTAATTTTGTGTGTAGGACCTAAACCCGGATTTATCTTTTAAAAGCTCTATTATCGGGTCCTCCAATTTAGGCCCCCATACCTTGCCCGGTTTGGTCTTGGTTTGGGTCCGTTGCTGGTCCAACCTTGGGTATGCCTGGGGAGCCTGGGTGAGACCCCAGGCGGACCCAAGAAGAACCCGCATTGCAGGCACTTTAAAAAGTTTAAACAACAATCAAAAAACACATTTTAAACCTAGAAAAAGACTTATCATGCCTTGGCCGACCTAATCAAACTCATTTTACAAACTCAATAGACTAAAAACACCAATTTTTTGCCTCCAAGTTGCCATTGTTGATTTTTGAAGGTTTTGTCTTTTTTTCCAAAGGAGAGAGCTACTAAGGAGTTCAACCTATAGAAACAAGGGAGAAATAGCTGCACTAAGAAGATCTAACCATCGAAGGTGAGTGAATCTTAACTTTTTTTCAAGTTTTCAATAATTTTTTGAAGATTTTTCAATTTTTTTTTCAAAAAAAATCAAGTTTTTATTTTGTTTTTTTAGCAAGTATTGATTTTTTTAAGAACTTTTTATGCAAAATAAGGGGTTATAATGCCCATTTTTTCCTAAAAAAATTAGTTGTGTTGTTAATTTGTAATGCTTTTTTTTAGGTTCATAACATCATACAAAATCGCTGGTAGTTTTGGTTTAGCTGGTATAGATGTAGAGAGTCAATTGAAATATGATGCATCGTCACCTCTTTGGCGACATACAACAATGATTCAACAAATTCCCGATGGTGGGGGTTATGTTTGGCGTTGTAGCCAATGTGGAACTATATATAAGAGCTTGTGCTTTCGAGTGAAAGCTCATTTATGTGCTATTCATTTACAAGGAATAAAAGTTTGCCTTGAGCCAAATAAAAAAGGGTTGCCAAAACACCAAATATTAGCTTATATTAAAGAACAAGAGGAGGCTAACATGGCATGTAAAAAATCAAAGTTAATGGCACATCCTCTTACCAAGAGAAGCTTGCAAAGACCTCCTAGTGGCTTATTACAACCGGCTGACTCACATCCTTTCGTGCAAATGGCACCATCTTCTGAAGGAGATAATGCTTTGGCTACACGAAAAAGAGGCCCATTGGAGAAAGCCTTCAAAATTGAAGCAAGAGATATTGCAGATCAAAGCATTGGTCGTCGCATTTATGGCAATGGGCTTCCTTTCAACCCTGTTAAATCAACAGGCGTGTCCATCTTTTTTGATGGATGGAAAGATTGCAAAAATAGACCATTGATCAATGTTATAGCAGTGTCCCCTAAATGGGCGATGTTTTTGAAAGGCAGTTGATTGTGAAGGGAAAATAAAAGATGCAAGTTTTATTGCCAATATCCTCATTGAAGCCATTGAAATGGTGGGGTTTGAAAGTGTTGTCCAAGTCATAACAGACAATGCTAAATATTGTAGGGCAGTTGGGTTTATAGTGGAGGCTAGATATAGTCACATTTTTTGGACACCATGTGCAGTCCACTCACTCAATTTCATAATGCAAAAGATTGGCACACAAATTGAGTGGGTCAAACAAATCTACGCGGAGGGCGAGGAGGTCCAAACGTTTGTGACTAATCATCATATGTCACAAGCCATCTTCAGGACCTTCTCCAAGTTGGAGTTGTTGGAGGTAATTTAAATTTTATTTTTTAATGTTACTTTTGATTTTTTAATTTTAATTTTTCATTATTGATTTGTGACATGTATTTTTATACCATGTTAGGTTGCCGAAACTTGATTCGCATCTCACACAATCGTCTTAAGACGACTTGTGAATTTGCGAGAGTCCTTTGAGTTCTATGGTCATCAGTAGCTTGTGGAGTGTATGGAGGCAATCAAGCACAAAAAGAGCCCAAAAAGTAAAAGCAATGATCTTAGATGATGAGTGGTGGGCTCGTGTGGAATATGTTTTAAATTTCATTGAGCCCATTATGAGCATGATTAGGTATGCTGATACTAATCACCCATGTTTGGGTGAAATTTATGATGGCATTTGACACACCTAGTGGGAGTGGCAATCCAATTGATAGTTGTTCAAATGAAATTGAACCAAGTGTTGACCACTATCTTGATGCTTTTGATGAAGACGAATTTGAAGACTACTAAATTAAATATTGATTGTAATTTGAATTTTCAATGTGTAATGACATTTTGAGACTTGTGTATTTATTTTTTTGCAAATTATGAATATGATTATATGAGGTACTTAAATATATTCTATGTTACACCACCGTCGGGGACAGGGGGACGTCAGAACGGGGGGACAGGTTTCCGGGACGGGGGGACAAAGGGGCCTCAATTTGGGGACGGTGGGGGGACGGCGGCGGGGGGGTGGGGGGTGTATATACTATATACTATACATATGGTACTTCAAATACTAGTTATGAAAGGATGTATAAGATTATTAAGAAGTAAAATAGCAAAATTGCAAATGCCAAATTGAAATACTAAATAGAAAATACTTGAACATTGAACATTGAACAATGAACATTGAAGTTTTCAATATTGAATTACTAATTAGAAATTAGAATACTCAATACTACAATTATCGAATCAGCAAATGGAAGATTTCTATTATATTATATCAAAAATATTTGATCATAAAGATGATTACAATGAGTAGCATGATATCAAAACAAGTACAAAATCAAAATGTCAAATAATAAAAAAATGTGTTAATTTTTTTTTAAACCATGTGATTTAAGTTGCCGCCGTGGGGGACGCCTGGGCGGGGACGCTCAAGGGACGCATAGGCGCCCCCCTCAGCGTCCTGAGGACGTCGAGACGTCCCCACATCCCCAACGGCGAGCCACCAAAACTAGTGGTGCCGCTGGAAACTTGGGAACGCCCTCCCCACGTCTCGGGGACGTCCCTGTTCCGGGAACGCTCGGGATTTAGGGGGGGGACGCGTCCCCGGGGTACACTGAATATATTTAATTGGCAATTATTAATTATGTTTATCATTTATGTCTAATAAATATCATTGTTCTTATAATTAAATTTATAATTTTGAACATGTTTATATATATATATATATATACCCGTACCCAAGGGAAAGAAATTGCCGTACTGCTGTACCTATATCTGAACCCATACCTGAACCAGCAACTTAGTATAAAAGGCATTTCAATTGGTAAATTTACACTCTTAAATATATTACATTTCTTATTTTAATTGGAATTGTGATTTTAGGGCAGAAACTAAGAATATCCCAATGGGGACATATCAGATTGCATGCTTGTGTTAAAAATTTTTAAGAGATAAATGAATGTGTTGGTTGCAGTGGGGCTCATAGTTGCTCCTTGTATGGTTTGCTGATTTCAATACACTTGGTGTGTTGCCTCTTGTTTGGCTTTGGAGGAGAGGAAAGACCTTACACTTTCCTTCGTGTACGATGAACATTACTACCAGTACTTCCTGTTTTTCTTGGTGGGTGGAGTTGGACCAAGTCTGTTGCTAACATCTGAGACTATTGGCTGCTCTACATATAGTGAAAGATCACCATAGGTAATATCCTTTCCCCTAGTCTTCCTAGAAAACGAGGAAGAAAGAGAAGTGTTGGAGTGGGTGAGATCTAAATTAACTAGAAAGAGAAACCTTGTCCCTTCATATCATATTAAATTTGCAAAGCTTACCTCTATTCCTTGTGAGTTAGAACCAAAAAGGCTAAAGAAGCAGTCTCGTATGAATAAAGAGTATGAAGGGCCATTTGTTCATTGAAACTACTATTCCTCCTAAAGGAAAATCTGTTTAGGATATTGAACCTACAGATTTCTGAGTGATTGATAGTAATTTGGGGTCCTGATTGCACCAAGGTGATGTAAACCTTTTTCAGATAGTATCAGATTATCTTAAGGAGATAGTCATCAAAGGTTGGTGAGGATAAGGTAGTCCTATAAGTTGAAAACTAATAGCTTAAGGAATTTATTGCTTGTCTTCTTTAGTGCATACCAAGCTCTATGGGTTTTGTGCCCGCAAATTTTGCATTTCATATATAACTAAAAGTGATTAGACAAACTAGTCACACATAGAAAGAATACAAAGAAGTGGATTGATAAGATTTGTCAACAAGGGTGAAGTGTGATTAATAGGTTTCCCACTTTGATGGATTACTTTTTTGCTAGGGAAGATCATACGGTCATTTAATCAGAGCAATATAGGTTTTTAGTTTGCCTTCTTGATGAGGCCATTACCATATTGGGAGATGAAAGGATTAGGTTGGATGGGATTAGACAACAAAATTTTTCCTTTGTGACATCCATCTCATGTGCTTTTTGTTGAAGAGAATGGCACAATAATTGAGCATGAGGAAATACGACCTAAGTTTCAGAGATCGATAAAGGACACACTTAAAGGGACTCGGCATGTTGAGAATATAGAAAAGCTGCCTACCATTGCTAGACATGTCCAATAAGGAGAGTAAAAATATTTTGAAAAATGTATGTATGTATGTATAAACTGTAATACATATATATATATGTATGTATGCATGTATAAACAGTAATAGTCATAATATATAAAGAGTATATTCAATATAACTAAAACTTATAATTTTATATATATTAAATATATACCTATATATATACCCATACCCATATGTAGGGGGCATTGCTGTACGGCATACTGGCATACCCATACCTGTCCTTGTACTAGGACCAACAACTTATGTTTTCAATTATTATTTTTGATGCTTAAGAAATTATTAAAGGCTATCAAGTGAATTGTTGGGCAGAGATTAATCACATTCTTCAGAGAGATTTTGTAAAGCCTTTTGTCGATTCATATTGTCAATATATATTTTTTATTGTTTCAATGGATTTTATTGGAACACGTGTAGTTTTTGTTGCAATTTGTCAATAATTTTGACTTTCACTTGATGATAACATATTTTCTTCCCATGCAGCTATCTGTGAATTGATTCATTACACAGAATCTGGAAGCCCTGGCGGTCTTGCTGAACAGATGCCATTGGTTCAAGTTCTTGTGCCCCAAATCATGGGACTTCGCAACCGGTTTTCGGCTTCATTAAAGGTACAGGTGTTATCTACTATAGAAATACTGTGTGAGAGAATGTTTTTTATATTTTTCACTACAAGGTTTCTAAACTTTAAGATTATGTGGTGTTCTTGTTTTTGTCTTCATGGTTAATGCAGCTATTTTGGTTGAAATAATCCTAAAAAATTTCCT
Organism: Sequoia sempervirens; assembly: GCA_007258455.2. Lineage (NCBI taxonomy): Eukaryota > Viridiplantae > Streptophyta > Pinopsida > Cupressales > Cupressaceae > Sequoia > Sequoia sempervirens. The sequence continues at coordinate 319,949,702 of VDFB02105785.1, forward strand.
TATAGAAGAGTTTCATTCCAGTAGTGCTTAAAGCTGAATGCTGACATTATTTTTGGATATAACGACACTAAATTTCTTATTTGTTAGCATATAGTTGCAAATAATTTTGTCACCTAGAGAGTAGCACAGTAGAACACCTCAAAGAAAATGGATAGTTTTCTATTTTGGAAAAAACAATAAAGAATCATGCACCTCCCTGGAACCAATAAGCCTGGATATGTATTCAAATGTTGGTTCAAAGCTTTTGTGTTTATCACATAGCCCAACTAGGACTTCTTTGATAAGAATTTTGACAAGTCATATCATTCACCAATGGCTAATTTGAGAAATGACATCACATCGTTGTAGAATCAAACCATTTTGGACCTTGATTTCTGTTTGGAGTTGTACATTCAATTTGTAGTGCTGTACAGTAAGATTTCATGCCTGGAACTTTGATGTGCTGAAATGGTGACTGGGACAGATATGCTTGTGTGGTATGAATAGCCTTTTGCGGTGTGAGTATGATGACTGGAACATTATTGGGAAACTTGGAAAACAAAACAAACTTGAAAGAGAATTTCTTTATGGTTGATGCAAGATTACTCTTACACATTGGATGCACTTGCATCTGTTTTGGTTAAGTGGTTAAACTTGCAAGCTAGATTTGGGAGGGGCAATTCATCTCCAGTCAAGCTAAAAATGAGATATGGTTGCAATAAAAATAGTGCTCTATTTGGATGGGTGACTAAAAGTTTTTATAATACAACGAATGATTAATTGGTGATCCATCTTTGTGCCTGTTCAAATATTCCATGTTACTGCATATTTCTCTTATCATTAACATTGTCAAAGTGCTCATTACTGGAGTAGAAAGTTTGCAAATAAATGTAAAACAATGTTAGAGTTTCAGTTTGTGCATTTTAAATTTAATAATTGATGTTGTATGTGACTAAGTTTTCTTTTAGCAAGCATAATGATAGAGAGGTGAAACTTGGTGCTATAAGATTGTTTTAATCTGATGTTATTTTTAATGATGCATTCTAAACCTATGACCGAGTAAAATATAATAGGGGCTCTCCTAGTGAGATGTGTTATGATGCTATCATGAGTGGCCGTTAGTCTCCCCTTAGCACTTTAGTAGACTAAATAGCAAGCCAATGGTAAAACAACATATTTGTGTTCTGGAATAGTGATTCTAGGTCCTTATTTGATGACATCAATGGGAAAAGTCATGGCATGTAGTACATAGGTAGGAAACTAATTTCTCCCCTTTATTGACCTCTTCACTACAACATTGATCAACTTGCAATTCAGGAAGGGACTTAAGTTTTTCTATTTTTTTGAGCATTGTAGCATTGCCTTTACACAAGATTGATACAATGTGGCAAAAGTGTAAATGGAATTCAATTACTTAGGTTTAAAACAAGAAAAACTTGGCAGAAACTTTGTTAACTAAAAAATGAATATTATATTTAGAAGAATGAAAAAAAAAATGATTTTGTTATTTCATGTCAACTAGCACAGAGATTAGAAAGAAATAAACATAATACTAAAAAAAAAAAAACTATTTTTTTAAAAAGCAAGTAGGATTTTTGTTAACAATTGTTTTACTTTTACCTAAGAAGGTTTATATTTAAAATATACGATTGGTTCTAAGATATTAGGCAAGTGCCACTGTCATTAAACATAGCTTACTATTTTAGGGGTGACCTAATGTTTTATACCAAACCTTTATCAGGATATAATTAAAAGAAAATCCTCAAATTCAAAAATTAAATCTATTCAAAGTTAAAAGTTAGAATGCCCCGGCCTTAATCCTAAACAAAATTTTTCCAGTCTTTGTGTGCTATTTTTCTTCTCTTAAAAGTAAAAATGAGCCATAAAAAGGGAAGATATGCAAATATTTTTCAGTACCACTATTTGAAAAGTCGTGAAACGACAAAAAAAATGAGGTGGGTTATGATTACTTGGAGTTAATTGTGATATTTTGGAGTGTAATGCTAGTATAGTTTTGAGCTTGTTTGTGATGAATACTCAAACACAATTACTATTATTCCTCTAGTAGTCCCTGAAAGCTATTGAAATGATTTTGTGTGAGTACTTAATGGGCACCAATATTTCTCTGAGGGGAACACTGATGGATTTGAGAACAGCAAAGTTTTTGGCCAGATATCTATTACAAATATTAAAAATAAATAAAAATAACCATAATATACATAAAATGTAAAAAATTAAATACCGAATAGAGAACACATCACACAGCCAATAATTGATAAGAATAACAATTGTCAAATCATAAATGTTATGATAATTGATTAATAAAAAATGGTTTATAATCTATTTGAATTACATAATAGTTTGTAGCATTACAAAGTTAAAGCTACAACAACTCAGAAGCATTTTGAAGTTGTTGCAAGTCTGCAGGTGACCAAACTTTGTCAAAGGTTTTCACTTTTCTTGAATCCCAGTTATTGTTTCATTTGTTTTTATTATTCTCATGTTGACAATCAAGGCTGACTGACTATGGGTGATTTAAATCCTTGAGAGAAAGAAAGCTGAATCCGATATTTTACTATAAAAGACAGATTCCTGGAGGCCCTGATTCAAAACACCATTAAAATTAGTCTATGGAAAAAATTAACAAATCTCATCTTATAGATTTATGTGTACCAAGTTTATCTTCCACAGTCAGAAATCTGCGTTTCTTCACTGATCTCTGTGAATATGAACCTACGTGCTTTTATAGTCTTTGTTATTTTGACATAGAAAAGAAATAAAATTGACAGAAAAGCAATGGTGGGGGATGCCTTGATGTCCTTGGGACATGACAGGGATGTCAAGAATGGCAGGCTGTGCCCCTAAGGTCCTCATAAATGGGGAATGTTGCCCACATTGGGGTGATGATTCCTAAATCTGGAAACAAAAAAGGGGACAGGGAGGGGATAGTAGTCCCCATCCCTCCATCCCCAGGATGGCCCTTGTCACTGGAACCTTGTGAAAACCCTGGGGATGTGTCCCAAGTGAAGACTGATGGGCAGAGATTTTGTCTGGTTGGTTATTAAAGGAGATGTGCAGTTTACTTAAGAAAATTCCACAAAGGATTGTGTATATATATTACATGCAAATAATTTAGTCTTACATAGGCAAGTTCACTTGTTCATCAAATGTTTCATGTAAAAAGGATGTCTTTTTCCACAGTATGTCTGAAAAGCAAAAACTGTCTCCTGTCTGCGGAACCTTGTAAAAACTCTGGATGTGTACCCATTGAACATTGATGGGCACAGATTTTGTCTAGCTGGTTATTAAAAGAGATACACAGTTTAGTCCAATGCAGGAAAGTTCACTTGTTCATCAAATGGTTAATGTGAAAAGGATTACCTTTTCCACAGCATACAGTCTGGGCTTATCTGTTGCATACTGTTATGTACAGACATGTTCTTTTGTCAACTTAACTTTGAGTCCTATGAAATGTCTATTCTAATGGAATAAGTCATTGTCTTTATGGACTAAATGGATAATTTGTCTAGAGGAGCCATGACATAATTTTTTCTTTCAATGCTGGTAATTCCTGTTGGGTTTGTTTTCTTCTGGTATGTATCCCTGTTTAATGTAATTTGGGTTATAAAACATTCAATCGGATTGCGCCTTCACAACGCACATGTTTTCATCTGTATTTATGGTTGTGTATGCACTGTACAAGGGGTACTGTGCATCAATACATTTAGCAATATGAGGTTTTGTATTATTGTTTTGAATATATTTCTTAAGACTCAGGTATTAGTAGAAATTGATATTGAACTCATTTTGTTGGGCATGTGACTATTCCTCACTGCCAGCCTGTGGCCATGTTCTTGCTGCTGGACTGTGGCGATACTCTTGCTGCTGGGCTGTTGCATATATATATGATGCAGGGGCATCAATTAAGTTTTAGTTTTAAGTTTTGGTTTTAATTTTCAGTTTTGATATTGTAAAATTTAGCTTCTTAATCCATTGGCTAGCTGTGACAAATGGCAAGATCAACGTGGTAAGCAAGATTTTGATTGATGTGTTTCCTCTTTCTCGTTGCAAAAATAGAAAGAAAAAACAGTTACAACGGGGGAAGAAAAGATCAAGTGTTTTCAGTTCTTTTTTTGGGGGAGAATGGTGGCCTGGAGAAAAAAGGAGGTTTTTGCTTCGTAGTTGCTTTGTCTCCCTGAGTACAGAGATCGACTTGAGCAGAGCTGGTGTTTAATCGATTCATTTTTTTTGAGAGTTGCTGCCAGTGGGAATGAGGCAAGTATTGGAGAAGAGAACAGGCCGATCCAAGTGTTGGTTGGTGGAAACTGAAGCCGTTCTATGTTTGCTAGGCGATCTGGTTTGGGTAAAATGCTTCTCTGGCAACGAGAAGGGAAAAGAACAGCGTAGAAGGGGTTTAGAGTAGTGAGCAGTGCTTGAGGGAAAGAATTAAAGAAGGTGGAGTGGCTGTATTAAGATTGGTTCTTGCATCGACTGAAATCTCATGCCCCTGTTTACCTTGTGAATGTTATTTTGCCAACTTTGATCTGTTGAATTTGAAATAAGAAAAACTTTTAGACGTTTCTATCATTGTGCTCTATTGATTTACGTCCAGCTGCTTTGATGAAGGCGAATGTTGATGCTTGGTTCTGCTAACTTAAGTTTATGAATCGATTTGATTGAATGGCTAAGGAGCGCCTCATTGTTTGAGTACCTTCTGTAGCTGTATTCGGTCAGTATTGGAATAGTTTTGCTATCTATCTATCTATCTATATATATATATATTGAGGACATATCAATAAAGGAAGTGTGTGAAGAGTTAGAAGATTTATCATATATACACCAGCAAATTTGTATATAAAGAGAATATAATAGATATTCAAGAAGATATATTTGTGGAGCAATGAAGTAAACGGAATATATATATATGTATGTATGTATGTATGTATGTATGTATGGAGAGAGAGAGAGAGAGAGAGAGAGAGAGAGCATTCAATAAAGCCTTGCAATGATATTCATATGATTTTGGAGCAGACTTTATGAAGAATTTATGGGCAGTCTTTTGAAGAATTTATGAGCAGACTTATGAGAGCCTATGAGTATATCTATAAGAAGAACTATGAGTAGATGTGAGGCAGGATTAAAAACAGAATTGAAGAAAGACATTAGTGAAATGCTATAAAGTGATTTGTGAAAAAGAGCATATATGGTGCATCATCTAAGAGCAGATTGGTGAAAGAGAATAAATGAAGATTTGAGAAGAGGAGTATATGCAAATATAAAAGAGATATATGGAGATTTAAGAAGGAAGATAAATGAGAATAATTGCATCAAATTTATGAAGAAGATATTACCAACAAGAAGATCTTTATGAAGGCATAGAGAGAGTTTATCATCCATTAAAGAAGACATAGTTTGTGAAGGAGAATAAATACAAATTATACAGGTGAGGATTGATGTCTCTAGTAGGTTGGTGCCTACAAATTGGAGAAATTGGAGTTTTTAGGGGTTGGTGCCTCTAGGAGGTTTGTGCCTACAAAATTTGTAGAAAGAAGTTTTTAAAGAGATTTAGACAAAAGCAATATTTTGTCGTGGTTTTCTCCCGTAAGGGTTTCCACGTAATTGTGTGTTCCTCTTGTTTTGCATAATTGTTAGATCTTGCATGGTTGTTACTATTGTGGTTGATTAAGTTTTAAATTTAAAAGATCACGATGATGATCATCAAAGACAATCAAACAGATGCATGATTTTGTTCTCTCGTGAACATATGGAGTAGGATGAGAGTGAAAACCATCTCATATCCATTCCAAGACAACACAAAATGACATCCAAACAATTAGGGATACCCATATAAGAGGTACTTCCATTGGGAGGTACAAGGCCTTAGCGAAACAAATTGGTAAGGAGTTGATTTCACACCAAGGCACACATCCCAAGACAAAAGATAATAACTTTAGAAGTATAAAAAATTGTCAAAGTGAGATGATAAGAAGACAAAGCATACCAAGGAGTTCCAAGTTCTATTTAGAAACTTTTCTCAAAAAGGTTTTGGAAGTGCCTGTTGTTTGAGGGATCAAGATTATAGTCCATGATTAGACACTAGCATGCTTTTTGGTCATCAACACATAGAGAAATTCAATGCACATCTCAGACACTAGTGTAGGTGCATTGTAGTCAACCTTTTGGGTTGTAGTCTTGCATTTCTATCCTAGACAAAGATTCTTTAGAAATAACTCACTTGGTTTGAAACTTAAGGCTTTTCCAAGTGTTTCCTGACAATAAAACAACTCTTTTACTAAGTATGAATGCTCGGAAAGGAAATCAAGCTCTAGGAGTATAACCACATAGATTCCAACTTGTTTAATATCTCAACATCACACCTGATGAGAGCGCACACCTATTAGGATGTGGGTTGACTCGTAGATCGAAGGATCATGCACTAACAGGCTAGAGTGTAAGAGCTGAAGATTAACTCAACACCCAATACCACCTGCAAAAACAATGAAAACCTTCTACAAGAGGGTATGCAAGAATATGAGCTTGCTTGATACTAAGACCTATCAAAATGATGATGAGGTATGAAGTATGTTACAAAGTGTAGAATGACCTTCCTTATATAGGCAAGGTGAGGAATAGGATTGAACATGATTGTGACATGTGTCTTAATCCTATGACATGAGATGACTAACAAACTAACTACGTAGGAAATGATGCATAAAGCTAGATAAGATAAGTTCTAGAAATGGCAACTAAGACTTCTAGAAAGAATCTTATATCCTAAGTAAACTTAATCATGTGAATAAGTCCCCTAATTACCTAGCGAGTTAAATTACTAGGTATAAGACTTTAATTAACACCAACATAGAGAGTTAGGGGAACCCAAATGCATATCCAACTCACTCTAGGCTAGTCTTGATTGTCAACACACAAGTGTCTAAAATTACAAACAATCCAAGACATTGTTTAAGTCTAGAGGTAGGACAAGCGGAACATTCATGAGACTTTGTCAAATTTGTAAACACACAAACATCAATTCCCCTATAGAAATTTGTACACACATGTGACAAGAGTGGTAAGTAAATTAGGGGTACAACCACCCTAAGTGATATTATTTTCAATCGTTCATGGTACATACCAATTACATCGTATATCATAGTATAAATTTTTTCCACATTAGTTTATATGTTCATCCTACAAGAATGAGAATCTAGGATTCTCTAATTACTTTTTCACCACATAACAAATGTGAGAAAAACGATATAAAATGCTATGTACATTTGACACCAATGTTGAGATGCACAAAAAACAAAGATAGAGCTCTTGCCACTTGTGTGGGAGGATTGCAAAGCAACTCATACAAGTTCAAATAATAAATTACAATTTATTCTCTAAAGAAAATAGGCTTATGCATCATAATGCCAAACATAACAAATAATGCTAACAATCTCTCAAGATGAGATGCAAAACCATCTTGAATGGAGTGATATAATCATTTACAATGGGTCTCTTCCCAAACATGGATGGATCATTAAACATAAGAGAGTTCAATGATACTTGAATAATCACTTATTACAATGGTTGCAAAGACCGAATTTACAATGTTCAAGAATCTCACAAGGAAGAGATATGAGAAACATGATGCTATGAGAGTCCAACATGCCTTCCAATGAACATTCTCCAAATTTGTCTAACCCCAATTGTGGTTCAACACCACCCAACCATGTGTTAACATTAGGTCCACTCCTCTATCCTAGGAGATGGTCGATTGGGTACCAATCGCAGTATGGCAACACTCATGCCTGTCCAATACATGCAAAAATATACAATAGGAACACTTATGCCAATCAAAATTATGAAAGGAATGCCAAACAATAGACAAGGATGAGGGTTCTTCACTCCAATGCTTATATGAGGTGTCTCAACACATTTTGGATAAAAATTCTGATGAAATAATAGGAAGAGTGTCTCAAGTGTAAACCAAAGATTGTTAGCTACTATGGTTTTTCAATCATGTAGGTTGTTGAGTGGTCCAATCCATGATAGGGATACCCAATGGCATTCACCAAGCTCAATGAGTTGCAAAAAGTCCTAATATTCTAAGTCACAAATCCTCTCAAGGCATTCAACACTTGGTGATGGTGTCTCTTGATTATGGGTACATTTTGTTCAATTCCCATTGATTTTTATTTTTCAAGTTTCATTAAACTCTCACTTGGCTTGGTCCATGAGTTCCTTTTAGACTCAGGCATAGTGGTGAGAAGCCAAACCTTCTTTACTTTATACCTCAATCCGAAGTGCTCAACAATCCAAAATTACAATTTGGCATGGCACAAAAATCAATATAAAAGAGTCATGACACTTGGGCCTATTATGCATTATCAATTTATCACAAATCAATAGGGAGACTTCTCATCCCACAAATTAAACAAGATAACATGCCTTGAATATATCAGTTTTTCAAAATTTTGAAAAACACACAAATTAAACAAGATAACATGCCTTTAATATATCAGTTTTTCAAAATGTTGAAAAACATAAAATGCCCAAATCCACCATTAAAGAATCTCAAGGAACTTTCAATTTTTGAACTTTTAAAATACGCATTTTTCAAATTTCAAGCATACACTTAGATGCCTAAAATGCACAACTACAAGCTTTTCAAATCACATAATGATTTTGGGAAAATTTTGACATAACTTTTCCTCTTTTTTAAATATTTTCAAATTTAAACAAAACCTACAATCTATCATTACTCCAATGAACTCAATCTTTGAAGCAATCCTATGCAATGGAAGCCATATGCATCCACTTATTGTGTGCATGGCAATGGATAAATTTCATTTCAAATTGCATAAACAACAAAGGAAATTACCTCTTCACACAAGCTACAGAAATCAAGAGATCTTAACTTTTGGAGGAAGAACACGACAATCAATCCTTTATAAACTTGCAAAAAATCCCAATCTAAGTCCAAGCAATTCTAATCACTTCTTTTCCCCAATTTTTTTTTTTTGCAAAGGAGGATAGAGAGGTTTTGAAGCCAAAAATGTAATGTGCCCCTAAAATGTCTTTTCTTTTCCTTTTGTTCAAAATTCCCTAAAGCTTGTCTAATTTTTCCCTCCTTTTCACATTAGAGCTAGACATTTCGAAAATGCTTTTTGGAAAAATACATATTCCAAAGATATTTTCCCCACAATATTTGAAATAAGGCTAATGCATTACACATAGCATATAATTAATATTCTCCATTAATCCTTGTCATTTAAATTATATTTCCATAGCACAATTAAACTCACTTTAATTTTCTTTCCACATGCATCAATACAATGCAATAAGCCTTTCTTCAATAAGGCACAATTAATTATCTTTTCAAACCAAAGTATATTAAAAATTTCCGCAAACAGCACATAAATGGGTTTCAAAAGTTAATTTAAATGCAATGCAATAAGATAAAGTAACTGCATGCAAATGACCCACTCACTTTATCGGTTTAAACAAAACACATGGATTTGAAAATTGTCACCAATTGATATCTAGATTTTCATAGGGATTCACAAGACTCATCTTGCACTCAAATCGAGTGAAATAGAGGTTAAACAAACGTGTTTTACGAAATATGACCATCTCCAATTAACCACCATTGCAGAACTTTGTACTTGCACATCTAGATGAAACATTTGCCACTTGTACCATGTAAAGATAGTTGAAGCATAGCATAAGTCACTGAACGTGATATAAATCATAACGTAGTATCAAATCATCACATCTGATTGTAAATCATCTATGACTAGCATGGTCCAGATAACAAGATGCATAATAAACAATATCCACAAGGCTGGACTAGATATAAATATCAACGCCGCCTATAATAATATAGTGAAAATAATGAAGCTGAAATACTGTAATTGTCCAAACATAAAACATCATGATGTATGCATTCCATAATGCCGTGGTTTCTTAGAGCACTTGAATTTTATTTGAATTCACTTCAAATCTTTCAATTCAATGCTAAAAATGCAATTGCAATGTGTACTCATGCATATAGAAGTTGGAACTGAGGTGGAAAAGACAGTAGGAAGTTGAAAAATGTAGAATTTGGAATACCATCGACTGTTTTTTGGAGCCCTGATGAAACCACTGCTTTGTGCAGACTGGCAGTTTTGTAAATACCCTAGTGGTTACAAAAGTTCACTGGTGGTTGTGAGGCCGCTGCTACTAATCCACCCCTTTGACAAATCTGCCAGAATGAAACTGCCCATTTGGTGTCTTCTTTGTCCTCCATCTTTTTGAACCAATAACTTTTCCATATAGACTCAAAACAAGGTGCAGTATAACTTTTTGAGAGTAATCTGTATATGTAAAAATGTTCAAGTTTGGATGCTACCAAAATACAGTTTTTGGCCTTTCTTCAAATGGAGTCATGGTGTGATGAACTTTTATTCCAATTTATTTATGGATAAATAATTGAGATCTCTCAATACATATAGTAAGTAATATATCATCTTCCCAATTTCACAACAGTTCCATATACGCATTGCATTAAACTCATTTCAAAAATTTCTGTGGCTTGAAAACACTTAGTTATTCCAAATAAGTGTCAATTAAAGTCTTATAAAGGTTTTTCATGCCAGTAAAGCAGTATTTGAACTTTGTTTTCTTCTCTACCTAACTACCTCTGGAGCGTCCTTAATAATTTGCAATACATTCTCTTTTAGTGATCATGCTCTTAGATTAGTTGATGATTGGCAATCTGGTGTGTAGGTTTTAGTTTTATATGTTTACTTATTGACTTGTCAGTCATGTCCAGCTTGTGTAATGTGATATATCATATGCATACATAACTTTCTTCAAATATGACTGTTTCTGTCATGTTCATTAATTTTCTAAGAAAAGCCAATGGCTGTGTTATAGGTGAATTTTTCTATTTGACTCTTACTTATGTGTAAGTTGCCTTGTATGTTATGTTGAATGGTATATTAGTTAATTTTTTCCTTCTTTATGTGGTACCGTGGTCTGTAGCATCACCTAATACTTTTTTTTTGGTCTCGAGGAACTGATCTTGATTAGCATTTAAGCAGGTCAACTGGATCTTATCATCTGGCTTGTACAGTTCTTGATTTTTGGGTTTTGCCCATGAGTTGCCACATCACTTGTTTTTTATTCAAGGCAAATCATAATCTATCTTCTTTATTATTACGAAGAAGCTGAAGTTAAATTAACATTTTTATTTCATAGTTGGTTTTGTAGCTATGTGTATTGCCTGCTTGGATTTTGTTGTTCAATGATTTGTTTTTGTTATCCTTTTACACTGAAACACCAAAAGATTGATAGTAAAAGACCATCTTCTGACATTAGCAAAGATCCCTGTGTTGGCAAGAGGAGATTTACAGTCTGTGTGATGTTTGCAGAAATACAAAAAGAAAATTTTGTATCCAATCACTTATCCTTTTGTCATGTATATTACTGCAGGCTGCCCTCATGGAAAAACAAGGCAGTCAAGGAGGAGAATCTGGAGTAGATCAAGCTTATATTGAGGTCTGTCCTTTTATAGAGTTTGATGTCCTTCTTGATAAAATCATCGCCTTTTTCGTTTGCAAATAGGATGTATATGATGATTTGATATGATATTTTTTTTAATCACATCTTATTGATTGCCATATAAAAAATTCAAACCCACTACTGTGGTCGGCCTATCATAAATATTCTTTTTGAGGCAAGATGTAAAACAATCATGATATATGATGAAAGATTAACTGAACATTTTGTTTAAGACAGCTATAGTTACTTGGAATCTGCCATCTAAGACAGCTATAACCATGGTACATATTATTGAGATTCTGCAAGAACATCAGATTGGCCGGCTAAGCTGGCAGCAGTGAGTTTCATTTATCAGAATTTTGAAGATTGGCATTATTTGTGCCAAACGCTTTTGGGGTTTCCACTTGAAGCTTCCTATGATCCATATTCAGAGAAAAACAGACATGCAAATAACCGAGAGAGACAGGATAACCAACCACCTTGCCTTCCCATGATGAAAACCGCCTCAGATAGTGGAAGGCTACAGTATCTCAAGCAGCTGCGCACAGGGCTTCCCATTAGATTCCTTTCTGCCAAACCACCCATAAATCCCATTTCCACACTCTTTCAAACTTGTTTCCCATAAAGGCTGGGTATGAGGTCAGAAGAAAAATGAATTAGAGGAAGGGGCTAATGCCAGAAACAAAACATTCTTGTCTGTTGTAGTTCTAGTTTCTTGCATAGCAGCAAAAATCTTTTGTTGAAAAAATCGGCAAACCAGAAGTATAAGATTTTTTGAAAAAATTGGGATTTAAACAGGAAAAAATGGGAAAAAATTGGATTTAAAAAAAATGTAGAAAAAGGGACAAAACCTTGTTTTTTAAATTTAAAGGCATTTACATAGCATAGAGACATAGAGAGCAAATCAAATTGAGAGTATAGCCAATTAATCCCAAAAATAAAAAAATGGCATTTCCTGCCAACTATTACTTAACTCATATTCAGCAGTATAATGACTGTAGCATGCCATCTTTATCTATGGCAGTCCTTGTATTCTAAACAAGTTGTCTGATGTATGGAACAAGATAATCCTTGATTGTGGCCTTGATTGTCAAGATGTAGAGATTTTGAACAGGGGATATGTATTTTGTAAATTTTGTAATCATGATTTATCATTGGTCTATTACTTGGTTAGACATAGTTTGATGGGGGTTTGAGGGGCACACCATTTTCATATTTTTTTTGAAATCCTAGATGGGCATGTCATATGGGGGACGTTTGGACGTATCCTAGCTAATCATCCCCTAATGTACCCTGCAAAGTTTTTGACGTCCTGGGGACGTTTCCTAAATTTTGACTAAAAAGGGCATGTGGTGGGGATATTTCCTACCTGTTCCCACATCCTCAAAACATGCCCTATAGGGGATGGGGTTATTTTGGTTAGAGGATGCATCCTTGGGGAGCACTGAATAAAACATTAGAATCTTGATATCTAAACATCAATCTGAAAAATGCTTTGAGCAATTTTTTAAACTTTAAATTTTAATTATCAAGTTAAAACTTAAAAAACTTTAATTTTCCCCGATTATGAAGTTAATGGTTGTTATCATCATCCACTAAGGCTTCTATTTGTATTGATACATGAAAATAATCAGGCAAAGATTATATTCGACAAATGTGTATCTGCATTGTTTAGCATTAACCACTGATTTCTCCTGGACTTTAATCTGTGCCATGCCAAGTCTGCTCTTATCTCTCCACTCTACAACTTGCCAATTTGTCATGAGGCAAAACCTGTCAATGAAAATGAGTTCAACAATTATTTTTTATTTTCCTGACGAATGCTTTCTTCCATGACAGATGTGAGGAAGGGAAGACAAATAATAAAATACAGATCAATAATGATTTGACCCAAATCTATGCAGTTGAATCCGAAAGAGCTATGGCAGTGTCATTTACTTGAAACTCTACTTGCTAAATTTCTTGAAACCCTAGCCATGCTGCCCTAGTAGTTCAAATCCTTGGATAGTGGGCTGAAAAGTGTATAAATTGTGTGGGTTAAAACAGACAAATTTTCTGTGATTTTTCCTTTATTTTTTCCAGATTTTAATGTGTTTACATGCCAATTTTTTTTTGAAAATTGTGGGTCAATGATTTTGCCAAGGGGGAAAAAATTGGCAAAAACCCGGCATTTTCTGATTTTTGCGATATTGCAATTTTTTTGTGATTTCTGCATCCATGCTTTCTTGTGATGCATTCGAGGTACCTCAACATCCATGGACAGATCCATAAATATTAATGGTTGAGTGGTAGGTTAGAAAAAAAAATGAATTAGAGGAAGGTGATAATTCCAGGAAGTTAGATTTGAAAAAAATCAAGAGGACAGTGACAGTGTTTTGAGAGAAGAGGGCATTGATATCTAATCCAATCCTCATAATTACCTATGTTTTGTCCATTCCTTGAGTGTTTTTTTGAGGTTTTTACGTATGGACACAAGAGGTGCTTCGGTGTTTTCACTTGAAACAAGGCATAACAAACATGTGATCTCTTGATCACACCTTTCTTCCAATGAGAGTGCAGGCAGGGACCAGAAAAGGCTCTCCGTACGGTGTTATTATAGGTTGGCATTATTTTATTGAGGCCTAGCCACATAAAAATATTGTATTTTAGCCAACTCTTTAGGTTCCATACACCATCCGAAATCTTTCTATCCTTGTTTGGCCTCCATACCAAGAGAATTTTATAGCCTTCTTTACCAGTTTATTTCCCATTTTCTTTTCAGCCCCAAACCAACTTGCCTTGCTTCTCATCTAGCAAACAAGTTAATATTGCCTTTCACAATTAGTTACCCATCCTAGTTGAATAAGGTTAGGACTAGTTGAAATTTTATTCTGGATTTTGAGAGATCCTTCCCATAATGATAATATCTTATAGAGATGTTCTTTTGTTGTCATTTTGATGGCAAGGGATAAGAGATATTAAGTTGGATTCTATTAGAACAACTGACGTTTCTTTATGGCTGATTTAGTCTTTTGATTGTTTAGCATTATGCATTGGATAGTTTACATTTTGAGTTTCTTGTTATACATTTTGCAGTTCACAGTTTGTGTTTTACATTTTAAAATTCCTGATTCTCTTTGTGTGCTTTTGTGTTGATATTAGATTGGTACTCCACTTAGAAGGGAAGGTTAGGACTTCATTTAAGGACTGAAAATAATTTTCACATGTATAGAGCAGAAGTAGTGGAAATAATTCTCACAGCCAAGGAAGGATTTGTTGCTATAATACAAGTCATTGAAACAAACACTTTTAAGAATTCCACTTCATTCATGAACAAGTGTACAAACCCTCCCTAAATCTTATTTTTATGGCTTTGTTTTGAGTTCGAAACATAACTTTCATAAATTCATTAGACAAGACTCTTAATTGACCAATCTATTTGGTGCATGCCTTGCATATAGTGCCAAATGGAATTAATTTGACGACAAATCTTTATCTTCCAACATTCATTCTTGTAACTCTATTAATTTCACTACAAATTCTGATTTAGTCAAGGACCATTGGAAAAAAGGCAAAAAATGGGTAAATTGTTGATTTCCTAAATCAACAATAAATCCTTTTAATAAATAATGGAATTATGATATTATCTAATATCATTTAAATTGCAATAAGTATGACAAATTGTGATTAATCGGTGATTTTGGTACATTGGTGAAGATGCTACAATGACATTATCTGAATCTTGTGTAATTGTTAATCTGTGCACCTTCTTCTCCTCCTATGTAAAGAACCCTGTTGTGGTTCCCCAATTCCCTAGCATTAGAATCACTTTTTAGACCCTGATTTAGCTAACGCATGCAAAACCTTGCTCACATATATAGTGTCAATTTTTGTAAGGCATAAAAATATTTTCATGTCTTTTGGAGATTTTGTGGGTGAAGTTTGTTTCCATAACATCTGACCATCTGCTGTAATTGCCACCATTAATTTAAAAATGGTCCTTCAATTTTCCAACATGCTATCTTCATAACTCTCCTTATTCTAATCGACTGTCAAATCATTTTACCCCATGAAGTATTTTGAACCAGCTTCCTCCAATTTATTCTCCTTTGAAAAAATTAATGAGAAAGACTGCATCAAGCGTAGATTCCAAGACAGTCTATGGTGTGCTCAGTATTGTGCTTCAAACCTCAGTATTTTATATTCTCTTTAATGAATCGAGCTTTTGATACCCTAATTTAGATCTAGATTTGAAATTCTAAGAAATTGTTGATTTTTAATAGCTTATTGTGGCTTTCATTTGTAATGTATATGCCATATTATAACTTAAATTGTTGATACTGCTTTAGGTTCCTTCTTTCTCTTATTTCATTTTGAGAGTTGCTTTGTGCAGGATGAAGAAATTGTGAAGGCAATGGCTCGCTTATTTGCTGAAATGGGTGACTGTTATGTTGAATTAATTGCAAGTGGTATGACACTATAATTTGAAGAATTGCGTTCTTTTAACTATCCAGTTGTTTAATTTTTTTGAGGAATGAAAGTGACTGGTAAAATTATTACTTCCAAAACTATGTTTAAAGGAAAATTGCTCATATATACTGGTGGATTATCTTGGTTCTTTCTGATTTGTTACCATGCTTTAGGTTCAAATGAGTCAATGATGATAATTGAAGCTTTAGTGGAAGTTACATCTCACCCAGAATATGACATTGCTGCTATGACATTCAATTTTTGGCACAGTCTTCAAACTGTTCTAACAAAAAGGTAACTAATGCAAGACATCTTAACTCAACTGATAGCGGAGTGAGGGGCTTTAATTTAGCACATAGAATTGAAAGTCTGCTCGATGTTATGTGCTACTGAACATTATAATAATTTTGTAAGATATTAAGTTATTCTTTTTCTGTCATATGGAATGTATTTAGAATATGTTTTTATTAGTTTATAAATTGTATGTTTAGTTCAACATATGTTCTGACTGACTTAATGACAATACACAGGGAATATTATACATCATTTGGAAATGAAGCTGCAATTCAAGCTGAAAAGGAGAGGAGGTTGACAATTTTTCGTCCAACATTTGAGTTATTAGTATCACTGGCAAGTGAACCATAACTTTTACATGTTTTCTTGTCTACGTGAGAGAAAACATTTGTTGTTAATAATATACATTTTATTTTGATGTACTTTGGTTGTTGAGGGGTCTTCAAAAGGATACATGTTTATAATTTGTATTTCCAGATACTTTGCTGATAGAGGGCTTATTTTAGATAAAATTAAATATATCCCTGCAGGTTAGCTTTCGAGTAATGTATCCCCAAGGTTATGAACAATTGTCCAGGGAAGATCTTGCTGATTTCAAGCGAACCAGATATGGTGAGAACATTATTTTCTGTCCATTTTTGCTTTTCTTTATTATTTCAATATTGTGACTCTGTTACAGTGGGAATATTCTCTGACGGACAAAAGCTATGAGAAATGAGTCTTCTGCTCTGGGTAGCTGGAGAAGAATTTCAAATGTCTGCTAAGCTTTCATTTAGGAGTTTGGTTTCCTTTTCCACGTTTGTGAATAGCACATGAGTTACATAGTTCAAGCACTTGGCGGGTACTCATTAGACTCGCATGTTTCTGCAGCAGACAGGTAACACAACATGCTAGTTACTCAGCATGTCTCTGTTGAGATTCACTCAGACTCAGAAAATTTGACAAGAGAACTCAAATGTTGAAGAAAACCCTAATCTTTTTTTCTTTTTTTCAAAATGTGTCATTTGTCTTCCACAATTTGGATCTCAATGACATGAATTGATTGTTGGGTGATTGGAAGGAATTATCAACTGTATCCCAACAAGTAACTTGCCCAGGGCCTTTCCCTCGGACCCTTGGAGGAGTACGGCTGCACCTTGACCCTGTTGGGGGTTGACTTCCCCAGAATCCTTCTCTGATTTAAGTAGCAACAAATTAAATATTTTTTGGAGTACACTGGATTGAAAAACAATTTTTTTCCCTTTATTCGGTTTGAAATAACAAAAGCAGCATTTCCTCCCTGTTTTTATCTTCAGCATTTTTTAGTTTCCAAAAGTCTTAACTATTAAATCCTGAGTAATTGAATCCCATTTATATTTCTAGTTTGCCAATTGAATCTTGATTCCGATTAATGCTACAATGATCAAAATAGAGTCGTGTTCTTTAAATTCATTCTTTATTCTACTCATGAATTATTTAAGTCTATTTTGTGTATTGATATATTTGTTGTACCCAAAATTAAAATT
Source organism: Sequoia sempervirens (assembly GCA_007258455.2). Taxonomy (NCBI): domain Eukaryota; kingdom Viridiplantae; phylum Streptophyta; class Pinopsida; order Cupressales; family Cupressaceae; genus Sequoia; species Sequoia sempervirens. The sequence goes on from VDFB02105785.1 coordinate 319,967,464, forward strand.
TTTGCTTCATTAAGGCATTTTGAAAAGGGTAAAAATTCTTGTAAAAATTATCGTCAAAAGTCAAAATTTCTAAAAGTAGAAAGTTTCTAAAAATAGACTTGAGTCAGGGTTTTCTAGGTTTCTTCTCAAATGGATATTGGCAAAACTTTCTAAAAATAGAATTTTTGTTTCCAGGGCTCAAACTGATTTTGATTGGTTGAATACTTCCCGATAAGGCTGGTCTAGTTAGAATCATCAAAAGATTAGTATTTCTTTGGTGGGTCTATTCTGCTTTTTCAAAAGGTAAAATAGGAGCTTCGAGGTGATCAATGGAGGTTGGTCAACTCCCAGGTGTTAGATTCAAGGTCTCAATGCTGCATAGATGATGTAAAATGGCGAAAGATGCTCGAGAAATGGTGAACAGAGGAGGGGAATCTAAAAATAGTCAAATTTGCAGAAAATTTTCTAACATTGGAAATCCTAGGGGCCCCTGCTAGTTAGAGGCGCCTAGCATTTGTGAAATTCATAAATTTTTTTCTAAGTCTAGTAATCCTAGGCGCCCCTACCCAGTTAGCACTCCTGGCTTTTCATGCCTTAGTCAAAATATGATGAATTCCAAGGATGCAGCTGGCAAAGACGGTAAGTGAAGAACAAGCAAACAAGTTGAAAATCTTAAAAATGAAACTAACTATGGTGATCTTGGGCGCCCCTGTCTAGTCAAGGCGCCCAAGTGCTCTTGCCTTAGATTTTTTTCGTGTTTCTCGAAAAACGTGTAAATCTTCCCTATCAACCCAATTTAGATCCGGTCAAAAGAAGTTTTAGAGTTGGGAAAAGTTGGAGATCACCTTAGTTATGTTCAGGCTCTTCAATGAATCCATCATCCAATGCTGAGGATTAGTTAGACGACAGATATTGTAGATCGAACGGAGGCAGAAACATGCAAAACGAGGAAATCAAAAGAAAACTAAAAATATCAAAATTTTGGCTATCTGGAAGACTTGGGCGCCCCTAGCCAAGATGGGCGCCCAATTTCTCATGCTTTAGAATATTTTTCGCATTTTTTGGAAAACGTTCAAAACCTCTTCATCAGCTACATTTCGGCTTTTAAAAAATCGTCAAATGAAGTGATAAAGGCTAACAGATGGTACCATTCAACTCAGATATGAGCAGGCTTGCCAGGATGGCTGACTTCCAAACACTGTTGTTCATTGGTTGTCTAAAAACGAAGATCAAATAGGGGTCATTGCCTTCACGCGAAACGGGAAAAGTGAAAATTTGAAAATCTTAGAAAAATGGTTAAGTTTTGCAAGGTTGGGTGCCCTAGCTAGCCAAGGGTGCCCAAGGTTTCATGCCTTACAAATTTTTCAGGCTTCAATATGCTTTCTTCCGTTTTGGCCTCCGTCAGTAGTTTTCAGCGCGTGCAATCATGATCAAATGACGTTGGATGCCAGAATGAGGCTGGGGATCACTTCAGCAGTGTTAAACATATTTTATCAGTTGGCAGTGTTAGATTCCCACTTGACGAAGTTGGAGTTAGGTCTCGCCGAGAGCAGAAACAAGCAAAGATTGAAAAACGTGAAAAAATAGCTAACTTTGGAGGAGCTAGGCGTCCCTGTCCAGTCAACACTCCCAAGTTGTCATGCCTTAGCCATTTTTCTAGTTTCAGTCATTCATCGTTCGAAAGGTGTTACATTCAATGTTTCTAATTCCGGATTGGCTTCAAAGTTTTAAAGCTTGGAAAATAAAGCGTTTTTTCATCCTCAACATCTATTTAAGAAGGCTTTTGCATCCATTATTCACATATTTTGCAGGTTGGTGTCCAAAGGAGGAAAGATAGAATTTTCTCCACTTCAAGATTTGGAGGCCTAAACGTAGTTCTTTTTTAGTGTTCTTCGTGGATTTGGGATTGGGTAGCATAGAGGCATGCTTTTTCATGCATTAAATTTCTAGGGCATCACATTTTAGAAAAAGGTGGTCATCTTTTTCAATTTTCATTGATCTGGGTCCACTTGCTTTTTACTCCTCTTGAAGATTGGAAAATTTATATTTTCTAAAATCTGCTTTTTTCGTGCTTTTACGGGAATCCCTCAACTTTTTTGAAATCTGATCAACTAGGTCTCTCTAGAACATGATTCTCTACTAAACCCGGGTCTCAACTTTTCTCGAGAATATGCATTTTTGGAGAAAAATCAGCAATCTATTTTCAGCAGTTTGCGCAAAACATTTCTGAACATAGGCACGTTTATAGTCAAAATTCAAGATTTTCAGCATGCAGTATTCTCCAATAGAAATCAGAACGAAATTAGTGTTGTACAATAATTATTTGAAAACATTTGAAACTAATTTGCATCATGTAAGTCTAGTGCTTGATTTGCGTGCTTTGGAAGACATAGGAAACATTGCAGTCAGAAATCTTGGTCAATCCGGGTTGCTTGCAGCAGCCTCAATCTCCATCTCTGTGCAGAGCTTGGAATTCATAATTGCTTGTATCAAGCATTACAATCTATTTTCACTAGAAATCCAATCAGTAGATGGGCATACTCTTTGCAGCCTCAGGCCGGACGATGTAGAGAAATGTTTTTCAGTACCACCATGGACAAAAAACTTCGTCATCTCTATTGAAAGCTGTGAAAAGGTGTGGTATATGCAAAAGGAGAAATACCAAAAACGAGTTGCACAAAAGTGGCTGAAAGAGCAGCATAATACCTTGCCAAAGAATGTTGGGTGTGGTGAGTTCAAGGAGGAATTTGCAGTCATGATTACTATGCTCAGTTGAGTCACAGGACAAGCGGAGGCAAGTAAGTTTCAGCCTTGGATGTTTTACATCATCTCCCAAATTATTGACAAATCAGAGCACTCTGACTGGCCGGCTTTGATCAGTGATAGTCTCCACCGTCAGATAATGGAGTTTTCAAAGGCCCATGAGTTTGACATGATATCTTACCTCGTATATCTAATGGCCTTTCAAGGCAAGTTTAGAGGTTTGAGTGTCATTGGAACCTTGGGTGTTCAGCATGTATATCATCATTACCCGCAGTTGGAGTTTTCAGAATCAACACATCATTACAAGTGGGTAAATGATGCGTTCTTGATGCATACAGTGCGAGATTTGGACAGTGAGTTGCATGTACGAATTTCATCAAATGCTAGATCAACAATGGCGGAGTGGGTTGATTGGTTTATCCAATTTCCTACGTTCTCCTACATCAGGTTGTATGGCTTCTCAAGTAATCCAGTCATGCTACCAAGATATCCCACGGATGAGGTAGTGTTCATGGAGTTTCTAAGGCAAGTGTATGAAGTTCACACATTCTTGCATAACAGGTGCAAAGCTGCATTTAGTTTTTTGGTTGGGGTGGGCATCTATAGATGTAGATCATCAACTGATGCCAAGTTGATGGGCGATGAAATGTCAAAATTTGGCCTCAAGTTGTTGAATGAGAGGCATTCATATGATCCTCATGGTGTCTTTGCATCTCGTGTTGGTCAGAATCATGCCCATGTGCCTATAGTTGAAGATTTTTGGGCTAATTGTGAGGACGAGTTCAAAGTGCGCAGGCACAGTTACAACAAATTTACCATTCAACAGATGGCCGATTTCCTATCAAAGGATGTGGAAGGATTGTCCGATGATGATGGAGAAGTTCTGCTTCCCATGTCTGCCAAAGATCAGGTCGATCAACGACTACTTTCACAAGTTCATTGGTCCACCAAAGAGAGCACCTCAATTGAGGAAAGAACAAGTCAAATTCTCAAGAATAGCAGGATATTTCTGAGCAGTAAGAGAACGCGGAAGGTAGCTATTCTAGTTGCAAAGCTGCCAGTAGTATAGTCATCCCTACCTTCCTCTTCTAAACCAAAATGGAGAGTGAAGGCTATGAGCATTCCTCCAGAAGGTATGAAGATTAGTAGAATGTCGAAAAATTCAAGGAAAAAGGAGAAGTCTCCCGAGGGAATTCAGTAGGAACAGTTAGCAGATGCATCTGGAGTTCTAGAGGAATCAACGCCACAAGAAGAAGCAGTGCCGTTGTCATCGAAGTCTTCTCCCATTCATATAGATTCAAAACTTGAAGAGATCGATGAAACTGTAACCGAGCCTCCTGTTGATGCGTGTTTTATGACACACCGAACACTCTAGAATAAAGAGTCCAAAGACGCTCTATCCTCTCTTGAAAAACTACCTCTTATGCTAAGATTGTTAGAAAGGTCATACGGTAATTCCAATGTTTCGTTTGGGGGGATGGTCAAGCTCAATGGATGATGTGATATGCTGATTTCACAAAGGGACCTTGGATAATAAACTACTCAAAAGTAGGGATTTAGATTGATTTGACGTTGAATGCTCTTGTATTTTTGGGATTTTCGGTTTTGAGATAAAATAAAAGGAAAAGGGATGAGGGTTTAGAAACTAGACTTATGCTAAACTACTCCTATGAACTTAAGAGACAAATGCCGGATAGTGAAATTTAAACCAATCTTTGCTTTGCCAAGCACAATGACTACAACTAGACAAAGATGATGCAATCTTCAAATGGGATTTACGAATGATGTCCTATTACACAATACCACCATCAATTCGAATGATGTATATAGGTAATAGAATTCTAGTTAAGCAATTTCAAAGTTCAGACTAACCTTGCACATCAAATTGAAAATCATTCAATTGAAAAAGGTATGAACTAATTTCACTATTTTCAACACTATCAATCTTTCATTCATCTAAAAATTACTAATTTACTTTTATTGAAGAAATTATGAAACCATGCAAGCTCTCAAAATAACAAATGCTCAACTATGAATCAAATTATTATTCAAATAGCACTAGTAGCAACAATTTCACAAGTCTCTCCCTGAATGAATGAAATGCGTGGGGTTTATATAGGCACCCCAATTACAAAGCAACGACCCAGATTGATTTGAGATCAATGGCCAAGATTATTCCAAGAAACCCTAACCCTAAAAAGCATAACCAACTCCATGGACACATGGCACAAGTAGGACGAGCCACTTGGAGTGTGGAAAATAATGACACCTTGCAAATTACTCGAGCAAATGGGAATCCAAAATGCAATTCCCTTTGGCCTGCTCCCTGGCTGCAAATGCAAGAAATTTTGTTAACACCAAATCGAGCTCCTCCATTGATATGCTTGGCATAGAATCCAGTTGCACTCCCATTATGTCCAAGGCTTCAAGGCATTGAGTGAAAGTATTTTCCCATCTACCTTCTTGTTTCTGAAAGCTATCCATAAAGGTCAAAAGAGAAGACATATCATCAAGCTGATTTTCTGTGATAATCTGTATTTTCTTGAAGTAAATATTCATCACACTTTTCTTCAATCCTTCCAAATCCAAGCTATTTGCATCATGATGCTCTTGCCCTGTTAATCTTTCAAGAGAGGTGAGGATTTTAAACTATATTTTCCCAATTGCATTCCTTATAACAACACATTCTTCTTTCATTCCATCACATATCTTCTTCTTAGCCAACAAAGAATGATACCATCTGCTGAAATCATATGAGGCTCCTTCCTCAATAACACCTTCTTGGATCAAGATTTGCAGGGATACTTCCTTTAAAACCTTCGAACGGGGTATTACTTTGTTATTTACGTACTAGAAGTCTTCCCAATTATCTTCAATTTGGCCGATTTCAGTCATAAGCAAGGCTGATCTGTCATAAGTCTGAGCACACTTCCCCAAGAATTGTTCCATTTGCCTTGAGATATTGCTGATCCAACTCCTCGTTGCCTGGCTGGTGGTCCTCATAGCCTCGAGAGTGTCAATGGATTCCGGAGGGAGGAATGATGGTGGGATAAAAGTTTCACCTTCTTGGCGTAAGGGGGCTGTTATTTGCTGAATGAACTCCATTAGCCTCTTTAGACAACCTTTTCTGAATTCCTCCTTGAAGCAATCGGGTGATATACATGAGGAAGGCGTCATTGGTTATCTTATAATTGTCCTTATAATGCAACTGTAGCTGTGGGTAACACTCATACGCTTTGAACTGGGTATTTCGAAGTCCAACTTCCCCTTTGCAAATCAGTCCTCTGTACTTAGTAAACCGTGCCAGGATATAAACTATGTAGGAACTCATATAGGTCTTGGTCCTTTCCAAGTTTTTCAACTGGAAATCAATGTTATCACTTATCAATTTTGCCCAATTTATTGCTTCCATTCCCAATACGATCTCCTCTACGTATGAAAACATCCATACTTCGAAGAAAGCTCCCTGAGAAGTACCCATAATCCTGTTCAGCATGTGAATGATGTCACTGTATTCCTGTTTAAAGTCTGTGCAAATTAATCTCTTGGGCAGCTTAGAGCGATGCCTTTTTGGTTCTTTAATCCAGTTGGAATTGACTATGTCCATACAAGACTCTTTGGCTTGATCAAACATGGTTTGTGATTCCTCTCGGGTCCTGTTCAACATTTTATGACGACGAGGAATACCAAACACCTCTCTGACTGAATCTTCTGTGAAGTATGCCAAAGTGATCCCGTTAGATGCTTTAATGGATCTTGTCTGTGGATTGTATCTTCTGGCGCACTCAACCATCAGCTCACTGCATTGAACTACAGGTGGAAACCCTGCTGCTTGGTGAAGTCCGCACTTAACAATGTTAGTTGCAATAGGTGTGGGCATTTCATGCTGAGTACCAAACATCCTTTTCTTGTGTTGTATTGCATTGAACTGATCGAAGTTGGTATCTGCTACCTTCTTCCATTTTGACGATAGTTGGGATTCTGGATAGAATTCCCTGAGAACTTCCTTCACCTGGATTTTTCTAACTCCACCTACGTTTTTTGAAGTAGACATTGTGCCTGTACGAAGCTCGAAGTTAGAATATTTTCAAAATTTGCAAAAAGGCGATTTTATGGATGGAGAATAATTAAATAAATTAGTTTAAAAATTCTAGAACTCGACTGCCTAGGCTGGTTGGAGAATAAATTTCAATAACATAAGATTTTACCAGCCTTTATCTTTTAAAAGATCATTCAAAGAATTTTTAAATAATTTATTGGACTTTTAAAGCTGAAAATTGAAGTTTTTGTGCAAATCCAAGATAAAAATCTTTTTTCCTTCTTCAAAATTCGCTAGCTATGACTCTGCAGATGATTGAGAAATGTGAAAATAGAAGAAAAATGTCCAACCTTATACTCTGGAATCAATGTAACTTGCAGCTCAAGAAGAAAATAAGAAGAAGAAGGAGGACGCCTTTGTCTGAGAGAAGTTTGCCTGTGAAAAACTTAACCTGTGAATAATGAAAAATAAACTCACAAGCACTTCTTTTATAATAAAAAGTTTCCTTATTTGCCTGGGTCGACCTCTTCTCTGATTGGGTGCTTTGTTTTAAAACGCAAAAAGCAATCTTATCTTCTTTTTTTTATTTTTTCAAGGCGCCCTCTCTTGCTTGCTAAGTTTTTATAAAAACTTAAGTTATTTTGTTTCCCTTTTGCCTTTTAGAAAATTTGACTTTTAAGTGGACTAATCCACTTTTCAACTGGATTTTTCTTTCTACCAAGGTAACTCTTTTGCCTTAGGAAAAATTTCGATTCTCTCCTTGGAAATTCGACTTCTAACTGGAATTTTCCTCTTTTCAAGTGGATTTTAACTTCATCTTGGAATTCTTGAAGTCCAATTCGAATTTTTTACTTGCCTTAGCCAATTTTCATCATTTTTCCAACTGGATTTCGAATTATCCAATTAGATTTCCTTGTACTTGGCAAATTTTAGCAAGACTTTTCAAATGGACGAATTTTAACTGGATTTTTCCAAGGTTTAACTAGATTTCATTTTGATGAATGGATTTTTCAAATGGATTTTCAAAGATTCAATTGGGTTTCCTCATGGGCACACTTCTCCAGCCTTAGGCGAATTTCACCATAATTTTCCTGCTTTTTACGTTGATTTTTTCCCTCTTGAAGGTACGATTTTTCAATTGATTTTTCCAGATTTTGCATGCACTCTTTTTTGCTTTTCTCATCTCTGCATTCGCCTTTCTCATGATTTTTCCGATTTTTTAAGATTTTTTATTTTATTTTTGCCTGCTTTTCAATTCCAAAAGTGGAAACTTTCGACTCCACTGCCTGTGAGACCTAGCACTTTCTAAAAATAGAAACTTACTAAAAATAGAAAAAAGCAAAAAGCAACTTTCTAAAAATAGTAAATTCCAGATTGGCCCAGAAATGCGAAAATCGAAAAAAGCAAAAAAGCAAAAAAGCAGAATCCCTAAAAAATAGGAAGTGTCAGAATTGAGCGAAAGCATAGGCGATCCTCGTCTACCGGGTCTTCTAAGCACTTCTATGACGTTTGTCTTCAGTTTCAGGCCCAAATTCTCAACTTAGCTCGGGTGATGACTCCAGACTTTGACATGAAATTTTCAAGGCACCAGAGATTGTAAAATTGCTACTCAAAGCTAAACCCTAAGAGCAAACCAGCGAGGGTCCCCATTTGCAATGGGGCGATGTGTGAAATAGGTCACAACATCTGGCGACTCCACGTGAGGAATGTTTCTGAACATTCCTAAGATAAAGACCCATTCTGAATTTGGAATCTCTGACTAAATCAAACTAACTCATCCTTAGGTTAAAATTTGTACTCAGAAAGGAAAGGAATCTTAAATTGGATCGAAACACTTTTCTCTTAATCACAAGTGGGTGCAAATGCATTCATTTCCATCTCATAAGACCAATATGACTCTTTAGTTCCATCATGGTTGTTTGTGTATTTTGTCTCAACTCCAAAACATCCTTGGATAGAGCGTCGCTGCCAGCGAGCGTCTATAGCCCCGACGAGGTTATCTTCTATAATCTCACGGAGATTGCTCTACTTCCGGCGATTTATCATTATTTTGATTCTTTTGTGCACCTGTAGAGATGTCCGCACACCCAAAAGCCAAGTGTTTCATTCTTTCTTTTGGTTCATTTTGATATTCTTGATATTTTGTATACTTTCACACTTTGGCCTGTAAGCATCGAAGCTCACATGGGTTTGAGCATTATAGTGGCGCTGAAGTGAGACTTTTGATTATTTTTTGTAGTTTAGCCAATAACTTCACCTAGGAGACCATAATGACCCTGAGATTTCATTAAGTGTGTAAGATATGATGATTGTAAGATTTAGTGTCAAAACACAATAGATGATTCCCTTCTAACCAAGGTAACTCTTAACCTAGAGTCAAACTAGAAGGATTCAATCTCGGATTCCGAGATCCCTAACAAATATTTATCAAAGGAATGATCCGTTCATTACTTTGTGGAATAAGACCAGTGTGTGCTTGAATCTTTACCGCCCTTTTGCAAATGTGGATCCTCATTTATTCAAAACTAACCCTAAAGCAACAAACGAAAGCAAACAAAGCAATCTAATCTAAGAAAACAGGAACAACTAAACTAATGCACACCAAAGCGAGGGAAACTAGACTAAAGCAAAACCCAACCGAAAAGAAAGCTAATCTAACTATATACAAGAGCAAGACTCGTGAAGAGTCTAGGACTGGAAGTAATGTTTGAGAAATTGTCCATTAACTGGCAATGGGACATCTTCTCCGGTCAATTTCTTCAGTCTGAATGCATTGTCTCCTAGAATTTCTGCAATCTGATAAGGACCCATCCATAAGTTGTCGAATTTGTCATGGTCTCCTTTACGCTCGTGGGCTTTGTCCCAGCAAAGGACTAAATCAGAAATTCTAAATGCTTTTATCCTCGCTCTCCGATCGAACCATCTCTTCACAATACTTTGATGTTTTGAAAAATTCTCCAGTGCCTGATCTCTTTTCTCCTCCAACAGTAACAACTGTGACAATCTGGTTTTGACTCTGTCCTCCTGATCCAAGCACTCTTGCATGAATTGCAACGTTGGGATCCTTAACTGTATGGGAAACACAGGATCTTGTCCATATACCAGAGGAGGAAGGAAGAGGAGGAAGCCTTCATATCAGTTGAACTTTGCCGCACTTGATAGTGTCTACCAAGACACATTGGCCAAGAAACCTAAGAAGCAAGTTCACATGGAGAAGAATTCAGATGGCGAGATTATCATTGAGACTGCTACACGTCCGGAGGATAAGAACATTGATGAGGTGGAGGTTGATGACTTCATGGTTGTCAAGGCCAATCTTGGTAGAAGCACTTGACATACTGACGTGAATCTCTTCGAGGTTGCAGTAGATAATTTGAAGGAAAGAGTGTTCAAAGATGGAGAAGATAAGGCAGCCCTCAAGGCCTAGATTTGATAGCTGTGGCAATATGTTTCTAATCTCCTTCATGACACTTGATAGGCTACTCTATTGCTTCCATAGATTCTGGAGTCCCTAGCTGATTAGCATCAGTTGAGTCAGTTGGTCATATATGGGAAGCATATGCGAGATTGGATAGAGGAATTCATCATCAGTGACAGATTTGTACTTGTAGAGATGCACTAGTTGAGGTATAATGCCCATGATCTTCGTCAAGGGATTCAAGGGTTTGAGTAGTGTATGGTGGAGGTGAAACCAATGCATGAGATCATCATTTTAGATTTGAGGACGACTTATGATTCAGTCATCACAATAGATTATAGGAGGAAGATTTTTGGTTGGAGAGAACAACACCTCTTCAAAGTGAAAACCTATGAGAGAATATTTGAAGAACTGGCTGAATATAGACAAAACGTTGTTGATGTCCTCAAGTTCATAAGCACATTTGTTTCACAGATCCCTTGTTGATATCATAATGATGATGGAACTTTCATTGATCTTAATGAGGTGCAAATAGAGTTCCAAAATCTCGTCCACAATAGTTTTAGCAGTGATCCTGTTGCCGACAAGAGATGAATTATGTTGCCATGATGTCAGCAAGATTTGATAAAGCAGCTGAACGGGTGAAAGATTCTCTGAGTTTGATTGTAGAATGGGAGAAGATCCTAGAAAAGCAGAATATTGCTCTAGATAGTATCAGTGCTCCTGACAAAGAAGCAGTTACCAGCAGAGGCAGTTACCTACTTTTTGGCGGATATAGCTTCCCAAAATATCAATGGATGAGTCATCTTTTTGGGACAGCGAAGATTTCCAAAGATAGAATTAAAGCAACAGTTAACTAGATGCCTTTTTTCAAGTTTTCTTGCTATTCTTGTCTGATGCTTATATATTCTTTGTGAAATAGGAAAAATCAAATGTAATAGTTGGAACTTTCCTTGCCTTTTTTTTAGCAAGTTGTTAGTTAGTTGTAATGTTTTAGTTTTAGAAATAAAGCTTGCGAGTTGGCAAGTCTAGTTGTAAAAGCAAGGAGATTTTAGGGTTCCCTACTCCTTGTTTGTGTATAAATAAGGGCAGCCTTGCCCATTTCTTTTCAACTGTTATTGTGATAACAAATTGTTGAGCCTACTTTTGCCTGCAACTTTGTTATTCATTGTCTGTTCACTTTGTGGAAGAGCAAGTTTGCATGCCTGCCTTTTGCTGCAAATCATTGTTCAGTTTATGTGTAATTTGTGTCAAGTGTAATCTGGTTGATCGCTAAACTGTAAGCTTGTTATTGCTACAAATTTGCTGTCCCAGAAGTGTAATTGTTGTTAGAAATTTGAGGAAGGAAATCTTATGCTTACTTTGCTCTAATCTATTGTCTTAGATTTTGTTTTATGTGTTTTGCTTATATAATCTTTATTTCAGCTTGTATCTAAAAGTACAATGAGTCTTTAGGTGTGGGTTGGAAGTGAGTTTATTTGAGTTTCTGTGTTGAATCATTCCTTGTTTACTTCTAACTCTCAAGCTTTGAGTTTACTTGAGTTGCTAGAAGCGTCATTAGTTTAGGCTTAGTTGTAGTTGAAGTTTTGGGAAAGAGAAAATCTCAGCTACGTCGCGAAGAGTTTTATAACCTTGTGCTCTTAGCTGAGAACAAAAAGATTGGTAATAGTTTAGATTTCTTTCTTTATGCATCATCAACAAAGAGGGAGCTTCTTCTCCTAATTTGAAGAGTAGTTCAACTGTGCATAGCTGTCCGTTTCTAATCCGCATTCTAGAGGTGCGAATTGAAATGCCAACAGTTTTCTGGTGCCCACCGCAGGGCATGAGGCACAAAATTTCAAGAAAGCTTACACTTTATGTCACGGGAATGACCATTCAACGTCCTACTGCTCCTATTCAAGAACCAGATCTTATTGCCCCTATTATCTAGCCAAATTTTACGTGGATTGAAGCAAAGCAAACAAACATTATCAACAGCCTGAGGAGTTTCATATTTGAGAAGAAGGAAGCCCCTACTCAGTGGAGAAACACTACTAGTATTCTTGACGAAGAAGAACAAAAAGCTGACATTGCAGTCGGAATATCAGTATTACCACCTCCCGCGTGGCAATAAATAACTTTGACTTATAGGGCTTATACAAGAAGAACCAAGGGCGAAGTTGGAGAGTCATCCAATGCAGTTCCTGAAGCCAAGGAAGAAGTACGTGAAGTTAAGCAAGAAGAACCTGTGATCCAACCAAAAGGAATGGGTGATAACAACAATGATGCTAATAATGCTAATCGGAGACGTCCACCCCCATTACCTTGGGGTAACAACATTGGACCCTTGGCTTTGGAGGGAAATCATGAATTACCTAAAGGGTCAAGGAAACATTTTCCCTCGTTTCACGGCGATGGAACTCAACACTCGAATGAACATGTTTTTGCTTTCACAACAGCTTGTGCCATCTTGCATGTGGGACATGAAGACATTGTTGTGTGTCTCTTCGTAGAGACCCTTGTAGGAAATGCTGCCGACTGGTTCAATCATCTGGAGCTGGGCATTATTACAAGTTGGGCAATTATGAGCAAGAAGTTTTTGGCAAGATTCAAGCCCGCTGAAGATAGTCACCGGTTTTCTGCCCAACTTTCAAATTCAAAAATGTAGGTCAATGAACCTACGAGGGAATTTGTGGCAAGGTTTAATCGCTTGGTCACACGTCTTTCTAATACACTCAATCTGTCACCAAAAATTCTGTTGAGCAGTTTCATAAATGCTCTTCCATCTGAGATAGTCTTTTTCCTAAGATCGGGTAATGAAATAGAATTATAGACTGCACAAGAAAATGTCATTGAGATTGAAGATAACATGATTACTTCTAGCAAGATGAAGACAAATTCTATCAGGCCTTTGGTTCAGAGTTTTGCAGACCCCCTGTTACAAAAGGTAACTAATGAGATGACTATCCTCAAGAGGCAGTTGCCTACTCAGCGTGCACTGCCTGCACCAGCACCACCATATCAACCTCAGCAACAGTATCAACCACAACAGCCGTACCAGCCAAGGAAAAATAATTTTCAGCCTTAGAACAATTATAGGCCACGGTTGCCAGCACCTCTATTACACAGGCAGATGCTAATAATGCTAATTGGAGATGTCCACCCCCATTACCTTGGGGTAACAACATTGGACCCTTGGCTTTGGAGGGAAATCATGAATTACCTAAAGCGTCAAGGAAACATTTTCCCCGGTTTCACAGTGATGGAACTCAACACCTAGATGAACATATTTTTTGCTTTCACAACGGCTTGTGCCATCTTGCATGTGGGACATGAAGACATTGTTGTGTGTCTCTTCGTAGAGACCCTTGTAGGAAATGCTACCGATTGGTTCAATCATCTGGAGCCGGGTATTATTAAAAGTTGGGCAACTATGAGCGAGAAGTTTTTGGCAAGATTCAAGTCCGCTGAAGATAGTCACCGGTTATTTGCCCAACTTTCAAATTAAAAAATGTAGGTCAATGAACCTATGAGGGAATTCATGGCAAGGTTTAATTGCTTGGTTGCACGTCTTTCTAATACACTCAATTCGTCACTAGAAATCTTGTTGAGCAGTTTCATAAATGCTCTTCCATCTGAGATAGCCTTTTTCCTAAGATCGGCTAATGAAATAGAATTACAGATTGCACAAGAAAATGCCATTGAGGTTGAAGATAACATGATTACTTCTGGCAAGATGAAGACGGATTCTATCAGGCCTTTGGTTGAGAGTTCTATAGATCCCCTGCTACAAAAGGTAACTAATCAGATGACTATCCTTAAGAGGAAGTTTCCTACTCAACCTGCACTGCCTGCACCACCACCACCATATCAACCTCAGCAATAGTATCAACCACAACAGCTGTACCAGCCAAGGAGAAATAATTTTCAGCCTTACAACAATTATAGGCCACGGTTGCCAACACCTCTATTACACAAGCAAATGCTAATAATGCTAATCAGAGACGTCCACCCTCATTACCTTGGGGTAACAACATTGGACCCTTGGCTTTGGACGGAAATCACAAATTACCTAAAGGGTCAAGGAAACATTTTCCTCGGTTTCACAGCGATGGAACTCAACACCCGGATGAACATATTTTTGCTTTCACAACGAATTGCGCCATCTTGCATGTGGGACATGAAGATATTGTTGTGCGTCTCTTCGTAGAGACCCTTGTAGGAAATGCTGCCGACTGGTTCAATCATCTGGAGCCGGGCATTATTACAAGTTGGGCAACTATGAGTGAGAAGTTTTTGGCAAGATTCAAGCCTGTTGAAGATAGTCACCGGTTATTTTCCCAACTTTCAAATTCAAAAATATAGGTCAATGAACCTACGAGGGAATTCGTGGCAAGGTTTAATTGCCTGGTCGCACGTCTTTCCAATACACTCAATCCGTCACCAGAAATTCTGTTGAGCAGTTTCATAAATGCTCTTCCATTTGAGATAGCCTTTTTCCTAAGATCGGGTAATGAAATAGAATTACAGACTGCACAAGAAAATGCCATTGAGATTGAAGATAACATGATTACTTCTGGCAAGATGAAGACGGATTCTATCAGGCCTTTGGTTCAGAGTTTTGCAGACCCCCTACTACAAAAGGTAACTAATGAGATGACTATCTTGAAGAGGCAGTTGCCTAGTCAGCCTGCACTGCCTACACCAGCACCACCATATCAACCTCAGCAACAATATCAACCACAACAGTCGTACCAGCCAAGGAGAAATAATTTTCAGCCTTACAACAATTATAGGCCACGGTTGCCAGCACCTCTATTACACAGGCAGATGGTAAAATATTAAATGAATTAAACAATAAGCGAAACACAGTTATAAAGAATTACATATGTACAAACTTAGCAAGTTTCTAAAATAGAAACTACAGAAGATCGTGAGAACGATCTTACCAAACTATTTACAATAAGTTACAAGAATGACCATTAAATAAATATGACATAAGTATTATTCTAATATCCTCCCTTAATGGTCAATCTATCAACTACACCAAGAGACCCCCTGAATTTTACAAACTTATCTGGACTAAGGGACTTGGTGAGGATATTTGTTATCTGATCCTCTATCGGAACATACAACATCTGAACTGATCCGTCTTCAACAAGCTTCCGAATGAAGTGACAATGAGTTTCCACATGCTTGGTTCTTTCATGGAAGACTGGATTCTTGGCAAGTTTGAGAACTCCCTGATTGTTATAGAACAAGGGAGTCGGACCTGCTTGAGATATTTGCACATCTGCAAGTATTCGATGAAGCCAAACTACCATATGAGCTTCCTTAACTACTCCACGATACTCTACTTTTGTCGAGGAGAGAGCCATTGCCTACTGCCTCTTACTAGTCCATGTGACTGCACCAGATCCCAAACTGCACACATACCCAGACGTTGATTTCCTGTCATGAAGTGAGCTTGCCCAATCTAAGTCTGTGAAACCACTGAGTGTAGGATTGTGACTGCTAGTGTAAAGAAGTCCATAATCAGAAGTGCCCTTCACATAATGCAACACACGCTTTGCTACTACCCAATGATCAGCCTTGGGGGTTGTCATGAAGCGTGAAATGTAGCTCACTGCAAAACTGAGGTCAGGTCTAGTGGCAGTGAGATAGATGAGGCTGCCCACTAGTTGCCTGAACAAGGATTCATCTACTACAGATGAGTCTGACTTAGCTGACAACTTGAGCCCTTTTTCCATGGGTGTGGAGGCAAGTTTGGAATCTTGCATTTGGAACTTATCCAGTAGACTTCGACCATATTTGGACTGGGAGATGAAGATACTGCTCTCGGTCTGCCAAACCTCAACACCTAAGCAGTAATGCAAAAATCCCAAATCTGTCATGTCAAATGTGCTGCACAAATCCTATTTGATCTCAACAATCAAATGTGACGAGCTGCCAGTAATGATCAGGTCATCCACATAGACAACAAGAATAAGAATATCACTACCAGTATGTTTGACATACAAATTAGGGTCAGATGGACTCCTTTGAAAGCCATGTTTTGTGAGGTACTTGTCAATCTTGATGTACCAGGCCCGAGGAGCCTTTTTCAGGCCATAGAGTGCTTTTACCAGTCTGCACACCTTGTGTTCTTTACCGACAACCTTGAACCCTAGTGGCTGCGTCATGTAGACTTCTTCCTTCAACTCACCGTTGAGGAAAGCACTCTTAACGTCCATCTGATGGACTTTCCAACCAAACTGGGCTGCTAAGGCAAGGACGAGCCGAATGGTACTCATCTTGGTTGTAGGAGCAAAAGTCTCCTCATAGTCAATGCCTTCCTTCTATGAGAACCCCCTAGCAACGAGACGTGCTTTGTACTTGTCAAGGGTTCTGTCGGTTTTGTATTTCACCTTATACACCCATTTGCAGCTAATGGGCTTCTTCCCTAGAGGAAGACCAGAAAGGACCCAAGTGTGGTTCTTCTTAAGACTCTGGTATTCAGCCTCCATAGTGTTTTCCCACTTAGGAATTCCTTTAGCCTTTGAATATGTTTGAGGTTCATAGACACTGTGAATGTTGGCCATGACAACAAAATTAATTGTATGCTGTTGTTTTCTCTTGTGTCTGGATGATCTACCCTTAATGAGCTCATCATCATGAAGATCACCAATAGTCTTAGCCCACCATTTAGGTCGGAAAGTAGAAGTGCCAACATTAGATGTAACAGGAGGAGTTGGAACTGGGTGTGGATCTGGAACAGGTTCATCAGATGGAAGATCAATATCATCTAGAGGAAAATTAGGTTGAGCATCATCAAAGACAAAATCTTCATCATCCCTTCCATCAGGTGAACCTAAGGGAAGATGGACACCCAAATTAGAAGCCTTCAAAGGTTGATCCCCAAAATGTTGCACAAATGAGGAAAGGTGAAAAGGTCCTCATTCTTCATCAAAGACAACATCCCGACTGAAGATAAGACAATCGGTGTCTACATCAATCAACCAGTAAGCCTTATGGTTGTCACTGTACCCTGTGAACATAAGCTTTTGACTCTTGGAATCCAACTTTGAGCGCTTGGCATCTGGAATCCATACATATGCTAAGGAGCCAAAGATTTTCAAATGAATGATCCTAGGTTTTCAACTAGTCCAAGCTTCCTTTGGGGTCTTCCCCTTAACAACGTGGGTAGGAGACCGACTAAGGAGATAGACAACATTGTAAACTGCTTCTGCCCAAAATTTGTTATGAACACTCCTGTGTTGTAAAATGGAGCGGGCCATCTCAGTGATTTTACGATTGTGCCGCTCTACAACACCGTTTTGCTGAGCATTGTAGGTTGTGGTTAACTGGCGTTTGATTCCATGTGTATCACAGAAGTTGGAGAAAGCAGTAGAACAAAATTCCTCCCCATTATTTGACCTAAGAGTGATTATGCAACAACCAAACTCTTTTTCTACTAAGGCCTTAAAACTTCTGAAATATAGTAAACACATCTGATTTTTGTCAAAGAAAGTACACCTACATTTTATGATTGAAATCATCAACAAAAAGCAAGAAATACCTGCAACTGGTAACAAAAGGTGCATTCATTGGCCCACATACATCACTGTGAACCAACTGCAGTACCTTAGAAGCTCGCCATGAGTCACCATACGTGAACGGTGTCCTGCGCTGCTTCCTAGCCTGACAAGCTCCACAAATACTATGATGCTGAGTCTGGATGTCAGGTAAACCAGCTACAAGTCACTCCCTAGCTAGCTGAGAGAGATAGTGCACATTTAAGTGCCCATACCGCTGATGCCAAAGACTGGTAATAGCAGAATTTCTGGCTGCCACGGCTGACTCTGGAGAATCACTTGTATCCACAAGTCTGTATAGACCATGATCCTCAATACCAACAACCACGGTGGTGCGAGTCTCCCGATCAACAATGGAACATTTGTGTGCACTGAATACCACATCCAACTGAGGAGAAGGCCGCATGATTGACTGATAGAAAGAAGGTTTAGTTTCGTGCCAGGAACGTAGTAGACATTGAGGAATATGAGATTCCTCCCACCAGATTGAATCTGAACAACGCCCTTGCCGACAATTGTATACTCTTCACCTTCTCCAAAAATAACTGAGTCATTGAAGGGAGAAAAGTCTATGAACCAGTCATGCCGATGAGTGAAGTGTCGCAAAGCACTTGAATCAATGTACCAGGCAAAGGACTTCACATGATCTGCAGGTCTTTTAGCCATAAATGCACATAAGGAAGATTCCTTCTGCTCAGTGTGCTCGGCAACATTCGCTTTCTACTGAGACCCTCCCTGCTTCTTCTACTCAGAAGCTAAATGTTGACGACAATCCTTGTTCATATGACCATATTTGTGGCGATAATTACATTGAATGTTCTTTTTCTTAGGGCTGCTCAGAGGTTGACTTGAGCCTTTTTGCTACGAAGACTGACCTTTCGCTTTGTTCTTAGGTTGAAACTTAGCTGCAAAAGCTTTTTCTATAGAGGATGATGAGGCACTACTAGCAAACTGTTGTTTCCAGTGGTTTTGTTGCAAGAGGATAGTACAAAGCTCTGGAAACTTCAAATCAACATTAGTGGATGTAATGTTGAGGGTTTCAACAAAGTGCTCATATGACTTCGATAAACTTTTTAAGGTGATTACTACCATGTCTTCTTCCTCCATCTTCTGACCAATCGCCTCTAACTGATCACATATGTCCTGAATCTTTGTTAGATGCTCTTGCAAGGACATTCTCTCATCTATCATGATGGAGAACAGTTGGTTCTTTAGAAAGAATGCACGACTCTTGTCAGAGGTCTCATGCAAGGTTTTCAAATGCTCCCAAATCT
This sequence comes from Sequoia sempervirens, assembly GCA_007258455.2. Lineage (NCBI taxonomy): Eukaryota > Viridiplantae > Streptophyta > Pinopsida > Cupressales > Cupressaceae > Sequoia > Sequoia sempervirens. The sequence continues at coordinate 319,986,490 of VDFB02105785.1, forward strand.
CGACAGTTGATTTGCCAGATGGAACCTGTGGAAGTTGATCATCAGTAACTGAAAGCTTAATGAGCATCACCGCTTCACGATTTTGCTCATTAAACTTTTACTTGGTTTTATCTGTGATTGTGGGACGAGTAACATTGACTAGAACAATTTGATCAAGGCAGCGATATTCAAAGATGGTCATCATTCGTTGCTTCCAGGTATTATAATTTTTGCTGTTGAATCGCTGACTGCCTTCCAACATACTTTTGGTCAAACTCTTCATTTTGCACACTTTTCGAGGTACGAAAAATAAGACAAACTGAGAAGGCGATAAAACTGATTGCACAAAATCCAAGGTACAAATTCCAATGTACAGAGGTAGGTTTTGGCACAAAAATCAAGACAAATCCGTCAACACAAATTTCAAGGCATGGATTTCAAGACACTCAAAAAATTTGATGACTACCAAGAAAAGTTCTCAAAAAACCTAGAAAGAATCTAGAATCAGAAATTTTTTTTGACTTCAAATATGAGGTTTTTTTGAAAACCCTAGTCACCAAAACACCCATTTTTGAAAAAGAAACCACCAACAATCTGCTTAGAGGCATGATTTCTTTTGAAGAAAAATCTTCACAAAAACACGTCATAGTCATGCCCAACAAGTAGAAAAAATCTTTGGATTTTTCTTTTCAGAAAAATGCTTGCAACAATCACCAAAAATGCACTCAGAAGAAAAAATCGTGACCAGAAGGAATGGCAAAATTGCGTCACCCAGAAACAAGAAAAAATGGCGCCCAGATACACAGAAAAACACGACCTTAAATGGAGGTCTTTTATTCTGAAAATACGTGCTTGATCATGCCCAAAAACACCCAGAGACGCACAGGTTCATGAAAATGCGGGCAAAAACATCCGTCGCGGTCGTCCCTTCTTGAAAACAACTTGCAGAATGATGAAAGGTTGTCACAGGTTAAAATAGAGGTAGCATGGGTTTTACGAACACAATCCGCAAATACTCAGAAAACCCGTCGTAAGCAAAAGACAAGAGACGAAAGTCTAAGCAGAAGACAAGAGACGAAGATCAAATCAGAAACAAATTTTCACGATTTTTGAAGAATGCCGCTAAGACCCACGACACATAGAGAAAAACGACCTTCAACCTAGACCCTCAAGAAAAAAATTCAATGCCTGTTGGCATTTAAATTCGCACCTTTGGAATGCATATTTGAAATGGACAGCTATGCACAAATAAACTGCTCTTCAAATTAGGAGGGGAAGCTCCCTCTTGCTGATGGTATGAAGGAAAGTAAATTAAAACAAATTTTCCTATCTTTTTGGTTCAGCTAGAGCACAAGGTTTATAAAACACAAACGTCGCAGCTGAGATTTTCTAATTAAGAACTTCAACTACGACTAACTTAAGCTAAAGACGTTTCTAACTTTTCAAGTAATACGCAGAGCAAGAGAAATTAGAAATGAACAAGGTTGATTCTTTGACAAAGGCTTAAGAGAACTCTTTCTGAGCATACATCTACACACTTCAATGTACGCTGAAATTAAGATCACAAAAGCATAACACAAATAACGGAAATTTGAGACGATATACCAAGGCAAAGGAGGCTCATGATTTCATTTCTCAAACTTCTGGAACAAAGATTACACTAAACACATGCACGGAACAAGAAATTGCAGCTAAAGAGGCTTGCAATCTTGTTCTTACACAAAGAGAACAACAATTACAATAACTACTTGTTGGCTAAAAGAGACTCAACAATTCGCTATCATAAAACAATTGAACAACACTGAATAACAAATAGAAGGCACTTAGGCTTAGCGTTTTGTTATCACTAGCATGGTTAAAGAAAACTAATGAGCAAAGGCTCTTATTTATAGGCAAGCAGAGGAGTAGGGAACCCTAAAATCTCCTTGCTTTCACAATCTAGGGCTTGCTCAACAAGCAAGCTTTATTTCTAAATCTTGAAAGAAGATAACATCTAACACCTAAGAAAGTAGGAAAAGCAGGAAATGCCAACTATTACATTTATCTTCTTTCTCTTCTTCAAAGAATGGATAAGAATTGCTCCAAGAATAGAAAGAAAGCAGAAAGAAAGCTTCTAGAAGAAAGCTACTTTAAATCTCAATCATATCCGCTAAAAAACAAGAAACTGGGTCCTGATCAGGTGCATTGATACTACCTAAGGCAATATTCCGATTCTCCAAGATCTCCTCGCCTTCTATGATCAAACTTAGAGAATCTTCCACTTCTTCAGTTGCTTTATGAGTTCTATTCTTGAAAAACATTGCTGCCCGAAAAGATGACTCACTAATTGATAACTTGGCGGCTCTGCAACTTTATGCTTCTGACACTTCGCTTGGTTTCCAACAGAAGAGTATTGCACAACTCTTTTCCGATACCTTTCCTTTTCCTCATATCACACCTCTCGTTCTTTAGCTGAGATGATGAAGTTTTAACATTGCTAATTTGGTCTTAAACTCGAGGGGAGTGTACTCCATATTGAAAACCTTGAAGAATGACTGTAAACTCGCCTATGTTTAGACAAGTTTTGAGCAACTTTCTATTTTTAGAATGCTGGTTTTTCTTCGTCAAATGGACAATTTTTTTTGAATTTTTTTTTGGGATATGGGTTTTGCTCAGAATTTCGTTGCAAGACAACCCAGATCGTCCGTTTTTGAAAATTTTGAATTTAGACTGAAAAAGAAGCAAACCCTAATTTCTTCAATTTTTCACCGAAAAAGCTGGCACTGGGGTTTTGTTTAGAAAACAATTAGAAATGGACCTAGTTGATCAAATTTGAAAAATACTGATGGCTGACGGAAAAAGCAACAAACCCTAGAATCTGAAATTTTCTAAAAAAACCTGTGATCTGGGTTTTCTTCAGAAGATTGTTTTGAAAGGACCCAAATGATCAAAAATTGGAAACCCTGTAGATTTCACTGACATGCAAGGAAAATGCAGCTGCTGCAACTTGATGAATTTCCTCAAAAATTCTTCAGAAGAATGAGATGAAAAGACCCAAATGGCTGAAAACCAAAATTCTTTGACCTTCTCCTTCAAAAATTTGATCTTTTGGATTAAAAAAAGACATGAAAAAGCAAGGGCTTATGTTGCTAGTCTGAAAATTATTCATGAAAATCAGCAACCTTGAGCTCTTGAATCTTGAAATAAAACTCAAAGTTGCTGCTCCACTTTTTCTTCTTTGGACGCCACTTGCAAAAATGATGAAAACTAAATGGAAGAGATGTCTTAAATAGATTTAGGGCTTGAAATAGCTTTGCTTTCTTTTGTTTTAATCTTCAAAACCCTAAAACCAGCCTGTTCAATGAATTTGGACATTCCATTTTTCATCATGCAACTTTGAAAATTTGAAAATTTTGACTAAGGCATGGCAAGATGGGCGCCCTTCTTGGCTAGGGGCGCCAACTTCTCTCAGACTTAACCATTTTTTGAAGTTTTTCAACTTTTCACAGTTTTGACACCCTACTTGACCTTCGATCTCTTGCTTCCAGATTGATCCAACGAGCTAGCTGGATGATTCATCGCGTAGCCTGACTGATTCTGAGGAGATCACCCTTGAGGCACTTCTGGCTAAAAACTTCGTTTTGACCTTCAAATTCATGGGAGCCTATTTCCTCCAGGGGCTCTGAACTTTCACAGTGTTAGCCATTTTTGCATGATTTTCAAATTCTTTATTTCCCTTTGATCTTCTGATGAAAATTTGATTCCGGGAGCTACGCTGATCGAATTGACTGGCTGATTGCTTCGTTGGATAGCTTAACTGAATCAGACAAGTCGGTCTTGGAGGCTGTGTTGGCAAATTCTATCATCTTAGACCTCAAAAGTTTGGGCGCCCTTCTTCACCAGGGGCGCCCATGTTTACCAGACTTAGAATTTTTTTATATTTTCTTCACCTTTGCTCTTCTTCAGATGATCTCGCCAAATCTAGTGATCCGGAGCTCGGATTGGCTGACGGCTGGACTCGTTACAGAGTTGACAGGATTTTAAAGGGGGTTCTCTGGGAGCAACTTCATCAAAAAGTTGAATTTGGGGCATCAAAAGCTTGGGCGCCCTTCTTGGCTGGGGGCACCCAACTTCACCATACTTAGAATGTTTCTTTTATTTTCACCTTGCTTTTGAATTTTGAAATTTCACTCTTTGTCAAACCCTTTGTTTAGCCTTTTGCATCTGGTGATTGCCAACTCAAATTGACGTGCTGGTGATCTCGTTGGAAAGCTTGATCTATTTTGGAGAAGTCATGCTGCAAGCTTTATTGGAAAATTCATCCATTTGAGCCTTCGAAATCATCAGTGCCTTTCTCTTATAGGGGCGCCCATTTGCTCCAGACTTAGAATATTTTTCATTAGGTTTTATCTTCAAATTCAAACCTTCATCCTATACCTTAACCTAGATCTAGATTTATCGGAGAACGACAAGTCGGATGCTCTGAAGAAGACACCCGTTGCGAAGCCGTCTGAATTCTGGAGAGATTGAGCTTTTTTGCAAATCCTTACAGCTGAGTTAGGCCCCTCAAAAAGCTAGGCGCCCCTGGGCACCAGGGGCATTGAAAACTTCCAGACTTAGAAAATTTTTCATTACTCTCATGATTTTCACTTCATCTTCTGGTTGAAAACCCTCTGTTTGACCTCGAATCCTGGATGACTGGATGATCCGATGACTGCACTGTCGGATTCGCTGCGGAGCTGGGAGAATTCTGAACAACTTTGCTTGGAAGCTCGAACCCTAATTTCATCGTTTGATGCCCTAAAAAGATGGGCACCTATTTCCTCTTGGAGCGCCCATGTCAAGCAGTGTTAGTCAATTTTAAGCAGATTTCACCTTCCTTCTTCATTCAACATGCACGTTCATCATTTGATATTATGTTCAATGCTTGATCATTGAATCTGATGCCTGGTAGCCAACTGACCTCCATTGATGACTCCGAAGCTCTTGATATGCTTCTGGAAAAGCAAAATAGACTCACTCGGGCAAAACTGATCTTTTTGAGATTCTGACTGCGCCGACCTGATATGGAAGTATTTTGAGCCAATCAAAATCAGTTTGGACCTTGGCGGACAAACTTTCTATTTTTAGAAAATTTTGCTAGTATCCGTTTTGAAAGAAACCTAGAAAAACCTAGAAAAAGTTACTATTTTGAGAAAATTTCTAAAAATAGCAGTTTTCCTAAAAAGTAGGGATGAAAAACTGAGATCTGGGTTTTGTGGATTAGGTCGCTCTAAGTAGACCCAAATCATCAGATTTTGGGAATTTCACACTTTTACCCCTCATGCAAGACATGCAAAGCCCAATTTTGACCTTTTTGACAAATTTGACAAGACTTTTACTCATTTCTTCAAAATGCCTAAGTGTAACAAAAATTTTAATTTTGGGGTAGAACAATGCCTTTGAAAATTGTTTCAAAAGAACAGAAAAATTTCCTTTCGAAAATTTTATTGAATTTTTTTTTGAATTTTGAAAATAATACCCACTCTGATACCATATTACACAGGCAGATGGTAAAATATTGAATGAATTAAACAATAAGCGAAACATGCTTATAAAGAATTATATATGTACAAACTTAGCAAGTTTCTAAAATAGTAATTGCAGAAGATCTTGAGAACGATCTTACCAAACTATTTACAATAAGTTACAAGAATGACCATTTTTAATAAATATGACATAAGTATTACTATTATAGTAATAACCTCCACCAAAACAAACAACTGAAACTGCACAAAATGCTGTATTTTGTTCTTTCCATGAGACCGATGCACATACCGGCTCTACATGTCCTGGAAACTTAAGAATGAATCAAATCGTGGGATACACTGAAGCTGCACCTAGTTCAAGCTTTGTACCTTCACCAAGTTCAAATGTTGTCTTACTACAGACAAACAACTTCGATGGCTACTCTACTACGGGATACTTTGAAAGTGAACCCGTCATTGAAGAAGAAGATCCCATCAATACTCTCTTGCAATGAATCTTGAAATTTTTTGAATGCTTGTGTTTACACGTGCTCAACATTTGAAGGCATAGAAAGAAGAAGAAAGACTGAAATCAAAAGAAAAAGGTAAAGAATTGGCTTTTGCTTCTAATCCTAGGCCTTTGCATGAGAATGTTAAAGCAGTTGCTCAAGACACCTCTTCAACAAATTTTGACATTGTAGACTGCATGATGAAGACAAAGGTGCAGATTTCTCAGTTGGAGTATCTCCAGGACCATCCAAAATAGTTGGATCGAATTCTTATGTTTGTAAAGAAGGAAGTTGTCATTCAACTTACGTTGCTCAAATCATCTATTCTAGTAGAAGACAAGCCTAAACCCTTCTATATATCTTTGCATATAGGAGGATTCAAATTGAGCAATTGCATCATAGATTTAGGAGCCTCAGACAACATCATGCCTCTACAAGTGATGAATGCATTGGGCCTTTCGTGCACTAAGACAAAAGACAAGTGTTATTTACTTGAGTCTAAGCTGGTGCCATTGGTTGGACAATTGAAGGACGCTCAAGTAAGGTTGGCGGTTTGCCTAGAGAAAAAGATAATGATGAACCATCCTAGTAGCTGACATTCCAACTAGCTACGAGATGTTACTAAGTAGAAGCTTCTACAAAGATCTCAGAGGAGAGATACAACTGGATTGGTCTTCCATGACTATTCCATTAAAGGAAGGTAGTTTCAAGTTGGAGCTAGAGGCCAAATCTCGATTCACAATGGTGAAGTCCCAAGACCCTCAAGCACAAGTGCTATATCAAGAAATAGGTCTTGGTACTTATGCTATGCTATCAGAAATAACTGAAGAGAATCTGGAGGTTGTATGTTCTGCAGATACATAGGCAAAAGATCCAAAGTTGTGGACTATGTAGTTTGATGGGAGCTGTTCCACTGCGGGTTCAGGAGCTGGAGTTTTGATAATCTCTCTTGAGGGTCGTTTGTATCTATTTGCATATTGCTTGCAATTTGAGTGCACAAATAATATGGCGGAATACGAGGCACTTTTATTAGGTCTCAAGAATGCAAAGGGTATGGGTATCAAACAACTCAGAGTTGAAGGTGATGCAGAGCTGGTCATGAAGCAGGTTAGAGATCAATTTCGAGTAAGAGCAAATTGCCTTCGACATTATAGAAACAGGGTGTGGAATGCAATCGACTGGTTCGAAGCATTTGACATCAAATTCATTCCTCGTTTAGACAATAGTAGAGCAGATGCCCTTGCGGTATCAACTTCTCTTTTCATGCCACATTCTGATTTTCGTCAGAATGCATTTTCTATTGAGCTTATATACAGGCTAGCTGTCCCCGACAACTGTGAAAAGTGGCAAGTTTTCGATGACGATGATCATATTAAAGATTTTCTTGCCATGGGAGATAATTTTAAAGGATTGTTCTTTGAAGGCAGTTTGTCTCCTTTTAGAGAATTAGTAATAGAGGTTTCTGATGTAATAGAAGTTGTAGAAGATGCGGAAAACCTCGAAGAAACAGACTCAAGTATCATCCAGTTGAAGGGAAATAAGATTCCCAAGGGTCTAGTATCCTTGGAGAATATATTTGACAAGCATGACAGGTACATTCAAGATCAAAAGAACTCAAGTGATAAGACCTCTCCTGAGCATTATCAAGTGAATATTGGTACTGAAGACAAGCCTCGACTTGTTAATTTGGGAAAATGTTGTACTACAAAAGAGAGTGAGAGGTTCATCTCTTTGTTCAAGCAATACTGAGATGTTTTTGCCTGGTCCTATGAAGACTTAAAGATTTGCACACCCAGAGAATTGTCTCATACAATTCCTCTTAAACCTGAAGCTAAGCCTTCAGGCAGAAACGACACTATAATCCATGAATTCAAGATACAATCTATGCGGAAATTCAAAAGATGGTGAATGTTAAAATCATTTTTCCTATTCATCATTCCACTTGGGTGTCGAACATAGTTCTTGTATGAAAGAAAAATGGAGAGATCCGAATTTGTGTGGATTTTAGGAACTTAAATCAATATTTCCTCAAGGATAATTATTCCTTGCCAATCATGGAGCATACCTTGCAGACGATAACTGGTTCAAAGATGTTGTCATTACTTGATGGTTTTTCTGGGTACAATCAGATTGCAGTAGCTGAAGAATATCAGTTTAAAACGACATTCACTACCCCGTTGGGTATGTTTGCTTATGAAAGGATGCCCTTTGGCCTTATCAATGTCGGTGCTACATTTCAGAGAGCCATGGATTTGGCGTTTGGATATTTTAAAAACAAAGTAATCGTCGTCTACCTTGATGATCTCATCGTTTTCTCACAGATACGGGGAGATCATTTTTCACACTTAGGGAAAGTATTCAAGAGATGCAGGTATCACAAGATTTCCTTGAATCCTAAGAAGTCCATCTTTGCAGTAATAGAGGGCAAGCTGCTTGGCCACATCGTTTCCAAGGAAGGAACTCGAATTGATCCTAGTCGGGTTGATTCCATCAGAAATTTGTCTGTTCCAACAAGCAGAATTGAGGTACACTCCTTGGATAAGGTGAATTTCATACGAAGGTTTGTGCTAGAGTTCTCAGAGCTGACAAAACATATATCCGCTATGACGAGGAAAGAGACCGGTTTCAAGTGGATAGAAGAAGGCAAGAAGGCGTTCATCGTGATAAAAGAATCTATCAGCCGAGCACCAGTGCTGGTCCCTCCCAACTTTGATAAGGATTTTATCCTTTATTGTTATGCGTCAAAACACACTATGTCAGCCATACTGACGTAGAAATTCAATGAAGAAACTGAGTCTCCAATTGCTTTCATGAGTAGCAGTTTCAAGGACAGTGAGTTGTGGTAATAGTTTAGATTTCTTTCTTTAAGCATCATCAACAAAGAGGGAGCTTCCCCTCCTAATTTGAAGAGTAGTTCAACTGTGCATAGCTGTCTGTTTCTAATCCGCATTCTAGAGGTGTGAATTGAAATGCCAACAATATTTAATTTTATTTGTGGATTTTTAGTGACTTCTTCAATTTTCAATTAATTTTTTGGGCTGCAAAGTTTTAGTCTAGTTCAAGATTTCAAACTATGAGTCAGAGAAAGAAAGATATATGTTTGCTTATGTTTGCTACTCACTATTAGGTTTTAAGTCCGAAGTATTCAATCTAGGATTTCTTGATATTATGGTTCAAACTTTTTTGTAAATGAAGACATAACTCACCATTTTCTCAGTTTAAGCCTACTGGTATTAGTCATAGTTTCTGGTGATTGAATTGTCAAACCAAAAGATAAAGATATCTTCAATTGACCATTATTTAATTGGGAAATTAAAGAATACTAAGAATTCATAAGAAATAGAGAAAAATGCTGTTTTTTTAATTTCATGCCAAATAAATTGCATAGAGATAGAAGGTGAAACTAAAGAAGAGTTTAAAACATGAAATATGGATTTTTCTTATTGATTTTGAAGTTTTGATTAAAATGTATAGTACATACTCATTCTTTTTCTCTAGGTTCTAAGTTTGAACCTAGAAATCAATTACGAATTACAAAATATGAACTACAAAGTAACAAAATAGAAAGGGAGCCTATGAGGCCCTGATCCACAAGGGACTACAAATCATGATATTGATGCTCCAATGTCTAGGCTTGTGTGTGATTGACTGCACTTATGTTCATCAAATACATCATCCAAGATGGCTATGTCCTCATCATTAATTAGTGTGGCTTCTCATTGTTTGTAATCCATTTTGAATATAGGTCAATATTCAGATCATCCTCAAGAATCTAATGGACATAAGTTTGTGACGAATATGAAATAAGCATGTGCCTGATGCAACAAATTTAATTTGATTTCAAATTCGCAAGTTGCAACAATAATTGGAATTGGAATTGCAAGTTTTTTGTTTTCAAAATTTCCCAAGTTGAAGCTGCAGGTTGTGGTGAACTGGCTCCAAATCATTCATCCACTTTTGAATCAAGTGGTTATATGTCGTGGAGTATATTTGTTCAAACTCACCCCAAGAACACTCACAAGTGGAAGAACTACATGGCACGGTTGATATGCGCATCACCATCCATTGTAGTAATTTGGCTTCCTGACCAAAAATTTCCACCATTATTGCATGGAAAAAACCAAATTTATCAATATTCTACTTAACATTGATAATGTATTTCAAACTTCAAAGTTTAAACTTTAATTTTCAAAGAGTAAAAGGCAAAATTATCTTGCAAATTCTTAATTTCAAGGTTGTCTTGACCTCTATGATAGATACATTGGAGAAATATTTCTTTCCATATTGCTACATGGGCAGCTCTACAAGTTTCAAGGTATGAGCCTCACATAAGAGCAACATCGTCATTTTGTTTGGCACACACATTTTGTCAATTTTGTAGAGCAATCCATCTTGAAGAAAATATTCCAAATCCTGATCAAAACTAACAACTTTATCTCACATGGTTTGCATGTAAATCTCTCTGCATACACTTCTTTGGTGAAGGGTTTAAATTGGAAAGTTGTAGGTGTTGAAAGAATAGGTAGCCTAGAGAACACATGAGGTACATTGTTGGTATTTTTATTTAATGATCAAGTGGAATTGTTATAAGAATCCCATCCACTTGTATGGCCTATCTTGTTGCAATTCAGATTGAGCTTGCAAGGATTGAAGAGGTGATGATCCTTATGGACAACCATTTCCTTGCCCATTAAGTACCAATTCCACTTCTTCAATGCTTGCACTAAAACTTACAGTTCTTTTTATATGTGGAATATTTTAGGAGATCTCCACTATAATGAGACTTAACTAAAATATTCCTAGAAATTGTTTAAATTTGGAATAATGCAATGAAAATCAACCAAAACATTCATACAAAATACTTAGCTGGAAAATGTCCACATCAAATAAATAGAGTTGCACATTAAAGTGGCTGGAATAGAGTATTTCATTCAAATAGTTCATTTGATGATTACAGATTTGTTGCTTCAATTGTTTACTAATAATAAAGATTACAAAGATTACAAATATATTTAGAACTTGAAATGGCTAAATGGTAAAATCCATTTAGCTTGAAGTGCAAATGCAATTGTTGTATGATGTTTCCCTCAAGAATCCAAAGATCTTTTTTCCTATGAACTCTAGGAAACCAATGACATTTCAACTAGTGGTCTCCGAACCTAAGGGTTTTCATTCTCAGATCCAACAAATGGACACAAGTGCTCAAAATTGCAATTTCGAGTTCATTGAGATGATGTTTAAAGATGATGCAAATTGATAAAGTTGTCCACCTTATATTAAAGTTAAAGGCCTAGCGTGGGCACAAAGTTTACTGTGATTTTACCACTTTAAAATTTTATTCCATTAATGGTGTTCTTGGTCAGCCATGGTGGTGGGTAAAGTCCTTGATTTGAATGGTTGGGTTCCATGAAAGTTCATGCTTGAGCACAGGGGTCTGGAGAAATTCATACCAAAAAGAGGCAATGGTTGGAGGGAGCAAGGATCAGGGGTTTGTGATACTAAGTGCATGAGGAAGTAGAAGTCTGTAGGTTTGCAAATGGCAAGGGAGCAAAAGGTTGAGGATTGGGGTCTTGGGATCTCAGGTAGTATGTAAGGGGGAAATGGCAATATGAGAAAATCCTAACTTTCACTCAAGGTGGGAAAATGACTTAGACATCCTCATACACAAGATAAGGAACATTAAAAATCCATGCTTCTCAAAAATTGCTTGCCTTAAAAGCAATGCAAATTTGGATGCTCCAAGATCTCAAGTGCTTCTCGAGTAGGATTTTCAGTAGGTAGATTCTTCTAGCGAATTGGATATTCTATAATGCTTCTACTCAATTTTTTTTGCTCTGGTATCAATGAGAGCATTAAGTTCCAATATGAGTTCTCCCCATCATCTAAGGGTGGCAAATTCACCAACAGTGTGATGTCTTGTCTAAGGGTCCTCTTGAGGCAAGACATATGAAACAAATTATGAATCTTGCTATTTTTTGATAATTCCATGTCATATGCAACTTCAGCAACTCTCTTCAAGATCTGTATGACCCATAGAAGCATGCTTTGAGATATTTAGCTCCATTACTTTTGATGGAAGTTTGCTTAAAAGGCTACAATCTTAGAAAGACCACTTCTCCAATGTCAAATGGTCTTTGTATGTAGTCTTATTGGCATGTAATTTCTGTCAATTTTGAGCTTGCTGGAGGTGATCTTTGAGTGATCTCAATATATCTTGGCTATGCTTCACGAAGTCTCAAGTTGTTGGCACGTTGTTATCTGTCAACACTAAATCAACAAAATTTGATGCATCATAACCATAAATGCCATGAATGTAGACATGCTAATGGACTTATGGTGGGTTGTTATAGTAGTATTCTACCAAACGCAACAACTTAATCTGAGCTGATTGCTTATTAGAAACATTTTTTGTCAAGTAGCTTTCAACACGTTTATTCACTATTTTTGTTTGTTCATTTGTTTGTGGAGGATAGCTTAAGCTAGGAGTAAGTGTTAGAATTTTTGTCATTGATGTCAAAGGCAAATCAAGAAGTTAAATTGAATGTATTTAATATGTGCAATACATAAGACAAAATGTACGTAAGATAAAAAATGAATAAGAGAAAAAATCCCTCATATAAGATTGTCATGTCCCAGACTTCACGAATTGATTTTGGAGGCAAAATAAATTCGAAACAGTGTTTTAAAACACTCTCATATATATTTAATAAATAAATAAGTAAATTTAAATTATTAATAAAATAATATTTAAATTTAGGACCTTTTTTGGCTGACATGTTTGGTTGGCGCCTATTATTTGAATTTCGTGGTTTATTGCTGGTCGACCTCTTTTGGAAGGCACCATTCGATATGTATTTATATTGGTCTTGCTGGCTGGAGAACATCATCACGAATTTGAGAGAAATTGCCTTGCGACCTTGAGGACGTAGTCTCTCAATGCCGCACCCAGGTCTGAACGTAGTCTCAGTACCTGGGAAATTCGTGTTTAGCATTCCGTTCATCTTCATTTCTGAGCACTCACTTGTATTTAGGATTTTACAGAGAAGGGAACGATATCATAGTGTCGCCAGAGGAAGTCATTGCCTTGGCTGAGCCCAAGCTTTGGCCAAGCCTACACTCAACTAGGCAGCTTTGAGAATTGGCATCAATCAACTACTCGGGATCTTCTATTTCCGTCAGCCAGCTTTCAAGCCTTGCAAGAAGATACGACATATCTTAGACAACATCTCCCGACTTCACTATTTTGAGATTACACACATTGGCACCAGTCGCGTTTCATTAGGGACTCCACTCACATATCCACTAATCATTCACTGTGGCAATTAGTTGGACAAGGACGACATATCACAAGGAAGGCATTTACGATGTTCCATCCTAAGGAGCCATGAACTTGAAACCAATAAGAGTCGTTCTGCCAGGATCAAGGGTCAAGCCGATGACAATCCGATTTGGAAAGATTTGCGATAATTGGCATTTCCTTGAGATCGGGCTGCGTTGGTAAATCAAGTTAGCGTCTTCCTGATCTGAGAGTTGATGTTTCATTCGGGCGTTGTGATCAATTGCTGTAATTCAATTGTAGAGATTCCCAGGGATTTGTGAGTTTGTTCTATTATCTATTAAAATAATTTGCTTGCTTGAGTTTGTCTAGCACTCTCATTACTCGGAATCTAAGTTATTCCATGATGTGAGTATTTTCATCTCAATTATTATTTTTGGTGCAATATTTTGAATTTGAATATTAGTGGTGGTTGGAATTTACTCTGAGCAGTCGATTATTGTTTGTTTGGGGTGTTATGGTGCGAACTGTGGTTTACTGTTTTCCTAAATCTTTAGTTTTTAAAGTGTGATTAATCCCTAAAATTTAGAACATAATTGATTTAGTATCTTATAGTGGTATCAAAGCCTCAGACCCTGCCAACCTAAGGGAATTTTATGCAAATAAGCCAAAGGGAGCAGCAAGCCATTGTGAGGGAAAGAAGGAAGGCAGTAGCTGAGTCTTTTGGAATAGGAGGCAGAGGTAAGAAAATGGTAGATAGGGATGAACAGTGGGAGAATTTTCTGAAACAGATGACCCAGATGCAAGAGCAAATGGCCAAGCAGCATGAGCAAACCAATCAGATGATGAATATGATGATGCAATCCATGAATACCATGACCAACACCTTGAAATTTGCATCAAATAATGGGTCAGAAGGCAACCATTCAACTCACCAGGGGTTTGAAAATCAGAGCAAGAAGGCAATTCGTCTCACACAACCAACGTTCCTGCCCAAGAATGGACCTACCAATGGGGGAGATGAGCAGAGGCTTGTCGAAGGTGACGTTGAGGCAAGTGTAGACACTTATGCGCACATTGATCTAGATGTGAGGAACCAAATCCCATTCATCCAGTTTCACAATGCAAGGAATGGATCAAAAGGAGGCCAATCAACATTCTATTCCAATAGAGATTTGCAACATCGGGTTAGCAAGTTGACTCTTCCAACTTTTGATGGTTCGTGAAACATGACAGCAAGAGCATGGGTACTAAAGTTGGATGCATATTTCTAACTCAGCCCAATGCTTGAAGATGAAGCGGTCAAATTTGCCATTTTGCATTTGGATGGGATAGCACATGAGTGGTGGCATCATGGAGTCGTGACACAAGGATTTTACCTTGTCACTTCATACGTTGATTTCACACAAAAGCTCATAGAGAGGTTTGACAAAAGAGATCCAGAAATGTACTTCAAGGAATTAACAAGCTTAGGGCAACAAGGAACAGTGGATGATTGCATGGCAAAATTTTAGAGATTTGCTGTAATGGTATCTGATGTGTCAAATAGAAGGCTCATGTTCCTATTTATTGAGGGTTTATTAGAGTCATTCCGGGGTCTAGTGAGGGCTCTAGAGCCAACATCATTGGAAGAAGCCATCCGCAGGGCCCTAAATCTTGAAGATTCCACCATGAAGAACAAACCGATGGTCAAGAATACTCCTTTGGGGCAGCAAAGGAAACCCTTCCCTAAGATGATTCTTCCCCCTAAGGGCCTTCCTCCGAAGCCAAGTGGGGTAGACATGTCTAGGAATGAGCTTCGCTGAAGAGGTTTGTGTTATCACTTCAGGGAATCTTGGACTAAAGGCCATAGATGCTTGGGAAAAGGCCAAATCCACTACATTGAAGTAGACCCCGATGATGACGAAGTGGAGATTGATGGAGGAGAGTTGGAATAAGTTACTAATGAGATTGCGCTAGAGATAACCGTGGAGGGAGAACATATGGGAGGCACTCTTGCAACACTTTTCGGAGCACCCCGATACCATTCTCTTCGGGTTAGAGGGGTCCTTCAAGGAAAGAGAGTGACAGTGTTCATAGACAGTGGGGTCACTCATAATTTCATTGACCGGAGGATTGTAGCCAAGTTGCGATTGAAGACAAAAGACTTTGAAGGATTTGATTTTTCAATCGCCGGTGGTAACATTCTCTCTTACACTAGTTGGATCCAATAGATGGAGCTGATCCTAGGAGGACACAGGGTGAGAGATGACTTCTATGTGGTGGGCATCGGTGATACAAACATGGTGTTGTGCGTACAATGGCTACATTCACTCGGGGAGTACAACACCAACTACTAGACCATGGAATTGAAGTTTAAACATGACAGGAAAGAGATTGTCCTTCGAGGCCTTTCGTGAAATGGTCTAATGGTGGTTTTAGCCAAAAGAATGGAGCGTTCTTTCCGGAGGGACGAGTTAGATTGGGTGGCAAAATGTTTGATCACAGATTCGAGAACTCCAAAGGAAGGAGGAACTTTCCCGGTCGACATTTAGTCCATTCTCGACAAGAAGAGTAGGGTATTCCAAGAGATTCCTTCCAGCCTACCACCTGACAGAGGATTCCAGCATGTGATTGAGCTTGAGGAGGGAGCCAAGCCCCTCATCACCACTCCCTATCGACACCCTAGGATGTATAAAGAGATAATTGAGAAGGAAATCAAGGAGTTGTTGGACATGGGGCACATTCGTCCGAGCTCTAGCCCTTTTGCTTCATTCGTAGTGTTGGTCAAGAAGAATGATGGGACATTGAGGAAGAATGATGGGACATTGAGGATGTGCATTGGCTATAGAGCGCTCAATAAGAAGACGATCAAGAACCGTTATCCCATTCCTAGGATCGATGAATTGATAGATGAGCTTCATAGTGTAGTATATTTCTCCAAGATTGATCTATGTTCAGGGTATAATCAAATCAGAGTGAGAGAGGAGGATGCGCACAAAACAACTTTCAGATGTCACTATGGGCACTTTGAGTTCCTAGTTATGCCGTTTGTGTTGACCAATGCCCCCTGCCACTTTCCAGTCACGTGTGAATTAGGTATTCACTGTGTAGTTGAGGAAATTTGTTTTAGTTTTCTTTGATGATATCTTGATCTATAGTAAGACATGGGAAGATCACTTGAAGCATATTGAGGAGGTGCTAGACATATTGGAGCGTCATTCCTTTTATGCCAAGATGTCAAAATGTGAGTTTGGGATGACAGGGATTCTTTATTTGGGGCATAAGGTTAGTGCTCAAGGAGTTAGTGTGGATGAGGAGAAGATCAAGGCAATTCAGGATTGGCCTAGACCTAAAAACTTGTCATAGTTGAGAGGATTTGTGGGCGATTCTTTATAACAAGTTTTCCACAAACCAAATATCTTCAGAATTTGGCCAAGACATGCATGATAGCCAACATCTGTTTGTTATATATAAATAATCTCTTATTTGATTCTTTCAATTTCCTAGTTTCAAATGCTATGGGATGTCTCTTTTGTACCAAGACAACTCCAATTCCCTCTCCTAAAGCATCAGAGTCTACAACAAATGGTTGTGAGAATCAAAGATAGCAAGATTAGGGCATGAGCTCATTACTTCTTTGAGTTTAGCAAAGATTTCTTGAGTTGTTTCTATCCATGCAAAAGCTCCTTTCTTTGTCATATTAGTTAAGGGTGTTTCTACGAATGAAAACCCTCCTATAATAGTTGCAAAGGCCAAAGTATCTTCTGAAGTGTGTCAGTGTGGTAGGATGAGGAAAATCCAATATGGCTTGGATCTTGTGTTGGTCCATTTGAACACCTTGAGCATTTATGACATGGCCAAGTACATGTTTTCTGTCACCCCAGATTCGCATATTGATTTATTAGCAAAGAGGGCTTGCTAATCTAATATTCCAAGGACATTATCTAGATGCTTCAAATGATCTTTCCATCTCTTGTTATAAATCAAATTGACATCTAAGAAAACAAACACCAATTTGCTAATTGATTGCTGATATTGTGGTTCGTGCATGATTGGAAAGTAGCTGGTGCGTTTGTTAAGCCAAAAGGCATGACTAAGAATTCAAAATGCCCAAAGTGACACTTGAATGTTGTTTTATGCACATTCTCATCCCTTACACATATTTGATGGTAGTTTGATCTCAAATCAATCTTCGTTAAATACAAAGCTCCATGTAATTAATTGATTAGCTCATCAATCATGTGAATGGGATATCTATTTTTGATGGAGCTCTTGTTTAAAGCTTAACACACATTTGCATGGTGCCATCCTTCCTATTTAGAAGAACCATAGATGAGGCAAATAGCCTAGAATTGGGCTTGATGTGTCCCATTTCTAAGGGCTCTTTGATGGCTTTTTTCTATCTCTTCCTTTTACATTCTTGGGTGGAGGTTAGGAGTGGTCATGATAGGTTTAGAGCTTGGTCTGAACTCTAGAATATGTTGGAATCCTCTATTAGGTGGTAGTCTTGGAGGCAAATCGCTAAACACCATATGATGCTTATTCAATATGTCTTGAGCATCAACATGATAAGTGCATTAGTTCCTGTGGATAAATTTGTAGGCATGATCAAACAACTTGCTGCCCAAGCAACTTGTCCTTTGCATGATGTCTTTTCCATCCTTTTAGTTGTTACCACTTGCAATGCTCTACTAGAGATTCCTCTAACATCACATCTTTCCCTTCAAATTTAAACTTGAGCCCCGTGGATTGATAGTTTTGTGAAAATTCACCAAGGGAGCACAACAATTGTACACCCAAAACCATGTGAATTTCTCCTAACAACATAGAAACCATTGCATACCTTATGATCTCCTACAACTATGTTGAGTTGTTGGATTATTTTGGTTCATGGAATTGTGAGTACATTAGCAACAATGACATTGAATTCTTTAGAATCTATAGCTTTTAGAAGTCTCTTGACCACTAAACATTTATCAATGAAATTGTGGGTGACCCCACTATCAATGAGCTCCATTATTCTTTGTCCCAACAGCACTCCTAGAACTTTGAATGGATGATATTTATGCACTCCTGAAAGAGTTGCAAGTGTATTGTTGTCTGTGCTTTTATCTTCCACGTTTTGAGGTGCATTTTCCTCTATGGTTGATTGTGCCTCAAGTTCTTCTAGATCAAAATCATCATTAGATATTACTTCTATATAATGTGCTTATCTTTTACCAAGGCATCTATGGCTTTGTTCCCATGGATTCTTGCATGAAAACCGTAGCTTCTTCCTTTGAGTTCATTTCTATTATAGTTATTTGCTCTCTTGGTTGTAGGTGACAGAGGTGTGATCTTTTGTGGATGTGAGTAAAATCCCCCTTTTTGAAAAATTCCTTTATGCTGCACAAAGTTGGGTGCCTTGGATTGAGTTAGAAAGTTTCCCTTAAGCACAGATGGCCAAAGTGATAAATCTCTTTTGATTGCTTCTTGTAGTGAAATGGGTGCAAAAGCCTTTACGATACCTTTGAGAGTTACCAACAACCCTTCAATAAATTTCTTTTGATTGCTTCTTGTAATGAAATGGGTGCAAACGCCTTTACAATACCTTTTATTGTTTGGAACACATAAGCTTCAAGTGCTTTTTATAAGCTTTTAAAATGACTTTACAGTTTGGCTCAAGTTTAACCATCCTAATATATTTGTTTTTTAATTGATCTGCAAACTTAGAAAAACCTATTTATTCTTAGAAAATATGCCTAATTCAGTAATTCTTTTAGGCACCTTGATATTTTCCTTGTTACAAAACCAATTGCATCTTATCTACATGGTCTATGCTTCTGGATTGTTTGAATGAAGGATATTGGCGAAGTTTACCGAGCATGACATGTTCCTCATCTTTCAAGATTTTGGCCTTTTCAGTGATTCTAAGCACATCATGCTGACTGTATTTTCTGGTTTCACATTTGCATTGTTTAGGACCTCATAAATCTATAAATTATCCAAGCGATGACATCCTGAACTTGCATGGTGTCCACTTGGCCATCATACTTAGATGGCAGTGCCCCCTGGCTTTGAGTTTATCTTTCTAAGATGCTTGCCATCCAAATTGCCATCCTTTTAGTTCATATCATCAGAGGAGCGTACTATTTGAGCTGGATATTAGACTAGAAACAATGAAAGGAAAGGAATCATTTTCTAGTGATAATTATTTATGTAGTCGCTACAGGATTCTGCATTTGGAGGACTGATATCAAGGTTTGATTTTTCTTTTCCTTTTGTTGAAGTTAGACTTCTTTTGATTGAATCAAATCGACACAAGTTATTACACATGTGATGTACAGCCCAATAATCTTGGAGAGCTTTTATATTCTGGATATGCATTTGTTTGTATGGTGGCTATTTTGCTCAATTGATTCAAATGAAAGAAATTAAATGTGACATTGGAATACTGTAGAGACACATAGAGACTTTATCTTGGAACTCCTAGTGAATGCTATGAGAGAATGATGTTGAAGATACTTCCTTAGGTTTGCAAAAAAATTGCCAGTGCTGAAAGGTCATCCTATTCTGCTATATGAATTCATCAAACTTGCTTTTTTCTTTGGCATCAATTGGCAGAACCTTGTCTCTATGCTAGGTTAGGTGTCCAGGTTGATGAGTCTACCAGATAAAATTTATAGCATCTCCCTACTGCAAATGGAAAATGTTTAACATACTCAAGTAATAGAGAAACTTTAGAATGTTTATATAATCTCAGGGAAGCAGTTTGTGTAGCGAATAATTTAGAGTTAACATCAAGGTGATGACCAAAGTCTGCTTCTGGTTCATAGAATGGAGGCATCTGAGTTTATAATTTGAATATATTATATCTAATATATAACTATGTCCAAAACATAACATTACATAATATCTTTGATTACACGCGTCCTTCTTCTTTGGTTTGGTCTGAAATGTGTTTCTACCTTTTATGTTTTGGTCTGCTATTATTTTTGTATCTAATGGTTATTTATATGGATTTGGATTTTCATGATGTCAGCTGTTGGGGATATTTTGTTGGATGCATCTTCAGTTCTGAGTGGAGAGACGACACTTAAGATTCTTTCAAATAATTTTTTTCAAGTAAGTTGTCTATATCAATCCCTTTTGGTTATGATTAATGTACAGATTCTTATAACAATTTATTTGGGGTTTGTGCCATTATTTATAATGATGTTGATGTTAAGCAGTCCATATGAAAAAAATTTAACACTATTTGTGATTTTGTGAGAAAGTGGGTTTTGTATGTTATGGTTGATAAGTTTTTGTGGAGTGAAGGCTGGACAGCTCATATCCTTTTGTTTGTTCTTGACATCCCTATTTTTCTCATTTTGTCAGATCATGATTTCTCCTTGTGTGCAATTGTTGGTTATATTTTATTAAAATGCTGGAAATATTAAGGCATTGTCTGCTTACATAAATTTGGATCTTTTCATTAAGTCTTGCCAGATTTGGTTTCCATGGTATGTTATGGTAAGTAAAATATCTTGGAGACTATATTTGTAAGCTTATTTCTTGTTCCTGTACTGTGCATCATTACTGAAGAGTCCCTGAATGAGAAGGGAATGATTTCCACATATTCATATAAAAGTGGCTGATTTCTAGACATATAGGAGAGCGAAACTAAATTTGCAACTTTTAGAG
The DNA here is from genome assembly GCA_007258455.2 of Sequoia sempervirens. Lineage (NCBI taxonomy): Eukaryota > Viridiplantae > Streptophyta > Pinopsida > Cupressales > Cupressaceae > Sequoia > Sequoia sempervirens. The sequence continues at coordinate 320,007,387 of VDFB02105785.1, forward strand.
ACAATGTTTCATTACTCCTTTAAGTTTAAAGTGTCAGATTTGGATGCCTGCAATTGCCATTGCTTTATTTTTGAAGTGAGCACTGGTTTGAGGAGTGTCTGTTTTTGGAAAGCAAATATTAGAGAAATTGGAAATATTGGTGTGAATTCATAGAAGGAGCAAATAGTGGATCAGAGGCCAATATGGTCGGCTGCTGAAGGCAGGCAATGGGGTGGTTGGGTGGCAATAGGGAGACGAACCACCCAACTAGGAAAGGCGGGATCATATTGGATCAGAGAATATTATGGGTGAAAAATGATTTACTTTAATGATATTACAATTCAAATTTTGAGGCTTGATTCTTGACGAGTGTAATTTTCTGTAATTTACTTTTATTTAATAATTTTAGGAGACAGAAAGCTTTGAAACATTGCTTTGTAGCTGCAAATGCTGTATATATGTGGAATATCTTTGTCTCTCTAACCATTGAAGCACTGTGGACTTGGCTTGTTCTTGAGTTCCATTTGACTGCTATATGTGAAGATGTTTCATACGTGTGTGGTTTATTGGCTTCAAAGAGGCGACTCTACAAACATAGGGCTCTGTTTATTGTCTATGTGGTCAATCAGCTGATCAAGACACTGTTATTGGCCTATTGAGTTTTTTGATTGTTGAAGATAATTTATTTACTAGTAACTGTAAATGATTTATGCTCTTTTTCAATTTTTTAGGTAGAACAAGGCTGTCATTATTTTTCAAACTTTTGGAGATGACAATTCTTTTAAACAAAATAATATAGAAAAATTGTAAATGATTTTGATGATGGCTATTAAAATAATATAGAAAAATTAATAGTTGAATTTTTAACCTACAAACAATAAAAAAAAAAAAAAAAGTTTAAACAAAATAAAAGAAACTTAAGTTTTAAAAGAAAATAAATTGTACAACATTTGCAATGACAATCTGTCGAACCAGTAAGCCATCTGATAAAGGTGAAGCTTGCTAAATAGTAGACACTGAGCTCTTGAATCTTGATATACTTAACTGTAAACATTCATCTCTTGACTGACAACATACTAAATAACTGATTATATATGTTATACTGCAGTCAGAATAAAGAACATCTCACTATTTGGAACTTCATCAGTCCAAATAACAAAAGAGTTGTGAGAAGTGAACAAAAGGAGCATGATTCGAAACCTAGGAAGAATATGCAAATTTTAAATAGATATTTCTACATGACCAAATTCATGGGCAGTTCTAATTCATGCTCTGTATGTAATACAATAATCCAAACAAAGTCTATACAACAGATTGCTACAGATGTTACATAGTGTAGCCTGAACTGACAATTACATGAAAGTTTAAAAAGCATATGATAATTTGGAGTTTTCCATTATGAGGGCACATGTGAATGTTCTAGCTACAACAGGTGATGAGAAGGAGAGACTTTCAACGGATTATGGTGACATTGGAACTCTTCCATATTAAATATGTAAAGCTTCAAAATGGATCAGAATTATATAATAGATTTATGAATAGAAAGTACATTCCTAGGATTTTTCAGTTGCACTTCAAAAATAATGAGCTATCTTCACATCATCATGCACATCAAAACTAAGCAATGCTCAAATGAGTCAAATCAGGGGGTCGAGCAGTAAATCCCATGCTTCTTTCATGCTGTTCAACTCTAGCCAGTGGTTTCTTGCCCACATCATCCACTAGCCACGAGCCTCAATCTTGCTCCTGGTCTTTCATAAAGGAATTTGTCACCAATTTGAGGCGAGGTTGTTGAGAGTTTATCAGACATCTCGACCCTTACTGCTGATGTTGTAGTAGCACCTGAAATTCTACCCATAGTAATAGTAAAATCATTCTAACGGTTTTGAAAATCTGATTCCTCTTTCACAAGGTTGTGTCATTGGGAGAGAGATGCTGTTATCCCCAGTAACCTGATCAGCTTCATTGAACCTGCTTTGCTGCTGCATAAGAACAGTTTTGAGGTTCTCCAATTTTTTTCTTAGGGTGGGTGCTAGAAATTTAGTTAAGAGAAGTATAAGAGGGAATCCAATATGAGAAAATTTTTGCTTGAAATGGGTGAGCAGAGATGGTCTTTGGTAGTGGCTATATCAATAACCAAGACTTGAATTTTATCCTGAATAGAGTTCCTTGCATTAAATCAATCTTCTGCAAGAGAAATAGTTATCCAGGCATGGTTCAACTAAATGTGTGTTCTTAGGATAAGGGTATAGGCACCAGAGGTGTTTCCAAAGCAGCATGGTTGTTAGAATTGTTAGCTAAACCAAAGGATTCCATACATTAAGCACCCTGCTCCATATGGCCAAGAGAGTTTATGACCCCTCTCTAACCATTAGGAGAGTAGGAAAGTAGGGTATTAATGAGGCTTGATAGACATCGTAGTTTTCTGAGGGAAAGAATTTAGAGGATTTCTTTATTTACTTGGATGCATATTTCTCGAGCCTTTAGAAAAGAATTTGTAGTTTTTGCTTGCTATAGCCAAATCTATGGTAACTAAAATAAAAGACAAATAGAGAATAACAAAACACACTGCAATAAACCCCCAATGAAATAAAAGGACCAAGCATAGTACATTGCCAGGTTGAAAAGTGAAACTGAGCAGGGGAGGATGTGAAAAATAATCGAAGAAGAAATATCAAATTTTTCCCACTGAGACCAAGAATTGCATGATGCCTTCCGTAGAATGAGGAAATGACAATAGCTATGAACAAAGCTTCATGAAGTAATGGGAATGTTGATGTGGAGAACATGAGGACCAAGTGAAAGGAAGCCGTAGACAAGCTGACAGTAGGAAAATATCAATATAGAAGATGGGATCAGGAAATTGATAACATCATTGAATATGAAGGTTCTTGTGTGCCTCACATGTGAGCCATGCAACATCATAGCTTTGACATAATAGGATAAGAGGGAATGCCATTATGGAGTAGATGGTGGAGTTAAATATATCGTTCCATAGCTAGGAAGAAATATTATTGTTGCAAACAGCTGATGATGAAATATTGATAATTTCCTCCACCACAATAAAAATACCATTGCATGTGTCAATGTGGGTTAAGGGGACTGCACATGAAACAATCAACAACTTTAAACATTGATTATCTTTTTGTTGTTGATCATCTTCAAAAGGCATTCTCCAAAGCCCACATGAGGAAGCTTCTTTATATTTGTGACACATTGTTGTGAAGTCCTGAGATAGTGTCAGCATTTTAATTTGAACTTTACTAGACAACTAAAAAAAAAAATAGTATGTACGATAGGATCATCCTTCAAATTATAAGGGGAAGCCCCTTGAGTCCTAAAACCCAAAACATTTAACAAAATTTAGAAGTTTGCACACCATATAGGATTTCAATGGAGTTTTGCAATAAGTATAAATATCTAATTGACTCTATATTTACCCTTGATGCAAACATTGGATTGTCAATAGTCAAGATTTGCAATGAAATTTTTAGATTTAAAGGGGGGTAGTTATCATGCACAAATAGGGACCACTTCCTACTGGCTAAAGTGGAGACTAGTATCCGGCTATAAGTAAAGATTTGAAGGAAAAACACAGATAAATGTTGATTATTGGCTAAATCAAAGACCAACAAATGTGTACCAATGGGAAAGAATTAAATGGATCAACATCACAAGATTCGATTATAACCTTTTTAATATAATTATTTAATATTACCTTTATAATTTGCACTTTTTGCTAGGCAACATTAAATAATTAAATTAATTAATATTCATTAGGCAAGATGGAAAACAGGGACATTACATTTAGTGAATTACATAGGATCAATAACCACATCAAAAGATTTTTGAAGCATAGGATTAAGATAAGTCACATTCATTTGCTACACAAAAACACAGTAACATGATTTCGAAGTTTGAATGAGAATTTTTGCAGCATGTCTGAAATTAACTCTTCTTTTCTTATTATATGCACAAAGCATTTATTTATAAGCTCTCAATATGTATCTTTTAGGGATAAAATAATAATAAAATATCCTTGAAGAATCCTATCCTTGCAAAAGAAGTGGGAATAAAACTAGTTTAAGGAAAACTATTTCTAAAATAATTAACTAAATACAAAAATTTAAAATAGGTTCACATCTATCCTCTTAACCCTTGGTAGAGATCACTTAAGTTACTGTTTTGATACTAGGCTATGCCGCTCCAAAAGTGTGCCTCACTTTATCTTTATTCCCCCTCAAATGTTTGCACACTTTTATGAGCATATATGACTCTTTTTATGCACAGTTTCACAAGGCATCTGCCAACTTTTCTAACATAGGAAAATCTTTTCATTGGCTTTGCCACTACAAAAAAGACACCTTATTTTAGTTCTTATCTCACTTTTCTTCTTTGGTGCAATTTTGAAAGGATTTTGCCACTTGATTTGCCTTAGGTGTGCTGTTCACTTGGCTTTGCCACTAGGAAATGGTGCTTGATAACTTGTCTTTTTAATTGTTTTGGAGAGTTTTATAAGGTTACTGTTTTATTTTTGTGTTAGGTGGTACTCATTAGTCAATTTTCCCTCATTTATGGTTAGTTGAACATTTAAGTGGCTTCGCCATTGCAAAAGGGCACCATTAATCATGTTTATCAAGTGACTTTAGCTTTAGTGTGAATCACTAGCACTCCTTTCACCTTTAGTGTTTTTTCATAAGCTTCTTGTCATCTTGCACTATTATTAGTGGAGATTTTAGGTTGTTTTACAACATTTTAGGGTCTTGGTGGAACTTTGGAATGATATTGCTACCATTAAAGTGTGTTTGAAATCTGATTTTCAAGTGTTTTTTCGTTTGGTACAAATCACATAAGAGTTTGTCACCCAAGACACATTTTCCTTATGGCTTGGCTGCTTCTAAATGGCACCACTTAACACTCAAACTTTCCTTCATTTCTTGGGTGAAGATTCATAATCCATTTGCTACTTCAAGGAGCCTTGGTGAAACTTTTTCTCAACACTGCCATGTTGAAATGGCACCAAAACTGACTAATTTTCTTCCTTTACGTCTTGGGTGTGCTATCATCCACTCTCTGCCACTTGTCTCATATCCTAATGGAGTTTCATCTACCATTTGTCAATATGGAATAACCTAGGTTAAGTTTTGCATTGATTTAGGCACCCTCTCAAGCATTCAATAGAGCTTTGGAAGAACACTCAAATCTTGTTGATTCCTCTTTTCTTCCTTGGTGCACTTTTGTAGCACCTTTGCCACTTTCTTGGTGAACCGCCTTGAAATGGTGCCATTACTTGAAGTTTTTCCTTTTATTCTTTAGATGAAAATTTAGTCCTCCTTTGCCCAAGCAGACTTTTTGGAAGCAATTCGTCACCTTTGGATGCTAGGAAAAACTTTTCCTCGACTTTTCCAATATTGAATTGTGCCAATCTTTTCTTAGGATTCAAATGCTTATATTAGGTTCCTTTGAATACTTTTCTCACTCTTTTGTCGATTGAAACTTTCCTCAACTTTTTTGGGCATGGCTAAAAACATTGTTATATTTTCTTTGACTTTGTCCTTGTCTTCCTTGTCATTTCCATCATTTTTTGTTTTGTTGTTATCACATTTTCTTTGCAAAATTTGTTAGCTAAAAGTTCCAAAGACAAGATAGTCTTTGCAAACTAATTGGGAGGACACCAATTTGACTTGGCATTGATGCAAATCTAAGGATGTATTGACAATTGACTAACAAAAAGATGCTTGAAACTGAAGTTTCGTAGGGGTACCAACAATTGGCTCTTTTTGGGGACCATGAGACAAACTTCAACAATAGGACACTAGAATTTTTGGAAATACAAGTTACTAGTGTCTTAATTGTGGGCAATAGAGTCTAGTCTATTTTAACACCTAACCTAAAACCAAACAGTCAACAAAACCATTATGCTAAAGTGAAAAACATTACAACATAATGAATACATGAAAAGACAATAGCTGCCTACCTATCTCTAGATAAAAAAGGAGAAACATTAGCTAGATGAAAACATTAACATGTTGGGAAAAGTAACAACCCCTTCATTTAAATTAAGGTTCCAAACGTGGCAACTCATATCTTAAAAACCTCTATAAGTTATTCATGATGATCCAAGTTGTAGGGGGATATGAACAATCATGCATCAAAAAATTTAGCACAAACTAAGTGATAGGCATTAGTTTTGGATGATCCTCATTCATAGGGACAAACCTTTCTAGTAAATGGAGATATTGCAGTCCCTTATCATGGTATCTAGCAAGGTCTTGTTGCGGCTGTAGCACAGCTGAAGGAATTGTGATCATCATATATCTAATTTGATCCTATTGATCCATCACTTTAACATAGTCAACCTTGAAGTCAATCAAAACATTGTATCAACCTAAAGAGGTTTGTTTTCTTGGAATTCTTGTGATCTTGACTATTCAAAAGAATTTTAACATTTCAATTGTCAACAACAATACCAAGGTGGTTGTTTAGATTATCAAGGTTAGGTTGGGACAAATTTCCTTTGTAGATGCTAACAAAGTGTGATAATTTGGAGCATCACTTTGACACTGGCCATCAAGTTTTAATGACAAGTGGGTAGGGTAGTGACAATTGCATAATCAAGTGGGAAGCAAAAGTATATGCAGAATAGTATATAGACATTATGGAATCGGAAGCAGAATGGTTTCTATCAAAGAGATAAAAATCAGCAGAATAGTGTCTATCAAAGAGATAAAAATCAGCTTGTAGTGCTAAAAAAAAAAGAATTGTAGCAATATTATATATCAAAATGAAGGATTGTTTTGGTTATATTTGAATTTCCTATATATTCTACATACTTAATGCTTTGTTAATTTGTGCAACTCATTGCTTAAATGCATGCCTTGCACTTGTTAGGGAACTACATTCCATTGAGGATCGTCATATTCATGGAGGTTTAGAAGGCTTGTAAGGTGTACAATAGCAATACATGAACACTTTAGACATATGTAGTGTAGCGTTCCATGCATGTTGAATATGTATTAGACAAATTAATACATGCCTTGAGAGAAGTCATGCCCTAGTCTTGCGGGCTTGTTTAAATCCCTCTTGAAGAAGGTCTCATATATTTTCTCTTTAACTATCCAGATAGATTTCAGTAGGAACTGTCTCATTGAATGGAAATGTTCCTTGTGCTATGATTTTCCATTGAAACTTGTACCTATAATCAACTCAAAGTCCATCAAGGTTTTTTAACTCCATCATACACTTATATACAAAATAAGGAAAATTTATTTGAATAATAATAGCTAAAATTGTGGCTCAAATAGTTGCTCTCTTCTTTTGTACTATCAGGTCTTTATTGTCTAGTGGAAAAATGTTTAATAGTCCCTTTATTGTTTTACAAATCTGCTAAAAAACTTATCAATGAGAACATTTCAATATCATTCATAGTCTTTTGACATGTAAGATTCTATTTCAAAAGTATTTTCTATTAGTCTATCTTGAGCTAATTGATTCAAAACCTATTAAGTTGAACTTTGCAATTGCTTCATTTGTCATATAATTTCCCTTTCACACTCTTCATATTGTTCTCTTTGACATTGTACTTGAAATTGCAAGTGTTGTTAAATCACAAATATGAGCTAGTTGATTCCCATGTTGTAATTTATGATGTCTTTGAACGATAGTCATGAGGTTGAACGACTTAGGAAAGGCTTTGAACCTGAAATATGCCCCTTCAATTTTTTCCCAAGAATTTCACAAACAATCAACACTACGCCAAATGAATTAGCGTGAGCTCCAAAATTGAAATCCAAATTTAAAAGATCTCAACGCCGAGAATGCATAGTCAATCCCAAGGAAGGAGAGGTGTTGTCATATGGTGGAGAAAACTAAGCAATAACTGAAATGAAATTACAATTGAATGGAGGTAGGCGGTGAACTAGCCATGAAAGTTTTCCACACTTCCACTAATTTAGTGGGGGGAAGAAATTACAAAACAAACTAATTCATCCGCTGCGGCGGGCATCCACTGGTGAATGGGAATTCACCACTTTTCAGTGGGTACAAAGAGAGATTAACAAGTTCCTTTTCCACACCGGCGGTAAACCATTCAGGGGTTACAATGTTGTGAATGAAACACAATAAATGTTGAAATAAGAATGACTGGATAGTAATACTGTTACCAGCATTTACAATGATCTTATTACAATGAATATCATTAGAAATCTGCTCCAAACAGCTGCAATAACTTTAGTATGTTTCTGATTACAATGATGAACTGAAAAGCGAGAGGAATATATCATGGAAAAGACCATACCAGGTCTGATTTTCAAACCAGCAAACTGTGATTCTCAACCAGCAGCTATGCAAACTTCCAAATGTTAATAACCCCCACAAATCTTCACCGAACTTCAATGAGACAGCAGCTGATCATCATTAAATTTGTCATATCTTCAACCAAAGAGCTTATATCTCTTTCAAATGGACTGCACATTAAGTTAGCAGCATAGATGCCAAAGAAAGATTGCACGAAATGGAAAGAAATAAGTCTGATATAAATTTCCAACAAACTCTAGTGCAGACCAGCAAGAATACTTTCACCAATTCGCTTCTATCTTCAGCCAAAATGCTGCAATCACTTCCAAATTGAGTGCACATGAAACTAGAAGCTTAAACACCCATGAAATATAGCATAACTTGGAAAGTGCTAAGTCTGATATAAATTTCCAGTGAACGAAAATACAGACCAGCAAGCATTACAACCACCAATATGCTTAATTCTCTCACAAACTCCCACAATACTCTCCAAAACTGAAACACAATGCCTCGTAAAGGCTTGGCGACCAAATAACATGAATTAAGCAATACAAAGCAGCCACAAATGAATGAGCTTGAATCCCAATGCAACTATGGAGATGGTATGGCTCTAGGAAGAGGGCGACCTCTCTTAAAAATTGGAGACTCAAGTATAAAATCTGAAACTTCACCCAAAGGGTCGCCACAAGCATAGAAAATGTGTAGCCAAATACCCACAACCAAATAAAAATCACTCAAAGAGCTGTATTTGAAAATCTCCTACAGCCATGAAATAACCAGCAAACACAAAATTGGAAATTATTACCAATTTCTTCAATCTTGATGCACAATATGCACTTTTGGATGAAGCACACTGTCAATCCACCATCTAGGGAACCATAGTTGTAGGCCCGAAGAATGGAGTAGAATTGCTAAGCTTCCCCTTAGTAGGGTTCTGAATTCAATCCAACAACATTTCGATATAATTTTCCAAAGATGACAATGAAGGCTCAAAGCATCAATAAATAAGCTTCAGTTGGGCAAATGAAGCAACTTGTAACTCCAACAAGAAACTGTTCAAAATCCTCAAGGGACACAACCTCTCACACATTCACTTTATTTTTGAATTAATAAAATGTTTATCATCTTCCTTTAGGCGTCCATTTTCAAGTTGCAACAATAAAACATTTATCAAAATATTAAATGCTCAAATAAACCCCTTAATGTCGACTCTTTTAAAACAACTTGAAGTCATCAATCCTAGGTGTGGGGTAGAACTTCAAGACATGGAAATTGACTAAGTATGAAACTCAGTCCAAGGAGGTAGCCAAGTGGATGCCCAAACTGCAATTGATGAACTGTTAAAAAATAGCAAACTGATGCTAGACGAGTAGAACCAGACTGATGATGATGCGACTGCCACAAATGAACTTACTAAAAATATCAATTTCCCAAAATAGTAAGTTTACTTCAAAACCAACAGAAAGCTGAACTGAGATGGAAGCAAGACTTACTGAAAGTGGAAACCCTAAATTTGCACATTTGAGTAGCCTACAGATTTATGGAAATAGGCTAAATCCAAATGAAGAGCGTAGGGCTAAATTGGGGACATTACAGAACCAAGAGCTTCATCATTACGACCTGCAGCCCTCTAGCATAGGTCTATTTGTAGTAGCAAGAGTCATTGGATACATTTGATTTTTTGGAACTTTGTACTTCGTTTATAGGTTGATTTTGTACAAACTATATTGTAATTGAAATTCTGTCAACTGTAAGAATCTAGTTATTATTTATGCAGTATGAAGTAAGCTTTGTGCAATGCAATGCAATCAGCGATATGAATATAAACAACAAAATCCTATTTTCTACAATTCATGGGTTAAACTCTCTATTTTATATAGTCTCCTAAGTTGCTGGTTCTGGTACGGGATCGGGTACGGGTACGCCGGTACGGCTATTTTTTTTTTTCCTTGGGTATGGTATGTTTGGGTACGGCTATACAGACACACACACACATGCAAAAAGCTTAAAAATATACAGAATTGCAAATACATTTGATAGTGTGATATTTCATCAATCATCACGATGTCTATCAAATGCTGATAATCATATCTGCTGCTTTAAGTTGAAACATCTAGTGTTATGATTCAGCAGAAAACTCAACAGGACACTAGTTTAAGGTCTTGATGCTTTGCTGGGCTGTGTAGCAGAGAAAATTCAAGCACATACATTTTTCATTGCACTACAAGACCTGTGGTGTTTTTTTTGCAGACTCTGGATTGGCATTGAAATGATATGGTTGGAAAGTATAAAAAAAGGTATAATGAATACAAGGTAATTAATATTGCACTAAAGAAAAATAAGAGTGTTGTGGACAATGCTGATTGTATTGTGCACTACAAATCCTGTAAATGAGTAAATGGAAGGTATAGTTAAAACTTAAAAATAATTAGTGTAAGAATCATTTAACATCCACTCATAAATGAAGGCACATTCTCCTATTTATACATGAAACAAAAATTAGACTAGGTTGAACAGGTTAATTAAGCTTCAATAAATTGTAGTTAAGGAACCCACAGGGAACCTTGGTGCTACTAGCAGCTTCCCAGACCGTTCCCGAACCCAAACACTCCTGGAGCAGGCACGGGAGCAAAATCCAAGGAATCTGGTAACTTAGATTCTCTCTATATCTCTATGCTATGGCAATGACCTTAAATTTCATAGAAAAGTAGCTTTTGTCTCACGTTTTTTATGATCTTTTATATTGTTTTTTAAATCCAATTTTTATAAAAAATCTTATACTTTTGGTTTGCAGATTTTTTCACCAAACGATTTTTTCTGCTATGGTTTAAATAACAAAGTTCGACATTTACGGATAATTTCATTTGATGACTTGAGAAAAATACAGGTTTCATGAATCACATTTGTTAAGATGGTTGTAATGATAAATATTTTTATTTTGTCTAATCATTTAATCCAAGTTATCTGAAATATTCCAGTTTACCTGAATTTTATTGTTGCCTATGATTCTTTGGCTTTCTATAGACTATGTCATTATGATGTACACATGGCATGCTTGTCTGGAATTTAGTTTAGTCAATCTTGTATTATACAATAATGAGAAAATAAGTTAGTTTGACACAGTGAAAAACATTTTGGTTGGGAAGCTAGTGTGTGAAGTCCAGGTCATACATTTTCCTGTTTGTATGATATTATATTTGTTATATTTTTAATGGACCCTTGGTTAGTAGTGAACATGATAGATAACAATTTCTAAGGTTTTTGGCAATATTATTTTTCTTCAATAAAACCTGTCTATGTTGTGGACGCCAGGCAGGAAGCACTGCTGGGAATGGTGATTCTTGGGATTGGCGATCTGCTGAAGCTGCTTTGTACTGTATTCGAGCAATAGCAAGAGCAGTACCTACAACTGAGGAAACTGTATTACCACAGGTAGGATCTAATTTAATATATTAATTTCTTGATTGCCAGGTTTAATATTAAGGCAAGTTAATAATTAGTCGTAGCTCTTTATTTTATTTTTTTATTTTAAGTATTTCTAATATCAAATAAGGTTTGGTTCTCATTATTAATATCTGATTCAAACTTCTGTTTTGAAACTCTCAGTTTATGTTCTGGGATCTGTGAACACAAAACTAAATTTTTTGACACACTATTTATATTAGAAACTAACGTACTATATATGGTGGAGATTTCTAACGAAGAAGTTAATTACATTGTTCTTGCAAGGTGTTTTTTTTGAGTTATTTTTTAATTTAGGGTTTTGGTTGTCTTATTTCTTGCAACTTTGACTTGGTGAGATTCAAAGTGCAAATTGTTTTACAGTTGGTCAAAACATGAAAATAATGGTTGTTGGAAGTAAAGTTTCATTTTTGAATTTGAAGAACTAGGATTTGCATTTTATGTGAGGGTAATATTTTAAGAAGAGACAAAAGGAGATATATTAGTATCTCTGAGTGACAAAAACAAAGAATGAGATTGTAATTAGAAACAACTAAAAACAACTAATTATATATGAAAAGCTAAAACCAATCAAAGCATACAGGGAAATCTTTTCTAAGCAGCGGTAATGTGAAAATGGTCAAGATGTTTTTCTGTTGAATTCCAGACTGCTGGAGCAATTTTATGGGATTTTTGTTCACTATAATTATTTAGTCTCTGAAGGCATCCACCCTTGAAACAAAAGGAAGAGGAGAGAGTATTTTAAGAAAAAATGAAAAAGAAACCAATATTGTTTGTGTCAAGTAATAGTGTCCTACTGTAATCATTAAGCCTGGAAGTGACTTCATCTTCAGTAGAAATGGAAGAGTTCTGCAAATTCTGTACATGTAGTTTCATAACAGGATCATCTTATAATAGTTCCATTGCTGTCCATAGCCTACAGTACCCATTCAAAGCCACAGATTTTTTAACTTCACTTGCATTTATTTCAATTTTAAAGGGGTTTAAACTTTAAAATAAAAGAAAAAATCCAGGTCCTTCCAGCTGTCAAAGAACAGACCTACACAAGCATATAATTATTTATAGGCAGAGGAAGAATGACACAGCCATGACTGGTCCCAAGCTTTTCCACAAAGTCAAAACCTTAGGCGTACAGAATTGAAAGAGTATTTATGATTGGGATTTGGGAAACCTGTTTGAAAGAATTGTTTCTGGGTGTAGAAGAAGAAAGAAAGAACTGGTGACAAAAGCCATGTTAGTTCGACTAAAGGGTGCAACGTGTAGCTATACAAATGCAGAACTGTGCAAAATATCTCCTAACAAGGAAAATTTAAAACCTAATATTACATTTCGTGGTCACCAGTCCAAGATAGTTGTTTCAGGATTTAGTTAATGTGAGCAATATGTTGCGCATAACATGAGAAGCACAATGTGGAATGGTGAGCCTTGAAGAGTTTATAAACCACTCTATGACTTATGGGTCAAAGCCTGCCTACATAAGATGGATTTAGATGATATTGCAAGCCAAAGAGTACTTGCAACCTGAATTTTCTTTTCCTAACAACTCAATTTTTTAAAAAATGTATAATTCTCAAAATTCTTAATAGTTTTAATATGTCAATTTTAGTTGGGTCTTGTTGAGGTTTGATTCAGTGTGTGCATAGTATTCCTGGGTTTTCTTGAATTTACTGAGACAAGCCAAAGTTGACCATGTCATGGTGAGTTTGATTGAGTGTAGCTGGTTTGACTTGTTTTGAGCCAATTTGAGTTTGGATCAACCAGTACATGCACCCTACATTTGTGTGACCTGATATTATTGCCATTGATTGATGCCTTTACTAGGTACCCAAGGGCAAAAAGTACCTTATGTATAAGATCATTGGTGTGTTGCATTGGATTTCTTTATTTAAAATGGCTTCTTGAACGAAAGATGTAACAATTTTGTACACTCTGTGTCATCAAAATGGGATTTATGGTATGCAGGCACTTCCCTTGGACTGTTTGTGTTTCTTCCCTTTTTTAGAGAAATTTTATGATTAAAGTCCTTCACTGGGTTTGTTGATACTTGATAGTACTTGTTAGGCTAAATTCAGCTTCTTCGAAAGGACATATAATCACATTGTGTTTGTGTCCCCTTTTATTGACTTGTAGGGTCTAACAAGGAAAACCGTTGAAAGAGTTTTTCCTTACATTTCTTTCATCTCAATTATAATTTAATATTATGCTGGTGGATAGTTGACATTGTTTACCTATTTCAGGGCATATGCAAGTTCATACAATATGAATATATGTAGTCTTTTAGTAGGAATAAACTGGATATAGTGAAATACAATGCAGCAGGTAAGGTTCCATTATGGATTTGACTCCACATTTTGACAACTATGCTTTGCAACTCAAAGTGAATGTTGTTTATGTAAGTACCAAACAGTACAATGGTTGGTTGGAAGCAACCATCTGCATATAAAGAATTATATTGCTATTATTGTCTATAGCCTTGCCAATAATACCCATGGTGTTGGTTCATTCATGAGTAGAAGATTTCAGCTAGAATGGTCATATTTTGTACTCTAGCAAATGCTATACATTGGTTGGCCTGAGGTGGGCTGCTGTGCACACTACATCGTGCAAGCTACATGAGCTACACGAGCATCACATTCTGTGAGCTTTCTCAATCGTATACTTTCCCTAGCCAGCTGCTGCATTTGCCATGGCAGCACTCCTCTCCACTCTAGCCGCATGCACAAATGATCCCTTGGGGCCATCTGCCTGTACCAACTGTTTTTCCTGAGGCCATCTTGCTAATAGTGAAGTTGGATTCTAGGGATAAATTTCATTTTTTTGGTTGCAATCATCAAAACATTGTTTGAGAGAGAAGGTAGAGAGAATTGGCTGTAATCTTTTATCTTCCCATACCTATGATTGAACTTGAGAGTCTTTCTTTCCTTGGGAGAGGAATCTCTTCTTGCAAGCCTTTTACCTAGAGCTCTTTTTCATCCTCATCCCCACTCTTTGCCTTCATCAAAGTAGATGAACAAGCCTTAGGATCACATAGACAAATATGGAATATCCAATCTTGGATGGTTTTGACATCCACCATGTCCTTGAACTTGTTCCTAAAGTCCACTCTCATTGAAACCCTCAAACAAATAACTCTTTTATTTACCAAATTGTTGAAGCTGAGAACAAAGTTGATAAATGTAGAGATTCAATATCTGGGCAAGAAAAAAGCATTTCCAAGTCTCTTAAATTGGCACTTTGCCTCTATAGAAAGCATCATGAAACCCTCCAGCCATGCATCTCCTAGCCATCTCATTAAAATGCCCTAATGTAGAATAACGCAGAGAAAAATACTATAGAATCCCTTACTCCAACAAAAGCAGCAACATACACACAGAATAAAGATAGTAGGAGGCTAAAAAAGATAGTTTGCGCACTTTGCGGCACCTCTAGGAATAAAACAAAAACATCGACCTACTTAAACATTAGGGAGTGTAATAACCAGGCTAGAGATTTTTTTTTTTTGAAAATATTATCAACTGAAATAGAGATGCAAATCAACTTCCCTCCTACTTTTTAATTTCCCAGATCCCTATATAGGCAAAGTGAGAACATATGGTGTTCCAAATTACAATTAAACTAAGTCAGCAACTGAAAGTACGACACTAGGTGGCAAGCCAGCCAATACCACTTATCCAGTAGAGTGCACAAACAATATTGAAAGAAATAACCATCCACTTCTTCAGTGGGAATTATAAGGGCACACCCACATATTTAGTGGGAAAGCTTATACAATGCTTGAATATGAAAAACAATTTCTTCCACTTATCTAGTGGTGAGCTATTACAATATTACCACTTGTTCAATGGAGTAAGTACATCAGCAATGACAAATTTAAACCTATTGGTGTTACTATCATCAAGTGCTTGCAAAATAAATTGCATAGAAATTGAAGCTTTCAGCGGTATAACCATCTGAAGCATTACAAGGTTAGCACATATGCATTGTGAACACCAAAATAAGAGGATTAGCTGCTGATATAAAGTGCTGATATAAAGAACTGCTGAAACACCCCACAATAGTGCCAAATAACATGTACCCACTAACCCAGCTATGAAATAACAATGTGATACCTTTGAATGAATGAATTAGAAGGTTGGTACAAGTCTGAAAACACCCTTTTTGCTGCTGTACTTTGGACAAATCAGAATTGATACACTGTTATTGATGCTCTAGAAACTTAGAAAAGTAGCATACAAACACACCCACAAGCAAAATACTGGAAAACTCCCTTCAAACTCGCCAACACACCTCAAAACATTGAATAGATCTTCGTCTCAATGACATCCAAAAGTGAAACTTGATTTGAAGCACAATGGTGTGTTAATGTTCTGATAGCGTCAGGAGGTATCTTCTAGCAGCAGAAGTATCTTCCTTAAATAGATATTGGCTGACCCACATAAATGTCTTATTTAAGATGGTTGACATGCAATAGAATCTTCAGTCTGACATGCAAGAGAATCTTTGCATGAAATGTATTTGTAACTGCTCCTAAAATAGGCAATTGTAATGCTCCTAGTGCATCTCCTTTTGCATGCACATGCAAGTGACGATTCCCTATTTTGGGATTGATTCTTGCTTAAGTTAAGTGGTTATTTGAAGGAGAGTTCGCCATCTACAGCAGATTATTATCTTTTGAAGAGCAGATTGAAATAAGGAGAAAAACAGAGTTCTTTTGTATGCATGTATCTATGAGAGATACTATTCTTCTGTGGGTCAAGTTGTAAGCTGTTGCTGCTATTTCATTTAATATAAGAGAGATACATTTGTGGCTGGGTTTTTCTCCCTTATGAGGAGGGTTTTCCCAGAATAAATACTGTGTTCATTTTTCTGCTTTCTATTAAATCTGATCCTAGCATTAACATGGTATCAGAGCGGGTCTACGAAAAGATCCGATCAGATTTGGTCTAACAGGAACACAGTCTCTTGTGGCACAGTGGAGTTTTGAAGGCATTTTGAGTTTGTAAATCTTAGACATGATTAGAAGGCATGGGAAAAGCTGTTGAGTCTGTGTGTGCAAGTGCCATGGAAAGAAAGTGATGGAGTCAATGCTATTTTGTGTTGACTTATCTTCTGCAGTGCGGGTGAATGTCCTATTGCTGTTCAAAGGGGTCTTGATGCGTGGGAGTCATGTTTTGTTAAAACTGATATGAGAATGTTATATATTTATTGACACCTCTTTAGGCATGGGCAGTATGGAAGTGTGAGTAACTTCTGGGCTAGTTTCACTTGATGTGAAGTCGTGACTTTCTTGATACTATTCTATTGCTTGTTTTGAGTTCTGGATGTGTAGAAATTCTCTGAGGTAACGAGAGTGTTATATATAATCTATTTTGTTGCCATCCACGATATGTGAAGCCCTTTGGAATTCATGGGTGTATGTCTTTTTTGAAGAAGTCTCGAGGAGTGCCTCTTGAAGGCTAGGATTAATTGGCTGCTGTATCTTTTTCTGTAGAAGACTAAAATTTATTCAGAACTCTGATTAAGTGTGCTGTGTATAAGGAGTTTCTTGGAGCCGCAATCTCTGTTTACAAGCTTGGGAAGCCAAAGGCCACGTTTATGGAAGGAAGTCTTGATGATTTTTCACTCTTTTAATTACTTAAACTCTTTCATCGCATGAGTTTGGGTGCGTTGATTCATAATGTGATCTCAAGATTTAAATGGAGTCTTCAATCTTTGATAAACGGTCGTTTCATATTCCCACTTTCCATGAGGGTGAGATCGAGTGAAGGTGGTGAAGATGAGTCAAAGCTATAGGTCTAGCTCATTGGTGTACCAACATAAAGAGATAAGTATCTTATACTTGTACCTTGAATGAATTATTTATGTAGTTATTAATTCATGCTACATCAATGGATAGTGAATCTTGTATGCTTCTAGCTTTGATATTTCTTTTGGATAGTTTAAACTATTAGTAATCTCTCTCTAAATGCTTCCAGGACGGATCGAGGAGCAAGAGGGTGATGAGAGATTGCCTAGAGAAGAAGAGCTTGAGGCATCCTGTAAGGAAGTCATGCCAACTAAAGAAATGATCAAGCATGGAGTCATAGCTTGCAGCCATGGGACTGAGTTTGTGGCTGAAGACATCTCTCGAAGAGGAAGAACCTATTCAGGTTGTCTTTGAGATCAGTTTCTTCGAAGAGGAGGAATTTACATTTAGAGGGAGTCTGACAATTCTTCAGAAGCAACCTTGGACGAGGAGGTCAGAAGGTTGATGCTAGTACTTGAAGATTCAGAGGGAGTCACATCATCATGAAGATCTGTGTTAAAGCATTTCTCTCTGCGATAGAGATTTGAGGTGCAAGCCCTTGTTAATTGATACACTGTTATTGATGCTCTAGAAACTTAGAAAAGTAGCATACAAACACACCCACAAGCAAAATACTGGAAAACTCCCTTCAAACTCGCCAACACACCTCAAAACATTGAATAGATCTTTGTCTCAATGACATCCAAAAGTGAAACTTGATTTGAAGCACAATGGTGTGTTAATGTTCTGATAGCGTCAGGAGGTATCTTCTAGCAGCAGAAGTATCTTCCTTAAATAGATATTGGCTGACCCACATAAATGTCTTATTTAAGATGGTTGACATGCAATAGAATCTTCAGTCTGACATGCAAGAGAATCTTTGCATGAAATGTATTTGTAATTGCTCCTAAAATAGACAATTGTAATGCTCCTAGTGCGTCTCCTTTTGCATGCACATGCAAGTGACGATTCCCTATTTTGGGATTGATTCTTGCTTAAGTTAAGTGGTTATTTGAAGGAGAGTTCGCCATCTACAACAAATTATTATTTTTTGAAGAGCAGATTGAAATAAGGAGAAAAACATAGTTCTTTTGTATGCATGTATCTATGAGAGATACTATTCTTCTGTGGGTCAAGTTGTAAGCTGTTGCTGCTATTTCATTTAATATAAGAGAGATACATTTGTGGCTGGGTTTTTCTCCCTCATGAGGAGGGTTTTCCCAGGATAAATACTGTGTTCATTTGTTCTTTATGTTCATTTTTCTGATTTCTATTAAATCTGATCCTAACATTAACATGGTGATCTCTGAATTGAAATCACTCCAATCTAGTTAGGGATTATCTCTCAAATCTGAAACTAGAAATCTTTAGCATATGCAAATGAGCCTCCAACTCTTCTTTTATAGCCTTTTTGTTGCTTTTTCGCTAAGTTACCGGTTCGTTTTTAGGTTCAAGTTCAGGTTTGAGGGTTCGGTTTGCGGGTTTGGTCAAATTTTTTTGGGGTTAGGTTCGTTAATACAAAAGCATATAAAAATCAGAAATATATACATATTTGATATTTGCAGTAGTGATTAAGTTCAAAATACACCACCATATTAATAGTCAAATAACGTAGCAAAAATACACCACCACTTTCATAGTCAATTTAATAATACAATACAAGGGCCTTCATACTCTCAGTCTGATGTAAAGCCAACACATTTTTACTCAATCCTCATGTTATGGTTCAATGTTGTGAATCAGTAGAAAGGAGAAATAGCAAGGCAACTTGTTTCTCATGAAGACCAAACACAATGCCATCTCAATATCCTATACCATCACTTACAACAGAGATTTGGTTTCTATGGTGCTTAGAACATTCTATATTTCTAGTACCATCATCAGAACATCTTTTCGAGGAGATGTGCAAGGATACTGGCATAGTTCACGCCTTACTTCCACTGAGAACATCAGAATCTGCACTCAAAAGTTTAGGGAAGTCAAATGGACTATAGTCATATGTCCTCGCAAACAGTGATATCTTTCTTCCAAGTCCCAATTATAAATTCTAACAAAGCAATGAATAAACATAGCTGCCCTTAACATCACCATAACATAAGATGCAAAGTTTACAAAGAGCACAAAACAATCCCATAAAGGAATATAATATAGTTTCTGATCTTGAATCTCCAACATTTTACTCATGCCTAATATTGTACCCCAAATTAAAAATTTTGCTACACTTAGGCATTTTGAAGAAATGAGTAAAAGTGTTGTCAAAAATGTCAAAAAAGGTTAAAATTGGGGTTTGCATGTCTTGCATGAGGGGCTAAAACTCGAAATTTTCAAAATTTGACGATCTGGGTCTGCTCAGAGTGACCAAGTCTACAAAACTCAGATCTCAGTTTTTCAACCCTACTTTTCAGGAAAATTGCTATTTTTAGAAACTTTTTCTGGGTTTTTTGTGAAACGGATGTTGGCAAAATTTTCTAAAAGTAATTTTTTTCTAAAAATAGTAAGTTTGGTTGTTAGGGTTCAAACTAATTTTGATTGGTCAAAAATACTTCCTCATCAGGTTGGTGTAGTCAAAATCACAAAAGGATCAGTTTTGCCTTGGTGGGTCTATTCTGCTTTTTCAAGAAAGCATTTTGGAAGCTCCAAAGTCATTAATGGAGGTCAGTCAGCTGCCAAGTGTCAGATTCAAACATTCAAACACTGAACAAAAGATGAGAAATGATGGACGTGCGCGCAGATCGAAGAATGGAGAAAGGAAGCTGTGAAACTTGGCAAATGCAAAATTTTGGCCAACACTGGAGACTCCAGGCACCCTAGCTTAGTCTAGGCGCCCAAACACTCATGCCTTAGAAAGCTTTTCATCTCTAGCAAGCAAGGCAAAGGAAAACACGTCAAACGAAGGAGAAAGTTGAAATTTGCAAAATAAAAACCAAGTCTGCTAGCCTTGGGGGCCCTAGAAGGAGATAGGCGCCCAACTTTTCAAGGCGTCAAATGGTGAAATTAGGGTTTGTGCTCCTAGAAAATGTTGCTCAAAATCTTCTTAGCTCCGCCTTGAGTCCATCTGCGCAGTCATCTGATCAATCAGTCATCCAAAATCTGAGGTCAAACAGAGAGGTCACAACCAAGAGGCAGAATGCAAACCTTGGAAATATCAGAAAATAATTTTAGTCTGGGAACTTTGGGCGCCCCAGGTGGCCAGGGGCGCCCAGCCTTTTGGAGGACTTAATCTAGCAATTAGAGTTTGCAAATGTGCTTATTGTCTTCAAGATTCCTCTAGCTCCGCAATGAATGTCTTCGTTAGATCATCAGATTTGTTAATCACCGGCAAATCCGGATCAAACTGAAGGTATAACATGAAGGTTTAAATCTGAAGGTTGAAAATCAAGCAAAACTGGTTAAGTCTGGAGGAGTTGGGCGCCCCAGAAGGAGATAGGTGCCCAAGCTTTTGGAGGCCTAAATGAGTGAATTTGCAGTTGACACCTCCAACATGACTTCTTCAGATTTGAAGCAGCTTTCCAATGAAATCATCGACAAGTCAATCAGAGTTGATAATCACCAGATATTGAAGGCGGAACAAAGGGAGAAACATGAGCAAAATGACAGAAGTCAAAAGCAAGGTGAAAAACATAGAAAATAAACTAACTTTGGAGGAGTTAGGCGCCCCAACTAGCCAGGGGAGCCCAAGCTTTTGACCCCCAAGATGCAACTTTCAGGAGACATCACTCCCAGGAGACCCCCTTCAAAATCTTCTCAGCTATCCAGTGAATCTGACAGCCAGTTGATCCGATCAGTCTAGCCCATGATTTTGAAGGTCAATATGAAGTTCTTAGCCAAAGTTGCCTCCAGAACAATCTTGCTAGATTCGATCAAGCTCCGTGATGGATTATTCAGCTCATCCGTAGGATCAATTTGGAAGCCGAAAATTAAATTCAAGTTGGGGACCAAAATCAAGAAAAAGTTGAAATTGTCAGAAAAATGACTAAGTCTGAAGAAGATAGGCGCCTCCACCCAAGAAGGGCGCCCAAGAAGCCATGCCTTAGCCAAATTTTTCAAGTTTTCAAAATTTCAAGAAGAAGATAAAACGTCCAAGTTCAATGCATAAGCTCAAGATAGGGTTTGAAAGATTTAAAGTAAAAGAAAGCAGATTTTCTCAAAGCTTTAACTTATTTAAGACGTCTTTGCCGTCCATTTTTCATAATTCTTGCAGGTGGTGTCTAAGGAAGAGAAGAGGAGACATAAAAAATTCTTCATTTCAGAATTTCAATGCTGAAGCTTGCTGATTTTTCAAAGTTCTTCATAATTCTCAAACCAGCACACAAAGGAGCCTGCTTTTTCATGCTCTTTTCTTCCAGAACATCAATTCTTTGAAGGAGGTCAAGATTTTCAATTTTCAGCGATTTGGGTCATCTCAATTCATGATTCTGAACAATTTTGAATTCTTTTTCAAGTTGCAGCAGCTGCTTTTTTCGTGCATGTATGAGGAATAATTAAAGTTTTCAAGATTTGATCATTTGGGTCCTTCTAAAACATACTTCTGAACAAAACCTAGGTCTCAACTTTTTTAGGAAAAAATTTAGATTCTAGGGTTTGCTGCTTTTTCAATCAGCCTTCAGTATTTCCAACATCTGATCAATTGGGTTCGTCTCAAATGCGCTTCTGAACAAAACCTAGGTGCCAACTTTTTTCAAGAAAATCTGAAGAAATTAGGGTTTGTTGCTTTTTTCAGTCAACACTCAAAATTTTCAAAAATGAATGATCTGGGTATTCTTGTAACGAAATTCTAAACAAAAACCATATTTCAGAATTTTTTTGAAAAAAATTGTCCGTTTGAAGAAGAAAAACCAGCAAGCTAAATTTAGAAAGTGCGCAAAACTTGTCTGAATATAGACAAGTTTACAGTCAATCTTCAAGGTTTTTAGTATGGAGTACACTCCCCTCCAGTTGAAGACCAAGTTAGTGCTATATCATGATTTCATCAAAACAGCTGAAACTGACTTGCATCATATCAAGCCGGTATTCAACTTGCGTGCATTGGAAGACGCAGGTAATGTTGCAATCAGGAATCTTGGTCACTCTGGACTACTTGCAGCAGCATCAATTCCTATTTTAGTGCAGAGTCTAGAATTTGTAATTGCTTGCATCAAGCATTACAATCTTGCGACACGAGAGATTCAGTCGGTAGATGGTAGAGTAATTTGCAGCTTGAAGCCATACATGATTGAAAAATGCTTCTCAATACCACCTTGGCCTGAAAGTGTAACTATCTCCAAGGAAGAATGTGAAAGGGTATGGGACATGCATAAGGAGAAATACAGCAAGAAAGTTGCACAAAAGTGGATGAAAGAAAAACATAAAACTTTGCCAAAGAACATCGGACAGGGGGAATTGAAAGATGAAATTGCTATAATGATCACCCTGCTCAACCGGGTCACTGGTCAAGAGGATGCTACAAAATTTCAGCTCTGGATGTTCTATGTTATACCTCATATCATGAAGAAAACAAAATTCTATGATTGGTCAACCTTAATTAGTGATAACCTTCATCAACAAATAACTGAATACTTCCAAATTTATGAGTTCCACATGATCTCCTACCTAGTCTACCTAGTAGCCTTCCAAGGAAAATTCAGAGGGTTGAATATTGTGGGGTCTCTGAATGTACAACATGTCTACAATTACTACCCTCAGCTAGAGTTCACAGAGTCATCACACCATTACAAAAGGGTAAACGAGGCTTTCCTGATGCATACATTGCAAGACCTGGATAGTGAGTTGCACGTACGTATTTCATCAACTGCAAGGGTAGTAATGGCAGAGTGAGCAAATTGCTTTATTTAGTTTCCTACCTTCACCTACATTAGAGTCTACAGCTTCTCCAACGCTCCACTCATGTTGTCGAGGTACCCATCAGATGAAGTTGTTTTCATGGAATTCCTAAGGCAAGCATATGATGTCCACACTTTCTTGCAGAATCGAAAGAAGCCCGCCCTTAGTTTTCCATTTGAGTTGGGAATTTACAAATGCAGATCATCAGCAGATGCCAAGTCCATGGGTGACGAATTGGCTAAACTTGGTCTCAAGCCATACAACGAGAGACGATCATATGACCCTCATGGTGTCTTCGCATCTCGACTTGAGAAGAACTATGCTCATGTGCTTGCACTTGAAGATTTTTGGGCCAATTGCAGAGATGAGTTCGAGGTACGAAGGCGTAGTTACAATAGACTCACTCTCCATCAAATGAAAGATTGCTTGTTAGAGGATATTGAGGGACTATCAGATGATGATGGAGATGTACTTCCCCCAATGTACACTCGAAAACAAATTGAGCAACAACCCCTTCCACAGGTCAACTGGTCCAATAAAGAAAACATCTCGGTGGAAGAAAGAACACGCCAAGTCATTGAACACAACAAGGTTTTCTTAGTCCTCAAGAGGAAGAAATCCATTCCAGCAGCAGAGTCGCCAAGAATACAGTCATCACTTCCCTCTTCTTCCAGAGCACAGCCGAAGATGAAGGGTATAAGTCAGCCTCAAGAAGGTGTAAAGGGCAGCAAATCAACAAAGAATGTAAGGAGAAGGTTGGACTTCTCAAATATAGTCATACAGGAGCAGTCAATGGTTGAAGCAGAAGTCCCTCGAGAAGAGTCCGTGCCTCAAAAAGAAACAAAAGATGTGTATTTGACACATGATTCTCCACCATTGCCAAGGTCTTCACCAATTCACATTGATCTAGAGGATGAAGAAGATGAAGGAGTTGCAGCTGAACCTCCCAGGGAAATTAGTAGAGATACCACATCTTGGCTTGAGAGCTCCCTGTGAAGGAAGAGAAGAAGACCTTCATATCAGCTGAACTTTGATGATCTTGACAACATTTATCAGGAGGCACCTAAAAAGAAAGCAAAGAAACAAGTTCACGTTGAGAGAAATCCTGATGGTGAGATGATCATGGAGACTGCTACACCTTCTGAAGATAGAAACAAAGATGAAGTGGAGGTGGATGATTTCATAATGGTTAAGGCCAATCTTGGCAAGAGCACCAGGCATGCAGCTGTAAGTTTGTTCAAAGTTGCATCTGAAACTCTTCAAGAAAGAGTGCTTAAAGATGGAGAAGATAAGGCAGTCCTCAAGGCTGAAATCGGGCAACTCGGGCTATACATTTCTAATCTTGTTCATGGCACTTCACAGGCTACTCAGTTGTTGCCCTAGGTTCTAGAGACACTAGCTGATCATCAACAGTTGAGGCAGTTGGTAATATGTGGGAAGCAAACACAAGAATGGATTGAAGGATTCATCATCAGAGGAAAAGAAATCTTGGCACATATATATCAGCTAAGGAATAATGCTCATGACTTACGCCAAGGGATTCAAGGATTTGAGGAATCAATGGCAGAGGTGAAACCTAGGCACGAAATCATCATTGAGATCTGGATACAGCTTATGGCTCAATGGTTTCCAGAGAACACAAGAGACAAATCTTTGCATGGAAAGAATGTCACATCTTTAAGGTGAGAACCTATGAGAGGATATCTGAAGAGTTTGTTGCATACAAACAAAGGGCGGTTGAGGCACTTCAGTTCATAAGTGAGTTTGTTGCAGAGATCCCTTATCGGTACTATCATGATGATGGTTCCTACATTGGACTTGACGAAGTGCATGCCCAGTTTTAGAATGTTGTTTGTAGCAGTGATGGCAGCGATCCAGTCGTAGGAAGGATGAGTCAGATCTCCATGATGTTAGCGAAGTTCGAGAAAGCAACCAATGAGGTTGAAGATTTTTTGAGATTGATTGCAGATGGTGAAGAAATCCTAGAAAAGCGAAACTTTGCTATAGATAGTATTGATGCACCTGACAGAGATACAATTTCCAGCTTTTTGGCAGATGTGATCGAGATTTAAAGCAACAATCATCTAGAAGCTTTTGTTCAACTTTCTTTCTATTCTCGTGTCAATTCTATCCACTCTTTGAAGAAGAGAAAGATAACAAATTGTAATAGTTGGCATTTCCTATTTTATGCTTTATTAGGTGGATAGATGTTTATCTTGTTTAGTTTTAGAAATAAAGCTTGTATGTTGGCAAGCCTTAGTTGTAAAAGCAAGGAGATTTTAGGGTTCCCTACTCCTCTGCTTGTGTATAAATAAGGGCAACCTTGCCCATTATTTTCTTAACTGTGCTTGTGATAACAAATTGGTGAGCCTATTTTGCCTGCAAGTTGTTGTTTAGTTGCTGTTCACTTTGTGTAAGAACAAGTTTGCAAGTCTCTTTTAGCTGCAAGTTCTTATTCAGTGCATGTGTCTTGTGTAATCTTTTGTTCTTGAGATTCGATAAATAAAATCTTGTGCCTACTTTGCCTTGATATAATGTCTCAAATTTCCGTTTATTGTGTTATGCTTATATGATCTCCATTTCAGCTTGCATTGAAAGTAAGTAGATGTATGTTGAAAGAAAGTTTATCAAAGTATTTTGTCAAAGAATTCTTCCTTGTCCATTTCTAACTCTCTTGCTCCGCGTTTACTTGAGAAGTTAGAAACGTCATTAGAGTAGGCTTAGTCGTAGTTGAATTTCTAAAACATAAAATCTCAGCTACGACGCTTGAGTTTTATAACCTTGTGCTCTTAACTGAACGAAAAAATGTGAGCAAAGTTGAAATGAGAAAAAAAATCACAATTTACAGCCTTTGAAGGGGAAAAATCAGATAATATCCAAAAAAGTTGACATGGATTTTGTCCGGGTTCAAACCGAAAACGATAAAAATGAATCCACAAACAAGGTTTCGTAGCCTGCTCGTTTCCATAGAGGAAAATTCGTTTCCTGGACATATTTGGATCATTTTGGACCCGTATGTCATTTCCATATTGAATCGTACCCATAGCAGGGGTCAGAATAGGACGTACCGGTAACTTAGCTTTTTCGGAATACCACTTTTTGTTTTTAAGTCGCTTTTTTTGAAAAGCATTTTTTTTGTTTTTCCCAAAAAAATTGTTTTTCCTTGTTCATTGCTTGTTTGACAAAGTGCTTTTTTTTCACTACCTTTTTTCTTTAAATTAATTAATTCATTATGTGCAAAAGACCCCCTTATGCCTAGGTGTCCAACTTTTGAAACAATTAATCACCTTTTTAACGAGTTATTACACTAAGTTGTCCTTTAATTATTTCTCAACATTAGACAATAGTAGTGAAATATTAAATAGATAATTTAATAACTCACCCAAGTTGTGGAAAGTACTACAATGTCATCGGAATCCAATTGTGACCACACCATGATGAAACTAAAGTAGTAGGAAGATGATTGGAGTCAACTTGGTGACTTACTAAAAATAGATGTACTCTCCAAGAAGTTTGGAGAACACACCAAATGTCATAACTAGAAATCTAGAAATGATAATCTTGTGCAATCCAAGAACTTTGGAGTTCCCCCAAAGACACCAATTTGTTAGTTTTATGATCAGATGTAAGAGCAGAAATTTAATTCAAAAAATCAGACACACAAGACAGAATATACCCTGGGAAAACCCTCCTCTTGAGAGAGAAAAACCCAGCAACAATATATCACTTATATATTGAATGATAAACAAAAGTCTCCTTTCGAAAGAGGCCAATATGAAGGCCAAGTAAGAGCACCACAATCTGATGCTAACATGAAAATAATATGATGCTTATACTGATGACAAACTCAGCCTTCTGTAATGCTGTGATCAGCCTCTTCAACTGCTCATGAGGTATATCTATGATCAGCCTCTTCAATATATTGATCTACCTCTTCAATATATCAATCTGCTCATGAAGAATATCTATGATCAGCCTCTTCAATATATTGATCTGCTCATGAAGAATATCTATGATTAGCCTCTTCAATATATCGATCTGCTCATGAAGAATATCTATGATCAGCCTCTTCAATATATTCACACTTTCTTGAATACAGGTTCAGCCTCCTTGAGACCTTCGATCTGACTTCTTCAATATATTGTCCT
Source organism: Sequoia sempervirens (assembly GCA_007258455.2). Lineage (NCBI taxonomy): Eukaryota > Viridiplantae > Streptophyta > Pinopsida > Cupressales > Cupressaceae > Sequoia > Sequoia sempervirens. The sequence continues at coordinate 320,034,876 of VDFB02105785.1, forward strand.
GTCCTTGAAGTAGATCGCTCTTGAAACTCACAGCCTATGTAAAGGATGAACTCACACACATGATAATCGAATGAACAAGTGAATATATGTTTAAATGATTGAATAGTATCTCCAATATATACTATTCGATGAGGAGGTCTTCAAAGGACACGATTCCACAAGGTGAATGGTCGGCCTCAATGAAGTATGTGTCTCTTAAAGTAAATCGCCGATTAGAAGGATGTCGGCCTCAATACATAAATATTAATAAACATTATTTAGTTTACAAGAGATGTGACTCTTCACATCGTGTATCTCAATAAACTAGATATTAAATAAATGAGGTGCCTCCTCATAACTTTTATCAACATAAATTAAATAGCCAAGGGCTACTATATAATTTATCATTGATGCGAAGGAGATCGGCTGGAAGAAGATCCCGAGGCTGCACAATAACATCAACACTCCCTCTCAGCTAGGGAGGATACTTCCAGCTGTAAAAGACATCACCTCATCGTGATGTCAACCACAATGGCTACTCCCATATGTGGAAAGGAAAGATATCACCTCATTGTGATATCAACCATCATGGCTACACCCATGTATGGTATGTACAAGTGCTCATCACTCAATGTGATGTTGTCACCTCATCGTGACGTTCACCATGGCTCTCCTAGAGGGTGAAACACAAGTACAAGAAAATCATCACAGACTCTCTCACGTGATATTGTCATGGAGTCACACACATGACATCCACCATGGCTCTCCCAGAGGGGTTAAACAAGGGCTTTCACCTCAAATCTTTCTTAAAGAGAAATGCATTAACAAGTGCTTGCACCTCAAATCTCTCTCAAAGAGAAATGCATTAACAAGGGCTTGCACCTCAAATCTCCCTCAAAGAGAAATGCATTAAAGAGGATCACTGATACTCAGACTCCTTAGCTAGGGCTTGATTCTCCACCATACCAAGCTTGTCTCGAAAGTACACAAACTTTATCCTGGAGAGAGGCTTGGTGAGAATGTCTGCCGTCTGCTCATCAGTGCTGATATACCTCAACTGAATTACTTTCCTCAATACCATATCTCTGATATAATGGTATTTGATCTCCACATGCTTAGTTCTGTCATGAAACATAGGGTTGACAGAAAGCTTTACACAACTTTGGTTATCACAATGAATGATAGCATGCTCCATTGATTGTCCAAACAATCCTGCAAGGAGCTTTCGAAGCCACACTGCTTCTTGAGCTGCCACACAAGCTGCAATATACTCGGCCTCTGCTGTACTCAGTGCCACAAAAGACTGCTTCTTGCTACACCAAGATATCATCGTAGACCCCAAACTGAAGCAACATCCAGAGGTGCTCTTCCGATTAGTAACACACCCTGCCCAATCAGAATCAGTATAACCATGTAGCTTCAAATCCACACTTGAAGAATATCTCAACCCATACTCAACTGTGCCATGGAAGTATCTCAGGATATGCTTTGCTGCAACTAGATGTATTTGCCTTGGTTCACACATGAACTGACTAAGTGAACTCACTGCATAGCAAATAGCCGGTCTAGTATTGACTAGATACATCAATGATCCAATCAACTGCCTGTACATAATGGAATCCACCAGATCTGAACTAGTTGCAACCTCTTATGTAAGTTGGTCTCCATAGGTGTAGACATGGATATGCAATCCATCATACCTCTAGTAAGAAATAAGTCAACATAAAGAACCAAGATCAACTAGATTACCATCTTCTTCAGGTTTAGTAGGCTCCTTTTGAATCTTCAAGCACTTGCATCAGCCTTTTGACCGCTTTGTCCAAGATTGCCTACAACACTTGTTTTAGAGAATTGTTTTACAACGAACACCTTGATATTGTAGAGAGTTCAGGATTGTCCTCCTTGATCTCATCCCATATTACTCTATTTTGAATAGGTTTGCGGAGCTACCAATGTCAAATCCAAATGACTGTCATAAGCAATTTTGATCTCAACAGCTGAAGAGGTCCTGCAAGGATTTAGCACCTATCCTTGCAATACAGTAATCTTCACATCTTCTCAATGAGTTACAAAACTCCCTCTTGATCCCCGCATCAGAAATTGCAAAGAAGACTTCTGGAAGTGAACTCCCTCTAGCCACCAACTCAGTTCAATGGCTGCAAGCTAAGACTCCATGCTTGATCATGTCTTTGGTTGGAATGACTTCCTCAGCAAGATGCCTGAAGCTCTTCCTCCTTGTGCAATCTCTCATTACTTTCTTTCTCCTCGATCCGTCTTGGAAGCATTTTAGAGAAAGATTACTAATAGTTTATAACTATCCAAAGAAATATCAAGGCTAGAATCATACAAGTTTTACTATCTCAAGTTATAGCATGAACACATAAGCATTTATGAACAATGAATAAAGAAATCAACCTATAAGTGAAATATGAGCAAATATCAAGAAGATTAGAATGAAGGGATAAAGAACTTATCTTTAATTGAATTCAGATATAATCATATAACTCTTTCTTCCATCTTTTACTCCTCTCGAGAGTGCTAAACTCAACACAACAAAAGACAATCTGCACAACTATAGATTTCTTGAATGCATTATGCAGTTAGCAAGTAGAACCAACCCTCTCCAAGAGTCAAGGCTCTATCACAGTTCATGCATTAGAGAATGATATCGATGTGATCAACTAATCACCATCGAAATTGCAATTCTCTTTTCATCTCAGAGTCACATTCAACGATCTTCACAATTAGCATGAATATCTCATAATGAATGAAAGGTGACACAAAGGATCTCATCTCAGGGATCACAATTCAAGAAGAAACATGATCTTTACACACATGATCAAACAAACGTCATCAGATCTGCACAACTCATCAAACTGAGTTTCACATAAAAAAATATATATAAGCAACAAAAAATACTTATCTCTTCGATGTAGTAAAGGCTTCTTTTATGCACAACCAACACCAAATGACAACATACACTCAACAATTATATGCTGAACACAAATATCCATAACCAACATGTTGGTGACAATATTTCTCCTCTTTAATCTTCGTGTGTTGTACTAGCAAGAGATCCACTCAATATCCTTGTTGCCTTCCAAGCACATGGAAAAAGATTGCATTCGAATCTGTTGCAACTTTTGCAAACATTCACGGCTCCAAGGGATAATGGTACCAACGAAGTACAGGACATACTCTATACGGACAATTATTTCTGTAGGCAGCCTCCACAGTGTGCCCAAACATACATTTCTTCAGTCCCTACCGATCCACAACAGAGTAGCACATTACTTAACAGCTTCTGATATCTCTGACGAGGATCATCCCTGATGGAGAAGACAAGACGGCTCCTTCAAAGTAGAAGATGACAGCTCACAATTCCCTTCTATTCCCAGAAGATACATTTCACATCCTAGACTTGGTCAAATACTCCACGCGCGGACCAAGGCAGTATTGAGTGCCACTAAGAACCACGAACTCCAAAAGACATACGGAGAAATTCTCAATATCACAACATCAACTGTAGTAGAACACTTTACAGATCTCCAGATAGAAATCCTCCAGATAGGCTAATATCTCTGCAAGTTACAATAGTGCGAACTCAGCCATGTAATGGCTATAACAACAATACAGAGTCAGCAGTAGGAAAGAAGGCAGATTCCACAGATGGTGCGATAAGAAAATTGTCCCCTCACAGGATAAAATATCTCTCATGGTTAAATCGACATTTTTTATCTCAACTTAGACTTTTCTATATCTCTTCCGACATAGAGAAGCGAATGTAGGTAATGATTTAATTGCGGACCATAAATCTGATGACGGGTCCTCAAGGCTTAGACAACTTCTCGCAATGCTGTTGTGTTTTGATGAAGGAGATGACGTCCGTGACACCAGATAGTGTAACAAATTTGATCACTTTAAATTCTTTCAAGGAATTCAAAAATCTGATCAGATCTCTTCTTAACCCGCTTTGATACCATGTTAGTTTTATGATCAGATGTAAGAGCAGAAATTTAATTCAAAAAGTCAGACACACAAGACAGAATATACCCTGGGAAAACCCTCCTCTTGAGGGAGAAAAACCCAGCAACAATATATCACTTATATATTGAATGATAAACAAAAGTCTCCTTACAAAGAAGCCGATATGGAGGCCAGGTAAGAGCACCACAATCTGATGCTAACACAGAATAATATGATGCTTATACTGATGACAAACTCAGCCTTCTGTAATGCTGTGATCAGCCTCTTCAACTGCTCATGAGGTATATCTATGATCAGCCTCTTCAATATATTGATCTGCTCATGAAGAATATCTATGATTAGCCTCTTCAATATATCGATCTGCTCATGAAGAATATCTATGATCAGCCTCTTCAATATATTTGCACTTTCTTGAACACAGGTTCAGCCTCCTTGAAACCTTCGATCTGACTTCTTCAATATATTGTCCTGTCCTTGAAGTAGATTGCTCTTGAAACTCACAGCCTATGTAAAGGATGAACTTGCACACATGATAATCGAATGAACAAGTGAATATATGTTTCAATGATCGAATAGTATCTCCAATATATACTATTCAATGAGGAGGTCTTCAAAGGACACGATTCCACAAGGTGAATGGTCGGCCTCAATGAAGTATGTGTCTCTTCAAGTAAATTGCCGATTAGAAGGAAGTCGGCCTCAATACATAAATATTAATAAACATTATTTAGTTTACAAGAGATGTGACTCTTCACATCGTGTATCTCAATAAATTAGATATTAAATAAATGAGGTGCCTCCTCATAACTTTTATCAACATAAATTAAATAGCCAAGGGCTATTATTTAATTTATCATTAATGCGAAGGAGATTGGCTGGAAGAAGATCCCGACGCTGCACAATAACATCAACACAATTAGCCTTCAAAAAAGCTAGGAAACTAGCTAATTGTTCACAAATCAAAATGGCACAAAATGGGGACATTACAGAGAGGGAGGCAAACATTTTTAACTTTCAAGAAGGGCAATTGAGTGCAAGAGAGGCACTAGACCATCCTTGGTAAAAAATAAAGCCTGCAACGCCTTTGGGAATAAATGAAAGATATCAACCTACTTAAACATTAGGGAGGGAGGCACACATTTTCAACTTTCAAAATGGGCAATTAGCGTGCAAGAGAGGGGCCAAACCCTCAAAGATTTCAATCAATGATTGACTTTGACTGAAAAGGCTAAATGCCACAATAAGTTAGAAAATCAATTGCTTTACATTCTCTAGACGATGCGTAAAAGTTTTCTTTGAAGTGCTTGCAAAGAATGAGAGCTTCCTTCAAAAGGCTACAAAACTTCTAGCTTTGAGGGACCATTTTATTCAAACTATTAAACACAATCAAAGCGTTGCCTTCCATAGTCAATGACTTACACCCAACATATATAACTAGATTTAAACCTTACACTGCCAAACACTTTGCCTCATTATTGGTTTTTGATTCTGAAAAGGAGCCACCCTTCACCAACCTGCCCTTAAATCATGCAAGACACAATCAACACCTGCAAGCCTAGGATTCGCTTGTGAAGCTCCATCAAAATTGGGATTTAGGAACCCCTCACAAGGCTTCAAATCTATTTGGTTTCTTTGAACCAACCTCTTGTGGATCACCCCATTAATTGGGGTGGATTCTCATTGTCTTTTGCTCCATACCCCAAATGTAATTGAAGTTTGTTTATTTGAGTTAGTTCATCTTCCAATTGGTCAAAACCTAGTGAATTGCAGGTCATATGGTCCTAATAAAATTGTGAAAACTGCTTCATTTGGTTTGTTGAAGAGTTGAGTTTGGGGAAATTTTCACCAGTAATTTGGAACCTCAACTCTTTTGTAATATGTGAACTAATCACCGCAAAGGTCTATGCAAATGATTGTGAAACTTTGGTAACATATTTTGATTATGTTGGCTTTCAAAACTGCTACCCCAATCTTCTAGAAATGACACTTATTACCAATGCAAGGAGAACAAGATTACATTAGTAAAGAAGCAGGGTTCATCAACAAAGAGTGGATAGTTTTTGGCCAATCGACAGGAGAGGGGACCTTCTCTTCTTCTTTAGGCTCAGCTAAACCTAGGAGGGTATTTCCTTTGAGGCCACATATGAAAACTAAAGAGAAAGGAAAAATTTATCACCTAGGCCTTGATTAACTATGTCCTAGTGGCAGCCATGAATAGACCTACATGAAATGATTATAAGAAGATTGAAATAAGTGTGAACATGCAACTAAGTATATGCCAAACATGTGCCACTAATCAAGAATCCCCTTCACATGGCTTACACGTGTGCATCTTGGAACCACTCCAACATGACTGACTCAATGTTTGACCAACTATTAACTCAAACAAGACTCAACATAAGTGATATCACAAAATTATGAGAGAAGGCAGGACCAAAGCACTAACTAAAACTGAAATAAAGAGATGGACTTTATGATTTAGAGGTGGAGTGGCATTGGAGCTCTCTGTTGACCAGTGTCTTGATCATATGGGTGAGTGAGTCACAACACTGTCCTAAACACTTTAAACAATTGCAAGTTCAAACTGAAAACTAGGCATGCAGTTGATAAAACAATCTGGGCTCTACAATCAGTAAATACAAACCTCTAAGTGACTAAAAATGTTAATGCATGAGCAATCATTGAACAACCCATGATCAGACAAAATAAATCCACATGACATATTGAAAAGGGAAACTTTAATGCAGTTTTAAGAGTTTTAGAAGTCCATAGTGGTCTGACTAGTGAACATATCACCAGATCAGCAAATGTGATCTCAGAAATGGAGATAGCATGCCATCTTCTAAAAATATCCAGACACCCATGGAAGCACTCATAAAGGGATTTCTGTATTCAATTCCTTTTTTTAAACGTAAAAATAAGTGAAGATATGAAAGACAATGTAAGACATGCAAGAATTGTTTCCTTTGACATAACTGATCAAATTATAGAGGATTTACAACAGAGCCAAGCCCCCCAAACTGACCAATCAACCTCAATTACATCTTTTTATATGTTCATATAGCATTATAGTTCAATGTTATGGGTGTGGAAAAACAGTAAGTCATCAAATTACGTCATTGTTAAGCATTTGCGATAGTGAACATGTTGTTGTAAATAGAAAGAGGACATTTCCTCAAGGAAGAAAATTCTTGTTCTATTGGCTTGTAGTACTATGCAAGGAGGAGTTTCCAAGTTTATATGAGCAAACAAACTCAAATTTGCATGTCTGCAATATCATGGGGCACCCTTGTATATTCAGTTCAGCTCTGTACAATCACTCTGGGATCAAGGCACAATACAACAGAACAGGGGAGACAATCTTCCTCACTCATGCAAGTAATCAGCTTCGGATTTGATGCCTGCAATACAGTTTGTACCTACCCTGCATATTGAGCTCACATTTCTTCTCGATCCATATTTTGTCCATGCCCATTATAAATGCAGCAGCAACCAAAAGTTATTGACAAATGCAAGTGAAGGATGATGGGGAGATAACTTGCCATATTTTGTATTGCTTTGTTTGAATGCTGCATGTGGCGCCAAGAATAGCTGTAGCACATTGACAACCCTCGTAGGTCACCAATGAGTTCAACCATGTCACCAGAGACAAGAGGAAAGCACCTACAGGGATTAATTTTATATCATTGCCAATAGAAAGAAGAAATCTCTAAATTTAAGGCACACCTATGTTATAGCCTCTTAAGACATATAGGCTCAACCATTGCTGGCAAGGCCTCCAATAGCTGCAATAAAATTCAAGAAGCACCACCATATTGTAACTAATGCCAACCACCCATTGAAATAATTCTATTTCATGTAGAGAACAAAAATCCTAAACAATGGTGAGTAGGAGTGTTTGAATTTTGGGTGCAGAGAAAAGGTTAGATTTTTTGAAGTTTAAGATAGATCAATGGTGGCTGGTATTGATTCATTAGATTGCATGACCAACACATAGTGGCTAAAATGACATTGTGTCAAAGAATTAGTTGTTGGGCCAAATTTTCCCAGTGTCAAATAAAATTAGAATGTCGCCCATAGAACACAGAGGACATAAGGCACTATTGAAAATGTTTGTCCCACCACAACTAGCCACACTAGGCATTTTGATTTGCCATCCACTTGTGGAGTACAAGCCACATCAAAAAGACCTCATGCTCACCATTGCTAAAGGTAGCACATTGTGGGCAATGAATTACTGATTAATCCACACAAGTCATGATAAGGACCAAGGACTTGCGACAAAAAGGGAACTAGGCCCATCACTTGATGTTAATAAGGTGACATGTGACACCATGCCATTGAACCACATTCATTGTTTGTGAAGAGTTGTCCATTGGAGCACTCTTTTGACCAATAAGGATATGCCACATATATGCACATGTCACTTAGGGATAGGTTGCAATGTTGCATCAACAAGGGTCTAAAGTTTGAGCAAGTTGAAGATGGTCCTATGGTAGTGCAAGGGGCAATGAAGATCGTAGGGGCATCACACAATGGGTAAAGTAACTTGTGTGCTGGAAAGGAGTAGCTATTGTGAAGGATGCATGCACTACCAATAGGAGAATGCCTTTTAGCAGTAGGTGTGGGTGTAAGCTATAGACATGGGACTGACCAAAGGTGGGGACTAAGGGCTAGTGGGGAAAATAAGCCAGTAGGTGAAGGGAAAACCATCAGCGAAATAGTTAGCCACTGTGAAAAGCATTATGTATTGAGTGAGCTACAAACAAGTGGTGGTGATAGTGTTATACAATATAGCGTGTGCATTAATTTGTCAACTCATGGGCAAACAGTGGTCGCCAAGCAAAAATAAATAAAGTGGATGAAGATATTTGGTGGGCTGGAACTATGAATTTGAGTGTGCAACCTAATATGAAGTAGACAAGGCAAGGACCATAGGAAGTAGCTTTTATGGACAAAGCTGACATGAGAATGATATGGTCAATCAATGGAGCTTATTGGATTGACCAGCTTTAGCATACATGATACACATGCACATAGGTAATTTAGAGACTAGAACACACAAGACACCCTAAAATTAGTTAAGACTAGTGACTAGGCTCAAACCCTAACTAGACAAGCATGAAACTGTGATGTATGAGACATCTCAAATCATTTGTAAATGTAGGGATTACCAAAGCACAGATAAATTTATGAAAGAACAAGGGGTGCTAGCTTTCTTCTAGGTGTTGTTTTGCTATAACATTTTACTAGGCATGTTATCTTGTCTACTTGGACCCTTCTCCTTGTATGTGTTGTTTTACAATATCCTTTTACTCTAGTAACTTCTCCATATCTAATTTGTTGGTTCTAATACAAGGTTTGAGTGCAGCAATTTTTGTCCTTAGGTATGGGTTCAGCTATATAATAATAATAATAATTTTAAAATTGTAAAAAATAAAGACAATGATACTCATGATTGCTAATAAACAAAATATTTAAATACATCATAATTCACAAAAATAAAAATACTTATAAATTCATAATCTACTGATTTGTCAAATGTCAATACACAATGAAAATTATAATCAATATTAAATAATCTTAATTTTGCTCTTCATTAAAAGCATCAAAGTCATCATCTGGTTCAACTTCATTTAAACCACAATCAATGGCAGTGCCACTCCAACTAGCCAAAACATGTGCAAAAGTTGACTCATCTATAGAGACTTTGGCAAACTATGCAACTGTAGTGTCTACTTCTGCACACTAAGGAGTTTGATCCAAATTTTTTGTCATCCCCTCATTGCAATCAAGTGTCTTATGTGACAAGAGATGTAAGTTGGAGTGTGAGATGTCCTTAATTGGTCAATCTAAGAATTTTACAAATTTTATAAATATGTATGCAAACTGAAATAATAAATGAATACCAAGATAGGTGTCAAATCTCGCTGAAAAGAGTGTTATTGCCAACTCTGTCATCGATAATGCTAATGCACAATATGGTAATCAACATTTATAGTTTGATGTAAACAGCAATATGCCCAATTATATAATATTCAACTGTGGACACTGTTTACTACTGTATTGCTGCAAACAGTATTGAATGAATACTACTATCAACCCCTTAATACCACAGATAAGCAACAGTATAATATGTAGCTGTTAGGACTAATAAACCCCTAACTCCTCCTTGTGATGATGATGAAAACAGTAATGCAAATATAGAAGCAGCATATACTGGTCATGAATTTTAATATATAACTCACAAGAATGTTAATATCAGTCTGGAATGATACAACAGCCTGAATCAATTTCTATGGCAGCTATTCCCTTTGTTTGGTACTTCCTATCATAGACTGTGTTTTATGTAGAGGAAGGCAACTTAATAACTTTCAAAAGCAAAAATTGTCAAATTAAAGTGCAAATGGAGCAGCAAACCTGTACGGCATTATTAAACCCTCAAGATCCTGTGGCTGGGACCCACTTCATATTATAGTGCTTGCCAAAATACAAATGGTACAACAGATAAAGTATTTCCTAAGGCTGCGATTCCTCATTATCACTAATTATGATATATATTCTCTCTTTAGAACATGTACGGTAGTTAGAAGAAGCTCTCCAAGCTGATAAAATATAATAAAGCCAGACAAACAAATTCTTGTGTCAGAAATTGTCCCCTCTAGGCATAGGGGTTCTCAAACTGCAGCGATAACTTAAAAAAAAAAAAAACACATAAATTAGTATATGATTATTTCAAATGAGTCGCTGGAAGATAGAATAGAATAATATATTATTCACTGGAAAAATATCATGGGAGACAATATATCATCTACATAAGCAACTCCACACAGCAACATCCAATAAATATATATTTGAATATGTCCTCAAGACTGAATTGTATAAATTCATACATACAATGACCAACTGAAATTCATAATTCTTCGACTACAACACCGATATGGAAATTTGCTTGCAACTCACACTAGGTCGCTGCTGGAATATGCTTGAAACCTTAAAAATCTGCAACAACCTGGCTTGGATATAAGGGTTTTTGTCCTTGATCCAATATGATGGATCCCTAGAGGGTTTTCATCCTCTAGGCTTTGAACATGCCAAGGGTTTTCATCCTTGGATGATCTCAAGATTGAACAATTGCTCAAATCTGAAATTTGTATGCAAAGGATAGCTTTGATGATGATCCTCAAATGAAGATAGGCACTTCTTTGATATACCATTTCAAATTGGGCATGTGGGTCCTAAATATCCCTCCTTGTATTTAACAATACTTTAAATTCTTACTTTATTTTATTTTTTTATTTTAAGTATTTAAAAATATTTTTTATTTTAATGCTAGTGTTTAAAAGCACCTTTTATTTTTTTATTTTTTTTATTTTAATACTAGTGTTTAAAAGCATCTTCAATGTCATCATCAATATCAAGTGCAACTAAGTGGCTTGTGGAAGCATCCAAGTGAAGATGCTCTGGCTCGATATCCCACTTCCTTGTGTCTCCTTCTTTGTAGGAGCTTTGTTTGTGTGTAATGAGGTGCAAGTTTGAATGCACATATGCCAAGTCCTTTGCCTTTTTTGAATGTAGTCTATTGCGCTTTATTGAGTGGCTGAAAGAGTATGTGCTCCAATTCCTCTCAAAAGAAGATGAACTAACAACCTATTAAGACCAAATTAAATAGTTAAGAGTTACAATATTTAACTAGTTAAAATACAAATTGAAATTAAAATTACAAAATATAAAACTTTAATTTAAAAGAAAAGATTTTGACTATAAAACTTACTTGGGATAAAAAATTTAGTGCAAGAGGTTGGAGGTGTGTACATTCTTGGCCATGGAAGTACCACCAACTATGAGCATCCACCCTGTACTTGTCTCAAAGAGCATCAAGGCCACAATCACTGGAGCATGCAAAACCCGTGAACTCAACCCTCACTAGATCATGTCGGTCATGATCAGTGAAGAGTCTACGAAGTGTTGCCTTGTACCCGTGAGCCACTTTAGTATCTCTATATGGGGCAACTCTTGATGTCTCAAAAAGTAGCTCAACACTATAGTATTTGGGACTCAATGCAAAAGAATGAAGATGCAATGGAGTGGTCATTTTGTTCCATCTCTCTACAATGATTTGATGTAGCTCTTTGAAGAACTTTTCTTCAAGATCTTCCTCTTTTGTATTGATGATGGTTTTAATCTTCTCAATCAGTGAGTTGATGCCATCATATACTTCGCCTAAACAAGGTCTATCCATGTTAGTATAACGGATCATGCTCAATATGGGCTGAGTGAAACTGAGAAGATACTCAACACGATGCCACCGTCATCTAAGATCATTTGCTTAACCTTGGTTGCCCTTTTAGTGCTAGATTGCCTCCATACAGACCAATTAGGGTTGATGACCATATTAGAGAGTGCCTCACAAACTTTCACAAGTCATCTCAACACAATTGTGTTGGAGGAAAAACGAGTTTTAGCAACCTGTTTGAAAATCAAAATAGAATAGAATTTTAGTTTACAAAAATTGAAATTTAAAATTAAAAGTTTAACTAAAGTGAAACATGTTTATTATTTAACTTACCTTCAACAGCTCCAATTTCGAGAGGGATCTAAATATGCCTTGTGACATATGGTGGTTGGTGACGAACATCTGGATGTCTTTGGCCTCATCATACACCTATTTGATCCACTCAATTTTGGTTTCAATTTTTTGTAGCATTAGGTTTAGGGAGTGGACAGCACAAGGTGTCCAAAAAATGTGTGCATACCTCTCCTCAGCCAATAACCCAATAGCCCTACAATTTTTTGCATTGCCAGTTACAACTTGCACAACATTTCGAGGGCCCACTTGATCAATAGCTTGACAAAGGATGTTAACAATAATTGCACCATCCTTCACCTTGAAGAGCACATAGGAAATATTGAGAGGGAGGGAGGGGGGATGAATCAGTATTTTAAACTTTAATACCTAAAACCATATCAAACAAAAATTAGAACAAGAGCAATAAAGAACAAGATGAATACCAGTTTTAGCATGGAAAACCCTTTCGGGTAAAAATCCACGACAGATTAATAGCTTTCATTAACCAAATGGCAGTAACCTAGATTACATAAGTGAGCACCAACTCATTGAGAGCACCAACTCTCCAAGGCAACTGAAGCACTTACTCTAGTGTTGCCGAAGCACCAACTTCAGACTACTGAAACACGAACTTTAGTAACTAAGAACTCTAAACTTCAAATATAATCTGCACACAGTCTTAGCTCTTTACATTTAATATTTTTATAGCATGCAGAACCAGCCACCTCTCAATGTCGTATATCAAATCTGATTTTGATTAACTTCATAACAGCAGAATCACTTTGTAACTACACACACCATGATCACTTCAAAATTTAGAAAGAAAAACATACATTCATGATCTGTTAACATAGCTTTTCATTTCATGATCACCCTGTGAAGAAACATACACACTACCCCCTTAGGCGTTTTTTAAGTATGAAGACAATGCATACACCAATTACACCCACGTCCTCAGCCCTTTCAAAATCTCTTTTCAACAGCTTTGACACTCCACACAAAGGCACATATAAGCTTCCACAGCCAATGCATTATACTGCATGTGCATGAAAAAGAATAAGGAAGACGTTTTGAAACTCATGACTGCGACTCCACAAAAAGGTGCCAATAAACTAACATGGCTTCATCACATACAACCCACACTTTGCTAAAGCGAATGTCACACATACCCATCACATTGTGCAGTCCGCACCCATATCACAGTTGAAGCAAATTTCACATAGAAGTTAACAGAATGAATCTCCGTCACTATCAAAGATGCAACGATAGGCATTAAAAGACCAGCCACAAAAAGTTAGAGACTCTCACGACAATCATACACATTGATGTAATGTCCCCTTTTTGGGATAACCCTAAATCTGCCCTAATTTATCAATTCCAAGTGATTACCTTGGTTTTGGGGATGTTTATAGAACGGGTAGGCCCCTCTAAAATAGAGTTAGAGAATATTTACAAGATAATATTAATCAAAATGCATATAAGAAAATCAAAGAGAACATTGTTAGGGATACAACTACCTATTTAGACCTGCAAATATGTTAGTAGACATTTATAAATAAAGACAACATCATTTTATAAGCATATTGAATCTTCTTTGGATTTTCCTAATTCATTCTTCCTTGAGTATGATAGTTTGATAGGGTGCCCAAGAAACCCTAGGCCCAAGAGCTGTATGCCCCTCTTGGCTCCATGTGGCCCCTGCCATCCATATGGGGTGGTGTGCCTAGTGTTCTACCGCCATTCCCTTGTACCAAAGCCATCTTTGCTCAATCATATTGAGAGGTTGAGGGTGCAACTACAATAGGGTGTCCTGGATAGTCATTTCCTCTAAGCCTAAGAGCAGTACACCCCTCTTGGCCCATGTGGCCATTGCCATCCATATGGGTGGTGTACTTAGAGGGTGACCCACACGCTCTTTCCCCTTTAGTGGGCCCTCAATCTCCCCTATCATGGCTAATTGTTTATAGTCAGAAAATAAGAATATTAGTTCCTAATGTAAGCACATATCAATGACATAATATTGATATTATTCCATAATGTAAATACACAGGTTCTGATCTTGGCCATTAAATCAATGATGTAATGTGAATAGTATATTCTGTTTTTTGCATGTTAAATTGATTAACACAGTCCTATTATCTATATTCAGCAGTAAATGATAACTCAGAATTATATGGATGCACAGCCTACTATCTTCAATAGGTATTGGATTTTTAAACTTACTGTACACATAATAATTATATACATAAACTGTCTATCACATATTGCAATATATTTACAAGATAGCATATGCAACTTACCTCTGTTCGGCTGGTGCTGCTGGAGCTTTCTTTTCTTCCTTCCTTTATGTTGCTGCTGATTATCTCTATCTTCTTTATTGTCTCTGCTCTTATCGCTGCCCCCCCCATGAATGGATTCCATCTCTATATCTAAGTGTGTGGATTGTGATGTCTTTTTATTTTGGTCAGGTCCTTTCATTGAAGGCATCCCATCATCCTTTCTCAAATATTATGATCATCTCTTTTAAAGGCAATTAATAAATATTGTCTTTCATATTATCGATCCTTTCTATTTCTTTCTATTTCCTTCCCTCCCTGGTCTTACATAGATGCTAAGTTCTCCTCCTTATATCTGTGTTTAAATCTGAATAGTCACACCCCTTTATTCTTAATCGTTGTCTTTTTAAATTAAACATTTTAATCGCTGCCTCCTTTAAATTATAACCGCTGCATTTGTAGCTAATACTAGTTAGGCTGCTTTTAATTATTTGCGGGATTCGCTGTAGTCTCAAACTGATTGCTGCCTTGTATCCCTTCATATTCAACGATCCTAAAGGAATGTATAGCTGCTGCCTTTTAATATACTAATTTTAGTTATAGCTTTTAGACTTATCTTTAATTGGTGACTTTTTCGTGATCACTATGGTTTATATTCATATATTAAATGTTTATTTTTTATATTTGTTTTATATATATTTTATTATATTATAATAATTATTATAATAATATCAATTTCTTAATATGTATTTTGTATTGTTGATATTATATTTATATCTGATAATTATAATTATAATATTATCAATAATAGCAAGTAATATATTTAGTTGTAATATATCGATCAATAATATAATTATTATTTATCAATAAGTTGTAATATATTTAATTGTAATATATTTATATATTATTAAACGATATTTAGGTTGTCAGTATTTACAAATAGTACTTAGGATTCTAATATTTAAGCGGTGATTATTTGTATTTATAATTATAATATTATCATGATAATTATAATTATAATAATGATGTTTAAATGGCAATTACTTGTATTTTATATTTTGATATTTACTCGGTTTGATTCTTTGTATTTCAATATCTCAAATTTAGCACTACAATTTCGGGGACATGACAATTGACTCCAGTGATTCCAATGTATACACCCTGCATACCAAGAATGGTAGAAGAATTTGATTTAATAACCATGTTCAGATTTAATATCTCACACCAACAACGCAGATCACGACATCACCATTTCATCCTGTGTGATAGACCTTTTAATTATCACATCCTTTACAAAAACGTCTTCATAAAAAAATAACCCATCACTATAGAAAAAACGAGCTCGCCATATGGAATCGACGCTTAAAAATAGGGTTACAGATGCATTAAGCACACAAAAGAATCACCATACTCAATGCAATTAATAGAGACGTCAAGATACACGACGCCCTCAATACAAAGGAAACAATCATCAGAATAGTTTGCAATTCAAATTTGAGGTTATATAAAAAATGTTTAGAGAAATTTTTGATGACATGAGAAATTAATCCCGCCGCCAAAAATAATGGAATCAGCAGAATCTTAAATAGAGGCGTTACAATCTGACGTGCTGGCGAAAACCACAAGGGGAGGCCAAAAATAAAGCGCATTCATGAGCTGCCACAATAAAGTCTGCATAATAAAAGCTGTCTCCATAAACATATTGAAATGTCCAAAAATAATAATCTCCAGCTGCCTCATATATTCTGCCGATATTATTTGTAAGAGCAAGGTGTTAAAACACAAATGCCGTCCCAAATTAAAAAGGCTCAAACTGTTGGCTCTTCAAACGTTGACTTGAAGCAAGCGAGTAGCTCAAGCACACAGGCAAGTAGTTGTAGCACACAGTCAAGTAGCTCAAACATGCAAGCAACTAGCTCAAGTACGCAAGCAAGTAGCTCGACCTTTGAAATCAATGACAAGATATTTCAACACACCTCTCCTTCACAATCCACTGCTCTCAAAAAAATTGCCCCTTTAGGGGACACTACAATAATGTTGATAAATGGACAATTTTTTGCATCTTTCCATCCATCATAAATGATGGTCACCCCTTTTTCGATCCACAAATCTCTTATGGGCTTCAAAGAGTCCTCTACATATTTCACCTCTTTATATAATAAGGTGCTACACACCTTCTCAAAACCCAGGCCCTTATACCCCTTTGGAGCCTCATTAATAGATTTCACCATTTTTAGCCAATATGGTGAGCGAACAACGTTGAATGCCAATCCATTGGCATAGACACATCTCGCTATATCTTGATCGGCAATCTGTCTAGCCTCATTCTGAAATGAAGTTTCCAACAGTCCCTTCGATCTTTTATTTGTAGAGGGCACGGTTTGCTCTTGAGGTATAGACATAAATAGATGGCTCTCTGTGTAGGGGGCTGCATCCCTCAAGATTCTTTCTTTATCAAATGATGATTTGATTTATGGCCTTGTGCTTGGTCTGCTCTTTCTTGCTCATCAATTTATGCCAATATTTGGGCTTCTAGAATGCCCTTTTTATCTAGACCCGGACAATCTTGGATGCCTAGCCCAGGGATCTTGCACAAGTGCCCTTTCACTCGACTGTATAAGCTCGAATATCTAACATTGCAATGACTACAAATCCAAACATATCCTCCACCATCTGGAAGTTGTTGAACCATTTCAACATATTTCCAAAGGGGGGAGTTTGGGTCTGTTTTGAAATGAGATCGGTTCGAGGTGCTAGAACCGGTTGCCATTGTAATACCTAAGGCGCAACACATTCCATTTATTCAAAATTTCAAAGTATTGAAACTAAATAACTTAATTCATTTGAAAAAATTGAACATGTGTTATAGACACCTAGAAGAATGAAAACAAAACAAAAACTTAAAAACAAAACAAAAGAGTTCATTCATAAAAAGAAATGTAGAAAAAAAAAAACCAAAATCTTTCAAAAATCCTACCTCTTTTGAAGAAATCTTCCTCTACAATCTTCTTGGCAACAAGTAGACACTTGCAAGTGCTTAGGAATAGCACAACAACCAACTTCGGACGATCAACAATCAATCTTCAACTCTATTCGTGCTTGTGCAAGCAAGAAAAAAGTTCAGCAATGGAGGCGAAAAATCTTGTTTTTCATTCACAAATTGATAAATGAGTATGTTTTTGCCTATTTGATGTGTTAGGAGGCATGAATTATGGTTGGAAGAGTATTTTAATGTTTAAAAGCCATAAAACAAGTCAAAAAAACAAAAAATTGCAAAAAGTCAAAGCAAAACACGGACTAGGCATGATTTTATCTTGGGTTCGAACTGGGTCCGTCATGGGTCTGGCAGGATCAGACCCACAGACTGTGATCCGGACCCGCAGTCTGTGGGCCAGACCGGACTGGACTTGCACTTTGCCAGCAGCTAACTGGTAACTTAGTTTTTGGTATGGATGCCCAAAGTGTAACCAACCCCAAAATGTTTTTTTCCGTTCCTGTGTACTGGAGTACCTGTACCCGGATCTGAACCCCAATCAGTAACTTAGATAACAAGTATCTATGACACTACACTGAAGTTAATAAGATATAAGAAGGGATGATAAAATGTACAATAGTGAGACTTCTAGATCGTATATTCCCACAGTTCAAATAAAATTCTTGGAAGCTTTCTGATAGATAACAAGGAAATTCGTCACAAATTTTCTTTCTTTTATTGGTTTTACTGAATTTTCAGCTCTTATCAATAACAAAATTGAAGACTCTTTTTTCTTTTTTCGGTTGATGATTGTTTTATTCCTTACCAATATCAAAATCACCTTTATGAATTTTCATAACATTTTTGCCACTTTTGTAAAACCTGCCAAGTTAGGAGAATCAAAAGTAGCCTGGCAACTTATTTTTTAATCATATGTAATGTTTGTAGGTGCAAGTAAATATTATTTGTCATTTATAGCTCTGATGAACCATGTTGGTATCAAAGGACATTTAAATTCTCATTAATATCATAGTTTCGGATTCAATATTAGAGTTTTTTTTTATAAAATTTCTGTGCCAGAGTTCTTGAATTTGAGCTGACTGGGTACAAAAACTGGTGTTTTTCAGCTATACCTTTCATACTAAGCATATTATATGAACATAACTAAGTAATGGATTAGCTTTGGTAGCATTAATTCTAAGAGATTCACTAAGCAAATATTTTAATTACATAGAATTTTGTTGCCCTTATAGCCTTCAATGCATGGCCCTATGTCACTGATTAGAGATAACTCTAAAAATACAAAAAAGTACATGATCTCATGAATGGATTCCTGTTAGATTCTCTTTGGAGTTATTTGCATTTCTCTCTGATGAGTATGTTTCATTTAGTCTCTCCAACGTAGTTTTTTGCACATTTAGTTGCTTTTAAGAAACTTTTGAGCTGACCACATGATATAGTTTTTATACGGCTGAGTTGGATACGATAATTAAGGGCATGCCATGTTTGAACACTTTTTAGAAATCAATGTGAATAGATAGTTTGAGTCTTGACTTGATGATCTGCCAACATACACAAAAATTTGTTCCTCTTCCATGTAAAGTGACATCAACATTGTAGCCTTTTGTAAAAGCTGGAATAGGCTTTCATTATTTAAAGCAATAGCATAATTAGTTGATTTCATACTTTTGAAAAATAGTTATCGTCTTATTATACTGCACATCAAATACTAAATTTAGATTTTTGTGCCACAGGTTATAGGTTTTTTAGTGAAATTACCACTTCAGCCTCAGCTTCTTCAGACAGGTAGTTTGTAAAAGATGTGTAGCAATTAATCTTTTAGATTGGCACCCATCAATCTAGATAGATCTATATCTCAAAAGGCATTCACCTATAACAATAATATGTGCGAGTACAAGTTGTGATGAAATATTAGTGTGCAAATATTTTAGTATGAGCTTAGCTGACATACAAGGAAAGTGGTTGCAGCCTGTTTAACAATTGGAGCCTATTCAAAGTGGTTGGGTGGTGCACCTGGTGCATCATCATTCCTACCCTCAATAATAGAAATTTTAACAAGGGCCATGACTACATCAGAAGATTCTTCAACTGCAGCAGCAATGGCTTTGAGACATGTTTGTGATGGTGAGCTTCTATTATCAAGACCTTTGATTTGTATTTTGGTCAACTGGGCGCTCAATAATGTTTCCCTGAGAACATCATTGTGTTGTAATGGATTTCAATTAAACTTCAATAATTATTTTGGAATGGCATAGAAATATAAGAGTAAAATGCTCAGAGAATTACTGGATTTTGTAATAGGGAACATCTTGCAGGGGTTATTAATGGTTTTACAAGGAGTTGTAAAAATCATAAATCAGTTATTATTCATGACCTACTTTATCCACAACTTTATCTATGTCAAACTCCACCTTGAGAATCAATACTGAGTAGAATAGTGAGAAATCTTGGATTGCTTTAGCTGGAGGGAGGGATATGTAACACTTTGGCTTCCACTTCCATTCTCGAGGAGGTATATGATTCTTTCAAATTCTTACAGTAGTTAAATAAGTGCTTGAGGCCAGTACCGCTCATAATTTTGAATGACAGCTGCTGAAAGGGCAGTGCTTTTAATAATTATAAATTTAGTATCTTTATTCCACATTTACTTATTCGTGGCAGTTGCCACTATGCCACTGTTTGGGATTAGCTAGGCTGAAAGTGAACAACTTTCTCTCTGTGTGTGCATATATATATATATATTTTGAGATAGAACTGTTTGGGGTTAGCTAGGCTTAAAGTGAACAAAGGAATAGTTTAGCTTGAAATTAGCTTTGCTATTTTGAAGGAAAATCATAATATTTTTTAATCTTTTAAGCACACATGCACACACACATCCACAATGTAAGTGCACATGTAATCACACAAATTCACCTGCACACTTATGCACAGACCCCCACCCACTGATATACACAGTCACATGTGCACAGTCACATGTAAACCCATACCTAGTCCAAAATTGGCTGTTATTTTCTGAATTATGTTAAATTTTGGAAGTAATTTTTCAACTTTTGTTTTGTTGAGGGAGGGATAGAAGTAAGGTTTGAAGAGGCATTTTTCTTTACATCAAATAAGATTTGAATAGGTTTTTCTATTTGTATATTTAATGTAGTCCATTTCTGGATGGTTGCTGCTGCAGATAAACTGGCTTACCCGGATACGTATATGGATATTACACATTTGTTTACTTGCTGTCTAGATATGGAAGATTTAAGCATAGTAAACTGGTTTATACATACATGATTGATTCATATGCAAATAACAGAGTATTTCAGAAGATATAACAGTTGTTTCTTTATTCATTCAATGCTCCAATGCTCTTATACAAAAATGGGGAAGGGAATGATTTTGCAACACTGTCTCTTTTACTGACTTTATAAAGTATATAAACTTGTCAACGGTTTCCAATGAATTCCAACAGTTAGCAACTACCCAAAACTAATTCAATCAGCCAATCAGATATAACCATTCTTGCCGACTAACTGAAATTACAACATAACTAATATATATTTTATTTTATCTCCAACAGTTTTTTTTTTTAAAGGTGCAACACACCCATATTATTAGGGGTAAACGCTTTTGACCGGAGCTATGAACCGGGCACAAGAAACAACCAAACCTGCGAGTGCAATGGCCCAGCGAAGGCACAAGGCCTGCGAGCACTTTGGCCCAGCGAGGGTTTGAACCCTGGTGGTCGTCACTACAACCAAGCGACTTGACCACTGAACCACGCCCTTATCGGCATTTTATCTCCAACATTGAATTTGAATGTGTATTTAAATTTTATTGAGAGTATATTATATCATGTAGGTCATCTATAATATACTCCCAGCTATAGTTTCATTCCATTTACATGCTAAAATTCATAAAATATGGAAACAAAAACTTCTATTTTCATTTAATGGAAAATATAATGTGTAGAAAAAGAAACAAAAATAAGACATAAAGAATTTGTTCAAAATTACCAATTACTCTCATATTCTGAAGGTGTATAAATTTCTCAATCAATCACCCCTCAGAAGTCAAGTTTGGAGTGAAAATTTGAAAAAATGAAATGTTAATGTAAAACCCAGATTTTATAACAAAGAGGACAGGGTTTTCTTTCAAAAAAACAGGAAAAACCTGCAGGTTATTTTGTGGTCCGTGGGGTTTTCCCTCAAAAACAGGCTTTGCATAAAAACCTGGTGCTCTTTCAAATGAGCACAGCTTTCTGCCTAGGCCACTAATCACAATGTTAGCTGTGTTCTAACTGTTCAATAACATTTCTAGAAAATGGCAAAACAAAGGAGATGAACTGTCAGAATGTTACATTTCTTTCAATGCTGCAACCATCTCTTTGTTTGTATGTTAATAACGTGTCTTCTTATGTGCAATCAGATAGAAAGTGACATCAAGTATGGATAAGCATTGCACAACATATATCCAAATTGTCTGAGCATTAAATACATATCTTTTCCATGATATAAACTTGCATTTACACTTCTAGCATGGTGTCTTATTGCTTGTGTATTCTCTTTGTCTGGCACTCTGATTTGATATTGATGCTTCATCACTCTTTGATTTGTTTCTGTGTATAACACATTCAGATCTGTTTGAGCATATTGAGTATTGTGCATAGTTGGTCCCTGCATAAATGGTATCAGAATTAACATCAAGTTGCAGTGATATTAAGAATACACTTAATATCACATCATGTTGATGTAGTTACTTAGTTGAACGTTTCATTGTATTTTGTATGCCTTCTCACACAAGGTCTAAATCCAGGATGATTGGTCTCAAATTATATGACCCAGCATTCTACCTTCCTTAACATTCTTGTAGATGGAAAACAAATGCACAGAAGAGATGTTGACTTGAGAGATATTTTAACAATGCCATAGAACTGATTTAGAGCAATACCATCACAGGAATGATTAGAGATCATTGATCTCTTCAGTCAACATCAATGGTGTGTTAATCCCCTTCATACTTGTTGACTTCATTAACACATGGATTATGTCTACTCCTTAATTCTATTTGACTAAGTATTAGAGTAAACAGTATTGAATGCCAAAAAGGCAAAAACTATAAGAATTCATAACAGCAATTATAGAAAGATTTCTCGATATGTTTCATTCATGAGTTTATACAGAATTAGTTTAGGGAAATTCCATACACGTGGTCCCTTGTTCTTGTTTTCAATAGAAGTATATAAAGTGGTTGACAGTTGCTGACAACTACCAACCATCAGCAATTACCAACTGCTTACAACTGAGAACTAATTATGCTGACTACAAATAAAACTAATAGAAATATTTTGCTAACTACATCAGGCCCCCCAAAAATAAAGTCATCTTCTAGACAATTGGGAGCAAGATTGGAAGACCGAACAAAACAAATTAAATATTTATTGATGTGTTGGTTGAGAAGACATCCTTGAAGGGTTATGAATTGATGAAGATGGATTGGATTGCTCAGAGATGCTCTAGTGCAACCGATAGACTTACACTGTGTGAAGCTTCAAATGATGGGCTGCCAAGAGTTCTCATTCGCAAGTGATTTTCACTAGTTGGACTACCTCAGCTAACTGGCACTTGGTCCTCTCATTTTCCACGTGTAACTTGGAAAGATGCTTATCTTTTTGCACGAGTTGGCTGGCCTTCTCCGTTAGTTGTTGGTTCTTCT
Source organism: Sequoia sempervirens (assembly GCA_007258455.2). NCBI lineage: Eukaryota > Viridiplantae > Streptophyta > Pinopsida > Cupressales > Cupressaceae > Sequoia > Sequoia sempervirens. Next base: position 320,058,385 of record VDFB02105785.1, read on the forward strand.
CAGTCAAATTCATTTTCTTTCTTCTCAATTTTGGTGATGCATGATTGTTAACTGTTCTTCATATCTTTGGGTTAACTCAATTACTTTGTCACGTAACTACTGTGAAATTCGTACTGATTCATCCACACACTCCATGAGTTGGTTGTGGGTGACCAAATGGTGTTGAAGTAGATAGGAAACTTCCTAAAATATGGACTCCATGCCATAAAGAGCTGTAAGCACCTTTTCATTTGTCCCTCCCAAATAAAGTGCAATTCTGTCAGGTTGTCTTCATCTTGGGAGTTTGGTTAGTGGGTGAACCTTTGGTGAGGAAAATTCTTGTGAACTCCTCATGACATCCTTCCTCCATGAACTTTAGGATGCGATGAGCCTCTTGCAGGACCAAAGGAGAGTGAGTGCTGTCTAATTGTTTGGCAATGCCAATTACTTCTTGCATAACCACCGCCATTGGTTCTGAAGTGTCCCACCCCAGATGGAACAAATCTTTTCCGATTTGGCTCAGTTAGACAGTGTAGGCATGTTGTCAAACAGTTGGCATGCTTGGTTTTCAGAGGATAGTTTAACAACGGTTACAAATACTAACTCTTCATAGGAAATTCTTCATTAAAATCACTGATCAAAAATTTATCATTGAATCATTTGCATAATCACCACACTTGAAAAATCACATCAGCATACTATGACTGAACAGTTAACACTCATGTTCAGATTTGAATTCCATTACACAAACTTTCTGAGTAATAACAGCATGTAACATTAAAGCTTGAACACTCAGTTTCTGATTATTAACATTAGCAGAAAAAATCTGTTTCAGACCTTTATAACGACTACCATACTCAGTTACAAGTTCAGAAGGAATTGCAGCCCTTTTCACATACAAAATCTGAGTATATTAAATCTGATATGACTGTATTTAATGCTCAGAACCAATATACAGAAATATATGAACTTGCAAATTACACCATTCTAAACTGTAGCTGCAATTACAACATTTAGACAATGAATTCAGATCTGGAAATGTTAGACAGTAATTCAGACCTGGGAATGCTCACGCCAGGGTCTAAAAATGGTTGCAGCAGTGTCTCAGAGCTCTCCTAAATGTACAGATTGATACCCTCAGCCAGTCAAGTCATCTTCCATTAGAATGAACAAGATTCTTCAGCCAAGGCTCACGTTTTGAAGAAAGAACAGTAGCAAATCACTGTAGCGAATTACTGTAGCGTGGGTACTGTTCACATCACTGTAGCGGCAGATTAAGATCTCAAATGTTATGCCTTCAGCAATCTAATATTTACTTTTCAAACCCTCTGAATTTCTGAAGATAATCTCTTCAATAATACACCATATGATTCTCACATGCGAAGAGAGAAGGCAAAATCAACAATAATAATATTCTGTGAAGTTTGTCTTCAATATTCTGATTAAAGTTTTAAACCCTTATGAAATCTGATGAAAATCACTCTAGTAAAGCACTATGTGACTTCTGAGATAAAGCCACCTGATTAGCAAACTTTAGATGATCTTTCACACCCTCGGAAAGCTCAAAACAAAGAGAAGCTATGCTCTCCAAGATCGAATTTGCAGCAAAACCCTAGGTTTCACCTCCAAAGCCAAAGCCAAGTTGGGAGAAAAATGATCAATCATAATAATGCCTTTCATTTGGTTTTTGATGCCTTATATACTTCCTTCAAAGAGGTCAATTTTATTGAGGCCTTTTAAATGATTAAAATATATTAAAATATGTGCCTTTGTCACTTTTTAATGATATCCTTGACTTGGGCACTCATAATATGCACTTTAATGATTTGACTTTAATAATAAATAACCCTTTATTAAAAGTCACATAAACATTTAATGTTGTGCACTTTAATATAATTAAATATTATTATAGCATTACTTTAATAATAATTAAAACTTCATATCTCCATTAATAAACCTCATAAATGAATTCCGCCTACTCCAGGAGGTAGCCCATGACATTCTCTGCTCATCAGGGTGCCTTACTAAAAATAGTAAGGTTGGCCTCTATCATCCAATTGACTTACTATAAATAGTAAGTATACACAAATGAAGCCAGAAACCCCTGAATAACCAAGCCTCAAAATATACAAAGGATCTGGAGGTGCCAACGTTGAAAACTGCCAACAGAGATACTAGATATCTCCACAACAGAGCCCTCTAATCATCATTATTAGCCTACAAGGACCCAATGATAGGCTAAACCACCAAACTCTGATGCTTGCTAAAAAGGGGACATTACAGGTTCTAGGTTTTGAACATATCTCTGAATGGTACCCAAGGGGTCATGTGGATTTGGTTTCATAATTTGAATAGTGATTTCTTCAAGACTACTTGAATCTTCTTTTTGAGTAGGCGAATTTATAGGTAACGAATGTTGTAGGGAGACACGTCTTAGGTACCAAGACGTGTTTCGTGTATCAAATACACATGCGGAGATGGTCTTGCTTTTAAGAAATTTCCGGTCAATGTTTCCCTTCATTTTGCATCTATAAAAGCAAAACAACCCTAAAAAGCCTTGTTTTCAGTTTTAATGTAACAATTTTTTTAAATTATTAAATTATTAAATTATATTAAATAAATGACATCTCCAAGTACTCTTGTCTCCTATCTTTTAAAGTTAGATGTATCGGTACCAATACTAGTCTCTTGTACCAGTACCGGTATCGATGTCCTGGCAACTATATAAGTAACTCTATGGGATGCTCTTGTATCTTTGAAGGATTACCTTCATTTATAGGCTCAATGCTATGTGCAGTCTCCTGGGTGGTGCAAGGTCGAATACTCTCAGTGGTAGGTGGGACTATTGCAAGCTGCACTATTTCCCGTGGAGGGCTTAATGGAGGATGCTTCTTGATAGCAATAGGAGCCCCTAGTAGCTTCAACTATCCGTCAATTTTCTCAAAGGCCTTGATTGAAAAGTTGGCTAGATGTGATGCAGAAGGAATATCATTGTCTACGGAAATAGTCTCCATGGTGGGAATATCTCGTGCAATTGGAGAATGAGCTTGTATTGTGGCTCTGGCAACTGAAAAAATAACTTTGGTTGAGGGAATGTCTCCTATTGTGGTGGCCAAAGTGGATGTAGTCAACTCAATCTACTCATACTTCTGCCCATTACTATCTTTTGCTTTAGCAGATGCATCCACATGTTTTATTTTCTTGCTTGAATGCTTGACTTCACTTGGTTGAGCTTGTGTACCCAATGTAGTCCATCTAAAGATGGTAGGCCAAGAGTAGTCATACTCAAAGTTTGGTTGGAACTTGTTCGTTTCAATTAAAGGAACTTGGGCGAGAATGGCATTGAGAAATAATGCTATGGCATGCATGCAAAGTCATATAAAAAGCCTTATGTTCAAAGATAAGAACTCTTGTATGCATTCTTACAATAGCAATGCCCAATTATAAATTTTTCCCTCAAGTCTATCATATAGTCGACCATCCAAATAGCGATTTACAACACCTGGTTAGCACCCATCAACTTGCATTTAATTAAGTTCATTATGCAACGCCATTCACCATTTTCCAAAAGATGCTTTTGCAGCCCTCTATTACCTGTGTGCCAAATAGTATCCATCTCTTGTTGCATTAAGTTTGTTTTGCACAGCTTGCGAATAGATGCTTCTTTCTATTTCAATGTTTTTATAGCAGGTTTTAATATAATTGTTCCTGAAAATGGTATGCCAAAAACCATTTGAATGTTTGTTGACTGGAAGGAAATGGTAATGAAACAATTCATATACTCACTGATTTATTTTCTTGTGGATTATAGTTGGTGACCATAACTTTGAATTATGGTTCAAAGTCACAATAGCTGAAAAATGGAATTTGAATGGCCTTGTCTACATGAGCATGTTGTAGAGCGATCTTCAATGCATGGTCAGCCGGATTGGTAAGCCACCATGTTCAACATTCAATGATTGTCAGGCTTTCTCAAGAGTTGGAATCAACTATATTTTCATCTTTTGTTATTGATGGCTGCTTCTTTCCTTTTGCTCCATTCTTCCTCATTGAAATCTTTGGCCTGTAGTGATCCATTACTCCCTTTCCTTTCTTTCCTTCCATGTTGTTTGTAGATGCTTGTTGAATTATTCGAATGCAAGATTTAACTTGCAATGTTCAATTTCTTTTCACAAAATAATTACAATAATGGATTGGCCATACAATGCATAGCTTGGTTGCTAAGGAGCGTTGTACACCAGTCATAGGGAAATACCATATGATATTGCTTGGTGGACATGCAAAATCATTTTGTTGTACACCTTGGGATTTTGCTAGTTGTACCATATGGGAATGAGATTGTCATACAATGCAGGAGTGGAGATTGAGAGATCATACAATGCAAAAAATTAAATGATTAGGTTGTAGTCCAAAAAGATGTCCTTCAAATGTTCGTTATACGATGAGGGAAACATGTGTTGTATGGTGTGAGATGCTTGGAAATTGTCGCCCAATGCACAGAGACAACCGTTCAATGCAAACTGATGGTGAGTGTCGTACAATGTAACCTGAGAATGGACATATATTAGAGAATGATGTTGGAGACTATATGATGCAAAGAAGGAATGAGCTGCTCGAGAGGAGCTGTGGTATGGTGCACGCTAATCGTACTACAAAGGGCTAGACGGTGTGGGTAATGGATGTCACCTTGAGCTATACGGTGAAGAAAACATACACTGGTCATATGATATGAAGAGGGTACACTTGTATGGTTTGGAAATTACTCCCTTCTTGCTATACGGTGTACCTTTGTCGATACGTCTTGTTGTACACTTTGAAGGTAAGAGAGTTGGCGTATGATGTGAAAGACCCTTCGTACTATGTGACAAGATGTTGGCTGTACTATGTAAAATAATGTTGGTCATACATTATATTGGTCCTTTTATTATTTTCACTAGTTGAATTTAATATTTTAATATCACATTTTTTCGTTTTTTCCAATCTGATTTTTCTTTATTTTCTCGTGTCCTTTTTTCACCCTTTGACTTTAATTCTTTTGATTTTATTTCCATTTCGTGCCTTAGCATACAAGAGTCGTATGGTCATTTATAGCATTCATTTGCACAACTTCCACTGTATTCCAATTCAAAAGTCTTATCAATTGTAGGAGTTGTTTCCATACCTTTATTCATGTTCTGGCGAGCATCGATAAATCTTCTTCCTCGTTGTATGCATCACTTGACTTCATCCCCCTGTATGGATGGGTTGGCTATAGGGTTGTGTACCATTCGCCAAAGTCCAGTTGTGTATGGTGTTATTATTGGCAGTGGCGTTAAATTATGCTTCTTTGTGTATTCTCTTATGACATCATCATACCCTGATCACTTTGCTACCATGTTATATTTGGCATTGTACTAGATTTTGCTTCTCGCTTGTAATAACCCCTCCTTTATAGTCCCTTGCCTTATGAAATATAAAATAAAATATGTATTGTTTGTGCCGACTCCCAGCCTTGCACCCAAGTCTAAGATATACAATGCTGGCCGACCATATATGATAACATCTTTCTGGCCGACTTAATCACATATATTAAAGTGAGTATGAGTAGGCAGGGATTAACAAATGAACTGCAGTGATTAAATAAATGTGTAAGACAGTGATTCTATTTGCAATAGTAAAAGGCAGCAATCATGTTCTTGTGAGCAGCAATACAAGGCAGTGATACAAGGAATATGTGAAGTAATTAAAATTGAAGAAGCAGCGTTGGAGATCTTTAGAAAGGCAATGACTATTTGCAGCGATCAGAAAGCAGCAATCAATATATGGCAGGAATTATAGCTAGTAAAGGCTGTGGATTAGTTAATAAAGAAATAATAATTAATATATCAATAGTCATGACTCTTTCCAAGGATAAGCAATCATGAAAGGGTGTGTCTATTGTTAAATGAATGAAGTGACTCTCCCCTCCATGGAAGATATAAAAGGGGAAATAGATGAGTGGGGAGAGGCATCAAGGAATAGAAATCAATTAGAAATCTGAATAAAAACAGCAGATTAAAAGAAATAGAATATCATTTGGGATTTGAGCAGATATCAAGAAGTATGTAGAAGATTGTTCAATGAGATATATATGAATGTTGTACCCAAACCAAATTTTTTGCTTCATTAAGGCATTTTGCTTAAAATAGTCTAAACCTTGCTAAAATGATGTCAAATACAGTTTTTGGGCAATATCAAGCATGGAGTTTTGTTAATGTTTTGTCAGTCAAAGGCAGTATCCATTGATCAGAACCTGAATCAGAGACTCAGAACGAAGCATTTCATGATGGAGGAGCATTTCACGGCGACACTTATACTTTTGTATGGACATTTCAGTGGCTACGATGAAGATTTCAATGGTCATTTTTTGAAGATTTCTCAAGGAAAAGCAAAATTGCGCCCCTGTAGCCTAGGGACGCCCTTCTTTTTGAGTGCCTAAATTTTGTGGTAAATGCTCATGAATACAATCAATCTCTTTATAATTAGTCTGCCTATCCGATGAGCTATCCTGCGAGGCTATCTGAGACTCGTAACTCCGGTTACAGACATCACAAGTTGAAGATTCTAAAAGTTGTAGTTTGCAGAAGCTTGTCACTTTTTAGCTTTTGCGCCCCTGTAGCTCAAGGGCGTACCTCTTAATGGAGGTTTAGATCTTGGTATTTCTGATGGTTGATGTATTCGATCTCTTCACGACTAGTTTGCCTATCCGATGAGCTATCAAATGCAGTCATCTGAGTCCCAGAGCTCCGGCAGTCAGCGTCAGAAGATGAGATTACAAAGACTTCACATCACAAAGCTTCCTCAAATGGTGAAATTGCGCCCCTATAGCTTAGGGGCGCCCTTCAAAATGACCCTTGAGACGACAAAGTTTGCAGATAAGGTTTTCCTGACATCTGTGCTACTCTAGTCCGGTTTCGCAACGCACCAACTTGCCTATTAATCCGACATTCTGAAAGATTGTGGCAGAGATTCTACCAGGCACGTAATTTAGCAGGCAGAGAAGCATAAAACATTCACTGTACTTCTGTAGGCCAGGGGCGCCTAGCCTTTAGGCCTGTCAGATGGACTTGTTCGCTTTCGAAGTCTGCACAAGACTTGTGCGTAATTACTCCATCTATCCAACGAGCCCAGCCGTCAGCCTTCGGGATTTGGCAATCGTTCGTACGTGCGAGGTCTTTGGCGAAATACTAAAAAACGAAGACAGTTCAGAAAATGGCTAAGTCTGGTCGTTTATTCCATCTTGGGAAAGGCGCCTTTCTCTTTGAGGTCTTAGAAGCAGTTTTCTTGCTTCGTCACCTCCAAAGACATCTCTTGTAGGTCCTTCTGGCTACGCATTGAGACAGATGGTGCTCGAATCAGGTCATCCCAGCTCCAGATATCAGAGGTCAAAGTAAGGCATCTGGTTGAGAGTTGTACTTTCATCAAAATGGTGTTTGTGCCTTTTCAGGCCAGGGGTGCCCTTACTTTTGGGGTCCTTAATGTAGCTTTTAGATGCCTTGCGTATATTCGTTGGATGTGGAATACTCCTAGTCATGCAGTGAGCCTGTTATTCAGTCAGCAGGGGTCACCGTTCGTTGTCAGCAGCCGTTTGAAGCGTCAGATGGTAGTTTGGAAAAATGGTTAAGTCTGGTACCTAAAAATCAATTTAATCAAGGGCGCCTAATTCTTTGAGGTGTTAAATGATGGATTTTGTAGTGATGACTCCCATTAGACATTTCTTCCTTGCTCTGCAAGCTTCGCAATAAATATTCCTGTTCAGTCTCAGCATCACCCGGTCGCCCGGAAATCATTGTTGAATATGGCCAGTTGTAACTTTGTAGTCAGCTACAAAGTAGGAAGTTAATAAAAAACGCCATATCTTGAGCCAATGGACGCCTATGAGGTCAAATGAGGACTTTTTGAAATCAATAAAGATTGTCGAATCCATCCAAGTGCTTTACGTGGTTTGTCAATTGATTAAAATAATATTAAATATTTATTTTGCATGCTAAGGCATTAAATGGCGATTTTCTCAAATTGGTGCCTCTTTGTGCTGGGATTTCAAAAACGCATGATGAATATTTTTATTATTATTTTATTCCGGACTCCGAATTAGTATCAGTTCAACTGGAGTGGGTCCAATCAGAACAATTCTATTTCAGTCAAGGGTTTTTAGTCTTACAGTCACCTTTGAGGTGCGAATTTATTCTATTAATTCAAGCATGACGTCATATTTCATTCACACAGCTTGAGCAAATTCGTAATTCTTTAGAGCAAAGGCGAATTTTCTTCAGAGTTGGGCGAATTTCTCATCAGCAATCATTGGTGAAGACATCAAAACACTTTCTTTGCAGAATACAAGTCAGAATTATCAGCGAATTTCAAGGCAAAGTGGCAATTTTGGCAGAGGAAAACATCAAAAACGTCTTTCTTCTCAATTTCTTCCATTTTCTCGTCTTAAATTCATTTGCATGTTTGAAGAATTGGCAACTTTTGACAAAACAAATCATCTGGGTTGATTCAGAATAGCTTCCTCGACAAAACCCATGTGCCAGAATTTTTCAGGAAAATTTACTCCAGAGCATCAATTCTCGAGTTTCTAATTTTCTCAACTGAAAATTCCTTGCATGGTCGAGTAGAAGTCAAATTTTCGCAAATCTGACATTCTGGGTTGTCTTAGAATCTTTTTCTGGACAAAACCCATATCTCAGATTTTTCGCTGAAAATTACCCTTCGATAGGCTATTTTTAGCTTTCCAGAAAAGTTGTCAGAATATTGCCGTGTTCACAGTCAACATGCGAGTTTTTTAGAGTGTAGTTCATGTGACTGAATTCAAGACCAAATCGGTCTTAATTCATGATTTCATCAGAAAAGCTAAGACCAATTTGTATCAAGTGCTTTCAAAGGGTTGACAGGCGTAGTTACTCAAATCCATATGGTTGCATGCCTCGTATGGCCGATTTTCTTCCAAAGCCGGTTTAGAGGGTTGATACCGTTGGAATTTTGCTTGTGCAGCAAGTTCATTGGCATTTCTCACAACCAGAGTGTGCGCAGTCAAACCTTGCAGTTTCGTCATGCAACACTCTTTCATTAAGGAAAAGCGTTAGAGACATCAAGCTGCAGAAGAGATAGTGGCCATCACTTCAGTTACAGAGCCGCCAAAGTTATAAGTCAGTGAGGTGCTAGTTTGAGTGTGCAAAGATTTCCAAGATTGTTCAAGTTGCTGACAAGCGGTAAATTGACAATTATAAGTGCCCCAGACAATGATGCAGTTGACAATCTCGTTGAGGGATTGGTTGCTTGAGATCTCGGTTAGTAGACCTCAGTTCCCACCTCTCAGAATAGACATTACACACAGGAGTTAAACTTGGCGTTACCTTTTTCAAGTTAACTCGCTGTTTCATCTCATGCATACCTATTCTGAGATCAGCTTTATTCACTTGGAGTTTTATTTAGGGTTTATGTTAACTGATGGTAGTGTTCCAGTTAACATGCTTTCAATAAGGACGTGCATGCTTGCACAATTGTCCATTTTTAGATTAGATGTTTCGGTTAACTGACGGTAGCTTTCCAGTTAACTGTATAGTTTACTTTATTAGGGTTTAGCAATAAATCTTGCATGCATTGGAAGACTGTAGTGGACTCAAGGTGATTTTAGGGTTCCTTACACCTTTCGATGTCTATAAATAAGAGCTTTTGCTCATTTGTACATAACTTTTGCACGAGAGAGAAATATATGCTGTGCCTACCTTGCCTTCAATATTGCTCGTTCTCTATCTGTTCATGCGTTTTTGCTATTATGATGAATTGTTATGCCACTTGGGTTTCATGCAATTATAATGGTAAATTCTTTCCTTAGTTAGATCAAATTTGTTTTGTGTTCAATAAACTTGTTCATATTGAGCTGATAGTTGTGCCACCTTACCTTCAAGTTGAGAATCTGTACTTGGTTATCATGTGATGTGTGTGAATAATAAACTTATTCAGATTGAGCTGATAGATGTGCCACCTTGCCTTCAAGTTGAGAATCTGTACTTAGTTTATCGTATATTGTTGTTTCGAATAAACTTGTTTAGATTGAGTTGATAGATGTGCCACCTTGCCTTCAAGTTGAGAATCTATACTTGTTTATCGTCAGATAGTCATCCTTGCTCCATTTCCTCATGCTTTGTTTTCTTGAGGAAACTGGATAGATTTTAAGTAATTAAGCCTAGTTGTAGTTAGTAATTGCGAAACCAGAAAATACTTAGCTGCAACGTATATAGTTTTCGAGAAAGCCTTGTACCTCTTACAGCTGAGACAAAAAGACAGGATATAGTTTAGTTTACTTTCCTTTTCAAAGCACTTTTGTCAAGCACAACGAGGGAGCTTCCCCTCCTAATTTGAAGAGCACTCATTGCGTAGTGTGCATAGCTGTCCGTACCAACTCTTACTCCAGAGGTGCTAGTTGTTACGCCAACAATGAAGACAAATAATAAATCAATAATAAGGGAAGTAAGTTTACTATGATTACACACGCACACACACATATTATATCCAATTATGCAATAATGATGCTTGCAGCAATTATTGAGCCTTATAAGTAATTATGGTTCTTTAATATGAATATGGATAATAGATTCTTATTCTCTTGATTTACACTAAGCAATATCTTTTGAATATTAAGAACAGATTGAACAAGGAGGCAATTGGAGCAGATCAAACATAGTTATCTACACTCGGCAGACAAGGGCATAAGTCAGCAATCTTTAATATATTTGCATCTTAGAATGTAGCAATCTTATGTTTTGAATAGTTATTGTGGTATGCTCTATCATGATTATTGTATAAATCTAGATATATTTAGTGTTTTGCAATTCTCACCAAGCAACCATGGGGAGAAGTGGGGGAAGTATGAGTAGGATGAGCAAATACTAGATTACTTTCTAAGTACGCCACTCCATGTGGATGGCTGAGGGTCTGCCACTTGGGGCCAAGGGGGTGAGTGACCGCCCTTGGGCTTAGAAAGAAGAATCTACGGGCCTCCTATTGTGGCTTTTCCCCAATCTCTACATGGATGGGTTGCTGGGAAGGATTCAAGGAGTCTCAATCATAAAAAGGATGGATAAGGCAGCATGGGTAGGGAATGCAGATACAAGTTTATCCATTAAGTAGACCACCGCATGTGTATGGTCGGGGGTCTGCCATTTGGGGCTAGAGGGATGGTATATCTGCAACTTGGATAGCTTCGGGTGGACTTATCATGTTTCCCATCCAATTCCTATTATGATTAAACTCCCATTATGCATTATGGATATGGTGTAGTTTAAATATATTTAAAATAGTTATGTATATACATGATTCAAATAGATAAGACATTTATTATATATATTTGATCATATGAATTATATTCCAATATTATCTAACATGATTATAGGACTTAAACCAAGATTTATCTTTCTTAAAGCATTTAATTGGTAAGTTATAACCCTAACTACATTAAACTTGTGATTCTAGGGCAAGATTTAGGACAATCCCAAAAGGGGACATTACATCACCCCATTGTTATTGTTAAACAAATTATTGTTCCCTCTCTTATTATGGTACTTGCCAAGTGATGAGTTATTTTTGTTGTCGTTATGTTGCTTTGGCAATGTATTTAGTGGGGTAGATTGTTTGCCTTGTGTAAATAACACTTGTGTGCTTCTTGTTATAGTTATATGGGCACTCCTTAATAGAATGTCCCAAATCTTGGTAGATGACACAAAGCAATTTCTTAGGGCAGATTACTTTAATATGATCCTCATTCTTACATTTAGAACAGCACAACTCCTTAACTTTTTTGGTGGCTTCTTTTTCTTCTTTCAATTCCTTCAAAATTCCCATCATATCTCTTCTCAAGGCTTGGACAATTTTCAATTCATTACCACTACTTTTGTTTGAACCCTCCTCTTCTTCCTTTCTCTTTCCTTGAGAAGATGTTTTATCCTCACTCTCTATATCCATTACTCGATTATAAGCATCTGCATAAGAGGAGGGTGGTACAACTTTCATCTTTTTCCTTAGTGAAGGAATTAATCCTTCGATGAACCACCTCTTTTTCTGTCCATCGGCAGGTTGGTTTTACAATTTCACTAGAAGTTCTTTGAGCCTACGATTGTAAGCTCTCACATTTTCATGCTTTCCTTGTTGTCTTGAAGAAGTTCGAACTCTTCTTCAAATGTTTTTATCAATAAGTCTCATGTTGCTTTAGAAGTTTCAAGCTCTGTGTACTATTCTATTGCTATACCCCTCAATGTTGTTGGGAATGCTTGTAACTAGTAGGCCCTATCATCTTGCCCATTGGCAACCAATATTGTTTCACACGTTTTATAGTGCCTTACATTGCAATCCATTACTTGTGAATTTCGAGAAATTTTGTCTCTCAACTTTTAGACTTGTTGGAGTCACTGTCCTTCTATGATGCACCCATTATGATTGGAACTTGGCTAGAGAGTTTTGATTTGTACATTCTAGTGCTTCTTTTGCACTCTTGGTCACATAGGAATCCTCTACTTGTCCTTCCTTAATGTTCTTCACACTTGGGTTGCCCTTGGAATCTTTTCTATGCTCCCTTTACCCTGGTGTTTTCAAGCTTGGTCCTCCAATTCCTTGTTCGTTTGTAAGTAATAATTATTTAATACTATGTATATTGTTCTCGTACATTTCTATCAATAAGTCCATAGGCTCTCCTTCCCCCACCTCTTCGTCCGACATTGATGGTTTAAATGGTTTTTTGGTTTGTGTGGCAAGATCCATCTATGCTTTACTGGGGAGCAGTAGATGCCTTGCTATTTCCTCCCATTCTCCCTTCGTGTATTCTCCTATTGTGAAGGTCTTCTCTTTTCAATTACGATTTCGACTTATGCTTCGACTTTTACTCTTAGATTTGCTTAGGCTTTTGATAAAAAACCCTTTGGTTTCTTTGACTATTCCCTTCAGTCTTCTTCTTTGTTCCCTTTGTTCCTTTATTCTTAGGGATCTTCTAACTTTTTTCTCTTATGGTTCATGACCGGATTTTGATATTTTCCCGTCCTTATTCAGAAATAAGGGCATTAATTCCTGGAACTGTGTCATTGGTCAGTGTCATGTTCCTCTTCTTCCCTTTGGTTTCTTTGCTTGTATCATTGTAGTATTTGTTGACTATGTTGTTCTTGTTCTCTCTTTGCACGAAGGTCTTGTAGAATGATAAGTGTTGTGGAAGGAGTTTTGGTAGTCGGTTCAAGAGATGGTCTACTTCGTTGTTTACTTGCAAGTTGTTCCAAATCATGTCACGAGGGATCTGTCTCCTAATGACTTACCTTCAAATGTGCTCCTTGATGGAGATGTCCCACAAGTTCACAAGATCTTGTGTGAGTTCATCTTCTCTTTATTTGTTAGATTGTATTGGTTATTCTACTGGTTGCCCCATTTATATTGCCATTTTTCTCGACATTACTTCATACTCTACCAAGATTTTTATAGGAAACGGCGCCAAATGTTTACTGCCTAATTCTACTTGATTAAATATTACAGAGTAGATAGGAGAATTCATAACAGCAATTACACAAAGATTTCTTGATACATTTCATTCATGAGTCTATACAAAATTAGTTAAAGGAAATTCCATACATGCAGTACTCCATCTCGTTTACAATAGAAGTATATAAAGTGGCCGACGGCTGTTGAGAATTGGCAACTGTTGGCAACTATCAACCGCTTACAACTGAGAACTAATTTTGCAGACTACAAATAAAACTAATAGAATTATTTTGCTAACTACAGATTATAGGGAGGTCAAACACCATATGATATTATAAGGTACGATAAGTACAGATATCTTTATTTCTGAAGGAAAAATAGATGCTACTGTTCAAGATAATTGGCTAAATCTTATTTTCTTATGTTACATTGTCAGTCACTTCTTTGATCAAGGATAGATTACCTTTGGCCTTTTGAGAGTTTCCTTGTCTATGAAGGCATGTTGGAATAACTACTGCACAGGCCATGACCCATGAGGATGGCCTTATATTTGTATATACCTGGAATGGTTGCGTAGAAGTCCTCAAAGAAACATATTGGCCGGTCAAAAATTGTGATGATCAGTATATAAAGATCAATAAATATCAATGAACATCATTTCAAGAACTTTAATTCATTACCAAGAAAACTAGATTTTTGGGTTTATTGGGATTCCCTGCCAAACCTGGACCGGTTTGGGTCAGTTTCTGATCCTAGTTGGGATCTGGCTTAGGTCTTGACAGGGTTTGGTCCAATGCCTGGCCATTCGACTTGGGCACATCTGAAAAAAATAGATTTAAAACAAAACCTAACCAATCATAGAAGTATATTTTTTGAAGAATTTGGAGCTTGTTTAAAAGAGGTAAAATATTTAAAAATGGCATTTACCATGAAGGTCCTTGTAGCATTGTAGGTCCCTCAACCACATCGGGGGTTGCTGCCCTAGACACTTGCTCTGATTTAAAAAGAAAAAAATACAATTTTTTTCTTGGTTGCACTGGATGGAAAAGCATTGTTTTTTTCCGAGTTTTATCTGATTAAATCCCAAGTTATTGAAGTTCATTTGTACTTTTGGTTTGCTGAGTCAGTCTGATGCTGAGGAAAGCTACTATGATATAAATTATAAACCATTTGGATTTATCTTTAAACATTGATGATTTGACAAGTGACATTGCATTATCAGTTATCAGCTGTGTTATCAATTCTTTATTCAATTTTGTACATTTGGTGCAAATTCTTGGTATATATATATAATACACAGCCAAAGCTAGCTGTACTGCACCCAAGGAAAAAGCAAACCCTCAAATGGCCAAACTTGAACAGGAGACAGAGAAATAAATTTAACAGAGGATTTATGAGAGGCCTTATTCAACTTTTTTCTAACATTCAACACCCCTATTATTTGATAAAACAATTTTTAAATTTCAATTTAAATTTTAAATATATCTAACTTTTTCTATTGTTAATATGTAATTAATTAATATAACTAATCTGCTAATTGAGAAGAGTTACCTTCTTATTGAAGGGTTCTATCATTTGACTCAAAATACTTTATTTATAATATATATCATATATATTAATACTCCGACTGTTCTTTTATTTTTTTCACCAATTTTTTTAACTAAAAATAACTGTTTAATGGCATGATGTAAAATTTAAATGGGTCTAATTTGGCCATAGGCCTTGAGTTTTTTCGGATTACAAACTGGGGAAGAATGCTAACAATCGATCTCATAATTAGAAGCCATAAGGAGGAATATTCTAATACCATTTGTAGTATACCTACTATGTGCACATGGTAAATATAGAATAATATAGAATATATATTTATATATTGAAACATCAAATAGTATGGATTATCTGGTATGTGAGAATGAATGAGTGGGTGATAGGCTATTTGTATGTAAATCAAAGGGCACATTTACTAGGATGTGTCCCATCAAGGTGATAGTTTACATCTCTTGGTAGCAACTATCAATAACTAATTGGACTTAATGGTGCTTTAATAGACTATTTACTTATTCAATAATTGTATTATTTTCACCAACTTTATTTCATGTTTGTCCTCATCCACAAATTTTTTTTTCTAGGTACTGTTACTTTTTGACATTGAACATCGTCTAGTAAGTATAGTTTTTTCCTATGTTACAGAATTGCTCAAATCTAGGTTGATTCTGGGTACAAAACGCCATGGAATTGGAGTCTGCATGGAACCAGCATGGAATTGGGTAGAGTTTGGATTTTTTGTGTCTTGACCTTAAACAACCCTAAACCAT
This sequence comes from Sequoia sempervirens, assembly GCA_007258455.2. Taxonomy (NCBI): domain Eukaryota; kingdom Viridiplantae; phylum Streptophyta; class Pinopsida; order Cupressales; family Cupressaceae; genus Sequoia; species Sequoia sempervirens. The sequence continues at coordinate 320,074,155 of VDFB02105785.1, forward strand.
ACTTTTTGTTCCTGAATTCGGAAAATTAAAAGCCCTCAACAAATGCATAAACTTGAACGTCTTTGACTGCACTCGTTTTTAATATTTGTCAAAAACGTTAGTTATTTTTTATGTTTCTTATTTTTAATGGAGTCTGTAACAGGAAGGGTGGGAGATGGAACCAGTACGCATTGGGTAGCGGAAGAGATAAGTAGTGGATGGGCATTTTTCTCATTCATTAAATTGTTTCAGTTCAATGGTTGTTTTTCTGATTCACAAAATTGTTTCAGTTCTGTTAGTTTTTATGATCAGATTAGATAGACAGAATTTAATTCAAAAATCAGACAATAACACAGCAAATACCCTGAGAAAACCCTCCTCTTGAGGGAGAAAAACCCAGCAACAATATATCACTTATATATTGAATATCAACAAAATGTCTCCTTTACAAAGAGGCCGATATGAAGGCCAAGAAAGAGCACCACAATCTGATGCTAACACAGCAATATTATAATGCTCCTAGATGATAAACTCAGCGAATAACCATCAAACATATATACAAGATGAAGGGAGAGGATGTGACTCTTCAATACAACAAGTTGGCCTCCACCAAGGATCGTGTCTTCAAAATACATAAAGTCGGCCACCAAAAAGAATGTGACCCTTCATGAAATTGCGCCTATAAGAAGTCGGCCATATTAACAATAATTACATATTATTTAATGAAGCGCCTCTTCATTAATATCGATCCCATATAAATTTAATAGCCGTTCAGGCTATATTAAATTTAGCCTCAATGTCGTGGCTAGAAGAAATTGCCCGACGTTGCCTTGAACATCAACACTCCCTCTCAGCTAGGGTTGATACTTCCAGCTGCATAAGACATATCACCTCATCGTGATGTCAACGACAATGGCTACTCCCATATGTGGAAAGGAAATATATCACCTCATCGTGATATCAACCTTCATGGCAACTCCCATGTATGGTAAATGTGCACAAGTGCTCATCACTCAACGTGATGTCGTCACCTCATCGTGACATTCACCATGGCTACTCCCAGAGGGTGAAAAACACAAGTACAAGAAAATCATCACGGACTCTCACGTGATGTTGTCATGGAGTCACACACATGACATCCACCATGGCTACTCCCAGAGGGTGGAAACAAGGGCTTTCACCTCAAATCTCTCTCAAAGAGAAATGCATTAACAAGGGCTAATCCCTCTCACAGAGAGAAATGCATTAAAGAAGATCACTGATACTAAGACTCCTTCTCAGCTGGGGCTTCATTCTCCACCATACCAAGCTTGTCTCGAAAGTACACAAACTTATCCTGGAAAGAGGCTTGGTGAGAATGTCTGTCGTCTGCTCATCAGTGCTAATATACTTCAACTGGATCGCTTTCCTCAATACCATATCTCTGATATAGTGGTATTTGATCTCAACATGTTTAGTTCTTTCATGAACCACTGGATTGACAGAAAGGTTTACATAGCTTTGATTATCACAATGAATGACAGTCGGCTCCATTAATTGTCCAAACAATCCTGCAAGGAGCTTCCGAAGCCAAACTACTTCTCGAGTTGCCACACAAGCTGCAATATACTCGGCCTCTGTTGTACTCAGTGCCACTGAAGACTGCTTCCTGCTACACTAGGAGATCATCGCAGACCCCAAACTAAAACAACATCCAGAGGTGCTCTTCCAATCAGTGACACACCCTGCCCAATCAAAATCAGTATATCCATGCAGCTGTAAGTCCACACCAGAAGAATATCTCAAGCCATACCCAACTGTGCCACGCAAGTATCTCATGATATGCTTTGCTGCAACTAGATGTATTTTCCTTGGTTCACACATGAACTGACTAAGTGCACTCACTGCATAGCAAATATCTGGTCTAGTATTGACTAGATACATCAACGATCCAATCAACTACCTGTACATCGTGGGATCCACCAGATCTGAATTAGCTGTAGCCTCCTTAAGCTTATGTAAGTTGGTCTCCATAGGCGTAGACATGGATTTACAATCCATCATTCCAAATCTCTTTAGAATATCAATGGTGTACTTCCCTTGACTTAGAATGATCTCATTAGGCTTCTGCCATACTTCTAAACCAAGGAATTAGTGCATGAGACCAAGATCCTTCATTTCAAATTCCGAAGCTAACTCCTTGCATTTGATAATGAGGTGATCTTCTCCAATAAGAATTAAATCAACAACATAGAGAACCAAGATTAATGCTTCGCCATCAATTACCTTGAAGTATAGGTTTAAATTAGCATCATTCTTGGAGAAGCCCAAGCTTAACAGGTAACGATCAATTCTTTTGTACCAAGCATGAGGAGCCTGCTTAAGGCCATACAAAGCCTTCTTCAGCCTGCAAACATGAGACTCCTTCCCGTGCACCTCAAAGCCATCAGGTTGCTCAATATATACCTCTTCCTCGATTACACCATTCAGAAATGTTGTCTTCATGTTCATCTGGTGAATCTTCCATCCTCTAGATGCTGTAATAGCAATTATGGTCCTAACTGAAGTATAACGAGCAACTGGAGCAAAGGTTTCCTCATAGTCAACTCCCTCTTTCTGAGAGAATCCTCTAGCCACGAACCTAGCCTTGGTACTTTTCGATGCTCCCATCAGCCGCATGCTTGATCTTGAAGAGCCACTTAGAAGAAACAACAGATTTTCCCTTAGGTCTAGGTACGATGTCCCAAACATCATTCTTGAGAATGGATTGATACTCTTCAGCCATAGCATCTCTCCAAACTTGCTGACTAGTAGCTTCCTCAACACTGGAAGGTTCTGACTCAATGATTTCACTCATCAATGCAACATAGCTAGAAAACTTATGAGGTCTCTTACTTTCTCTGAATGTTCCTCTTGGGGCTGCAAACCTTTCTGCCTCCTGCATTGTTTTCCTTGCCCAAAGAGGTTTTTTTCTTCCAATCACAATGTCTGTAGGCCCATCAATAGGTTCCAAAGGCTCAACTAGATCATCATCTTCTTTGGGTTCAGTAGCCTCCCTTTGAATCTTAGGAGTATGGTCAACTTCCATATCTTGAGGAGACTCTTGATCTTCATTGTCTATCTCCATGTGGATGCCCTTGGATCTCTTTAATGCAACATCCTCCTCAAATGTAACTTCCCTATTGATCTCAATCAACTTCTGGCTTGGAATGTATATTTTGTAAGCTTTTGAAGACTCACTGTAGCCTACAAATATCCCCTTCTTGCCAGAAGGTTCCAACTTTGTCCTTTTATCTTTCGATACATGAACATACACTGGACAACCAAAGATCCTCAAATGACTTACTTCCGGCTTCACCCCTGTGAATGCTTCTTCAGGAGTCATGTTCTCCAAAATGTGGTGAGGGCTTCTATTCTGAACATACACAGCTGTCCTAGATGCTTCAGCCCAAAGGAAGGTTTGCAGATCTTGATCATGTATCATGGCTTTGGCTGCTTCTACAATAGATCTATTCTTCCTTTCTACAACACCATTCTGTTGAGGATTGTAAGGGACACAAAACTCCCTCTTAATCCTTGCTTCAATGCAAAAGTTACGGAAGCTACCGTAAATGTACTCTCCTTTGTTATCGGATCTCAGAACTTTGATCCTCTTCCTGGACAAGTTCTCTACCTGAGCTTTAAATTCTTTGAACCGCTCAAGTACTTCCTCAGATTCTTTAGATTTCAAGAAATAAATCCAAGTCTTTCTAGAGTAGTCATCAATAAAAATAATGTAATACACGAAACCACTCAAAGAAGCAATAGACATTGGACCACATAAATCAGAATGAATAAGATCTAGAATACATTTAGATCTACTTTCACTACTATGAAATGAACCATTAGTATTCTTACCCAATGCGCAACCTCTGCAAGAGCCTTCATGCTCCTGGTTGAGTTTCAGAAGGCCAGTAACCATCTTCTCCATGGTAGGTAGTGCTTGAAAGTGAAGGTGAGCCAATCTTCTATGCCACAGTTCACACGAACTTGATGAATCATGCGATAGAGCTTGAAGTGGGCGGGTGCAAAGTTTGTAGAGGTTCTCATGATGAACCCCAATCACCCCAACAGTCTTGATATTTGAGTTCTTTGGCCATGCAAGAACTTTACCTTCTGAAAATGCAACTTGGTACCCCTTGTCCTCCAAGGCTGAGATAGAGACAAGGTTTCGCTTGATACCCGGAACAAATAGAACATCACTCAACTGCAAGGAAATGCCAGAATCCAAGTGAAGAGAGGAGGTTCCAACTCCTTTCACAGAATAACTAGCATCATCTCCAATAATTACTTGAACACTAGAATCTCTCTCCATCAAATCAGTTAGATGCTCTCTAAATCTGGTGATATGGCGAGATGCACCACTATCAATCAACCAAGTATTGTTGTCGGTAGGCACATTGCTTGAAAGAGTAGAATAGAATAAGAAACCACCTGAATCCTTCTGTGGAGAGATCTCACCAACATCTACAATGGAAGCCTATTGCTTAGGCCTGGTTGGACAATCCTTTGCATAGTGACCATACTTTTCACATCTAAAACATTGAACACGAGCGAGGTCCTTCTTCTTCGATGCAGGAGCACCATTTAATCCTTTATCTCTATTCCTCTTGAAGTATCCTTTCTTCCCTTCTTTTCCTTTCTTCTTCGAGGATTGAGCGGCAAGAACATGAATATCTTCATTTGTAGAGCTTTGACCAATGCCTCTCACAGCCAACCTCGATTCTTCTTGAATACAATCTGCTCTTAATCGATCAAACTTAGGAAGTTTTGATCTCGCGCTAATGCCTTGAATGTATGACTCCCAAGATGAAGGAAGACCATTAAGAGCCAACATGGTCAAATCCTTGTCATCAACAATATGCCCAATAGTAGAGAGCTGATCTCTCAACTCGGTGATCTTCATGAAGTATGAGATGACGGATTCTCCTTTCACCATCTTGACATGATGAAGTTGTTGCTTTAATGCAAGAGCATGACTTGTGTTGTTGATCTCATACATCTCTTCCAAAGTCTTGAACATGTCTCTTACAGTTTCAACTTAGAGATGATTGGAATAATGTGGTCTTTCACAGAATCCAACAACATCTTTCCTGCCTTAGTGCCATTTCTCTTCCATTGTAACTTCTCATTCTCATCGGATGGTTCGGGAACTTCGCCCTCCACGAATGCTGCTAACTCATTTTCTTCCAAGGCGAGCATGACTCTGAACCTCGAAGATGTGAAGTTTGATGCACCCTCAAGTCTATCTTTGATCTTGAGCCCGTTCACCATCTTGATGATAAGATAAATGCAATCAAAGATGAGAATAAGAATGGAGGATATCGCTGCTTGACTAAATCTGATCACAGTCTTTCTTATACCCGCTCTGATACCATGTTAGTTTTTATGATAAGATTAGATAGACAGAATTTAATTCAAAAATCAGACAATAACACAACAAATAGCCTGGGAAAACCCTCCTCTTGAGGGAGAAAAACCCAGCAACAATATATCACTTATATATTGAATATCAACAAAATGTCTCCTTTACAAAGAGGCCGATATGAAGGCCAAGAAAGAGCACCACAATCTGATGCTAACACAGCAATATTATAATGCTCCTAGATGATAAACTCAGCCTTCTATCAATGTATCGAACTGCACTACTTCTTCTTCTTATTCGCACTTGAGAATATTGAACTATGATGAACAATGAATGAATGGATGTGAAACAATGAATACCCATCGAACATATATACAAGATGAAGGGAGAGGATGTGACTCTTCAATAGAACAAGTCGGCCTCCACCAAGAGTCGTGTCTTCAAAATACATAAAGTCGGCCACCAAAAAGAATGTGACCCTCCATGAAATCACGCCTATAAGAAGTCGGCCATATTAACAATAATTACATATTATTTAATGAAGCGCCTCTTCATTAATATCGATCCCATATAAATTTAATAGCCGTTCAGGCTATATTAAATTTAGCCTCAATGTCGTGGCTAGAAGAAATCGCTCGACACTGCCTTGAACATCGACAAGTTCAAGGTTCATGGGCCGAACATTTTACATTGTTAAATTTCCAACTAATTAAAGGAGAGAAAACCAACCACTTCAAAGATTGTGGATATTACTTCATATTTGGGAATTTTCCTCTACTTTAGTCTCTTTCCCATGTTTGATGTTAGTATAGAGCATTCTGAGAGAGACATCTCAATTTTTTGAGCTTGTGAGAGAAAATTATTTTCTTATGCCATGTTCACGATAAAGGGGCCCAACAACTATGATTGTCAACTGTCAAGTGTAACCCTTCTATAAGTTTTTGAATAGTTTTAAAAATTTACAATTTAAAATAATATAATAATTTATATTATAAAATAGTTTTAAATTTAAATTAGTATATATTATATCAGTATATTGTTTATTAAATTATATATGAATAATTATATATTCAAATTATAAATCAATAATAATATAAAATTTAAAAAATCATAAATTATAAACTTGTATAAGTTATATAGCATTATTAAATATTAATTAATTTATTTTTAATTAATATATTTTTCCAGCTGGGCTACAGCATTATTTATCGATTCGGCAACTTAGGTTTTTTCAGCTGGGCTATAGTATTTTTTTGTGCTACCCATGATCATATAAATTGTGGCTCGAGTGACCTAGGTGTTGTACTAATTTTCCTTTTGTTTATGTAATATAACTTCTTTTTACCAAAACATTGGTGTATAACATGGTAAGATATGATACCAATAGTTATAATACAGGAAAGTTTACCTAACATAAGGGGTTTGGTTGTGTATTCATGCTTGTCAAACAAGGCCATGTAGTTGGTGAGCCAAAGTAAGATTCATAGGCACCATTTCCCTGAGGAGCAGAGGGGGATCAATTGTTCTCTCTTATGTTTTATTGAGGTGTGTCTACGCTTGCTATAGACCTTATACATGGACATCCCTTGCAAATATTTTGGATTGAAATTTTGGTTCCTTTGATTTGCACATAGGGGTTTATATGATAGCAATTTATTGTTCTTAACTTGATTGGGGATTGACCTTTAGGTATGGAGCACACCTTTACCCTTATTCCTAAGGACTTGGGATGCAAAATAAAGACATTTTATATCCCTAGAGGGAATATAAGTGTTCTCAACCCTTTTGCCTAAGGACTTGGGGTGCAAGAAAGGGCGTCGTATTTCCTTGTGGAAGTGAAATGGTTGTGGAGGCATAAATCAAGTCCCTTTATTTGGAGTAGCTTAATTGCTGATGGTTTGATTTTCATGGATTGGTGATTAAATTTATTCTAGTATAATATTGGAGGCAAGCTGAATTGAGTTAAGAAGGCTTGATTCTTGTGTTCATTTTGAAGATTTAAACAGAAATCCTTTCTTTTGGGTGTCCCTTTGCAATGGAGAAAAAATTATTCAGTCTTTTAAAATACATAAAATTTCCAGTTCATAATAGTAGCTTGAAGTTTCTGAATTTGACTGCATTAGCATTTTTCCATCAACGTTTCAGATCATACTCCATTATCCATCATCAGAATGCAGATAGCAAGAGAAGAGAATTAACTGGAAGTTTCAAATAGGCATTCATCAATAAGCATTTATGGAGATATTGCTTCATGTGGCATTTCTTTTCTTGTCTAATGACTCTAACCTGACATCTTTCACTGTTTTACTGTTTTGAGTGCTTTTCAGTTAGTTATAGAATGTTTGTGGTGGATGCCTTCTTTTGGAAAATCTAAAGCCTGTTGTTATAATCTTGTTCAGTCTTTGTCTAGTGGTTTAACTGGAAGCTTCAAACAGGGTATTCATCAAGAAACTTCTAGGAAGATGTTGCTTCATCTGGCATCTCTTTTCTTGTCCTATATCTTTCATTGTTTTACTACTTTGGCCTCTTTTCAGTCAGTTATAATATGTTTGAGGTGGATTCCTTCTTTTGGAAAATCTAAAGCCTGTTGTTAGCTTGACATTCCTGAAAATTGTCAATGTGTTTTCTTGTGTTAGTATGCAACCCTAGGAGGATATGCAAAGGTTAGGTAGAAACAGAGAACTCTTTATAAACTATTATGCTTAAACAAAGTTAGTGAAATGTTGTCGAAGTTCCAGGATTGAATTAATTTTTCCAAGAGTATGTGCTTCATCAATCATAACATTTCTCATTTTGTTGAATTATACTTTATCAATTTGGCAGCATGCAGGGATAAGTTAGCAGGATCGCTGGATGGTCTTTTCCTCATTTATCACAAGGCTGTGAGCCGAGAAGGTGGTTATAAGCTGTCTACCGAAGATGCCTTGCAGCTAATTGAAGCCTTGAGGTAATAATCTCTTAATGCCTTTAGTATTCCAGGTAATAGTTATTAATTAGCATATCTTTAGTTTCAATCAATGCTTTCTTTTCAGTTCAGCACAATCTAAAGAAAAGGAGAAACTGCAATCACATATACGTGCACCTAGCTTTGGGATCTTTAAACAAAATGGAAGGTTTATTGAATGATTTGTTCTTCTAAATACACTGACATTACTATACAAGGATATACAAACTGCAGAAATATCAATATGTGGTAAAGAAAATCAGTTAGATGCTAATTTTTTGCATGGCAAATCCCTTGGGAAAGATCAGACTGTATGAGTCTAAATACATACTATAACATCAAGTCTATGTACTTGTATTGTGGTTATTGACTTCCCAACTCTTTCTGGATGAGTCTAAATGAACATAAGTTTCTGATGTGCATGAGCATTGAATTGTTGCTAAGACTTGATTTTTGAGGTGAAATGTAGTTTACTATGCAGAATCTGTGGGAATTGTCATAAGATTTTTATCCTCTACCACGCTCCAAAGATGAGTCAGAATTAAAGTTCCTTTTGCTACATGTTCAGACAACCATTAACTTCAAAGGGAAAGAACATTCTCTAAACCAAAAACCAAAAACTGCTGCTATTGAGGCTTTACTACTTCACTTTAAGAGTGGTTTATTTACATGTGCTTGAATAATTTTTTTTATTGGCTGTCTAGGTTCCTCCCAACCATAGCTTATTTCTCTTTGTAATTTTTTTTGTTCCTTTTCTCGTTTCTTGCTTATCCTCATAACTTCTTCATATAGTTCATCACCTTTGTCTTAAATAATGTATTTCCAACTTTCAATTATTTCCTTAATTAATTTATCTTTTCTTTATTTCCAGTCCTGTCTTTTAATTGCATAATAAAAAATACTTCTGTCATGTGATCTATAACCTAAGTTGCTGGTTCAGGATTCAGGTATGCTGATATGGCAATTTATTTTCCTCGAGTATGGATATGATTACGGCTATATATATATATATATATTGATAGTGAACTTGGCAGGGTCTAGGAGCCATAAAAGCAGGTTTGTTACCATGAAAAAATCATCACAAGCCAATAGAAGAGTGATTGATGAGGAATTGACCAAACCAGAAATAACAAAGTATCTTCTCTTTTATTATTAACCATAGTTATAAGGCTCATTGGGACTCACCCAGACTTGGTGAGTCTTAAGCTGAGCAGACCAAACCGAGCCCTAGGGACTTGTGGAACAAGTACCAAACTCACGAGAATCGATCAGTCCCAATGGGTAGATTCAATTAGGTCTATGAAAATCAAGAAAAAAAAACCATCTTGTGTGCTCTCACATTCCCACTCCTATTCAATTCGGATTTCGTGCCAATTTTGCATGTTTCCAATAACATAGCTAGTAACCTATATGCAGGACTACATCTAACTCTTTTTTGACTCTTAGATAGATAGGTCATATTCTAACATTCTATTGAAAATGCCTATTATTTACAATGTGTTTTTTATTTTTATTTTTAAAAATTATATCCCCTCTATTACATTGACTCTTCAGAAAATAACAATAAAAGTCATCTACACCTATGTTCCCTATGGAAGCATCCCCAGAGTTTTTTCAGGTGTACCCATCCCAGGGACATGGGGATGGCTTGAGGATGTCCCCTAGCTGTCTTCAATTCTTTATTTATTTTCTCTAGCTGTTTCCAAGATGGGGAGATGGATAGGGGACAGATAGGGGATGGTTGGCCATCCCCATGGCTGTGCACTTAAGTTTTTTCTAAAAAAAAGGGTCCTAAATTAGAAACATATTTCCATAGTTACACGGAGTTTCTTGACGGAGGGACATGGGGACCAAGGGCCTAATTTTGAGGATGGTGGGGGGGACGACAGCGAGGTAGTGACGGGGCAACGGTGCTGAAATGCATATAGTACTTGAAAAAATAGTTATAAGAAGATGTATAAGTATAAGAATTACAAATGAAACATTGGAAAAATAGTTTTAAACATTTGAGTTTTGAAGTGAACATTAACTTGGCATCACTTCTCTTCTTGCTCTTCATCTTGCTCCTCCTCAACCCTCTTGATCTTCATTCTCACTCTTTCACCTTACACTTGCAGCTTTCACTCTCACACTCACACTATTAGCTTCTTGTTGATTTGTTTTTGTGAATTGAAATGAGGATAGGAGGCAGTTTTATAGGATTTGTGGGGTTTGGATGGGGCCAATAGGCCATTAGGGTTTGGCCTGGGGCATAGAGTTCAAAGAAAATTTTGATTTTTTTAGAAAGATTTACTTTTTGGTGATCTGGCTGTAGGAGACGTTTGGAGGTCTTCGAGATGATCCGGAGATTCCTAGGAGTCGCTTATGTCTCAAGGATGCCCCGAAGTTCCAGTGCCATCTTGGAGACAATGACATTGGTGGTGGGGTGGCAGTGGTGGTGGTGGGGCTGAAGGGGACGTCCCCCCCAAGTCCCCAAGTTTTCGAGTTGAGGATGTCTTAGAAACACGGGGTTTTTGAGGGGGGACGTGTCCCCGTGGAACACTGCCCTATGTTCCACCAAGTTTCCAGGACGGGGACAGCAAGGGATGGGGGGGTACATTTTTGGGACAGATTTTTTTAGGCGATTTTAGGGGACAGCAATGGACAGCAAAGGGGACAGCTATATAAAAAATAGGGAGTTTTTTTTTTAAATATTAGGAAAATTCAAATATTCATATGTTAACATTGAAAAATGAAAAAGGCATTCATCATATACATAATTGATTATAGAATCCTTAATACACAAAATTAGAGTTATATTGAGAGTTCACATGAGAATCGAGCAAATTAATAAATGTTAAAACTCAAAATTTAATTGTTTCCATAATTCATAGGCTTCATCCAATACTAATAATTATGTTATAATGATTGGAGGCTTTAAATTGTGTATTTCTCTGCTGGGCTGAAATGTTTTCGAAGCTCATTTGTAATTACTAATTACTATTGATGAAGTTAGAGCGTATGTGCATAGATCCATTTTGTTATTCAAATAGATTCAAAATTTGTACGTGCTTGTTTACTTATGTCAATAATGCAATTTTTAGCAGCTTTCATACATATGTTTCCTGCTGTTATGGTTATTGATTCATTTTGTTACAAACAGCTTCCCACTCCTCAAACAACAAAGCTAGCATATTGGGGTTAGTATGCAGTGCAACTTTTAGAAATTTATAATTGAAGTCTGATGATCATGTCTATCATTTCTTGTGTGAATGCTACTCCCCCTAGTTATAGGGAAGACCATATAATCAGCCAAGTCTTTGATGGAGTTCCACCTCCAATGGTCAATGCCATATGGTCTTCACTGCCTCTCTTAATAGATGGTTAGCTTCTGTATTCACCACATATAGACAATTAGTTCATACCGGGCCATATTCTTTTCATTGGCATTGGTTATTAATGACAACTTTTCAGTTATTAATTATCTTGTGCACCATATTCAAAGACAGGTTAAATCATCATATATATAATGTAGTCATAAAAAATACATAAGACTAAGTCTGAAATATCACTTCAAATTTTTGTTTTCCCCAAAAAAACAGAGAAAGTAAATTATTTAAAAAATAAAATCTGTCCATTGAAAAACTTATATCTCCTTCAAAAAAACATCCTTGCCTTTATTCCATTGTTACTTCTGCTTGACATTAAGCAAACTAACTTTATGAATAATAAAAAAACATATCAAAATGTGAAAAGTGTTACACAGTTAACATTCAAGAATACTTTAGTTTTTGATACTTTTGACTTGTTTTAATTGTAATCTGCAAACTGTGTGGAGGGACATCTCCTTTTAGGTGAGTGGCTGTCTTGTTGAGACATAGCAGCTCCAGCTGTAACTCTGGGCAGATTTCTCTTTGCTGTGTTTTTCCTGACCAGCCGACACTTTGTCTTCCATTTTACATGACGCCACCCTTATGGTTGTGTCACTTCTTCTCTATGCCTGCCCTCTCTTCTTACCTGTGTGGCCTACCTCTCTCCACATGCACATTCCTGCTCTGTGTTGTTTTGCACCTCCTCTCCAACATGGAATCCATTCTTGTCACCATGGCCTTGATGCTCTGCCTTATTATTCTAAGTGTCTTCACCTCTTGCTTGCTCTTTCTGCCACTCACATGGTCTTGCAAAAAATTTAGAACAGAATTATTTTTCTTGTCTTTTTTAATTTTATTTTTTTTAAATATAACTGTAGGAGGTGATTGTTTTCAACCAGCAGCTTCTACATGCACACACAAAGATTGTAAAACTTGAACTCCCTTGACCAAACTCTTCTCCATTGGATTCACCACAGAAGTCTCAGATTTTGCTTGCCTTGCTTTGACACCCATAAAGGAATTAGAGATGGTCTCCTGAGCTCCGATTAGTGGGACAATTTGGTGGATTTTGAGAAGAAAATTACAGGAAGAGAGTCCATAAACAGTTTTCTCTTAATTTAAATAAATCAAATTAAGAGATGGTAGTATGCATGAAAGACCAGCCATGATGACCTGTAATCTTTCTTCTCTATTCAAAAGTTCTATATTTCCTATTTTCTAAATGTGAGGGTGCTTCATATGAATCATGTATCACTGACATTCTATAACATACCTTTAAGCTCTAAAACTATTCCTAACATTAGTTTGGATCATACATCTCAAACGTTTTGATGCTTAGACCATATTTTTTTTATTACATCTAGCTTTATTAGAGTTACACTGCCTTCTTAGCAAATTTCCTCTCATACAATGTTGAAATATTCTGTTTCATCAAAGAAAGAAGCTGTGCCAAAATAGATGAGGAAATGCCATATTCTTTAATATTTTCATGAAGATTAAATTGGGTCATAAAGAATTGAATTGTGAGCTATTTTGTTAGTTTTTGAAAGTGTTCTCTTCAACATTAATAGATTAAGTTCTTTAAAATAAAATTAATCTTTGGATATGCTTCTTTATGGAGAGATGCAGAGCAGTTTCTTTTTATGTATCAATTCAAAAAAGTGATCGTGCTGCTATTGCTTTGTAGAAATAGATACATTTTAAAGTATTTTGTAAAATTGAAGTTTTGTATGTGTAATTATTCTCACTTAATGGAAATCTCTCTACTTGTCTCTCAGTATGGTTATCACCGCCCTTCCACCAGAACATGCAAAGAAGGCCCTTGAGGCTTTATGCATTCCTGCAATAGCTCCTCTGCAGGTAAAATTGCCTATCAAAGACATACATGTTGGCTTTTGTATTCTCCAGACATATGTTTAATTTCCAACATTTCTATTGATGTTCAGCAAGTTATAGCACAAGCAGCAAGATCTCCTCAGCAATTCAGTGCAAAGCAGTATACTATTCCTATTGATCGTCTCTCAAATATTTTCAGGTACAGTGGTCATGGTTTCTGTTGTAACAAGTTGTGATAATGTATTTCATTGAATAGTTGTTTCTTGCAAAATTGTTTGTGGATGTATGAGATGTAGGAACACATAATAGTTATCCTTTTAATTGTATTGCTTGTTTGTTTACAGATACGTTAACCATCCTGAAGCTGTGGGGGATGCATTTCAAAATATTTGGCCAACTTTGAAAGCTGTTTTTGACCAGTAAGAATATGTGAAAAAGCATTTTATTCATTGTAGTTTGGGTTTTAGTTTTTGTTGATTTAGTTGAGTAACATTTTCCTTTGGTTTTTAGACGTGCTTGGGACATGCCAACCATGGAGCGACTGTGCAGGGCCTGCAAATATGCTGTGAGACTTCATGCACTGAATTTTCTAAGTGGTTACACTTACAATAAAAATGTTAACAATTTAGTAAATATACGGTACACAAGTGTTTGATGAACAAGACCTATATAATATCCCAGAGCAAATTATATATAATTTTTTTTGAATTTCTCATTTTACTCAATTAGGCAGTCTGTCAAACAGTTTTCAGGCATGCTGTCTGTACAATATTTTTTTTAAACCAGATTTGTAGTTGTTTGGTACGATACATATTCAATGATTTCTTTACAAATTTCAAATATAATTGCCCAAATGCTATAAAAGATGAATTCACGACTATTAAGTTGTCAACCCAGAATTTAATATTCAAAGTATTTCAGGAATATTAACATTATCAGCAACAGTTATTTCCAATAAATCACCAAACAATTATGCTGGCCTGATCATTTCTAGTTTGCAATTTGCATACATTAACCAGCTCCAATGAGTACAGCTGTCAACAGAGTAGCATGACTTTCCCAAAGATTGTGATTCCTTGTATATAGATTCAGCAACCAGATTTTAACTCCTACAGATTTTATCCTTGCTCCATGTCAATTCTTCCCCATTTCTTGCGCCTTGAGTAACAGATACTATTTCTCCACAAGTTCACATGGCTCCTTAAAGGCAATAATAGTATTGACTCAGAATTTAATATTGTCATGCCCCCACCAGGATCAATCGCAACACAAAAGTATAAAAGAAACCAAGCATCAAAATGCAATAAATAATAATATAAATATTAACAATTTAAATATTATTATAATTATAATCCTTATAATATATAAATATTAATATGAATATAAAATTAATATAAAAATAAATATATTTTAATAAAAAACATGTAATACATAAATATTAAATATGACAATATATATGTTGGAGGGTGCAGCGATTAATACCCATGCAGTGATTAATATCCAAACAATAGCAATTAGGCAGTGGCAGCGATGAATAGAGGAGGAGCAGTTATCGAAGACAGTAGTTAAGTTAAAAAGCAGCGATGATATCATATTAAACTCAGGAATAAAGGAATAACTAAAGTCAACGAATATGATAGTGGCAATTCATTTTAAAAGACAGCCACTATTTTTATTAAGGCAGCGATTACTGGTTTAAGGCAGTGATTAAAGAAAGGATGCATCCTTTGTAAGGGATGCAATGACTATTAGGATGTGACTACTCACCCTCCATGAGGGGCATATAAGGAGGGGGAACTTTTGGTGGAAAGGGCAGCAAGGAAAATATGCAGAAAAAGAGATATTTTCAGATCTTAAAGAAGTAAATAACAGGTTTGAAAAGAGATATAGAATTAGCAAGTATATATATATATATATATATATATATATGCAAGGGTGATTATTGTAAGTTCAGAAGTTAATTATTAATAATTATAGATATATATATTCATATGAATATATTTATAATATTTGGTTATGCAATAATGATGCTTGCAGCAATTATTGAGTCTTCTAAGTACTTATGATTCTTTAATAGAAATTTTACGGGCTCTCTCATGCTAAGTAGCCCACCTCAAGGGTGGAATTGTCTTGGTTTGGACATTCCTGCTGCTTGAGGCCAAGGGGTGGGTTGTCTTGGTTGAACGCTCATGCTCTTGGGCTTAGATGGATAGCTTGAGGAAGACATCATGTTTCTCATCCAAGTCCTATTATGATTAAAACTTCCATTATGCATTATGGATATTGGTAGTTTAGATAGTCTTGAAATAGTTATGTATTTTGTATAACTTAAATAGATAAGCCATTTATTATGTTATGATCATAGTTGGCAGACTCGCAGAAAAATCGCGAGTTTTTTTGAGTTTAACTCCGAGTTTTTGCCGAGTTTTTCGTAAAACTCGGCTATGCAGAACTTAAAGCTGAAAATGTCTTTTTTGATGTTTATTAAGCAATTTTTTAAGTTCCCGAGTTTTTGGCGAGTTTTAAAAAACTTTTCAATTTTTCCCTTGGCGAGTTTTTTCAAGTTTTTGGCGAGTTTTAAAAAACTCTCCAATTTTTCCCTTGGCGAGTTTTTTGTTGGGGCGAGTTTTCCAACTATGGTTATGATCATATGAATTATATTTCCA
Organism: Sequoia sempervirens; assembly: GCA_007258455.2. Classification (NCBI taxonomy): domain Eukaryota; kingdom Viridiplantae; phylum Streptophyta; class Pinopsida; order Cupressales; family Cupressaceae; genus Sequoia; species Sequoia sempervirens. The sequence goes on from VDFB02105785.1 coordinate 320,090,313, forward strand.
ATATTATCTAACATGATTACAAGGCCTAAACCAAGATCTATCTTCTTAAGGAATTTAAATTGGGTAAGTTATAACCCTAACTACATTAAACTTGTGATTCTAGGGCAAGATTTAGGGTAATTCCCAAAAGGGGACATCACAAATATACAGCCTTGGTTGGCTACTAAGGATGTACCCGACAACTTAAATTCAAAGCATCCACAAATTAAATTGCAATCTATTAATACTCATAGCCAAGTAATTCATAGGCAGTAGAAATGAGGGAGTTTTACATGCCTCCCTAATCTCCCTTGACTCTTTATTTTTTTACTTAAATTGTGATGATATTAATTGGTAAGCTATTGCCTTATAAATATAAGACTTCCACTTATATCTCCAACAATTATAAAAATTCATAGCGTTGGACCCACTTCGGTTCCTTGTCAGTGCAATAGCTACCGGAAATATAGCAAATGAATCAAAAGGTGTATACGATTGAGGACTCTTGGCTTTAATTCTCCATTTAATGATTGGCAGTCCAAAATATCTTCACCATGCATCAAAGTTTTCAAATATTCACAACTTTATACAATTCCAAACCTTTACTTTGATTAGCACTATGAAGGATTTGGTCGGCAAATATTATGAAGGATGGCATATGATTTCAAGGGAGAGTTAATGGCTCGAAGCCTTATGAATAGAGTGGCGGTAGTAGAGAAACTTTTGCAACAATATGTAAAGCATCACCTCCACCAAATATGACTAACACGCCTCATTATTATGCTTTCGATTCACCAAAGGCTTGGACATCACCTTTCAATCACCAAATTTGGAGTTAAATATGAATCGTTTCGTCTGTATTACCCAACTATTCAACTCGGCTCCAAGAGAAATCACAATAGTTACAAATATATTGCACTAGCATACACTCAGATGTGTTGTCATTAGAGATCATGAATTATATGTTATTAATTGTATTCAAAAGTGGTGATAGAACCTATTAGCTTCCCAAGAGAAGGTGCAAACTCCTTAAGTAGGTGCAACTTAGGAAGAAGATGACGACTATGAAGGATAGTATGCACAAGATCCATTTTTTTTCCTCCTTAAATTGATACATAGGCATGAGAAGTCATACGGTGGCACCCTTACAACATTCAACTCCTAAATGTGGCAATAATACTCATGAAGATATTCAACTTCTCAAAATGACCATGCTCCCTTGGTCTATAGTCTATGAAATATAAAGAAAATAACTCTCCTCTTCCTACACGTCTTTTACCTTACAGTCTTGATGTAGTATGGAAGTCTTCCCAAAGGATGCAATTCCTTCAATCTGGAATAGTACTGCTTGCAGTGGATAATTGAATAATATTATATAGTTGTTGACTCTTTACTACCAATACCTTGAAATTCGACTCTGCAACAATAAATCCGATATTCTGTGCACAAGTTTTCTCAAAACTTCAAACGTTTAAATCCAAGCGAGAAACTTGAATGTTTTTTCCTATAAGCAGCTAGGGTGGACAATCTCACCATTGAAGCTGATCTTCTTTTAGAGGGTTTCTGTCCTCCAAAAGGCTGTGGTGAACTCTGTTCAACCAACAATAACTTGATCTCCCAAGACCAAAACCAGAATACCTGCAAAAAGACTCCTCCAACCTTTTATTCTCCCCTTCTTCGCAACTCCTCACCACCTTCTTGAATTCTCACCTTTTTTCAATTTTATTCTTTTTAAGAATTCACTCAAAAAGTAACACTTTAATTTATCTAGAACTTAAGTTACTTTTGCACACCATTAAAAATAATTATTTTTTGTCTTTTTAATTTAATCCTTTTCAACAACTTAAAATTAATTATTTAATTACAATGTTGACTTAACAAAAATTGAGGACATTATAGTCTGTCCTTCCCAAAGATTGTTTGTCCTCAAGCAATGTTGGCACATCCTTGAAACCACCTGATTAAAAACAAACTAATTCTAGTTGTGATTCTAGGATCCCAAATCAATCTTTGAAAACAATCATCAAGTTGTCTTTGCGCCATTGAGAAAAACTATCAACTCTTCATGCCAAATCTGAGCGTGCCTCTCCTGTGACCCTAGAAAGTTATCAACCTCCAACCCCATGAGAATTCTCCTGCCAAGACACCTCAGTGAGGTCCACATCTGCAATCCTACTGCCTGACACGATCCTGGGCAACAAGAAAAATACTCTGATCAACAAGTTAGAATGGTCCTCCACAACAATCATCATGAAGTTCCAAAGATGATGGAGATAAATCCCTACTAAATTGCTGATTAAACAAGTGACAATAGTATCAAATTTGAAATTGGCTGGCCTAGAAATGTTTCCCTTGTTGCAAACTGAAAGCATCTCATTAACACCCAATTTTTGAATGTCAAAAAGGCTTTCCTGTGCACTCCAAGTTACACAAATGGCTACAATCAACAATGCAACATCTGAAGATACATAGACCAGCAAGCTGAAAGAATTGCCACAACCATTACTCATCAACATGGAAATAAAGAATAATTGAATCATATCTGAAAATTCTTCCACATTTCATAATTACATAATATGCAAATACTAAAAAGTAAAAACTAATCAGCTCATTAGCTAATTTTGCAAAATTCAGAATTACAATGTTGGAGCTAACATGATAATTGATATTCGATATTTGTTATTAACACAAGGAGAGGAATACTCCTTAAATAATACAATACAAGATGACATTTCTAAAAGGAAACAATCGTTAACTAAAGAGAACTAAAGCAAATAACTGAAAGTTACTAAAAGCTAACTGAAGCAAACTAAGTTAACTAAAAGTAAACTACTGACTAACTAAAAACTAAGATGACCTTTGAATATTACAATAATACCTTAATACGCTCCCTTAATGGTCATTCTACTAACTTAAACTAAGTCTACCTATAATCTGATGGTCTTCTGGCCATGAATGCATAATATGTAGACTCCTTCTGCTCAATGTGCTCTGCAATTTGAGCCTTCTACTGAGACCCTTCCTGGTTGGACTTCTGATCAACCAACCGCTCCTGCAATACTTTTGCATATGACCAATCTTCCCATAGTAATGGCATGAAAAAGACTTCTTGAAGCTCGCCTCCAATTTGCCTTGCCCTTTCTGTTGAGTGGACTTGCCTTTGCCATCTTTGGCAGTAAACATTTTTTCAACACTGGGAGACTCACTGTTGCTCCCAAACTACTTCCTTTACCTATCCTACTGCAAGAGCTTGTTGCACAACTCACCAAACTTCAAGTCAACATTGGTGGATGTAATGTTGAGAGTTTCGATGAAGTGCTCGTAAGATTGTGGCAAGCTTTTCAAAATGATCACCATATCCTCTTCTTCCATCTTGCGACCAATGGCCTCCAGTTGATTGCAAATGGCTTTGATCTTCATTAGGTGAGCTTGCAAAGACACCTTGTCATCCATCATAATGGAAAACAACATATTCTCTTGGAAGAAATCCCTACCTTTGTTTGGGGTTTCATGAAAATCCTTAAAATGTTTCCAGATCTCCACAATAAACTTACTAGATGGTATTTTTGGTAACATCTCATCAGTGATAAAAAACTTGAGAAGCATAACCGCCTCTCGATTACTACCATCATACTTGTCCTAATCCTTCCCCCAGCTGTGGGACAAACTTCTCTACCTAGAAATAGGTCCATGATTTATGTAGAAAATCGTCAAAACAATAATTAAGACGTTGAAAGACCTTGGCCGTGAGCAGGAAAGGGGCACATTTTTTTTTCTCCAAAAAAAAATGTAGAAAAAAAACTTAAGAAAATGTGAGTTGTAGAGATCCCGTGTAGAAAAGAGAAGAAAATCTAGTAGAGAAAAAAAAAAAAGGCCAAGTCACAAACCATGAATCCATTAAAAATGCCCTTTTTTGTCAAGAAATCCACCTAGAAACTTCCATGAAAGTCGCAAAAAAAAGGAGATGTGTGCTTTTAGGTGCATAGAAAACCCTTGAAAATTGATGGTGAAAATAAATTCAAGTCGCGCCTTGACGAATCTTCAAGAAAATGCGCTCAAAAATCTTGGAATTGTGTGCAGAGGTGAAAAACCAAGTCGCAATTTTCAACAATGAGAAAATCCGCAAATTCCAAAAAAACCCTCGAACTTCTCTTCTCACAAATTTTAGAGAAAAAAAATTCACGAATTTTTCCTTGAAAAACCCTCAATTTTTCTTGTTAAAAAATTCGGACAAAAAAACTTTTGAAAAAGTTCTCTCGATTTTCCGAGTAAAACCATTAACCTTAAAACATCTAAGAAATTGCACTTATTGCTAAAAAGAATTCGCCAAAAAATGAGTCTAAGCTCTGATACCATGAAATGATAATTGATATTCAATATTCTTTATTAACACAAGGAGAGGAATACTCAAATAATTCAATACAAGACGATGTTTCTAGAAAGAAACAATCGTTAACTAAAAAGAACTAAAGCAAATAATTGAAAGTTATTAAAAGCTAATTGAAGCAAATTAAGTTAACTAAAAGTAAACTACCGACTAACTAAAAGTTAAAATGGCCATTAAATATTACAATAATACTTTAATAGGAGCAGCCATTGCAATGAAGATAAATTCTTGTATGCATAGAGTTTGTGAGCCTAAAATTGATTAAAGAGACTTCCCCAATGACAAAATTATCATCATCATTAAACTTCCACTGATACATGCTCCACTTATTGATTGGATGTACTCACCAAACCACCTGAATGCAAGTTACCAAAATCATGTGTTGGCTGATTGGGAGGTGGACAGCAGCTTCAAATCTGCAATTTTGCCTAATGCTCAACCATAAAATAGATCCTAAAAATTCATAACCCCAATCTCAAGTCATTACCTCAAAACTAGGAATTACCTGGATCCCATATCTTGTGGTCACCACCAAACATAACACTAGAATTAGGTAGTGTTTTATCTTCCAACACAAAAAGTGGATTATCAAAAATGGATTCTACATCCCACTCAAAAAGAGGATTTTCTGTAAACTGAAAAAAATTTCTGTTAACTTGATCCAATTGAAATTCTTGTTGTTCCACCTTTGTCCTTGCCAACTTGGAAGTTTGCTCTAAATCAGAATCACTATAGAGCCTATCAAGCTCACCTATTCCTTGCTTGATTTCCTCATCTCTTTCCTCATTTTCTTTCTCATTAGACTGTTTTGCAGCAGCTAGTTGGAATTCTGCTTCTTGAAGAGCCATTTGAGTACTCTAAAAAAACTCCTTAGCAGATTTAAGCTCAAAGGTGAGCTTATCTACTTCTTGCTCCTTTCCTTTCAATGCAACCAAACTGTTTTCTGCAAGTTTGATGGAACAATCCCTATCTGAAAGTAAGCTTAAGAAGTCAGATTTCAAAGTTCTTAAGTTTTCTTTGACTACATGTAAGTCTGCAAGAAAGGACCCTCCTTCGATACCCTTTTGTCTTCTCTCAATTTGGGCCTTCCAAAAGAGATCTTCAATGAGACTGTGTGTGTGGTCAAATCGTGTAAGGGCTGCAATAATCATATCTTCTGTAACTTTCATTTGTGTCTTTGAATCACATGACTCATTGGGCAAAGAATCAATCTCAACTTCATATAATAAATTTTCTGATTGGTCTTCAATAACATGTCTCTCAATATCAGCTACATTTATCACATCCTCTATACATAATTCATGTTTTGGAGTTTGAACAACACTATGTCCAATAGGAATTTCATCCACTCCTTCCTTATTAACCAGTAAAGGTTTCAGCTTTGTCTCACACTGTTTGAAAACACTGTAAACCAAATTATATGCAGCTGTAGAAGTAACTTGTTCTTGTTTCAAAAACAGCCAATAACAAAAATGTGATAAGCTGGAAAATATCATCACTTTCATTAACAATCAAAGTCATAATGATTCTCCTATAAGCAAGATTAGATTCGTCATGATCCTCATTGATAGAAACCAAGAAATGATGAAACATTTGAAGAATCTTAGAATAATATCATCACAATGAAAATCAATCATGAGAATACATGATCTAACTTTTGCTATCAATTCTAAAATCTTAACCCTCTTACCAAAAGGAGGACTTCTGATATCAGTTATCACCTAACCCACATAAGCTCTCAACAATTAGATGTAGAATCTCCTTCATTATGTCATCTTCGTAGGGAACCTTAGAAACTGTAATCCTTATAATTTTACTAAAGGAATAAGTAACAACAAGTCTTACCTTATTATCTTTGTGTCTCAACAACTTTTGATCACCCAAAGAAGTAACTATTGGAGTTATAGCCATTTGAATTAGCTGAGAAGGTGACTGATCCACCATATGCAAACAATTTTCTACTTCCCTCAACATGTTGAGAAGAACATCTTTTGATCGAGACAAGCGTCCACGCTTATCTCCTGCAATAGAAATTTTCTTGCCCAAATCTTTTTCACTCAATGAAGCCATGATTTACAACCCAACAGGCTGGTAGAAAATTTGTGTGCTTTAATATCACTATAATATCCTCGAGCAAATTATATACAATATTTTTTTGAATTTCCTATTTTACTCAATTAGGCATTTTGTCAAACAGTTTTCAGGCATGCTGTTTTTACAATATTTTTTTTAACCAGATTTCTAGTTGTTTGGTACAATACATATTCAATGTAATTTCTTTACAAATTTCAAACATAATTTGCCCAAACGCTATAAAAGATGAATCCACGGCTATTAAGTTTTCAACCCAGAATTTAATATTCAAAGTATTTCCAGAATATTAACATTATCAGCAACGGTTATTTCCAATAAATCACCAAACAATTATAATGACCTGATCATTTCTAGTTTGCATACATTAATCAGCTCTAATGAGTACAGCTGTCAACAGAGTAGCATGACTTTCCCAAAGATTGTGATTCCTTGCATATAGATACAACAACCAGATTTTAACTCCTAGGATTTTATCCTTGCTCCACATCAATTCTTCCCCATTTCTTGCACCTTGAGTAACAAATACTATTTCTCCACAAGTTCATACGACTCCTTAAAGGCAATAGTATCAACTCAGAATTTAATATACAGGCCTGGTCGGCTACCAAGGAGGTACCCGACAACTTAAATTCAAAGCATCCACAACTTAAATTGCAATCTATCAATACTCATCGCTAGGTAATTCATAGGCAGTAGAAATGAGGGAGCTTTACATGCCTCCCTAATCTCCCTTGACTCTTTTTTTCTTAACTTAAACTGTGATGATATTAATTGGTAAGCTATCGTCTCATAAATATAAGACTTCCACTTATATCTCCAGCAATTATCAAATTCATAGCGCTGGACCCACGTCGGTTCCTTGTCAGTGCAATAGCTACCAAAAATATAGCAAATGAATCAAGGGGTGTATATGATTGATGACTCTTGGCTTTAACTCTCAATTTAGTGATTGGCAGTCCAAAATATCTTCACCGTGCATCAGACATTTCAAATATTCACTACTTTACAATTCCACACCTTTACTTTCATTAGCGCTATGAAGGAAGGATTTAGTCGGCGAATATTATGAAGGATGAAATATGATTTTGGGGGAGAATTAATGGCCCGAAGCCTTATGAATTGAGTGGCGGCAGTAGAGAAACTTCCACAACAATATGTAAAGCACCACCTTCACCCAAAATGACTAGCACGCCTCATTATTATGCTTTTTGATCCACCAAAAGCTTGGACATCACCTTTTAATCACCAAAATTTGGAGTTAAATATGAATTGTTTTATCTTTATTACCCAACTATTCAACTCGACTCGAAGAGAAATCGCAGCAGTTACAAATATATTGCACCAGCATACACTCAGATGTGCTATCTATTAATTGTATTCCAAAGTGGCAATAGAACCAATTAGCTTCCAAAGGGAAGGTGTGAAGTCCTTAAGCAGGTGCAACTTAGGAAGGAAACGATGTCTATGAAGGAGTCTTAATCATAAGACCCGTCTCTTTTTTTGTCCTCCTTAAATTGATACGAAGGCATGAGAAGTTATACGGTGGCACCCTCACAGCATTTGGCTCCTCCTAAATGGGGCAATAATACTCATGAAGATATTCAACTTCTCAAAATGACCATGGCCCCTTGGTCTGCAGTCTATGAAATATAAAGAAAATTACTCTTCCTGTGCGTCTTTTACCTTAAAGTCCTAATGTACTACGACAGTCTTCCCAAAGGATGCAGTTCCTTCGGTTTGGAATAGTTATGCTTGTAGTGGATAATTGAATAATATTATATAGCTGTTGACTCTTTACTGCCAATACCTTGAAATTCGACTCTGCAATAGTAAATCCGATGTATCAATGTGTTTGCTGGGCCTTTGCGTTCAATGGGCAAAATTCTTCCAGGGGGTGTAAGGGTAGGTTATTAAACATAATGCCTATTGTGCTTTTCTAATGAAATCTCAATTTTCTTTCCTACACTTTTCTCTAATGAAATCCCAATTTTCTTTTCTTTTTTGCTCAACCTCTACTGAACAAGAACAAGGGATTTCAATAGGATGGAAGTATGGCTTAATGCCCTCCATGATTTACTCTCAAAAATAGAGAATGAACAAGAGATAAACCAGGTAAGGCTTGAAGTGAACCCCTGTTCTCTGCAAACTAACTAGGGTTTTCTCCAATCTCAAAACCAATCTGTTGTGAAATAACAGTTTAACTCAAAATTATATGATCCTTGAAGCCATTTTTAAGACTGTTATCAAAGTCAACCTTCCCCATGGTTGTCCAAGTGGATGATGGGCAGTAATATTAGACGAAAAGACTATGTTGTAGTCAAACAAAGTAATCAAAAGCCTAAATCACATTGAGCAATTAGGTTTAAAACTTAAGAATATTAGAGTTCTTGTTGGTCAATGCCATATTATAGCAAGGATTGGTTTAAAAAAAATATCAATTATAATATAAGGTTGAGGTTGGTGCCTCCATTATATGTGGTGTACAACATAGTAACCTCAGTGTGCCCAAGTATCAAGTGGGCTTCAAAGAATAATCAAGGACCAATATTCACGATGGCTCTATCAAAAAGGGGTTCATTAACTCAAATGATATCAATTATCAAAGGACTAAATGTAAGAGTAATTGCCAAACCATAGAATTATGTGGTTGAGACCATAATCAAAACAAGATATCAATCAAACCATGCAAAGGCAATCCACCAAAAGATTGTAAATTCATTTAAGTAACAAAGTCACAAGCATCCATGCCTACTCAAGTCTACAGCAATCAATGGATGACATCACAATATGCCACCATCTAATGTGCAAGTGTTTGTATCATCACCATGCTAGTTTTCAACTATACCATATAAATCACGCTGGATTTTCCTTGAGAGGTGATATGTGGTTGGCAAGAACTTACAGAACCAAAGAAGTACACTAATAAATTTGTAATTTTCAACTTTTTGCATTCAAATTTACAAGTTTTTTGTAGTAGAAAAATTTCTTACAAAATTCCGAAGAGAAACAATAGTAAGGCTTAGATGTGTACATGCACTGAGGTTTTATCAATTGATTGAAAATATAGTCATCTCTAAGGATTCCCATTTTAAAATTAATGGCATTCCCCTCCAAGTCTCCATTAGCCATCTCCAAATTATTATAGTTTAAATTGTAATTGTTTATATCATGATGATGCTTATCAATATCAATATGATTAATCTTTGCTTTCATTGACATCTATTTTAATACTTTGAAGTGCTATTTTTTAGTTTTTAATCTTCTAAGTATTTTACATTCTTTAAAGTTGCATATCCATTATATAATAATTCTGTATTGTGTATATTTATACTCCCATCTCCAACTCTTCTTGAAAATAACGTGCTGGTATCCTCTGTTGTAACAGGACTAGATTCTGGTAACTATGACAATCACACGTTGAATAAACTTTATATTCAATGTACCTTACAGACCTGATTAAGTAATAAATCGATAAATGTTGAGTCACCAATGTGTGCATAATAATAATTAAATAATAATAATAATTAAGTCCTGAGCAGTTTGAGGTTACTACAGTTGCCCAATATATCAATTTCTATACAATTAATGAACCTTAGATGTGGAATCCACACAACACTTGCAATTCAACTAATTTGCTGAATAGATGTGTATCTATGACATGAATGCCTACAACTGATTCGGCAGTCCCAAAAATGCTGATAGAGAAGCCAATTTAGTGTTTCAGTATTTTCTCCCAGCAGGCATTTACATTGTTGGGCTGCAAATCTCTGGCAGAGTGTTTCTACTGGATTGATGGGAATCCATAAAATGTAGTTTAGGAGGTTCTTAAACCATGACACATTAGAAGGTAAGCTATTTCATGTGTCAAAATTTTGCTTACATGTTATAGGTGTAGAGAAGCTGATCTGGAATAAAAGACATTGCGATTCTAAAGAGCTTTAGAAAACATTTTAACATCTAATTAGTTCACATGTGAAGTTGTTCAAATTCCGTACTTATAAGTTATAACTTATTGTCAACTTGTTTTTGTTTACCTACTTTATCCTCCTTGGAAGTACTGTTTTGGTGCCTCAAACAACAGATGTATCAGATTCTTGGAATAGATTCAATTGAAACTGCAAGTTGAGAGAAATCAATCTCTTTGTGTGCATAAGTTCACATCTCTTATTCAAGACATTAGCAGTGAGGATATTCAAAACATGCGAAATAGGTAGTCATGAAAATCTAAATAATAGTTAAAATAAAGTGAAAGTGGAAAAGGGCAATTACTATAGGAATATCTAGGTTGCTAGTGACTGATTCCTGACTTGAAGTTCCAATCTCTCCCCTTTTTTCTCTGTTTAGTGTTCTATATATAACCAGGAAAATCTTTACTAACTCTTCTAAGCAATCAGTGCATCTTTATTTCAAGGGTACAGTTGGCTTATGTGGATCTTGTTTCAGGTGAGGACATGTGGAAAATCCATGGGTGTCACGATAAGTGATATGCTACAGGTGGTCCAGTTGCAATATCAAGTGCACCATCAATCTTGTTTCCTTTATCTTTCCAGTGAAGTAATAAAGGTATTTCAAATACAAAGCTGTTTGCTATTCATAATATTTGCCCTATTATGATTTCTATCGTAATTTAATAATGATCATTTACTTTTTCAACTTGCAGATCTTTGGCTCAGATCCATCTTGTGGAAACTATCTAGGAGGTCTTATTAATTCACTCTTTGGCCATACCATAAGCCTTTTAAAGAGCATTCAGGTAGGAGATTAGCATTTGGAACCTTGGAATGTTTTATTAGTCAGAGATTTTCTGCTCCGAGGAAATCTGTTGGGATCTTTGTTTTAGTAGTTGTTGGAACTTAGTAATGTTTTATGGGAGCGCTTATTTCAATTTGTAGATGCATTGATTGACATAACCAAGGAACTGAACAGATTCTTCTTGAAATCTCTTGCTGAGTCAGGATTTTACATCTAGGCCAGACATTGCTGATGACTGCTTTTTGTTAGCCTCAAGATGCATTAGATACTGTCCCCATTTGTTTGTGCCATCAACTATATTCCCTCCATTAGTTGATTGTTCGATGATTGGCATTACCATACAGCACAGGTAGTTTCTTAAACCTTTCAATGTTTTGGAGCGTGGTAGATGGTTTTTTGGTCTAATTCTGGCACCTATGGGGATCTGTCAAAATAGATTTTGTATTTAATTTTTATCACTTGACCTATCTTGTGTTCAATTTTTATTGATATATTGTTTGATTATTAATTGGCATTGAATGTTACCAAACCTATGAAGAAAACTGATAAAGTAATTTTATTTCCCAGGGAAGCATGCACATCAATATTAACATTTTTAAATGATATTTTTGATGTGGCCACATCAATTGGTGGAAAGCAATATCGTTCAATTATTGACAATGTTATATTACCTCGGGCTACAAGTCTTACAAGAATTCTGATAGGCTCTTTGACGGGAGCTCTTCCTGAATCTAGATTAGAAGAAGTAAGTTACATAACATATTGAGTTGAGACTACCTAATATTTTCCAGCTTCTCTTTTGAACAAATGATTAAATCTTTTTCACTTTTATTAGTGCAGCACTCTGGTTGTCTTATGCAAATAAATTATCTTACAGGTCATTTCTGTTCTTATGTCAATGACACGGATATATGGAATTCAAGTTGTTAACTGGGCACAGGAGGCCATTTCTTTGATACCATCAACAGCCATAACAGATGGTGAGAGATCAAGCTTCTTGGGGGCTTTGTCTTCTGCAGCCTCTGGTGCAAATTCTCCAGCTCTCATAGGCTCACTTGAAGAATTATCAGATGTATGCCGCCGCAACAAGACAGTTCAAGAAATTGTACAGGGAGCATTGCAGCCCCTTCGACTGACTCTCACAACCACATCTTGATTGTTTTCAAATACCAAAGGACATTTCGATTTTGTAACTTGTATGAGTATCTTGTATACTGGAATTATTTGAAATCATGAGAGTCGGAGCACAGGGTTTTTGGTCAGAGCATTTGTTATTGTGATTGTATTATGGGCAACAATTCTTCTGAGTACATAATTTTTATTACTCAGTTTTAAAATCTGGACGTTGACTCTTATGGAGTACAGGTGAGCAATTTTGAGTGTTGGCTTACAATATTAGTATCAGTTTTAAGCCATTTGATCATTTGACTGGCGGATGTCATTATTTAAGTACATATACACAGGAACATGAGGAGCATAAATAGGGATCAGATGAATTCGGTATACCCCTCCTGTGCATTAATAATCAGGCTGTTGTAAATTATCTGGAAAATTAGTTTGGAAAGAAAAATTTCCAGAAGAAAAATAGTTGATTCCCTTATTATTTCAAGCTGTGGTTGTAAATTTCAGATTAGCAAAAGTGAGCCTTTGTATGGATTGTCATGGTACATTTGTTCGTCTCCCATCAAAATTTCAGAAGTTCGTGTGACATCAGAGGATGGTTCTCAAACGCCAGATTTTTTTAGTTGTAATTATAATTCGTACTGGATCTCCTTCGAGTGTTTTGGAATATACAGTCAAGTACTACATTTAGGACTATTGTTAGGTTTCTTGTACAGTATTGGCTAACTAATCAAATGACGAACTTCAGTTAACATTTATGTATGCTGATATGATCAAGGCAGCAAATTCTTTATCCATATTATATTTATTGCTTAAATTTCAATTTTACTATTGAGAGTTGGAGGATCTACTGTGACCTACCTATCTCTTTTCAGAAGTCAATGGCATTCAGCTTGCCTTCTGACACATTTTATATAATAATATATTAATGTTTTAATCTATGGTTGCTTCACTCGTTAAATTTTACTCTTAGTTGATATATCCAAGCAATTGATGGTACCATTCTCAATAAATTTGATCGAAATAATATTTTCTTAGGATAGTAAAGTTGCGTACATTTATTGGGGACTTTTTCGGATAAGCATCCCAAGATTTGTTTCTACTTACAACAGCTGTTGACTCGCAGACATAACATAGAGAAAAACCAAAGCTGCATTTTTATGCGTGAGGCGAAGGACGGTTTAATGGTTTTTCCAGTTAGTTTATCAACAACAATTAATTTATAATACATTGTAAACTTTCGACTTGAGAATGAGCGGGAACTGGAGCGGAGGAGTTGGCTACAAAACCGACAGGGACGATGGAGATGGAGATGCAGATTCAAAGGATGAGGACGAGGATTTTCTTGGGAAGGTGTTGATGAGGACGAGCTGCTATCGGATCTTCTACTCGGAGTTCTAGCCCTTGGCCAAGCCAGTGTGTCCAATACACTTACACCTAAGAGCTTTACTAACACTTGGACCTATTTGTGCAAAGGATACATTGAAAGGTGATGTATGGTTGTTATATTAAAATGATTAAATGGCAAAAATTGATTGATATTTCATATTCTAGCATTCGTCTCAATTGATTTTTTTGCTCAGCAAATTTAGGATTAGGAATCATAGACCCACCAAAAAAGGAGGTGAAAATATCAATCTCAAGTGAATCTATACACATTAGGTTGTGACTGCAAAGATAATCAATGGAGAATCAAATAGTTAATTATTTAAAACCTTCACAAGAGGTCTACTTGTGCCAATCATGCTGAAGTTGGAAACAAGCCCTTGCTTTAGATCCAAAATGCACCCTATCAATTTTCATTTCTCCTTGAATCTATTAAAGCATTGATGGAAGATTCACCCATCAAAATTGTTTTAATATATTGAACAAAATTGTTGGTTAGTTTACTAGAGAAATTCAAAATTTGTAAAGCATCATACTCACCAAGTTTTTATTAGAAAGCATAATTCAAAAAGTTCACTCAAATCTCTCGCTACTCAATCACTCCTATGCTAAAAAACATCTATTACCTCATGGATTGAACTTGATGATTGTGTTGTGGACTTGTGTACCAAAGATAAACTAATCAATAAACTCATCTTTTTCAAATAATATGTATAAACTACTATATTCATAACACAAAAATATACACAATTTTTTTGTTAAGTCACATCAATAATTTATGGTTGTTGAAATATAAAGTGAATATCACAATGGAAATAATGAACAATATAGAGTTTACTTTTATTACAATCTAATTAAGTCAATAAACCTATATTAATGAAACATTGGAGAAGTAATATAACAAACCAACAAACTCATAAAATGCAAACTATTATGTTGGGCTATAGGTGGAGAAAATGTGCAAGAAAAAACTTTAGCTAAAGAGACTTAAATTTGTATTATTATTATTCTCGAAAGATGAAGTATGATAACACATCCATCTATCCTTATAATAATAAATTGTGTAAAGAGTATTTGTAAAAATAATATAATCTATTACCCTATATCTCCAGTATTTAGGAAACTAGGAAACAAAAGACCATTAAGTGGTATTCAAAACCATAATTCAAAACCATGAGCCATTACAAAAATCCAATGCTCCTCTAGTCATGGACAAGTATGTTGGAATAGTATGTAACTTATCTTGCACCTCTTGTACACACCCCTTGTATGTTATAGATTTGGTTATAAGAGTCAAATTGATGGATACACCAACCTTAAGTACTCTATGATAGCATTGATTGCCTTGTAATGGTGCCAAATATGTTTTATCACATAATGGCTCAAGTATCTCAAGAAAGCAAATAAATAATAAGTAAATCCCCTTCCTTCAATGTGCAACCAACTTAGCTCCATTCCATGACATTTGGAGACTAGATATTATCTATCATCTACATATTTAAATTATGATTACAAGGCATGACACTTGTAAGGTGAATGACATGCCCCGTCTCAACATTCTCCCACTTGACATTTACATTGTAATACATAAATGGAATGAAAAATAAATCAAACTCTAGAAGAATGAATGCATGTGGCCTTTCTATCATAATTGAACATATTTGTGTTTATTGGCTTAGTATAGAATCTATAACATTAACCAAATTATCAACCTTTTGTATCATAATTTTGGCACCCTTAACCATGTCATGGACAAAGTGAAATTGAACATCAATATGTTTCATACGAGCATTGTAGATTGAGTTCTTTTCCAAATAGATGACACTGTCATATGTGATCCTAACATATTTATACTCAAAGCCAACATATGGGCACAATCTCTATACCTACTCTTTTTACAATCATGTGTCAACCATGTATTTGGCTTTTGCAATGCACAACTCAACTGTAGATTGCCACTTGCTCATCTAGTTGATAGCTCCAAATAGAGTGAGCATATACCTGGTAGTAGACCTCCTACTATCCAAATCACCAGCCTAATCTAAATGAACAAATTCTTGTATAGCAGACATTTTACACACGTTAGCAATCTCATTCTAACAAATACAATAATAAAAGTCCCTTAGAAGTATCTAAAAACTCTTTTCACATAAGTCTAATGCTCTCTACTAGGGTTAAGACATAAACCTAATAATAACTCTCATTGCTTGGACACCATTTGGTCTTGTATAGGTCATAACATTCATTAGAATTCTTATGATACTAGCATAAGGAACATTTAAACATATCATCTAAATCACTATTTGATTTAAGACATTAACTCAATGGTAACTTAGTACTGATAGGTAAATGGATATTAATTAACTCTTTCATAACTGAACTTTAAAAATAAGAAAAAAAGGATTTACCATAATAACCACATAGTAAGGATTCCTTGGAAAGTTAAGGATTAATGATTCTTTATATCAATTGAGTAGATTCAATCTTATACATACGCAAGGAAGGCAATAAATAAGAGATAATCAAATGATTGATGTTAATCTTTTTGATCACTTAGGAGTTGCGTGAGAAGAAAGTCTCATGCACGGTTTTGAATGAGGGAAAGGAGGGAGAATTCATAAATGATAATTGATCATCAATTAATTTAAAATAAATATGATGATCACATTCACTTCTAACAAACTTATGATTCAATGCAAAAGTTTCAAACTTTTGATACTATATCCATGTTGAACTTTAAACTATATAATGATCATTTGAACCTACAAATTAGTTCCTATCCTTTTAACACAAAAATATTAGGGTGTTTCATATACATTTCTTGCTCAAGATCTTCATAAGAAAGTAGTTTTAATATACATCTACTCTACTTCTTTATCATAAATAGTAGATACAAAAAGTAGAAATCTAATAGAAGTTGGTTTTACAACATGATAAAATTTCATCAAAGACATCTCTCTCCACATTGGAGTACCCTTTTGCCACCAATCTTTCCTTCTTTTTTATTGTCCATCTACTTTGAATTTCTTCATAAACACCTATTTACAACCAATGGGTTTCCTTCTCTTGAGAAGCTCAACTAAATCTCAATTATCACATCTAAGGCATCATCTCATCTTGCATGGCCTCCATCCAAGACTTACACTCCTTTGAAGACATAACTTCCATCATAGATCTAGTTTCATCGTAAGTACAAGATAAATCAAAGACAACAAAAATTTAGTGGGCTATACATATCAATTAGTTTTTGTTATTTTTTGTTCTTCCTTGAACTCTTTTGATTTGAACCTTCTTCATCTACATCCTCATATCCAACTCATTTTTCTTCCACTTATGCATCTTCTTGCTTCTCAATTTTGGATTCAAAATGCATGGTTTATTTTTTTGTTTTCTTTTGGTTGTATTTGATGATTAGACTTAACTCTAAGTTCTTTGAAAAACATATCTCGAGAATATACTATTTATAGTTAGAGGATTTCAAAATTTGTAACTCTTAATATTATCATCATAATCAATCAAAAACTATTTTCAAGCTTTGAAATCCAACTTAAAACATTTTTTTCTTCAGGTGTATGAGCAAAAACTTCATAGTTGATGTAGAATAGAGAGTTTCATACCTATCCACACTTTATATGATGTTTTATTAACTCAAGTTAAATATGATTTTTTTATCAAATAATGAGAGGTACTTACAAATTTAGCCTAGAAAGATCGATCCAACTCAACACTACTTAACATGTTTCTATCTTTGTCCATCGATGTAATCTTCATTCTTTTGTGGTACCATTTTAGTTTGATGTACACAGTTGGTTTTTGCTTTACAATATTTGCATGTCATCAAATTGTCTAGAATAATATTCCCTTTCGTTATCTAACCCTAATATTTTTAGTTTTCAATCCATTTGATTTTCAAGAAGAAATTTCAAATCCTTAAACTTGACTTTTTTTAAGATTTATGCCTTAGAAAGTAAATTGAGATATAACATGACTATTCATCATTAAAAGAAATATAATAATGATAATTTGTAATAGAAGCAATATCCATTGGCCTAAATACATCACTAAGAATTAATTACATTAATATTTGCTTTAGTGCTACCATAATTAAACTTTGGTTACCAAACACATAGTGCTCACAAAAATAAAAATCCATAGAATAATGGATAAGCCATCCACTATATTTTTATTAACAAAGGTCTTAAACCATTTTTCACCAATGTGACCCATCTTGTGGTGCCACAACATACATAAATTTATTTTTTTTAGTTATGGAGGTGGAGTCGTAATATGTAGATGCATCAAGCTTAAGTGAAGTCTTGCATCAATATTCTTATGTTATTATCAAATTCCCTCTAGCCAACCCACAACCACTCTTGTCAAGTGTAACATGCACTAAAAAATTATTCATTTTAGAAACTAGAAGTAAATTTTGTGTAATCTTGGAATGTGCAACACACCAACAAGAGATTTAATTCTCCCATCATTGAATATAAGTTTTACTTTCCCTTTTCTAACAATTCAATGTAAATTGTTGTTGCTAAAGAACATCTCACCACCATCATATGCTTTGTATTAAAGTACCAGTCCTTGTGAGGATTCATGTGCTATGATGCACCTAAACCAACAAACAATGATTTATTGCTATTAATGGTAACACAAACAATCAAAGCATGATTTTATAATTAAAGGACTCATCATTGGAGGAAGTTTTAAAAGGCTTCTTGTTTTTGAATTTTTTACATGTCCATATTTACCATATTTCCAACATTTTACTCTATCATATGAGGGTTTTATTTATTTTTTGAATTAGACCTCTTATTGTCCTACTTTTCCTTATTGCCTTTTCCTTAGGTCTACCATACATATAATGCATCCTTATGACTCTCATCCATGTATTTCTATCTCATTTCTTCACTAAGAAAAGTAGCAATAAGACTATACATCTTAGGATTTGTAGTACCACCACTAATTGTAGCTATTAAATTATCTCAAGATTCATGTAAAGAGAATAGCAAAAAAATGTATTTATCCTTCTTATTTAACTTAACCTCAATATTTCCCAGTTAACTCAAAATAATATTAAATACATTTATGCTTAACTATAGTCTCTTTCCTTCATTTTTAAGGAATACAAATTTATTTTAAAATAAATCTTGTTTATTTGACTCTTTGTTTAATAAATCTCCCAATCTTTCCCCACAAATAGTGTGTAGTAGTTTCCTTGGAGACATTCAAAAGGATTGAGTTAGAGATACATAACCATATTGTTCATCGAGTACTTTTTCAATATTTATCCAATTTGCATCATATGTATTCACATTCTTATCCTTTTATGTAATAACACTTCATTGATCTCTCTTATAAGAGATCATTCATTTTTAGTTTCGACAACTTGTATCTAGGGTCATTGAACTTTTCAATCTAGGATTTGATGTGATTTTCATGGCTTCTCTAACCACTCATTTACAAAACCACTAAAACAATATTCTCATTACAACAAAAAATAAGCAAATAACATTGCAATAAAGACATCCTCTTCAACGATCTAGCTAAATCTTTCATAAAAAATATTGAAATATAGAGTGAATGACATAATGAAAATAATAAACATAGAGTTTAATCCAATTACAATGTGATTAAACCAATTAACTTATATCAATGAAAAATAGAGAAACAATATAGCAAATTAACAAACTCATAAAATGCAAAGCATTATGGTAGATATACATGGAGAAACCTTTTGGGAAAAAAATCTTCACCCAAAGAGACCCGAGTTTGTATTATTCTCAATAGATGATGTATAAATATTTATATCATCATGGTCATGTTATTATGGAGGTGATGACACAATCAGCCATTGCATCATTAATAATTTCCAAAATACGGAAACAATTGGGAGAAGATATAGGGAAATCAATTGTGGGCTCGCGTGGTCTACACATTTGTGGCTATGTTCACTCCATTTAGCTTTAGCTATATGCTTTTTTTGTTCTAGGGAATACATGAAGTTCATAACATTCACTTGTATATGTTGGAACAAGGAAAAGCATGAGGAAGAAGGCATGACTTGTGAAATATTTGGTATTATAACCTTCCATTCATCATGACAAGAAATTCATATTGAGACAATTTGGTCACATATTTGAATATTGTAGAGAAAGGGTATAAGATGCCTAGTCAACATGTCTTGAGTTTCTTATTAATAAATACATGGTTAATTATGGAAGAGGATCATAATTACTAGCGCAAGTATGGATGCAATATATAATTAGATGGATGGAAATAGGAAAGGAATTGCAATCATCAACTTTCTAGTTTCTTTAAGTGGTTGTATGATATTCTTGATGTCCATTTGTGTCTTATACAAAATCAAGAATGGAAAATTTGAGTTTAATGTTTGAGGGGGTTATACTGGAGGTTAGCATAGAGAATGTGGTTCAAATGATAATTTATAATATAGTAGTGTATGTATCTACATCAAGAATCTTTGAGGAAAGATACCCATTAGTTTTATAGCCCTTGTGTTATGTGCTACCTTGATATTCTCTTAGAGGATATGCAAATTTTGTAGTGCAATATGCCAAGAACATCACCAAATATATCTATAATCACCCTTGGGTGCTTAACTTGATTAGAGAGCACATGAGGGAAAGAGTCTTATGTGAGTGGGTACCATAAGGTTTGCAACTAACTTCATCACCTTGTAGAGCATTCATAGTTTGTTAATATATTTGAAACCAATTTTTTAGCAAAGCATGCACAATTTTTTATTATTTGAAGAAGTTAGGTGGAGATAAGGCCACAAAAACATTTTTATGGTATCTTTCTAAAGACCACTAATGAGATTATTAGAGGTAAATTCAAAATTCTATTGTTTTAAATTGTTGTTTAAGTTCATATTTTTTGAATTGTTATTATTATATGTTCAAATATTTTATTTTATCTATTGCAATGTTTATTTGTTTGTAGGTATAAAATATTGTAGTCAATATTTTATATTTGGTGGATGAAGATCCAAACTTAATGGACTACATATATGAGATTATTAGAGGTAAATTCAAAATTCTATTTAAGTTTTAAAATGTATCCTTAAAGTTCATATTTTCTAAATTGTTATTATTATATGTTCAATTATTTTATTTTACTTATTGCAATTTTTATTTGTTTGTAGGTGTAAAAGCTTGTAGTCAAGCTTTTATACTTGGTGGATGAAGATCCAAACTTAATGGACTACATATATGAGATTATTAGAGGTAAACTCAAAATTCTATTTAAGTTGTAAAGTGTATCCTTTAAGTTCATATTTT
This sequence comes from Sequoia sempervirens, assembly GCA_007258455.2. Taxonomy (NCBI): domain Eukaryota; kingdom Viridiplantae; phylum Streptophyta; class Pinopsida; order Cupressales; family Cupressaceae; genus Sequoia; species Sequoia sempervirens. The sequence continues at coordinate 320,111,340 of VDFB02105785.1, forward strand.
CTAAATTGCTATTATTATATGTTTAATTATTTTATTATACTTATTACATTTTTTATTTATTTGTAGGTGTAAAGGCTTGTATTCAAGCTTTTATACTTGGTGGATAAAGATCCAAACTTAATGGGCTACCTATATGAGGTCATGGACAAGGAAAGAGAGGCCATCTAAAATAATTATATAGGATATCCAGAAAATTCCAACCTATTTGGAAAAATATAAATAAGAGAGGGAATAATCGACTACACCTACTTATTCATATGGTGAGGCACTATATGAAGTCTAAACTTATCTTCTTAAGTCACTTGAGGGATATTGATGGAGAGGTTGTGGTGGGCCTCTCTAAAAGGAAGCTGGTAGTGGAAAAATTTCCTGCACTAATCAATGAGGAGATAAATATATGAAAAATATGATCTAGTAGTTACAAAAGAAAATATGCACAAAAATAATATCACAATGATAGTGTTTATCTTTTACATTAGGACATTAATTGGCAAGCAATGGAATGGCAATTTTTCATGTTCAAATTACAACATACAATGTCACAACTCACACTCACACCCATGATGTGGTTGAAATTGAACATCATAAACAAGGAGCTTGAAAACATAACAAAGTGCATGAAAACGCAAGATCAACAAACACTACAAAAGATAACATTACTGGAAGACTTGCATAAGCATTATTTAACATCCACATAATGATGAATAGAGTGCATGCCTCTCATCCTCAACATAAGAAGAAGATAAGGATGAAAAATGATTGAATCATAAATTTTAGTTCAACCCTAATCATGTTAAATATTGGTTCAAAACACCAAGAATCACAATTGCAAAATCAATTATAATTGTGTATCTTTACATGGCTAACAAGCATACTCCTAACATGCTATTAAAAAAATATTTAGAGCCTAAATTTCCAAGCAACAAAACTAACAAGAAAATGATACAATGATAATCTCATTTCATTTTGATAACACACCTTAATATTTGATTCACCTAAATTTATTATTTACAGTTATGATCAAAATTCAACTATTTAATGCATGAGAATAAACCTATCAATCATGCTACATTGATATATCAAATTAATCATAAATTTATTGAATAAGAGTGGGACATGAACCAACCATACAATATAATTTCAATTAACATCTACATCACATCCATGAAATAAAATGTCATATACACTTTTTCCCAAAATCATGAATAGTAAAATCAATGATGGTGTAATGTCTCTAGACAAACATTTATACAAATACTTTTGGTTACTTGAATTTCAATATTAAATAATTAAAAATAGTGCCTTATAAATCATAAACCATATTTATATAAACACAATATAATTAATGACTCATTTTATACTTTAGACTTCATTATTTATGCTAAATAACAACCCCTATGTTACTAGTCGATCTACAACAAGATGATATACTACAAATTTAACTATTAATATAATTTTCTAAACCCAAATTACAATTAGGGTCATAAAATAAAATGAATCACAAATAATTTATTATATTATGTAATTCTATGATACATTGCAAAATGATGTACAATAGCCACAATTAATTGCAAATTAAAGTTTACCAAATAACTACCTAGAACTTGAATCAACAATGCACAACTAGGGATTTTTCCTCCACTAAAGCTCCAATATAATCTTAGGGTGAGACAATTCCTTCATCCAAGATGGTTTTCATCAGTTGACAAATGAGATCTATAATTTTTTTCTTTGACCTTAGTATATTTGTAGGTTTTCATCCTCAATTTTGATTGATTGGACATAGTGGTTCACAATGAGTTCTAGTTAGGGTTTGGTGTATTTTTCATCATAATTATTCAATGAATAATTTGAATCCTTAATACACTTATAAAGAGTAATAAAATCTACAACAATGGCTTCCCACTTGAGGTCAGTATGTGTTAGGGACTACCCATACCTATTGGACACCATTTTCCTTTGACTCATTCTTAAGAGCACATGTATATGTGAAAAAGTATGCTTGAGAGGCATGGTAGAATATCCAATGTGAGATATCATAGTACTCAACAATAATGGTGAGGGGTCCCTTAAGGTTTGAAACCCTAGATACCACATTAATGGAAGTTAACATTGTCTTCCCCTTTCACATTGCTAGAGGTGCATAAGGATCCACATCCTCAACATTGAATATTGTGTTTGTGTTGGTAGGATATCTTCTGTAGGACATATCATCCCTCTAGGAATTGCTCTAGTCATGCAATGAGGTAGGTGAGGATGAATAGTGAAAAGAGGAAAAAGTTTGGTAGAGAGGCATGATGGTAGGGGAGACTTCAAAGGCTTGATGGAATAGGGAAAAAAGGTCGAGAATTGGCATAGGATGTGAATGAAAGGGAAATTATAAAACCCCAATGAAAGTAGATAAATAAGTGGACTTGGGAAGAGAGGCATATTGGGAGGAGAACTTTGCAACTCTTATAGTGTACACTTACTAAGGAAATTTTTATGCCTTCACACTTAGAACCCTTGGGGATCTTAGGTAGACACATGGGAGATGAAGGGGTTGAACATACACACAAAAATAGGATAAGGGGAAATGTGGGAGCTGGAAATGTATATTTTGGTCCTTCACATGGATTATAGAAAAAGGGGACATGATATGCCCAAATAGAACTACCTATTTACACATACAATTTCTACTAAAATATAAATATAATAATATTAAAATTAAAATCCTACATATGAGGAATCCAAGGATGTGAACTTTACGAGATCAATTACATGATCAAAATAAATTGATTTCATAAATACAACCTTAACTTGATATAGAAGTAATAAATGCATATTAATAAAAATATTGAACGAGATACTCTTTAAGCTCACAAGAGATATTTGAGAAGGGGACCAATGTTACTCAAGTCCAAACCATAATACCATTATTAAGGACAATATATACATATGCCACTCTAGGAAACCCCTAAGATATTGAGAGAGAATGTCATGGATACAATTCTAACACAACCTGTAAGAAAAATTTATAGTATAAAATAAATAGAGAAAAACATTAAGCACAAATTTAGCACAATATTTATGTGGAAAACTTAGTAAATTATACCAAGAAAAATCCATGGGAAAAGATATTTCATATTTTTATTTCTTAGAAAATTCACAATTACAACAATCTTCAAAAGTTACAAAAAACATGACTTCAAAAGAGTATAAGAAATTTGAGTTGTAGAGTCCTTGTTGAATAAAACTTTCTAAAAATAGAAAGTGCAACTCATGCAACTACATGTCAAACATTTGTCAAATTACCATAAATAGGGATTCCCAAAAAAATTCAACCAATGTAATGTCATTCAACGTCTAGAGGGGCTACGATAACTTCCTAGGACCCCTTTCCATTTCAACCTTTAGTTGAATAGTAGGCCTTTGGCCATGCCGAGCGCATACCTGAAGCACTAGCTAGATATCAATGTTGACTATTCATCACTATTGGAATAATAGTAAAATTGACTTCATATTCCAACACAACCAACATCACACACAAACTAGGGTCTCAAGAAAGACACTAGAATAGACATAGAAATGATGTACACGGTTTTTACACACCATTCAATGTATAACACGATGGGAGTAAATAAACCAATAGTAATTCAATGCATAAATGCACTTGAATACATTCCACATCAAGGGTCCAATGAATATATTTACAACTTGGATACTCATGATTCAATCACACAAAGGGGAAAGAAATAGGTTATATACAAAGAGTATCATTTTTATAAATTTAGTTAAGATTGTTCTTTACTATTCAGCAACACTACGCTTATTTTAGTGTAATTGAGGAAAAAGGAAGACCACTCCAAAACCATAATTCAATTCATCTATTAACACATGCTAAAATAATCATTTTCACAAAATAATAATGATATGAAAAATGAAGCCAAAAGTATGGCACTAGCATTGAAAAAGTACAAAATCACATTTTTGTTGGAGTTAGAGATTTAACCCTCATAGCCTAATATATCTTACAAAATAATGATATGGTTTCTACAAGAGATTTCTAATAATGACTATGCAATGATAATTCATAAAATATGTGCTATATTCCAAAAGCATGCAATTACATATGATCCCTTTGATTATATAGAAAAGGGGTGAGATGAGAAGGTAGTTGTGGACTCTAATTATCTCCATGAGAGTAGGGCATGTGTCCATAATGTGTCATATACATGATAAAAGTGTGATATAGGTGTCATATGCACATAAATTAGATGTCTTAAAAGGTGACTACATGTGTCTCAACCACATGAAGTGAGACAAAAAAATAAAAAAATTACCCCAATTTAGAGATTAACTAGTGCGAATATGAATTTGACTAGGAAAAGCTAAAAGCTAAATTATTTGGCAATGTCTCTCTTTACACCAAACCCACCCCCTTAAGTGAAACTTATGGAGAAATTGATGCAATGATAACGTGTCCCAATTATTAGGCTAGTTAGGTACCCATGTACAAATTTATTATAAGTAGAGTAAAGGAGAAAACTCAGTGGAAAATAAAACTCCTCTCCAAAAGAGAAAAGATGCATGATAAAATATACAAGTGGAGAAGAAATAAGGATTAGTTATCATGACCCTCAAGGAATAACTTTAGCACATAGTGTAATAAATATTCCCCCCGTATAAGAGAAAAGAGAGGTCTATTTAACTCCCCCAAAAAGTGGGAAGGAAAGAAACACACAAAATCTCCTTAGAAAGAATCTTATAGTGTTGGTAGATGTTGAAGATGATCCATGATTTTTGAACAATATTTTTCCCTTGGGGAAGAAACAAAACCATGGATGTGTGAAGATATGTTTTTATTCTAGATAGGAATATGTAGTAAGAATGATGAAATTATGACATCCAGGAATGGGGTCTGGGTGATGGAGAGGAATGGCAGGAAAATGACCAACGGGACCCAAAAGAAAAACCTAATGACCCGGTTCACAGGAATTGCAGCCCCGACTGTCCCACAATCACCAGTTATAAAGCTTACCTAAAGAATTGTGAAGCCGTTGATGAAGATGAAGACCTCTGAAGTTTTGAAGGTACTCATAGAATTGAAATATTTTAGGGTGGGTTTCCGAATCTAAGTGCAATGTAATGTTCTTATCAGTAGTTTATGGGTACTAGGTTCTGTGTCAGTCCCGGGTGTGGGATATATTTACCACAGTCTATGGTGTCCTCCTAGTTTGCCAGTAACTGAAACGACAACCATATTTTGGTATGTCTCCATGTTTTTCTATTTGGACGCTCTAGTTGGTCAATATTACAGAAAAGACCAGCCAACTTTCTTTGCTACTACTCTTGTAAATTTTTTGGAAATCAATATAGGGTACTGCCCCTTGTAGTGTTTACCGATCAAAAAAAAAAAGAATGATGAAATTATCTAAATTATGCATATGGTCTAAAGAAAATGATGTCTTAAAATTTTACTCAAAGGTCTCCAAACCATTGTAAAACTATGAAAAAATAGGGTGATGATGAAGAACAATCACTTCCAAAGAGGGTGATGGTGATGAAACTCCATGAAAACTATGATCAAGTAGAAGATGAATTTACTCAATTGTGTCTTCCAAATTTATCATGTGAGACTCTACAAACAAGGATTATATGTCTAGTAGAAATGTTGCCCAATGTGGTGTGTCTATAAAACTAATATCAATATCTTTCTTTCATTGGAATCTACGGATAAATCAACATTGAATTCAAATATAGAAACAATTGATAATGGGGGAGATGAGATCTCAATGCAAGTAATCAAATTGAATTATTTATATCCAAATGATATTGTTGTATCACAAGATGTTTGAGTGAGACCATATGATGATTTTTTAGGTGTTGGATATTAAGTATTAGGTAAAAAAATACCATGATCTAGAGGAAGTTAGTTCATTTTATCATTTTTTTAAGTACAATCTTCTTTTGTATGTTTTTTCTTCCCACAGTAACCCCAGTTGGATTTCTCTTTATTGTGATAATTATGAAGAATAATCAAATGAAAGGGATTTAGTGTGAGACATGATCTCAAAACAAACAAATACAAAAGAAGAAACACCAAATCCCCTTCATTCAATAAAAGAACTCTCAAATAAGTTATAATGGTGTGACACTTTATATTTAGTGCATTTATAATTACCACTATGTGGATTTGATGTACAATTATTATAATGTCTAAAGAATGAGGCATGTGGTTAAAGCCTAATTCTAAGACATTGTCAAGAAAAACTAATAGAACCATTGCATACTACTAAAAAGTAGGTAGCTTTAAATGAAACTCAAAAAGGAGTCTATATGTGCTCAAAAAATCCCTCTAAAGTTTAAAAAATGAGAATCATGCAAGGCGAATCTTGAGAATCTCTGAATTCTAAAAAATACATACACCAATTTTGAAAATAGATAGATAAAAAATTACCCCAAATAAAAGAATACTATTCATAAAAATGTTATTGTAGGGCCAAGAAATGGGGTCCTAAAGTTGATCTAAAATTACAAATAGACCAATGGTGAGGGCTCAACAATTTGGGGGAGATGTGCTAATATCACGATAACATCAATAAGGAATATGTTGAGATATTGAAAAAATATTCCTATATAATCATCAAACTATTGCAAAACCACTTTCTACATGTAAAACTTCCCTCTAATGATAATGCCATTTATGGCCATAAGTGGTTTTGAGGGAAATATTCCCAAAAATATTCTTCAAGGGTGGTTTAGTTGCTTAGGCCTAATGACACTACTTAGGTGAGTAGCAAAAGAGTAGTGTCCTAGAATATATGCAACATGATGGTAGTGGAGGTTGTTCATTGGCAGTAACAAAGTAGAGAAATAGACTATTGGTATTCACACTCTCATCGAAAGTGGATAAAACTAGTAGATGATGCAATAAAATAGTTAGATGGTGTCAAAACCTAGTGTACTCTTATACAGTGTACAACTTTATGTAGAGCCTATGTAGCATACAAATCTATACAGATCCTATGTAGTACCAACATAATATAATACATATAATAAATTTTAATAATATTATTATTTTTAAACCTATGAATTGTACCTTATGATGCAGGAGCATCTATGGTTGAAGAGAATATTACACCAACCAAAAAGAATTAAATTTTGATGTGACTTGGATTGGAATAACGTTTTATGTCATATTTTGATTTTCTTGTCCAAAAATTAGAATTTGACTAATTGGACAAAATTTGGTTGCAAAGTTGTATTGGGAAAAATGTCAAAAAATACAATTTAAATGTTAAAATGCCAAAAATCAAACTTGGGCATGGGATTTATTGGGGGTTATGAAATGATTGCATATTATTTAATTTTCCTTATTTCTATAGGAAGGAATGGGACGCACATGGTGTATTACATGCTGGGAAAATTTGAATTTGAATTCAAGCTATTTGTGAAGGGAGAGAATGAATGTGCCTGCTAGTGGATGTTTGTCTTCCTAAAATTTGTACAAACATGCATTGGAGAGTCAAAATTTGTGATTTATGAAAATTTATTGATTTTCTAGGTAGGGGGCATGGAGTTGGAGAGTTTCTAGTTGCAGGAGATATTGGTGGCAAGAAAATTTGATTTTGACCCTATATGGTTTTGATTTTTCATTTCTAGAATTTGGATTGGTAGAGGTTGGGTGTGGATTTTCCTAGGGAGTTGTTTTTAGACTTGTTTTTGTAGGTTGGAGGTGATAATCATCAATAAGTAACTTGGTGAAATCATTGGTGCATTGTGTCATTGATTCTAGAAGGAAGTTGTAGGTGGAGAAGAGAGAAATTGCAAGAAGATGGGGGATTGAAGAGGACTTACATATGGTGAACACCACTCTTTAAAAATGGTGTTTACTGTTAAAAACTAGTTTTCGAAGGAGATGGAAAATGAAATGCAATCTAATTCCAAAAATTTAATATATATAAACTCACAAAGTGAAATTTACAAAGAAAAAGTTGAAAGGACATGAAAGTATTTGGTGTAAATAAATATAGATTGAAAGAGGTAGGAGAGGAAAGGATTACAAAGTGGGATAGAATGGTTGAGAAGATTAAGGGACAATTTATTCCAATGGATTATGAGTTGGAATTATTAAAGAAGATGTATGGATTGAGACAACAAGAAAAATTAGTTGTAGAATAAACTGAGGAGTTTCACATTCTTTTGATTAGAATGTGACATTCAAAAGCCAACAAAGAGAAGGTATGAAGGTACATCAATGGATTGAAGTTGGGCATCCAAGAAGAACTAAGTTTGGTATGAATTTTTAATTTGGAAGAAGCTTATCAATTTGCTTTGAAAATTGAGGAAAAGTTGAATAGAAATTTTGAGAATAAAAAAAAAGGAAAGCATAGAGCTTATGTGCAGCAAAATGAGGATAAAAATTAGATTGAAGACACTAAGGACAACAAATATGAAAGAGTAGAGGATTGGGTAGAGGATTTAGAAGAGGAGGATTCCAAGGAATTTGTTTTAGGTGTGGAAAAGATGGGCATAGAGCATGTGATTTCTCTCATAATCAAGAAGGAACAAAAAGGACAAAAATAATGCAAGGGAAAAAAATGTAAATGATGAAGATGTAGAGTCTTCACATTCAGAAGATGCAGAAATTGGAGAAGCACTTGTTATTAGAAGATCCTTGATGAATGAAGGAAAGGAACCAGATCAAAGGAAAAGATTGTTCCAAACAAGATGTAAGTGCAAAGGTAAATTATGTATTATTATTATTGATGGTGGATGAACATATAATCTAGTTTTTGAAGAAATGGTAAATACATTGAAGTTGAAAAGAAGAAAGCACCAACGTCCATATAGGATTGCTTGGTTACAAGATGATAAGAAAGTTTTGGTCAATGAATAATGCTTGGCAAAATTTAAGATAGGAAAATATTATGATAAAGATAATTTGAGATATTATGCCTATATATGTTTGCCATGTTTTATTAGGAATACCTTGGAATTTTGAAAGGTGTGTAGTGCATGATGGGTATGCCAATACATACTCCTCAACAAAGGATGGAATCAAGCACAAGTTGAAGCCATTGAGTAGTGAGGAAGGAAATATATGTGATAGCACTGCAAATTATTTGATTAATAGTGTTAAATAGTCAGTGAAGGAGGATGAGGATGAATACCATGATTTACTAATGCAAGTTGTAGTAGTGTTGATTACATTCAAGATGGATAGGGTGAAAGTTTCAGTGGAGAAGGAAGAGGTAAAATCATATTTTTGTAAAAAAATTGTTGCTAATTGATGTGAGCATGATAAGATTAGTGTAGAAGAGGATATTACATAAATAAAAGAATTGGCAGACGAAGGTACTATAGTTGAAAGTGTGGAATCAGATGAGCAAGTAGAAGTTGATTTATTTGATGAGGAGATTGGTGCAAATGTAGATCTTATGATTAATAGTTTATTGTAGGATGGGAAGGATGAATCTCTTGTTTGTTTGGCTAACATTGATGTGAGTGTAGAGGATGAAGAGATTGCAGTTGAAAGTTGTCTCTTAGAAGGCAAGGAGAAAGAGGAACATAGTGTTGAAACCAAGATTGGTGAAGAACAAATTGTTGCAATAGTACCTGAGAAAGAGGTAATGCATGAATTTTATGATTCTACTAAGGTAGAGGAAATGAATGCTTATGATTTTCTAGAATTTCATAGTGCATATTGGTGGGAGTTGGATTATGTGAAAAGGAGAAAGAGAGGAAGAATGAAGGAAGGAAGATACGTCAAATTGTAGGGAAAGGTGAGAAAGAATGTTTAGATAGATAAGACAAAGGATAGATTTAGTATGAGCATGGAATTTACAAATGTTTATGAGTTTCACTCATGGAAAATTTTCTTTCTACCACTGGTTTCTGATGCAGGAGCATCTATGGCTAAAGACAATCTTGCATCAATAAAAAACAATTAAATTTTGATGTGACTTGGCTTGGAATAATATTTTATGTAATATTTTTATTTTCTTGTCCACAAATCAAAATTTGAATAATTGGACAAAATATTGGTTGCAAAGTTGTATTGGAAAAAATGCTAGAAAATGCAATTTAAATGTTAAAATGCCAAAAATCAAAATTGGGTATGGAATTCGTTGGGGGTTATGAAATGATTGCATATTATTTATTTTTCCTTATTGCTATAGGAAGGAATGAGATGCCCATGATGTGCATGTTGGGAAATTTTGAATTTGAATTCCTATTTGTGAAGGGAGAGAATGAATGTGCCGACTAGTGGAGGCTTGTCTTCCTAAAAGTTGTGCAAACATGCATTAGGGAGTCAACCTTTGTAATTTATGAAAATTTATTGATTTTCTAGGTAGGGGCATGGAGTTGAATATTTTCTAGTTGCAAGAGATAGTTGTGGAAAGAAGAATTGATTTTGATACTATGTGGTTTTGATTTTAAAATTCTAGAATTTGAATTGGCAGAGGTCACACGTGGATTTTCCTGGGAGTTATTTTGAAACTTGTTTTTGTAGGTTGGAAGTGATAATCAGTAGCAAAATATAACTTGGTGAGATCATTGGCGCATTGTGCCATTGATTCCAAAATGAAGTTGCAGGTGGAGAGGAGAGAAATTACAAGAAGATGGAGGATTGAAGAAGACTTACCTATAGATGATCTTGAACTACCTATAACAGATCATAGGATTTAATTTTAAAAAAATCATCAGTCCAAAGGGCTGCACATGTTGTATTTCTAGTTTGATTGTAGTTTTATGAGTTGTAGGAGACATTGAAAGAATAAAATTCATCATATGTGTTGTTGATTTGATATTGATTTAAATAAATTTAAGAATTTTCTGTTGTATGTTTAGTGTGTTGAGAGTTGTAGGAAATCTCTTGCATCACCTTAGACCTGAAACCTATGAACAAATTGTATGGTATTTGTACAACTGTATGAAATTTTATACATACCTAATGGAACTCACTCAAAGCCAGCAAAACATTTCTTGAGTCCAAAATATGGAGTATTATATATCAAATTTTATTTCTTAGGCCTTTTGAGTACAATGGCAAGGTTCATTTAGCTCTAAGATGAACCATATGAAATATTTTGGAAAAATCCCTTGACTTGAGAAGGTGTTTATAGATTTAGATCTTTGATACCATGTTGGAGTCAAATATTTGACCCTCACATCCCAACAAATCCTACAAAAGAAGGATATGCCTTCTATAAGATATTTTTGATAACATGAAAATATAATGATAATTCATAAAATATGTGCTATATTCTAAAATAATGTAATTACATATGATCCCCTTGATTATATAAAAAATGGGTGTGATGAGAAGATAGTTGTGGACTTCAACAACCTTGATGGGTGTAGGACATGTGTACATGATGTGTCATGTGTATGGTACAAGTGTGATATAGGTTTCATATGCACATGAGTTAGGTGTCATAAAAGTTGAGTACATGTGTCTCAACCACATGAGGTGATACAAAAAGTGAGAAAGCTAAGTTAGAACTTAACTAGTTTGAATAGGACTTTGACCAGGAAAATATAAAAGCTAACTAATATGACAATGTCCCTATTTACACCAAAAATTTCCACAATGAGACATTTTTTACAATAAAATAATAATTTTATACATGTCCCAAAATCCAAAATTCACATTTTTTAATTTCAAGAATCATGCAAAATGCTCCATCATCATTAATGGAAGCTTCAATTTTCTTGGAATTTTTTTTGAAAAATAAAAATATCGTCTAATCCGAATAGGTGGAGAAATCTCTTTTTCAATTGCATGAATGCTTTTTGCAATATTTTTCAATGGTTTTTTGGTGATTTTATGTTTTTTAATAAAACTAGAAAAATATCCAATTAGATTTCTTACAATATACCCTTTACTTTGTAATCCACCAAAAATAAAAATATGCAATCACATAATTTTTAGAAATTTTTTGTAAGGGTTTGGATACCACTTCTCTCTTCCGAAATGAAATATGAACTTCGATTTAAAATTGAAATATATAATTCTAACAACTATTTAGAAAAAATGAATTATTTCCCAATCCAAATTTTAAACATATTTCATATGGGAGTATGGTATAATAAGAAAATCACTTGAATAAATTACATTATTTAATAAAAGAAAAACATGTCTATAAGTGAAGTAGAAATAAATCCTAAGGAAGAAACAAGCATGACACTCCTTTCTACAAGCACTCCAATCTAAACAAGCTCTCAATTTCCAAGCTAATCCTTTCCAATCTTCACTTTCTCCAATCCAAGGGTTTTAATAAATAAGCTTATTTTTCCCTGCAATTTCTCATTTCCAAAAATTCATAAGGAGAAAGACCCTTTACAATAATATCTTTTTGCAATATATAAATGATTGTAATGCAAAATATCTTATTTTTCATTTCACATTGAATTATAAACTTTCTTTTTAAATTACTATATATATACACACATATATACACACATATATATACATTATGTAGCCCCAATTCTATTAAATCAAAATAAGAAAGATACATGACATAGCTTAGTTTTTTGCCATTAGACTATGAGGTATTCATACAACTAATTGCATAGTATGATTCATTGAAATATTAAATATAAGCTATCTATGACCTCTTGCAAATATTCGACCTAAGCTATTGTAGGAGGTTTTCATTGTGGGCTAAGAATAATACATATATTTCCATGTTATTTTTGGACTACCCATCTCTTAGTAGAGTTATTTCTTGTTTAAGGTGCTTATTGTTCCTAGTCATGGTAATACATATTACATTGTCAATTAGACCAAATGAAGGATTCATATTC
>VDFB02105785.1:320124234-320147916 GCA_007258455.2 Sequoia sempervirens
GGCATATGAAAAGATTTCTTGAGATAAAGTTATCTAGGGGTTCATTGATTATTTCTCTTGATACACAAGACTAACACCCTCATGATATTTATCTTGATTAACAAGGTTGTCATCATCATCAAAGGTTGTAGTGGAGGTAGCAATGTGTAGTGCCAATGGACATGGAAACATGAATCTATGAGGTATGTGGTAGAGAAAGATGTACATGAGTGGTGAAGTTATCAGGTAAAATGGGATGAATGAGAATGGTGCAAATGGGAACCTATGAGGGTGGAATGCAAAGATGAAGAGGAACAACTCTGAGGTAACTACGATGGAAGGATCAAAATATGGTTGAAATGATGATAATCTAAAATTCATGAGGCATACCTTAAGAAAAGGTGGTGGTTTGGTGAGTTGGGAATGGAAAACTTCAATAGAGATACCCACTACCATCATACCCACTACCATCATGAACATTATCTTATGATGCATGATCAATAGAATATTGTAATGTATCCACTAAATATAAAGACAAAGTACCATCCTTGAGCTTAAATATATCCTATCTAAACTCAACAAACTTATCGATGATACATTACCTATCGAGAATATTTACCACTTAGTGATTGTTTCTTCTATTATACTTATAGTCCATTTTGATGTTGTTTTGAAATGTCCTTCATAATTTTTATATCTATACAAATATGTTGTACTCTCTTTCTCAACCTCATTCATTTTTTCTTAAAAGTTTTGGCTTACAGAATTTGAAGGGCAACACCAGAAGAAAGGTTTACCACTCAAATTTAAACTCAATCAATAAGGTCCATTTTGTTTGGAAGTAAGTTACCAATCAAATATGATTGGATAGAGAAATCAGACTCCAATTAAAATGAGCGGTTGTCAAAGATGGTTATATTCCAGGCTTGGTTTGTAAGAGAATTTAGATTTGCAATTAGCTGATATTAAGATTACTGAAAGAGAAAATGTTTCCTGCCTTACCACTGGCAATGCCATCGTGTTATACGTACACTGAATAACAACTACAATCATAAGATGGCATTGCCATCTACTCCTCATCTCAATCTCACAGCACTATGTAGAGGGGGCCAATTGAAGGAGGCGCTGCATATTCTCCTTACTACTCACAACCCTTTTGGAGACTCCTCTACATACCTTCAATTATTGCAGACCTGCATTCTCAAGAACGCGCTTTCACAAGGAAAAAATGTCCACTCTTTCATCGCTCACTGGCGATTTGTATTTGCTCAACGAACAAGTGTTCATAATAACCTTATTAACATGTACGTCAAGTGCGGAAGTTTGGTTGATGCTCGTAAAGTGTTTGACCAAATGGAAGAACCAGATGTCTGCTCATGGAATACCATAATTGCAGCATACAGAAGACATGGGTATCCTCAGGAGACAGTCAGATTGTTTCACCAAATGCAACGAACAAATCTCTTACCTGATCAGTTCACATTTGGCAGCGTACTCCCAGCTTGTGCCAAAATCGGAGCTCTGGAACAAGGTATGGACATCCATCAAAGCATAAAGGATAGAGGAATTTCGTCAAATGTTGTAATTGCAACTGCGCTGGTTGACATGTATGCAAAATGTGGAAGAATAGACAAGGCACGTGAACTGTTTGACAGAATGCCTCAGAGAGACCCTGTCACATGGAATGCGATGATTGGGGGATATGTACGAAATGGGTTTGTTGAAAAGGCTTTAGAAATATTCAAGCAAATGAAATTGGCAGGTGTAAAGCCAAATTCCACAACCTTTGCCACCATCCTTCCAGCCTGTGCCAAAATGAAAGCTTTGGAACAGGGTATGGACATCCATCAAAGCATAATGGAAGGGGGATTTTTGTCAGAAGTTGTAGTTGCAAGTGCCCTGGTAGACATGTATGCAAAATGTGGAAGCATAGACAGGGCACGTGAATTGTTTGACAGAATGCGTCAAAGAGATGTGGTCTCATGGAATGCAATAATTGTTGGATATGCACAAAATGGGCTTGTTGAAAAGGCTTTGGAAACTTTCAAGCAAATGCAATTGGCTGGTGTAAATCCAGACTACACAACCTTTGCTAGCATCCTTCCAGCCTGTGCGAAGATGGGAGCTTTGGAACGGGGTATGGGCATCCATCAAAGCATAATAGAAGGAGGATTTTCATCAGATGTTGTGGTTGCAAGTGCCCTGGTAGATATGTATGCAAAATGTGGAAGAATAGACAGGGCATGCGAATTGTTTGACAGAATGCCTCAAAGGGATGTGATCTCATGGAATGCCATGATAGTAGGATATGCGCAAAATGGGCTTGTTGAAAAGGCTTTAGAAACTTTCAATAAAATGCAATTGGCAGGTGTAAAGCCAAATTCCACAACCTTTTCCAGCATCCTTCCAGCCTGTGCCAAAATGGGAGCTTTGAAAGAGGGTATGGATATCCATCAAAGCATAGCGGAATTCGGTCTTTTGTCAGATGTTGTAGTTGCAAGTGCCCTCATTGACATGTATGCAAAATGTGGAAGCATAGAGAAGGCACGCGAACTGTTCGACAAAATGCCTAAAAAAAATGTGGTCTCATGGAATGCCATGATTGCAGGATATGCGCAAAATGGATTTGCTGAAAATGCTTTGGAAACTTTTAAGCAAATGCAATTGGCAGGTTTAAAGCCAAATTCCGCAACCTTTGCCAGCATCCTTCCAGCCTGTGCCAAAATGGGAGCTTTGGAACAAGGTATGGACATGCATCAAAGAATAGCGGAAGGGGGATTTTTGTCAGATGTTGTAGTCGCAAGTGCCCTTGTAGACATGTATGCAAAATGTGGAAGCATAGGTAAGGCACGTGAACTGTTTGAAAAAATGCCTCAAAGAAACGTGGTCTCATGGAATGCCATGATTGCAGGATATGCACAAAATGGATTTTGCAAGGATGCTCTGAAAATCTTTGAATTAATGAAGCACTCTGGAACATATCCTGACAACGTAAGCTTTGCTTGTGTTTTATTTGCATGCAGCCATGCAGGTTTAGTGGATGAGGGCTGTACATACTTCCATCACATGAGTAATCCTTATTGCATTACACCTACAGTTGATCATTATGTGTGCATGGTTGACCTTCTTTCCCGTGCTGGCTATCTAGAAGAAGGTCTAAACTTTATCATAAAGATGCCAGTTAAACCTGTGGTGGTTGTGTGGATGTGTTTTCTTGCTGCCTGTAGATCACATATGAATATAGGCTTAGGAGTATTTACAGCAACTCTGCTTTTTGATTTGGATCCCGAAAAAGCTGCGACTTATGTTCTTCTCTCGAACATCTATGCAGAAAAGGGCAGGTGGAGTGAGGTTCATATGGTAAGGAGATTGATGAAAGATAGGGGAATTAAAAAGACCCCTGGATGTAGTTGGATTGAAGGCCATAAAATGGTAAATCCTTTTTGTGTGGAGACAGATCACACCTAGAGACACAGGAGATCTATGCAAAGTGGAGAACTTGGCTTGGGGGTGAAGGCAGCAGAGTATTTTCCGGATTCAAGACATTTATTTAATGATGTGAAAGACGAGTAAAGTAATAATTCTCGGTCGTCACGGTGAAAAGTTGGCAATTGCATTCGGTTTGTTAAACACACCCTAGAATGACCATTAGAATTGCTAAGAACCTTTGAGTATGTGCCACCGCACTGAAATGAAATTTATCTCCAAGACTGGCGCAAGAGGAATTGTTGTGAGAGATGAGAGCCGTTTCCATCATTTTAAGCGGGGACAATGTTCTCGCAGAGATTATTGGTGATGCTAAATGAAGTAATCTGAAAAATAGGCTTGCGCTATAATATACACAGTGTCAGACCTGCAGTAATAATGATCTGAGAAGGTTTTATTTTCAGTTTCTAAGACTTTTTATTTTAATTTAAGTCTCTTTTTGTTTTGAGTATTTGGCAATCACTCTCCAAGGTTAGATGCATAGAGTGCATTGCAGATCACTCCTTGCTTATACATTGATGTTATCTATCACAGACCTGTTTTATGATAATATGGATGTTTTATTTATTTGTTTTCAGGAAGTCTGCATATGTATGCAATGGACAGCTGGAGGAGAACGTGAAGAATGGGGAAAAACAGAAGGTGAGGAACACTTAAAGTAAATGGGAAGATACTTGACCAATACGAAATGGGGAAGTGGAGCTCACAATCTACTTTTGCCATTTTTAATATTTCTTAGGTTTGGATTAGTTGTATTATATTTTGCCTATATCAGGTCAACTATTTGAGATTAAATTACACATTTCAGATTAGATACATTTCAGATTAGATGTATAATATGTAAGCGCATGTAGGTTTTGTCTCATTTATGGTTAGGTATTCCTAATGTTGCTCAACATCCCTCTGATTGGTGAGATAGCTAATAGATTTGTTAATTCACAAATATTTATAACTTAATTTGATTTCATTTTGTATGACTTTAATTAGAAATAAACTATTATACTCTATAGATGAAGAAATAAACAAAAATTATAATCATGTTTATGTTGTAATTAGTAGATATGTATGACACTTTAAAAACTTGCAAAATGAGGTTTATAGATTGGTGTTAGAGATAAGAGATTAACATTTGTTTATATAAAAATAAAATCACAAATTATATTGCATTGTAGTCTCACATTCATGGTATTACAAAACTGTGCATGATGATATTTATAAATTGTTACTAATGAGGGTCAAAGAGAACTAAATAGGGCATTTCATAAGTTTTGAAGTGACAATATGTTTCAAATATAAGGAACTCAAAAGCATGAGTGCTATAAGAATTTCAAAGACACACAATGAGAGACAACCGTAGAATTTAAAATAATATTATAAGTATATTCATAATATGATCAAATTGATTACTTTAGTCTTGTGTGGCAAACTTATTAAATGACGTTAAAGGTTAAAATTTTATTGGATAAGATAGAAATTGAATAATTTTGCATTAGCTAGATACCTAGCAAATGCTAGTGAAGATTGAATTCCATGTCATGTCTAAGGTTTGTTTACAATTCTTATCACAAGTACATTAAGAATCTTGTTTTTTAATACTTGTTTCATGTCAAAATGTGATACTAGAGGACACAATTCATGATGATCACAGACTTATGATTCATATGGTTAACAATTTTTGTTTAGTTGATTTTAAAACGTTGGAATGTTATCATAAGCATACATGTTGTATACAATGAAGGGAGTGAAAGATGGTTTTTGAAAAAATCTAGAATGATGAACTTTACTTCTTCATTTCATACAAGTGCATTTGGTAACCTTATGCATTTATAAGTCACCATAAGTCTTTGTAATGAGTGTATTCAATGTATAAAATAGAGAAATGAGATTTGTTACTAAGTACCTTCTATTCTTATAAAAGCTAAATCACTTTGTAACTATCACTAATAGTATCACACTTGATGTCTCAAAATGTATTAGAAATTAGAAATTAATAATTTAATGTATGCATTATAATAGTATAGAACATTTGAATGGGAGCAAGTCTATTGTTATTGAAATTTATGAAAGATTTTGGATTCGATTGCATAGATTTTTTTCATCAATGTTTCAAATCAGACTCCATGATCTATCATCAAGATGTAGTGAGCCAAAGAAGAGAAATTTAAATGGTAAATAGTAGACCAAACTCACTAGATAGAGGATGGGAAAGAGGTGATCCAAGAATCAATAAACAAAATAGGAAAGGAGATGTACCTACTTTAAACCCAGAAATAGAAAATGAAAAATGAAAAAGAAATCTAGACATCCAAAAGAAAGAAAGGATTGAGACAAAAATATAGAACATACCAATGCATCAAAAAGTATGTTCATAATTGAAAAAGATCTGAAAACCAAATTCAAGAAGAAGAAGAAATATGGTAAGTGTATGAATAAAGGAGAGCTAATTAGAACTAACTCAAAACAACAATAAGGGAAAGTAAAGGGAGATGGAAGAGGAAAATCATATGTGAATTGAAATAATATATAGGAGCAAAAGAAGGAAGATCAAAAGAGGGTGATCATATGAACAAAATAAGTAAGCATTACATGCAAACAAGGAAGATGAAAGAGAGAACATATCTATAATGGAATAAGAATAAAAGGTGAGAAATACAAATGTATAGGAATAAGCTTGGTATTGCACATGTGAAAGCATGAATAAGAATCTGCATGGAAATCCATGGCCATTAATAATAAAAATAATAAGAAAATAATCATAGGGATTACATTACAAAGTTGGGCAATATTCGTGTGTGAATAAATGAGAGCTAATTAGAATAAACCCAAAATAATGATAAGGGAAAGTAAAGGGGGACAAGAGAGGGAAAGTCAATGTGAATCATTGACATAGTATATAGGAGTGAAAGAAGGAAGAGCATAAGAGTGAGATCATACGAACAAAATAATTAAGCATTACCAACAAACAAGGAAGATGAAAGAGAGATCATATCTATAATGGAATAATATTAAAAGGTGAAAAATGCAAATGCATGGAGTAAGCCTAGTATTGCACATGCAAAAGCATGAATAAGAATTTGCATGCAAATCCATTTTCATTTATAATAAAATAATTATTAAATAATCCTAGGGATTACATTACAAAGATGGGCAATATGGTAGTGGTTCTTTCAATCATAGGATATATGTGCCACTACCAATAAAATTTATTATTAAGAAAAACAAGAAAATTATTGGCTACAAGATAGGTCAATATTTACGAATAAAAATGTTAAGGTTGCAAATATGTGCAAATGTCTACCAAGCACTCACATTATAAAACATAAAATGCATGAACTAAATAAATATCAAAAAGCCTAACTAGAGTTGTATTAAAAAGTTCAAAATGAGAAATTATGGTTGCATATTTTCCTTGACATCTAATAGGATGTGTATTTGAGGATTGATCCCATCCAATGTCAAGCATGCCTAGTTCCTCTACTTTCATCTTTGCATGCTTAGTCTAAGTGTTTTGATATGAATTTATACCAATGAACATCAAATTTGGGTATTAATGATTGTTCTTAGGTACCAAAACAACTTCGCTTATTTGAATAAGGCGGTCATTTACAAGAAAACCATCCTACATGACGATGGTGTCTTCTAACCCTATTGTGCTTGTCTTTATCACCATATCTCTTATATGGAGGTCATAACAAGACACCTTGGTCATAGTTCATGTGCTTGGCCCTAGTACTCAATCAAATATAGAGATCTTGGAAAGGTTAAGAGTGTAAAGCCATCTTGGATGTTTGATGTTGAAATTACAAATAAGAAAATCAAATCACATGATAGTCTTTCAAATGAAATAAGAACATATATTGGAAAAATTAGGAAAATGCTAATATATATACTCTCCCCCAATTAATATAGAAATTTAGAAAAGTCAAAACATGCATGGATGGTAATAAGTTGTCTTCAAAACATGGAGTATGCTAAAATAAAGAATGTTTGATTCCCTTTAACATATTTTCCAATACTTTACATTCTAAACTATAATTTGTGTAACAAACTAGAGCCCAACACCCTTGTCTTAGAGTAGTTTGATAGGAAAGCCTAAAAATTGCCTATTATGGAACTTAAAAATTCACTATGCTTAATTCATTTATTAGGCTATGAATTACATATTCAATCTAAATCAAGATCTATATCTAAACATAGAGCCTACTTTGAAATAAATGGCTATGGTGTTGCTTTTGATCCCCAAGATCGTTCTTAGGAGTCGCAAGGGGAGAGCATACACAAAAGCACATGTCATTGTATACAAACAGATTGCAAGTTAGCGGTATTTTTTATTTCCAAGATCACACTAGGTGCAAGGAAAGCATACGTACACACCAACCTATCAAACCTACCATAGAGTTCTTTTTAGGTGCATCAAGGATTCAAATATGTGGTTCAATTTTAAAAACACTAAATTCAAATGTGCAAGTTGTTGGTAAATTTTTAAAACCCAAATTGAAGTGTGCAAGTTGTTGGTTTAATTTTAAGCACCAAATCAAATATGAAAGTTGTATTGTTCTTTTTAAATGCACCAAGGGAAAATGAAATTTGTATTGCTCATTTTAAATGCACCAAATGAAGTTTAAGATTGAATATTAAGTGCACGAAGGGAAAATGAGATTTGTAGGTTCATTTATTTGCACCAATTGAAATGTGAGATTAATTTTGAGTGCGCCAAGAGAAAATGAATCCTAGATTAACTCAAAATCCTACAACACAAACATTAGTAGATTCTTACATCCTTTTCCATCAACTGCCAGATGCTACAAACTGTTAGGTAAAGTCAAAAAAACAAAAAAATGTTAAAGGTTAGTTGAAATAAAGAATTCAAATAAAACTACAAACCTTAACAAACATAAGCACTATTTTACCTAATAGAGGCGTCGAGATTCAAAACAAAGGCGCTACATTGTCAATCATCAAAGGCGTTGACCTTCAGCAAAGGCGTCGACCTTTGAGCAGAAGCATCACACTATACGTGTAAATAGAGACATAAAAATTAGAACAAAAGCGTGGCTTTAGGATAGAGGCATCGAACTTCTACCAGTCAAATGCATCAAGATTTGGTAGATGTATCACCTTTATGCAAAGGCGTAGAGATTTCCTACAAACAAAAAGGACCAGTCAAAGTTGTCAATACTTAACAAATGCACCAATCTTTGAGCTATAAAGGTATTGATATTTTGCAAAGGCATCAGACTGTCACTGTAGAAGCATCACATTGTCACTGTAACCTTCAAGGCTGAAAAAAGCTTAAAAAAAAATGTGGGTCCGAGCATGCCAAAATATTGTAGGGGAATTAAGTAAGCATGAATGAATCAATTAAAGTCTAAAACACTAAGAATTCAATCAATTGAGATCATACAAACCCAAACTCAATGAAATTCATTTGCAAAGCATAGAAATAATTAATCTAAATAATTGAACATAAATCAAATAAATTAAATCACAAGGAATTGCAAACCTTCAATCCCATTGTGGATTGATGGATAATTGTGATGTGGATTGCTCAATTTGTGCATAATCCATGTTGCAAAATCTTGATATGAGAGGATGTGGTTCACAAAATAGGCTCTAAAATGCTTAAGAAATGACTCAAGAATTCTAGAGAGTGTCCATGCGTATGAGGATTGTGAATGATTTTCATGTTGATGAAGGCTTGTTTATTGATTTTGGATGTTCTGATCAACAGTCAAGATTCGATCTGAGGATCAGTGGATGAGAGGAAATCAAGGATATGGGTGAGGATCAAGGAGGATCAATGGTTGAGGATTCATGAGAGCCCAAAATATCCCTAATTTCATGGAAATAGGTTCAAGATATTCTAAATTGGAGTGAAGAATTTGAATTTGAAAAGAGAATATTCTTTGTGCAAGTTGAAGAGTTGGAGGAAAATTAGCCAATTGAACAATTATGGAAATTATTTAATTGTGAGGATGGAAAATCTGGTCATCTTATTTTTACCCATTAATGTCTTGGGTGAAAGCTTAGGGAATTGCATGTTGTCTTCCAAAATTTATTAAAGTGATCATTCAATCAATAAGGTTTTTCTAAGGTGAAAATCCTTAGATAACAAACTCCAAATTAGTTGTTCACCAATATCATCCAATTTTTCAATTGTAAGAAGAGACATTAAGTGAATCTTTGTTTTCAAGTTTTAAATTGTTGTAAGTCATAAGGTTGAATTTTATCTCAAAAATATTATTTCCACATATCTAAGGTTAAATTTTTAGGCACAAAAGAAAAAAATTTGTAGTTAGGGAAATGGACTAAAGTAGAGAATGAGTCATTTCATAGCATGTAGGTTTTTGATCACATAATACTAAATTAGATCATTGATAATAGTTTATAATGAAAAGTATACAAGTAACTCATGGAGCTAAATTTTTACTTCCTCTTTATCATTACAAAAATACATTTATTTTTAGTTAATCTTTTATCTCCTTATTCTAGACCTCAATTGATTTATTATCACTTCTCTACTACTTGATCCTGCATATTAAGAATTTAAACTTGGATGGGAAATGGATAAATTAAGGAACAAATTTGGTTATAGGAATAAATGTAGATGAAATAAAATAAGGTTCAATTTATGTGTCAATTTTAGCAAAAGTCACACCTCTTGTACACTTGACAACTAGGTCAAATTGAGCCCAAAATGAAGGTGAAAAATGTCGCAATTTTTACCACTATAATTTTAGGCATTTAAAAGTGGTTATTGACTAATACTATTGGTATTGATGAATATATTTTTTCGATATATCAAAAAGCGAAACTATAGGGGTCGAACCCAAAATTACAACGATATAAGATTGTTGTTGCAGAGTCTAGAAAATTTAGACAAAACCAAAGATTTCCTTCAATTTCCTAGTGGGTCGGAGCTCCCAATCACCAAGGTAGCTCAAAAATCCTTCGACGTATTCTTTTTTGGTTGCCCACTGGGAGCAATCGAGAGGGTCAAGATTGACGCCAACTCCTCCATAGTATATGATCCAAAGAGTTCCTTCAGGAGGGTTATGTTCCCCATCACTTCCATGGTTTGAGCATCAACATCCTCCAAATTAGAAATGGAATCCACAGGCCATTGTACAATAAGGTGAGCAATGGATATACACCACCCAACCACATTCATATCCATATAATACTCCACCGCTTCATGCCACCCCACCTTAACCAACATGCACCATCTCCTTGCTCTCTCTAGCTTGCAGAATCCAAGCCATAAAAAATTGCCACCGGATCACCTCAGGAACCTCCACCACATCCACGTTGAAGATATTTTTTAGTTTGTTTTCAGTTATTGCCCCTTTGAAAGCCATATGGCTCTCTTTCACTCCCAGGCTTATAGTCGATTTCATTGCAGATAATATGCAGAGACAAGCCGCCAAGACTTGGTATTAAACTACAACAACCATCATTAATTCTCCCTTGCATCATCCTCCACACCTGCTTCACCACCTCCATTAGCGTTCAACACCAACTTGCCCATCAATGCTCTTGATGAAAGTTTTTTCAAAAATAATCTGCCTCTCCATTGCCCTCACAATAAATATAGGCTATCTTGAATTCTTTGAAATTTATAAGTCCCTTCAATATACAAGTGCGAATTTTTTCAAGATTCCAATTTGGATTAGTCTCTTTGCAAATTATATTAATTGTGATTAGTGACTCCTCTTTTATGTGTATCTTCTTAACACTTATTCATTTGTTCAAACAGGATGAAACAAAAAAATTTCATTCTGATGATGGATCACAGAGATGTTGATAAAAAAAAATTCTACACAATCAAAACCAAAAAAAAAATTTGAACAGCATGATGGATTGTGGAAACTTGATATCTTTAACCCATTCACTTGCAAAGGTTGATCACCAGCCAAGCCGCCTGCATTTCTGCTTTATTATTGGTGCCCTCCCCTATGTTTATGGTCAATTTTCTAGAATATTTTCCATATGATCTCTAACGATGCATCTGACACCAGTTGGGCTAGGGTTGCCCTGAGCAACACCATCGAAATTCATTTTGA
Organism: Sequoia sempervirens; assembly: GCA_007258455.2. Classification (NCBI taxonomy): domain Eukaryota; kingdom Viridiplantae; phylum Streptophyta; class Pinopsida; order Cupressales; family Cupressaceae; genus Sequoia; species Sequoia sempervirens. The sequence goes on from VDFB02105785.1 coordinate 320,135,763, forward strand.
CCCATCCATTATCTTGGGTTGGTGGTCAGATCAATCTAATGCTTCCCATAAACAAGAGAGGTATTGATGAATGTTTTATCATCTATTTATTTTTAATATAATATAGTTAGGATAGTAGTAACATTAGATTTAATTTTAAATGATGTTGAAATTTATATCATTTTAATTATTTTTGAAAAGTTAAATACTTATCACTTTTTGCATGCTTTGTAATAAAATAGTTATTATTTCCTCTAGTTATGTGAGGGAATAATAATATCCCAATTTTTTTATCTGATATAAATTGAGATGAAACATATTATTGTTGTTTTTAATTAAAATTTAAACATTTATTACTCTTTCAATATTATAAAGAAAAATATATAAATAATAAATAATTTTGATTGGTTGAAAATATATATAATAATGGGTAGACCCACTATCGTGTGTCCCACTTTTGGGACATCAAAAGTTTACATGTTTAGGGAGAAACTTTTAAGAATACACCTTTGTTTAAAGGTGGTTGCACAATCACTTTTGAACAAAGGTAAACCTGTGTTTTCGTATTTATGAGATTTTTAATATTCAAATAATTTTTAAGTCATAGAAGGCACCTTTAAATGAAGCTCCTTGGATTCCTTCATTTGAAAGTACCTTCAAACAAAATCCCTTGGATGTTGGTGCTTAGATTTATTTTATTTTAAACCTTGGGTTGGACTAGAAAATGAAATCAACATGATAGTAGATTGTTACAACATTATAGTCTTCACAGGAAGCTTTTCAAAGAGTATAGTTTTGAATATATTTAATTTGATTATTATATTTTTTTTTTTAATTTTTTATTGAACATAGGTTTTTCACCAAACATCAAGGTCTTTGTTCCATGCATGCAAGAAAAATTAAAAAACAAATATTTTTTTAATAAAATATCTATGCACTAGATATTGATGTCCTTGTTTCAAAATAATAATAATAATTTTGATATATATGAAAAAGTTTATGCAATATGGAATAAACCAATATCTAAATTATAATTAATTTCACTTCACAAATTAATGAAAAATAAAATATACAACAAAAAGTTATAAAAAATATTTTTTACACTAAATATTGGTGTTACCAATTTATGTTTAAAAATTTATAATTTTATCCTTTTTTGTAAAAAAATAATGTGATATGGAATAAATGTTAATTTTTAAAATACTATTAAATATAAAAATAAGTTATTAAAACTTATTAAAAAAAATCATAAATCATTTTAATTTAAAAAAAAACATTTAAATTCTACATATGAAATCTCAAAAATCACTAGTTTGCACCATGTTTAAATTTTTAAAGGTTTAATTGCTATAAGTGACATGAGGTGAAAATTTGGTTAAAAATGTTGATCTCAATGTCTCATTTTGGCCAAAAAAAGGAACACATTATTATGGGATCACCCTAATAGCTAGTTAAATAGACATTATGATGCAATGGTGAATAGTGTATACCTTATAATTTTATTTTATTTTTTGCACCACATTGTGTGATTGTCCTAAGTACTTGAACCCAACACATGATGTTTGATTGATTTGACACTCCCATTGACCTCAAACTCAAATTGACAATTAGAAACAAAACTTAGCCCCTACTTATATGATTCCCATATCCAAAATTACCATTTTCCTTATCAAGTGCAATTAATAGTACATATTTGACCCACATTTTTAAAATTTAAATTTCACTCTAGGCCTAAGCCAAGTTGCTTCTAACAAGTTTTTGTGTTAACTCTCATGCTAAAAAATCTAAATTGTGCCCCTAGAACATGTATAAAAGGACATCATCTACACATTATTTGATGTTCACTTTGCATCTAGATGCCACTCTCCCACTCTCCCTATCTAAAATGGCTCAATACTAGCATCTGCACCACTCAAAATCACTTACACCCTTGTTAGAATAAAATTTTGCATTATTTATATTGCCTCACCATTTTTATCAAAATTTTCTAAAACCCTAGTTTTGTACTAGGTCTTTGCATAACCCTTTTGGATTTTATTTAGCTATCAAGTTTTAAACACTCATTGCTATCTCAACCACATCATTGTCACTTGTATTTTATATTTTTTGTCTTCCAACATTTATCATTTTTTTTAATTGACTTGCTTTTATTAGGTAAATTTTCTTGTATAATAAACTCCAAAGGTGTTCATAACCATTTCCTAATTTTCCCATTGCAAGTAGATATATTAGGCAAGTCTTTGTTTATAGGTTTTGAAGGTTGCAAGGTCAAATTCCATAGGATAAGGCCATTTCTATAGATATAGTATTAGATATATAGGTGTAGATTGTGATGCCCCAAGATTTTACCCAAGACATTACTAGTTAAAAAATGAATACACAAATATATAGTCATGTAATTATGACACAAAAATATCACAATGCATACCTATGCACTAGAGGTATCATGACCCAACATAATGACAATCCTTGAATGTGATGACAATGCACAAGTCACGACTACACAAGTAAAATAATTAATAATTTTATGTGGCAACCTCATCATGATGATTATATAGGAGGGAAAAGTTTTCCTTGACCAATGTGAAATGGTGCAAGAGAACTAACCCCCATCTCTCATGTACAAATAAGAAAATAATGAAAATAGACTTATATTTCCTAGTACTAGAAAAATAAAGAATAATTCCATTCCATAATGAAAACCATAAGGAATGTTTAATGATAAGTAAATGACATCCAAACCATTTAAGGAATAGTTGATGAGGAGGTTGAATGGTATGGAGAATCACTATCTTGACTTAGTCTTGCAATATAATGTTTATTTACTCTTGAGGTGCAAGCTATGAAATATAAGAAAGAATAATTGAAAAAGGTTATCAAACTTGGCCAAACCAAGTAGGCAAGAAGTCAAGTAAAATCCTAAGAGTCAACCTTTCTTAAGGAAACTTTTCCCAAAAAAGTCATCTACTACTCACTATTTTTTATTGTCCCTTATCGAAATCATTCACCCCTTTTGCTAGTGATATGTTCAACTTAGTAGATAAGCATTCACTATAGGGTTGACAATAGTTCACCCCTTTTGATCAAGTTCACCCCTTTCTATTAAAACATATAAACTTAGTGGGGGAAGAGCCTAGACAAACCCAATAAGATTTAATTTGACTTGAAAATTAACATCAATGAAGTTAGAGGGTTTACCAACATGTCTAAAAACACATTTAACCCTTATAATAAATATATAGCCTTCAAAAGTAAAAAAAAGAATATAAGACAAAGGCTAGTGTTTGGACAAGCCAATGTAGGCCCAAAAAGGTCTAACACTAAATATGTTGTAGCATCCTTGCTTTAAGAGTTGTTATAAATATGGTTTGAACCAATTCAATTTATAATATGATTAAAGTTTAGTTTTCTATGTTTAAAAACTATGAAATCAATAAATTCATTTTAACCAAAATACTATTAAGGTGACATACACATTCATAAACAATCTACACTCTTAATCCATCAAGTTGAATGTATAATATCTTGCTAGTGATTCTAACTTAATATTTGCATCATTGTTAAACTGTAGCATAAACAACATGTATCATCTTAACTTTCAACATGCAAATTAGGCCTACATATTATAAAATTAGGACATCACATTGTAATAAATCCTCATACAACAAGACACTAAACCAAGTTAAATGATGACATATACAAATAATATTGTAATGATTCTCATCCCAAATTTGGATTGTCCAATATCAATATAAATAAGATCAATAATATATAATTTTTATCACTTTAGTCAAGGATAACATTGTCTCACATTACAACTCTCCCAAGAAACCAACAATAGAAAGCTAAAACTATCAAGATGCCTCAAGATCCTAGCATGCCTTCTAATGATTATATCCAAGAATCTAATAGGGCCTAAGAGTGATTGAAACACTAACCAACCATGTGGAACCCTAAGGCCTAATCTTTTGAATTAGGAAACAATCAACTAGGTATTCCAACTGAAAGGAAGCAAGGTGTGTAAAAATAAATTCCTACACCAATCCATTGAGGAAAGATTGTGCAATTTTTTGAAGCCCTTAAATAATTACTATGGAGATACACATTTTAGGAAATATAAAAACATCACCACAAATAAATGCACATAATACAATATGTATGTGGGAAAAACCCTTTGGGGAGAAAAAACCCACACTCAAAGAGCCCACTCAATGTATTATAGTAAAAAATATAGTTACATACACTCGTAGAGAAGGCTACTTTCCAAGAGTACACAAGTGTTGAATTATAGAATAATTCTGACAATATAACAACACCTAGAAATGTTCTCATAATACAACTTCATTCCTAACACTTGTATTTATAGAGTTTACACGTGTAAATAAGGAATCTTCTAAAGTGGATGCCTAGAAAAGGCCACATGGAATAATCTCCAATGTTGCATGTATGGAAAGCTCTACATTGCATGCATAACACCTCCTTGCATGCAACATACAAAGCACATGCACATGAAAAAATCAACATGTAAAATACTTGCATGTGTGTAAACACCACTTTATATCCAAAGCACCTATACACATAACTCACACCTATCATAACAACTTTTTATTTTCAAAATTTTCATTGACTTGAGTTGACATCAACAAATAGGACCCAAAAAATGACATCACCAGATGTACATAAATAATAACATAGGTGTGTAAGGGGGAAATCGAGAAGCATAAGAAATCAAACATTAATGGATTAAACAAGATTCAATTCAAAGAAAGATAGATTCTATACCCATTACGCATGAAATGAATAATACAAGATTACTAAATACAATAAAATTAAGCAATGCAAACAAGAAAGCATACAATGAATACAACTAATTATATTGTTACACATCTCATGTCGAGTGTATCTACAGTGATGTTGAATTGTGTTGTATTGATGCAAAGCCTCCATTATGCGCTTGTAAAAAAGCTTCAATGTGGTGTGATGGTGATCGAAGATGTGTGTAAAAGCTCTTAAGAAAACAATGATTAATTTAGCATTACTTCATTGCACAAAAGATGTCAATTCCCAGATCATTTTTTAGGATGAAGAGGATTGTTATATAGATTTTACGTTTTGAAATGAACGTCCAAGATTAAAAAATGTTGAATCAAGATCAATGGTTGAAAGTTGTTGAGAAGAATTAGATTGCTCAATTAGCTTCTGTGATTGAATCAATTAAGGATATTGATTGATCAATAAGACGAAATAGATTTCCTAATCAATGGAATTGAGGAAATCAGGTTGAGCCTTCAGTGGGATTGAAGAATAGATAAATCAATTAAGAAATAGATGGATTAGTTAGGAAATAGATAAATTAGTTAGCCAATCAGAGTGAGCAATTGGGGGATCATAATTTTCTCAATCATAAAAGTGGGTGAGGGTAATTAATTAATTAAGCCATTTTTAGTTGAACATGCAAGTCATGTTTGACTTTTGCGAACAAAGTTGTATTTTTTTTGTTGACCTTTTTGGATGATGTTTTTGAATTATTTATTTATTTATTCAAGTTTAGGGGAAAGTGATTTAATTAAACTATTAAGTAGTAATAATTTAATTGACTTAGTGGAATAAGGTAAATTAGCGACTGTAAGAGAGGGGGACCAACCACATTCAGGGCCCTACGTCACGGAGAGCCGAGAGCAGAAGGCTGCCCTAACTTACCTCAACTTAACAGGGTGTTAGGAAATGCGAGACGAGAATGATGAGGACTATAAGGTCTCTCAATCACTCTATAGACCCAAAATACAAAACAGGGCTAGGCGAGCCAGTTTTTAGGTTCAACAGTGTACCTTAGGAAGCTCTCTGCTCGAGGACGAAAGAGCAGTCCCAGGACGGCAGCGCAGCGTGTTGGCATCTCTCAAGTGCACTGGCGTTCGTACAACCAGACAACTAAAGAGACAAGGTTGAACTTTGGAAAACAAGCTAACGACCCAACTAGCTACTACTAAAGGGACAAAACAATGCTATGAAGTAAACAAGATACGCTTTAATATGATAAAGTAAAAATGCAAGAGTCAGGGTGGAAAGAATGATCTCACAAAGGAATTCGTTTGCCAGCTAGCTCCTAGAAGCACGTCCACCTACACACAAAGAAGAGGAAAATTGTTGGGTGGTTGTATAGGGGCCTGCCTCAATCAAGCCCCTGTTTAGGTGTTTCCACCTCCACGAAAAGCCAAGAAAGTGATAATGGAGAAATAGTATGATAAAGGAGGCAATACAATAAAGATCACTAAAACACTACAAAATCATAAATGTGCTTACTCAACCAAGTAATAGAGGAGAGGAGTGGGAAACTTACCACCTCCACCAAGAGAACTCAAGGCTAATGGAGGAGAGAATGAGAGTACTCAAGCCTCTTTTGCAATGGTGTTGTCCCACACTTGCTCTACTAAAGTGATGGAGTGAAGTAATTGCTGCTATGGAGTGTAAAAGTGCTTTTAGAATGTTGGAATGGAGACTAAAAAATGCTTGAAGATTGCTTGAAGGGATGCAAAATAAGTTGTGAAGCATGTAGAAGGAGGATATTTAAAGGAGAGATAAAGAAAATGGCCATATTCGAGTCGGTCGGCTAAAGAGGGCGTTTCAAGTCGACTACCAATGAGAAGTGTAACACCTCTATAAGCTCTAGCCACAAGAATCTGCTAGGGACGTAAGTGTATCGTGCAAATGTCTGTGCGTCGCGCGGGTGTCCCCGAAAAAAATTCCCCCACTAATGAGCAAAATAGGTGCCAAGTGGAATGAAGGCAGCGGGCTTATGTGTAATTTAGCCTCCAAGTTTGGTTTTCTAAAGTGGAGAAAGGAAAAAAGGGGAATTTTAATAAGGGGTGAAAATTCACTCCTATACATTTTTCCCCCACTTTAGTAAGCACGAATATTGATGAGTGCTTCGGTAAAGTAGATCGAAGAAGAGTAAGATTAGAAGTGTATACCTGAACCGTCAAGGAAGTAGGCCATGATCTGATGAGCCTGAAGGTGCAGGGAAAGCAAAGGACTCCATAGCTTCTTAGAACTATGAAGTTGAAGAAATAAAGCATCTTACAAGCCCGTAGACCTACAAGGAAGGTGTCCCCCAAGAATTCTCACATGGAGGATAACCAGGAAGCATCCCCCCAAGATCTTTCACATGGAGGAAGCTAGGAAACCATCCTACAAACCCGCAGACCTGTAGGGAAGGTGTCCTTTAGGATCTCTCACATGAAGGAAACCCAAGAAAGTGCCCTACAGACCCGCAGACATGTAGGGAAGGTAACCCCTAAGATCTCTCGCATGAAGGAAACCAAATAAAGCACCCTATAGACCCATAGACCTATAGGGGAGCCACCCCCAAGATCTCTCACATGGAGGAAGCTCAAAGGAAGCACCCTACAGGCTCTCAAACCTGTAGGGAGGTATCCCCCAAGATCTCTCACATGGAGGAAACCCAAGAAAGCACCCTACAGGCTTGCAGACCTGTAGGGGAGCCACCCCCAAGATCTCTCACATGGAGGAAGCTCAAAGGAAGTTCCCTATAGACTCTCAGACCTACAGGGAGGTATCCCCCAAGATATCTCACATGCAGGAAACCTAGGAAAGCGGACTCCGTAGAGTCAGGAAGCGGTCACGCAGGAAAGTAAGAGAACAATTGCGCAGACTGTCAATTATTTGGAAGACTTTCAAAGGGATCCCTCAGGAACCCGTCGTGAAGAAGGGGTCCACTCAAGGGACGCACAGTTCGAAATCGGATATTTTCTTTCTCAAATTGATTCATCATTAAGGGATCCTTTTGAAATATGTTCACTTCGTCAAGGAATTCAAAAGGAAGAATACACCCTCATGTGAGGGGAAGGTCAAAGTTGTTCCCGCTTTGGAGGAAGGTTTTCAAGTCCTTTCTTTATGAACCCATGATGAAGGAAACATATTCCATTAGGGTTCCAAGTTGATAATGTGATTCTGAAGAAAGATTTGTGAAGATTTTCGAGCAAAGATTCCTTGGCAACGGTTACATTTTCTAAAAATTGGAATGTTGAAGAAAGGCATTGTCACACATGAGAGGGAAAACTCAAGCAAAGAAGAGAGAAAGATAAATAGAAAGCAAAAGAGAAAAACACAAACAAAGGGCACAGGGGTAGCCTGATATTTTGGGGTCAGAACTACTCATAAATATATATATAGTAATAGTATATAAATGAACTATCATCAACCCCCTACTATATCAAACCATGTGAAGAATGCATGAGAAAACAAAGTAAAAATAATAAATTGGGTCAACATGGAAGGGAAGCCTAAATGCCCCCAATGCTTTGCATTGTCCCCAATTTACCGAAAATCAAGCACAAATATGGAAGAATGATGATATAAATAGAAGAAGGTTTACGACACAAAAACCACACCTATATTCAAGCACCAATAGGGGTGAGAAGGGTCATCCAGGCACACATAGTATGATCACAGGGGAACACATCACAAAACACACACACACAAAAGATCAAGAAGAGGCCTCCTCCTAACATTAATCGACCAAGAGGTCGTTCGCTTCCCACTCTAGATCATTGTAGGGGGAATCATGACGAACCTACAATGGTGGGATTTTAAGATGAGGAGCATCTGACCCTCCTGCAACAAGGGCTAAGGAGGAGGGCCCCGCAAGGTCTTCTTCACCAAGCTCTTGTGGAGCTAGGGTTAGCGATTTCACTAAGATCGCTGACAAGGCTAGAACTTCATCCACAGAGTTAAACATGCACCCTACAAGAGCATCATGTTTAAATTCAGTGGACAGGGTAGGTTGTGCTTGAGATTCACCGCTAGGCTTGCCGAATGACTCAAGAGCAATGACGAACTCAGGGGAAGCCGGGACTAGTTCCATCACTAGGACAAAACAAGTCAGTGCGGGGCCACCTTTTGGAGAAGGTGGGCTCCTCTTACGTCCTCCATTTCTAGAAGGATCAAACTCACCTTTTTCTTTGTCAGAGGAGACGAACTCCCCACAGACAAGGCTAGAGGTGTAGAGGAAGAGAAGGAAAGAACCGTAGTGGATACAACAAAGGTATTTTTCATATCTACGGGCTTCAGGAAAGGCAGGATATCCGGAATAGACATCAAAAAAGGTGGCTCCACTGAAAGAGTGATGAACACGTGTACCCCCTTGGGGTTAGGCACATTCACACTCATATAGGAAGTTGGAAGCGACACATAACTAGACTGAAGGGAAGCAGAAGGAGAGAGGGAGACACTGTGGAAGGCCCTGAAGCAGGGGTGGTAATATCTTCTTCCTTCCTCTATGAGGCGGCCTTCTTAGCTAGAAGAGCCTTTTGTTGGCGCTTGCACTCACGCGCAAGGCGGTTTCTATGACTCTTTCAGTTGGAGGTTGGAGGTTGCGAGGGAACAAAAAGCTCCTACTCAACCATGGGAACACCCACTAAAACCGTCTCTGGTAGAGGAATGGATTCTTGTACGGGAGGAAGAGGAGCAAGTTGGGGAGCAACAGGGGAGTCGGCTCAAGTGCCTTGGCAATGGACCTCTTCCCATTCACTGCTTTGGGAGTAGGAGCAGTGGGAGGCCGCAGATCGAATTCCCTTCGGGAACCTTTCTTTCTATCATATAAGTAATACCATAGTCTGGGGTATTCATTAGGGTGGTCTAAGGTCCTAAGCTTGGGCTTGCGCCAAGGAGGTATCATCGGACTTAGCGGATAGCCGTTGAGCCGACTCATCCAATACTCCTCCCAAGAAAGGGGAGAGGACAAGGCAGTCTGGGAAAAGGAAACCTTCTCTTTTCCTTTACGGGAAGGAGAGGGAGCCGACGTGGACTTCTCCTCTCCCTTCTGGGAAGGGGGAGCAGTTGGCGCAGGCTTCTCCTTCTCCTCTCAGGAAGAGGAGGCGATCGACTGTTGTATCACAAGAAGGGTCAGTTTCTCAGTTGTACCTTTCCCCCAATCTTATACTTTACATAATTCTTGTAAAGTAGGTTCATTCTCAAAGGAAGCTGACCGACTGGGGCGGGCCAAAAGTGATCCAACGAATATCCACCATGGGACACCAAGGGTTGGTATCCAGTGTCATGCACTTCATGCATGACACCTTCATGGGAAAATTTTAAACATTTGTGAACAATGGAGGCAATTCCATTCATGGAAGCTAGCCAGGGTATGCCTAGCTTTAGCCTGAATAAATACGACTCTGGAATAACATTGAAAACAGTGTCAACAGCCCTAGGTCCAACTAGGACAAACAAAGTTATCAAGCCGTATGGTTTGAGAAACATAACATTGTTCATACAGATGGTAGATTTTGTTTCTTCATATTCTTTCCTCTGTAATGAATTTAATACTAATGTTTCTTCTGTAATGACATTCACACGGCTTGCAGGGTCCACCAAGACCCCCATCACAATGTTACCATTGAGGCGAGCGGGAATGTAGAGGGGAGAGGGCTTGTTGTTTAAGGGAAAATATTGTGACGTGAATGTTATGTCCGACAAACCGGGTGTAGGTAGAGCAGTAGATGTCACCATGACAATGTTAACATAGGCCTCAGTTTGAGTAACAAAATCAGTGGGATCGATAATCATGTTAGCAGAATGTGACATAAATGAGTTCATGTATATTTGCAATTCACTATTAGCTTTCGCGACTGATTTGTTAGCATTTTGTTTACTCCCATAGAGATGAATGGTACCGTCCATAATGCGGTCCTATATCTCATGGCGCAACATCATATAGTGTTCAGTATCATGTCCATTAACTTGATGGTATTGAAAATAAGTGCTCCCATCATACCAATTAGGGTAAGGCTCCTTAAGAGGCTTAGGAATTGGCAAGGTTACGATCTTATCCTTCAACAAATTTTGTAAGATAAAAGAATAAGATTTCGATAACTTTGTGAACTTTCAATTACATCTAAGGTCGTTGTCATCAACAATTGCTACTATATTCATAACAACATTTCCTTTCCCAGAGATTGATACAATAGATTTTCCCTAAGAACGAGAGTGCGAGGAGGATCCCTCGAACTGAACAACCGTCTATTGGTACTCTCGTAGGGTCATACACAAATGTGTGAAAGAAGGGTACTTCATAAGAGTGAACTTCTCTTGCCAAGGCCTTTGTAAGTTCCCTATGAATACCTTTTGTACATCAGAATCGAACAGTTGATACGAGATTTGTGAAAGGAGTGCTTGATAGCACGCTATGAAATCAATGATTTTTTTGTTGTCTCCTTGTTTACATCGGACGAGATTTGAGGTCATCTTCGGCCCGATGTTAGCTTGAAATTATCTAAGGAATTGATTTACAAGTTGGTCAAACGAGAAAATAGAATTGTCAGGCAAGGAACAATACCATTCCAGTGTTGTATCATTGAGTGATTGGGGGAATATTTTCGCCATTAATGTATCATGGTGGAAGGGTGTGTGCAAGAAGTTGAGTCCACTTTTTGGCCAAAAAGTGGAAGTGTTTTTCCTGATTTTCAGAATTTGACACATTTGACCTTAAAATTTGAAGCACTTAGAAATGAAATCTTCAAAAAGGTCACTAATCATAAAATGTAGTGCTCAGAGTCTAGTTTCAAAATATGTAATTTATTTCAATACCCAGATTGTACAAATTGAGTTTTAATAGGCATTTCTAAAAACCACTGTTTAAAAGTCATTTTTTTTACCATACCATGCACGTGTATGACATCCATATTTTGACTTAAATTATCGTATTTTTCTAAATCCTTTTGGGAAAATTTTTATGACTCACTGAAGCTTGTTCTTGATATTTTTTTGTAATTTTTTATTGATTTTTTTTTTTTTTTGTTAAATTTTTATTAAGTAGTTGTTGTTTTGAAAAATCGTCGTGTACGACATGCATAAGATGACGTAAAGTTATCATTTTTTGATTTTTTTTTTTAAATTGAAAAGAATTGTCTGAAGTTTGTTCTCGTGAAATCCGTTTATCAAAATTTTATGTTGATCAAAATTTATTAAACTAGTAAAAAACCCTGATATTTAAAGTTTATGGACCAATTTTATTAGAAATTAATTGAAAAATAGAAAAAATAATCCAATTGCAAAAAAAATTACATATTTAGAATTTGCATTGTTTCATCTAAAATGGGTTTTAATTTCGTTAGAAAATTTTGCAGAAAAGGTCGTTAGCCATATGTCCAAAGTCGGT
>VDFB02105785.1:320148016-320235796 GCA_007258455.2 Sequoia sempervirens
TGGAGTTGCCTAAGGCAACCAAATTTCATTAAGAGCCTAAGAAAAAATGATGGCTTTAGGGTTTACCGTTTAGACTTTAGAGTTTAGGGTTTAGGGTAATAGGATAACTTAAGGGAATATATGTAGTAAGATCCTAGGAAAAAAATACATGGCATAAGGAAATGAAATTTGGTGGAGCTGCCTAAGGCAACCAAATTTCATTAAGAGCCTAAGAAAAAATGATGGCTTTAGGGTTTAGGGTTTAGACTTTAGAGTTTAGGGTTTAGGGTAATAGGATAACTTAAGGGGATATATGTAGTAAGATCCTAGGACAAAATTACACGGCATAAGGGAATGAAATTTGGTGGATTTTCCTAAGACAACCAAATTTCACTTTAAGAACCTAGGTAGGACAAAATGAACGGTTTAGTGTTTAGGGTTTAGAATTTAGAGTTCAGGGTTTAGGGTTTAGAATTTGGAATATTTAATGAACTTGAAAGTTAGTGAAGAACATTTTATTGTGGAATAGTTGATTGAGATCTACTCTTATTTCAACTGACCAACCTAGATCATGATGGCAACTTTGATCACCAAATTTTAAGAACTTCTTTGATCCCCTTAGGAAATCGAATTACAATTTAGGGTGACAGGATGGCTTAAGGGGATTTACGTCTAGTGAGGTCCTAGGAGAAAATGACGTGGCTCAAGTGAATAAAATTTGGTGAAGTTGCCCAAGGCAACCAAATTTCATTAAGAGCCTTTAAAGAAAAAATGATGGCTTTAGGGTTTAGGGTTTAGACTTTAGAGTTCAGGGTTTAGGGTAATAGGATAACCTAAGGGATGTACATGTAGTAAGATCCTAGGACAAAAATTAGTTCTTGGCATAAGAGAATAAAATATGGTGATTTCCAAGACAACCAAATTTCACTTTTAAAGGTTGGGTAGGACAAAATGAATGGTTTAGTGTTTAGGTTTAGATTTTAGAGTTTAGGGTTTAGGGCTTACAAACTTAGGGTAAAGTTTGGTGCCCCTTGGAATATTTAATGAACTTGCAAGTTAGTGAAGAACATTTTGTGGAATAGTTGATTGAGATCTACTCTTGTTTCAACTAACCAACCTAGATCATGAAATCTCATTCATATTATAATCTTGCACGATCTTATTATTGTTAAATTTGGTTGCCTTTGGGTACTCTTCACCAAATTTTAACAACCCTTTAATCCCCTTAAGAAATTTGTCATATTGGGACTCTTTACAAATCGGGATTTACATTTAAGGTGATAGGATGGCTTAAGGATCTAGGATGTCTAGTGAGGTCCAAATTTAGTCATACTATACCTCATTGGTTCCATCTAGCTCCGGGTCAAAAGTGTTTACCCCTCTAATAAAAAAAAGTATCATGTTAAAAATGAATCAATCTATACATATCACAAAAATAACAATAATCTTAAATGTAACCCATACTCTAACCATAATAGAATGCTAAATGATCCCCACCCCTAACCATATCCTAATTGAATTGTAAACCTAATTGAAACTTAATTAAATTATAACCTTTACCTAATCTTAAATGTATTCCTATATTATATTATATTAAATTATATTATATTTTTAATTAATTTATATTTGTATTATAATTATATTAATATTTATTATATATTCCTAATTGTAACCTAACTATTTACTACAAACCTAATTGAATCTTAAGCCTAATCCTCATTAAAACCCCAAGTAAATTGTAACATTACCTATCCTTAATTGTAATCTTATATTGAGTATTTATGATATAAAATATTTATATTATTTAATATATTATATTAAATATAATATAATAAATAATATAAATATTTAATTATATTTCTTTTATATGAATCATCCCTCCTATCTCTAAATTGTAACAATAGCATGTAGTTCCTCCAACCTATCATCATGTACCTCCTCCCCTTCCCATGTAATAGGTGTACCTTGTAGGTGTTAAATGGTTCCATCTTGGTCTTCTTATTGATGCATTTCTATCCTTCCACATAAATCTATATAGTATCAAAATATAGGTAATTTTATGGTTATTGAATCTCTCTTAATTGCTAAAGAATCCATTATGATTGAGGACATGGGTGGATTATTATCTAGGATCACATCTTAAAAATCCTATAGAGGTCATGTGGTATGTTTTTCTTAATACATATATTCCCATATGGTCGCGCCCACAAAAGGATATAAAAGTCATGGCAAATCCTAACCTGGGAATTGGACATTCCAACAAGCGACTAGCATCTTTTTATGGTTGTTCATTTACTTTGTCAAACCAGGGAACGTATACTTGAAATGGAGCGGCACTGTATGTGCACTAAGAACTAGTTTCAGTCACGATTTACCAAAAATAAATGCGTAAAAGGAATTCTACTTATGCTACAGGAATGTAATGCGAAGCCTTCTAGACTTAATCAAAGCAGAAACCATAACAACTATGATTGAGAGACAAACTATGAACTGGCCTTATGCTGTAGGAACAAACACAGGGATGGATTCCCGATGCTGCAGGAACAATATAAGACTAAGTTTGCACTGAAACTTTCCAGAATGAAATCTAACTTATGATCAACAGAAAATAAACGATTAACTAACTAACTATAGATACTTACTAAGTGGCCCCCCTTAGCAAGCATCAACTAACTATGCAAGATTTGAACTCAGAACTTCATCAGCTTTTATTCATAAACTCAGAATGGTATACATTGTTCTGCTCATATGAAAACTAACACAAAAATTTATCTCTTATTATCATACTAACTCTTACATGTTATCCTTCTATATTTTCTATGCTATGCTTGTCGTGCTTTTTTCACTCGCGCAGGAGGAACACTTATTTAAACAAGAGAAACAACTAACTACCCAACCCTAACAAAGAAAGACGTGGACATAAATATCTTGAAACTGAGGAACAAACTTCTCATAAATGAAAGCATATCCGTTCAACCCGATCCAGGGAGAATATTTAGCATTCCACTCTTTCCAGATTAAATGATCATTCGGTTTCTTCCCAACGACCCAGACAAAGAGTCTTCGTTGGAACAACTTCCTCGATGTCGTGCAAGAAATGGACTTTACTGCAGGGCCGAGATCTGCTGCGCTTGACTCGCTCATGCTCCCTTCAACAACCTACGATGCACAAGGCAACAGAGGCGAAATAAGGCATGTGTGGCAAACAACACGATACATTTATTAATCACTTATTAAATCTATCCCATTATTCAAAAACCATATGCGTTATATCAGTCGTTTGGGAAGTCAAAACAGGGTAATTAATAAGACACATGAAGATGTTAGGCTACAGGAATGTAGGAATGTATTGCTACAGGATACCACCCATTTTAGATAAAAAGTCTTTAATAAAAGAGTTAAAACATCCTTTAGTAATAAAAGTAGAGATATTACTAATACATTATGATACTCAAATTATGAGCATATCCTGAGTGCATCATCTACCCCCTACTTAACCTGATGATGGTCCACCAACATTAAGCTTCCTGGCTATTTCCCTGAAATCCGTAGAAGCAGTATGACTTTTTGGTATAGTCCTAAATTTATAATAGAAACCTCTGAAATCTTGCCATCTTTCATATCTGAGGTTCTCTGCATCCCTATTAACATCTATAGCATGATAGGGATAAAGTGGCCACATTAAAACCAGAGGTCGAAATGTTATTGGCAACCATAATTCGAACCTCTTCTAAAGACCAAGCTGAATGTACCTCTCTGTCCTTCCAAGGGCTGCTTTAAAACTCAGGGGGCTATGTGGCTCAGATTTTCTGAGCCCAACAGTCAATTTCTCCCATCTCTTTTCAATTCTGGAAGAGGCAAGCTTCCAAAATAGGTACGGTTGGCCTTTGAATTCCTCATACACTTGCTTTCTGATATCAAATATTTTTACTCTTTCTGCTTGATTGTTGAACCTATATGCTATAGTGAACCAAGTTTTTAACATTGTATAAGGATTTGTGCTTTCTGATCGCAGTGGTATGGGCTCATCCCTTTCAACTTCTTCATAGGCTTCTAGTTGTCTACCATAATTGGTTTCATTGGCTGCCCATGACATAAGTGACCTCAAATGGATGTCACCAATGTATAGAAGTGGATTCCACTCTGTTTCAGAGGGAATTATCAATCCATGCAAATAGAATTCACATAAAGAATTCTTTAGCCAATTAGGAGCCACTTGGTATGCATCATAAAATTCTTTGGATGTATTAATGACATGATCTAAATTCCTTGAAACTCTCATTAATTGGAACCAAAGAAATTGTTCTTTTAGGCACATGGCATATACTCTAGGCGGTGGCCTACACTCCATAATCTTACCAATTATTTTCAACATTTCATCCATTTTCTTTTTCATCTCCTGGATTTCCTGTTTCTGTCTTTCAATTTCTCTTTTCAGCTTCTTCTTCTCTTCTTCCCAAAGACTTTGTTGAATTTCAGTCTTGGCTAGGTGGCGGAAACTCAGGGTTTGAAATGTGACCGGCCTCCATGTAGTCTTAAAGTATTCCAAAAATTCAATCAAAAGTGTCTTTTTGTAGACAACCATGGCTTGACAAGTTGCATGGGGTAATGAAGCTTCATTGGCCACTTCCATGGGTTGTTCTTCCTCTTGCTGCAGGATGAATTCATGTTGCTGTGCAGGAGGAGATTTTACTTCCTCTGAAATTTTCCTAGCTGCTTCAGCCAAGTCATCAAGACTTGGCATTCCCCTTTCATTACTATCATCTTGTGTTTCATCAACTTCTATTGATTCATTCTGCATTTCCTCAGGAACAACAAGTGGGCTATGTGAAACATTCTCAGGTATATTCTGAGAATCATCATGGCTGTGTTCTTCAGACTCCTCTGAAATTATTATATCTTCAGGTTGAGCAAATGTTGAGGTGACTTTACATTGTTTCCTTGCTGAAAATCTTTTTGGCAATGTGGCAGCTGCAGGAGGCACTCTCGTGGCCTTCCTCTTTCTAACTTTCCTAGAGGGTTTAGACTCAACAGAAGAGGATGATAGAGAAACTGCAGTGGCAACAGGTGTTGCTGTAGGAGGAACTGCTACAGGAGAAGGTGTTGCAAGAGATGGACACTGTTGTCTTTGAGCATGAGGGTCGGACTCTGGGGTTTGTTCTGCCCTAGATGATTCTCCTACCTTCATTTTTCCTTTTTCTCTTCTACTAGAAAACCTGGTTTGTACTCTGGTAGAGGGTTCTTATGTGGAGGCCGGAGGAATAGATGTTGCAAGGGTTGCTCTAGGTGGCCTAGGAAGTTGCAGACCCTTTTGGGCAACAAATTCTTGCCAAGAAAAGGGTGACACATCCCTCAGGGAACACTTAATCAACAGTTTGATGAGGGCATGATGGGCAATTGAATTGTCCCTTCCCCTCTGGGTTTCATGGGCACTTTGTTTTAACAGATTTAAGAAATTCGGGACATTAACAGCTAACCCATGCCTCATATGGCTCAATAACTTAAAATGGTAAGAATGTAAATAGGAGAAGCGTCCCTCACAGGTTAAATACCTACTTATAAATGCAGCATATTCTGAATATAGAAAGGGCAGCGACACTCATTTGCAGCCTTGTTTAAAGACCTCCAAAGGTCCATCAGTTGGCACTATAAATTCTGCCCTAGCAGAAACATCTGAAGAGAAATTTTCCCCTACTGCAGGAAGCTCGGTTACTTCAGCAATTCATTCTTCTGTTATAGCCACTGTTAGACCCCATACTGAAGCTTCCCCTTCTGAAAGAGTTCTTAAAAATTCCCCAGCAGCTTCCTCATTGAAAGTATCTAACCTCATAAAATAGTTTAGCCAACCACAATTATTGAACGCCTGCATTGTTTGAGGATTCTGCGTTAAGAGCTCATGAGATACAGGATCATGTCTTACCAATTGACCACCCATATTTGCAAATTACCTCAGCCGAGATTCCAGAAACCCAAACCTTTTCTGAAAATGCAAAAGAAAATTCTTCTGCTCTGCTTCTTTCTGCTTCTTTCAGTCCTACCGTCACTTTTCTCTTCTTTTCCAAAAATGATTCGAAAGATAATTGCATGTAATGATTATAGGAACTACTCATATCAAGCAGTTAATATTGTTTAAGATAAAACACGCAGCCATATTTGGAAAGTACAAGAAGAATAAAAATATCTTATTAGTTGTGATAGCGACATAAGAAAAGGTTTGAAATAGATTACCCCGCCCCCTACTTAAAAGTTGGCATGTGTCCACACATGGGTGAAAGGATAGGCGAAGCATGGGCGATAAATATTGATATGTATATAGTAGTTGTTGAATAAATGAAATAAATAAATAATGTGATTAAGAAAATATATCGCGTACCTTTCAATTAATGCTCGTACGTGCTGGGAAAATCACAACACACCATGAAATGACGGCTAGAATAGAAACAATGAATGAGGCGGTACGGCAGGATGGATGACGTGGAAGAAAAGAGAATGAATGGCGATGATGGATGGGAATGGAGAACGTGGCATCCTTGAAAAGGAAACCTTTATTATGTGCATACAACGTGGAATTTAAAGAGATGCTACAGGAGAAAGACCGAAGCCTTTCGTTGCAGGAAGACCAGTGGCCGTATTTGGAACAAACTGCTACAGAAACTCATCTTTAGATGCTGTCTTATGATACAACCGAAGTCGGTGTCCATTAACCAGTAGCTTGAATCGAACTGGATCTATTGTGGCTAACTAAACTAAGCCATTATCAAATACATTTTCTACTTCATAAAGACCAAGCCAGCATGTGGTTAGTTTACCTTGATTTTCTTTGTATCTGGAGTCATAGAGCAGTGCCCAATCACTGGTAGAGAATTGCTTAGTTTGAATATGATTGTCATGCCATTTCTTTCTTTGTTGTTGGACAGTTTCAGTATGCTGTAGGGCAGCTTTCCTTAGCTCATCCAATGCATTCAGCTGTAGGAGGTGTTCCTTTTGAGCCTCAGAGATATCAATATTAAGCTGGAGAGCAGTCCTCAAGGTTTTATGCTCAAACTCTATTGGCAACATAGCAGTCTTATCATAGAGTAACTCAAAAGGAGTAAACCCTGTAGTCGTTTTCCATGTTGTTCTATAGGCCTAGACTGCTTCAGGTAGGTGACTGCTCCAATCCTTCTTGTGTAACTAGACTGTCTTTGTAAGGATTGCTTCAATTTCTCTATTAGTAACCTCTGCCTGGCCATTGACTTGAGGGTGATAGGGGCTAGAATTTTTGTGCCTGATCTTGTAATCATTCATCAGTGCAGTGATTAAGTTGGATGTAAACTAAGCTCCTTGATCAGTAACAAGTTCCCTTGAGACTCCAAACTGAGTAAAAATCTGCTCATACATGACATCAACAACTTTATTGTTACAGGCATGTGTCATTGCTTTCACTTCCACCCACTTGGTTACATAATCAGTACACACCAAAATGTATGATTTTCCATTGGATGGAGGATCAATAGGCCCAAAAAAATCCATGCCCCATTTGTCAAATGGACTGACCACCACTTGTGGATGCAGGGGCATTTCATCAGACCTTGTTGGTCTCCTCATGCGTTAACATTTGTCACATTTCCTGGTATAAGCTGTTGCATCTTTATGTAGTGTGGGCCAATAATATCCTGTATTGAGCACTTTCATAGATGTTCTCTTGGCTGCAAAGTGCCCTCCACATGGCTCATCATGACAGGCATGTAAAATGTCATAGGTCTCATTTTCCCTCACACATCTTCTCATGACTTGGTCAGGTCCTGTATAAAATAAACAGTCTGCAATCCATGAAAAGTTAAAACTTTTCTCTACCAACAATTGCCTTTCCTTTGGTGAGAAGTGTGCTGAAATTTTGTTGGTTGCTAAATAATTTGCGATATCTGCATACCATGGAGTTTGAGCAGCAATAGAAAATAGATGTTCATCAAGGAAGCTATCATCAATTACCTTAGGAGTGTCAGGTGTAGGTGTTTGAAGTCTTGACAAGAAATCAACAACCACATTTGCTCGGCCTGGCTTATCAATAACTGTGATATCAAATTCCTGCAACAATAGGAGCCATCTTGCTAATCTGCCAGATATGGCAGGCTTATTCATGAGGTATCTTATTGCTACATGATCTATATGAACAAATATTTGGTAACCAGTGACATAATGTTGAAACTTGTTCAAGGCATACACAACTGCTAGCAATTCTTTTTCTGTGACAGTATAGTTTAATTTAGGGCCTTGAAGATTTTTGCTAATAAAATATATGGCATGCTTAATCGAATTCTCTTTTTGTCCTAAGACTGCCCCTATGGCATAATCAGAAGCATCTGTGTGTATATGAAAAGGCAGGTTCCACTTCGGTCCTTGAAGAATAGGTGCCTAAGTAAGTTCTTAAGCTATAGGAAAGACTTGTCACAGGCCTCAGTCCAGGAAAACTCAAAATCCTTAGTCAATAAAGCATATAATGGACTGGCTATTTTGCTGAAATCTTCGATAAATCTTCTATAATATCCTGCATGTCCTAGGAAACTTCTAACATCCTTTTGTTTTGCAGGTGTTGGCAAAGTTAGAATAACTTCTATTTTTGCAGAGTCAACCTGAATTCCTGCTTGAGATACATGATGGCTTAAAACAATTCCCTCTTACATCATCATGAAGCATTTCTCACTATTCAAAGACAAATTCTGCTCCTAACATCTTTTCAACACTTTTTCCAGATTAGCCAATGCTTCTTCATAAGTAACTCCATAAGTAGTGAAGTCATCCATGTAGATTTCCATAGAATCATAAGAAATATCAGCAAAAATATTGATCACCGCCCTTTGAAATGTTGCAGGTGCATTACATAGCCCAAAAGGTAAGACAGAGTAGGCAAAAGTACCCCATGGACTGGTAAAAGTTGTTTTGTCTTGATCCTCAGGGGTGATTCTAATTTGATTATAGCCACTATATCCATCCAAAAAGGAGAAATACTTTTTCCTAGACAATGAGTCTAGTACTTGGTCAACAAATGGAAGTGAAAAGTGATCCTTTTTAGTTTTTGTGTTCAATTCCCTGTAGTCTACACCAACTCTCCATTTTCCACTTTTTTTAGGGACAATTACCAATGGAGACACCCATTGACTGTTTGAAATGGGGTAGATAAAACCAGCATCAAGTAACTTCTGGAGCTCTGTTTTAACTATTTCCCTCAGTGTTGGGTTTATCCTTCTTTGAGGTTGTCTAACAGGTAAACAGTCTTCCTTAATATAGATCCTATGAGTACAAAGTTGAGGATCTATTCCCTTCATATCCCCATAGTCCCATGCAAAAGCTCTATGTTGTTCTTGCAACATTGTGACTAGGGCAGCTTGTTGAGATTGAGGCAGCTTATTATTTATATTCAGACAACGGTCTGGAGAGACTTCTACTTGTCTGATAAGATCATTCATGGAGGCTGCTGATAAAGGTGGTGTCTGTATTTCATATGGAAGCAAATTATGATAAACTGCAAGAGATTCAGGTGTCAGGTCCTCAAAATTCAGTTGTTGCAGGAAACACTATTGAACACAACTATCTGCAGCATATGGGCTACTCAGACCAGTGTTGGACTGCAAATTATGTAAAAGCAGGTCATCCTCACTCTGAAGCTGTGAGAATGGATTAGTTTGTAGCATCATTAGTTGAACCAATGAATTGACTTCTTCAGTTTCCTCTCCTAAATCTAGCCAAATTGGTTGAGACAAGTCTGGCTGAGGCTGAGCAGGTGAGTATAAAGCCAATTTATTTCTTGACTGACCATCAGAAATTGTCATGTCTCCTGAGCGGCATCCTATAAAAGCATCAGCAGTGGCTAACCATGGTCTACCTAGGATAATAAGATATCCTCCCAAAGTTGCTTTAGTGGACAATATGGTGAAGTCTGCTAGGTATTCTCAAGACTCAAGGATGACAATAACATCTTCTACCATTCCATCAGGCTTTACTGTGGAGCTATCAGCAAGCTGCAAGATGATAGGTGTAGACCAAATATTTAAGATATTCAAATACTCCATTGTATTCTTAGTTATGACATTGATGGTTGCACCAAGGTCAATCAAAACATTCTTTACTATCTGGCCATTAATATTTATTTGTACCACAGGACTCTGAGGGTCAGTATATTTTGGAATGACTACCTTCCCTAACAGAATATTTGCCAACTGTCCTAGAACATGGATAGTTTGGGGATCCTTTTTCTTTCTTCCTGGTTTGTTTAAACATGCCTCCTTAATGGATTTTCCATAAATTGGGACATCTTTAATGGCTTGGAAAAAGGGAATTTGAATGTGTACATTCTTCAACTGATCCAAAATATCAAAGGTAGGCTCTTCCATAGACTTTGATGTAGTAATTTGCAATCTCTGAGGAAAAGGCAGTTTGGCCTGATGCTGCAAGACAGGCTCCTTCTAGAGACAGTATCTGATACAAGTATATGTTCTGCAGGTTCGGTAGATTGCTCAAAGGCAGAATCTAAAATTTTCGTAATTACAGGCGGTTGTGGAGTAGGAAGTGTGGTTCCAGATCTGAGATGGATATCATGAATATTCAGGGAATAAGCTAGATACTAATTGACTTCTGCAAAATACATAGGCTACTGCTGTTACTGCTTATTATTAGGATTTAGAAATGGTTGAGCAGGCATAGGGGTTTGTTTTGGAGGGCCAGTATTTGCTGCAGGTGCTACAGGAGGTGGCATGAGGGCCTGAGGTTGTGGCTGTTGAAATTGCAGAGAGGCAGGGGATTGGTTCTGCCATTGCTGTGAACTCCATTGAGGATTCTGCTGCCAGTTACCTTGGGGTGGAGTCCATTGTCCTTGTGGCTGCTGCCAACCTCCTTGAGGAGATTGCTATTGAGGACTCATCTGATAGTTAGGCCAATGTGATTGAGGGGTATTCCAAGGGGATGATAGGCCATATGTAGGTTGACACTGGTTATTATAATTAGAGTAAGGATTACCAAAAGTCAAAGGGTCTTGAAGCATACCTTGTCTTTGAGCCCATGGTCGCCTTTGTGTGATGAAGAATACTTGGTCATCATCACTCTCTACCATCTTAAAGTCAGTAGGTAACTGCTTAGCCTCCAGGTTAGCCACTGTCTTATATCTGCAGTCCCTTTTCTTCTGTCTACAATGTGGACAGAACTCCGCCAAGATTGCTTCAGCTTCCTCATATTTCTTCTGAGCTTGCATAGTATCCAATTGTGTATCCATATTGTTTATGATATCCTGTTTGAAATCAGATAGCAAATTTGTGATCTCCATCCACGAAACTCTATTAATAGAAGACTTTCCCACTGTGGCTTGATAACCTCTACCCTTCTTAACAATTGCTCGAGAGTAGTTAAGACATATTTTCTTGATATCATCCCAAGGCAGTTGGGTTATATCACCTCCTCCCATCAGGTCCAGAGCATCTATATAGGTATCACTTATTCCTCTTAGGAAGAGTAGTTTCTAAGACTCTTCATTGAGAGTATGGTCTGAATTCTTTTTCAGTGAAAACAAGAATCTTGAGATATAGTCTTCTAGGCTTTCATCCTCCTTTTGTTGAATTCGGAATATATCATCTCTCTTACTACCACTCTTACAATATTCCTTGTATTTCTCAAGAAATTTTGTTTGCATGGTTGCCCAACTATCAACAACACCCCTTCCCAAACTCATGAACCATCTAAGAGCTCCTTCCTTCAAAGTAGAAGGAAATAACTTCAACTTGTGAGCATCTGAAGTGTAATCATAGTTGCAACAGAGGATGTCAAACTCGAACAAGAAAGTGTCTGGGTCCTCTGTAACTAGTCCATAGAACTTGGGGAGTAATGAAGAAGGAATATTTTTAAGGTTATCATTATCCTGCTGAGCAACAATGGGAAACTCAAAAGCAGGAGGTTGATTAGGTGGATTTTATGTCATATTTGCTTGATGGAGTATCAGATCAAATGGATTTTCTTCAGGTTCTTCGTCAGCTGGGTCAAATGGCAATTCAACAAACAGGTTTTCAGCAAATGGATTGATATCTTGGTCTCCTTCTTCCTCAAATAGATTATAAGCTGGTTCAAGATTGTTATCAATGAATGGAAGGTCAGGAAGGAATCTTCCCAGAGCGTCTCTTCTTCTATGCATGCAATAGAATGAATGGTGAATTGAAGGAATTTTGAAAATTCTTGAATAACAGACTGAACTACTGCTAACAATGACTTATGACATGTTTTTAGCTTGACACCATCCCCGACAACGGCGCCAAAAATGGTTGCGCCCACAAAAGGATATAAAAGTCACAAAAAATCCTAACCTGAGAATTGGACATTCCAACAGGCGACTAGCATCTTTTTATGGTCATTCATTTACTTTGTCAAACCAGGGAACGTATACTTGAAATGGAGCGGCACTGTATGTGCACTAAAAACTAGTTTCAGTCATGATTTACTAGAAATAAATGCGTAAAAGGAATTCTACTTATGCTACAGGAATGTAATGCAAAGCCTTCTAGACTTAATCAAAGCAGAAACCATAACAACTATGATTGAGAGACAAACTATGAACTAGCCTTATGCTGCAGGAACAAACACAGGGATGGATTCCCGATGCTGCAGGAACAATATAAGACTGAGTTTGCACTGAAACTTTCCAAAATGAAATCTAACTTATGATCAACAGAAAATAAATGATTAACTAACTAACTACAGATACTTACTAAGTGGGCCCCCTTAGCAAGCATCAACTAACTACGCAAGAGTTGAACTCATAACTTCATCAGCTTTTATTCATAAACTCAGAATGGTATACATTGTTATGCTCATATGAAAACTAACACAAAACTCTATCTCTTATTATCATACTAACTCTTACATGT
The DNA here is from genome assembly GCA_007258455.2 of Sequoia sempervirens. Classification (NCBI taxonomy): domain Eukaryota; kingdom Viridiplantae; phylum Streptophyta; class Pinopsida; order Cupressales; family Cupressaceae; genus Sequoia; species Sequoia sempervirens. Next base: position 320,160,880 of record VDFB02105785.1, read on the forward strand.
TATCCTTCTATATTTTCTATGCTATGCTTGTCGTGCTTTTTTCACTCGCGCAGGAGGAACACTTATTTAAACCAGAAAAACAACTAACTACCCAACCCTAACAAAGAAAGACGTGGACATAAATATCCTGAAACCGAGGAACAGACTTCTCATAAATGAAAGCATATCCGTTCAACCCGATCCGGGGAGAAGATTTAGCATTCCACTCTTTCTAGATTAAATGATCATTCGGTTTCTTCCCAACGACCCGGACAAAGAGTCTTCGCTAGAACAACTTCCTCGACATCGTGCAGGAAATGGACTTTATTGCAGGGCCGAGATCCGCTGCGCTTGACTCACTCATGCTCCCTTCAACAACCTGCGATGCACAAGGCAACAGAGGCAAAAGAAAGCATGCGTGACAAACAACACGATACATTTATTAATCACTTATTAAATCTATCCCATTATTCAAAAACCATATGCATTATATCAGTCATTTGGGAAGTCAAAACAGGGTAATTAATAAGACACATGGAGACGTTAGGCTGCAGGAATGTAGGAATGTATTGCTATAGGATACCACCCATTTTAGATAAAAAGTCTTTAATAAAAGAGTTAAAACATCCTTTAGTAATAAAAGTAGAGATATTACTAATACATCATGATACTCAAATTATGAGCATATCCTGAGCTCATCACCATACAAACCTCTTTCCATGTATTATCAACTCTCCTATATAATAGACACCTTCCTAGATTTAAATTTCATATGATATATATGTACGCAAGTGTTTCCAATTGGAATTGCTATAATTATACTTTTATGGCATTCTAGATATTCAAAATGGTTTTCATAAATCTACCAAATAGACCCATTCTTGACATTGAACCTACATAATTTTAGGTATGTCCAATGAAAGAAACTTTACCCATAACACTCTCACTCATGCTCTCAGTTTTCTTCCAATGATTTAGAACCCTAATGATCATGTCTAATTGTCATAGAGAGTGATCATCCATTCTTAATAAACTTGTAGAAACAAAGAGTTTTTATATATTATGTGTTCAAATAAGTGAAAACATTACAAAAAGCTCTACTAAATGGTGACAATAGAGGGTTTTTTAAGGCAACCAAATTTCATTTGAAGGTCCTAAGACAAAATTCAAATGCTTTAGTGTTGAGGGTTTAGAAAAATTAGGGTGAAGTTTGGGTGGCCCTTGGCATAATTTAGACTTGCAAGTTAGTGTCAATTGGAATCGATTGTACGCGCTTAGATTTACGAATTTGCTAACTAAATTTGCAAACAAACATCAAGATAAACTTTATGAATTTTAACTATTCTTTAACATATTGTTTTCTAATCTAATTATAATTTAACATTGAAACTAAAGTTTAATATATATCATTTTTCCATACAAAGCAAATAAAATTTAAAACATTTAAGCAATGCAAATGAATTTTTTGAGCTCGAAATTACCTAGTTTTCAAAATCAAAATGATTTGTTTGATTTCAATTTAGGGTTTTAAATAATTTTTTGTTCCAATTCAATTTAGGGTTTCAATTGTAAACAATTAGGGTTTTAAATGCAATTTTTTCGTTTCAATTCAAATTAGGGTTTTCAAATTCAATTTTTTGTTTGATTTCAATTCAGGGTTTCAAAAAGCTTGATTTGGATTTGTAAATGCAATGTTTTTATTTCATTTCGATTTCTAGGGTTTTGAAATGCAATTTTTTTTGTTTTGTTTTAATTAGGGTTTTCAAATTCAATTTTTTTTGTTTAATCGAACAATTTAGGTTTCAAAAGTTAAATTTTGTTTGTAAAACACAATTCAAGGTTCATTTTTTCATTTTTATTAAAAACCTTCGGTTTCATTGCATTTTTCGTCTATTTTTACAAAATTTATTCATATCTACTATAACAGTTAAAAAAATGCTTAAAACGTGAAATAAATTAAAAAAAATGCTAAATTCACTTATTTTCTTCAAAATTTTAATTCAAAATTGAAAAATGCAAAAATGGCATGTAGGCGGGTACCTGTAGCTGATTGTAGGGGTCGTCGTCGCCAGTACTCGGGGTCCCATCCGCTGTGCAATGAAGTCTATTTTTTTTTTAAATAAATAGCAGTATAAAACGGGATCCCGATTTATAGAAATCGGGATCCCATTTCGTAGTAATCGAGATCCCGTTTCGTGACAATCGGGATCCTGTGCTTTTCCATTGGTTCAGGATCCTATGGGAAACGGGATCTCGATTTTTAAAAAGCAAGATCCCGTTCCGTGTCAGGCTCGGGATCCCGAACCTTAACGAGATCCCGATTTTTAAAAATTGGGATCCCGTTTATTAAAATTAGGATCCCATTTCCTCAAAGCCGATTTCAATTTTTTGGTTAAGGCAAAAACTTCCACATTTTTTGGACTCAACTTTGTGCACTTACCCGGAAGAAATCAGTGCACAAGGCGTTAAAGGTGGATACATGTGTCTGCGGATCCCCTTTACTGACATATTTTTCAAACTTAGGGATCTCCATTCCTTGAGGGAAGGGAGTGTTCAAAATTGCAACCAAAAATGGGCTATGTCGGAAGAAGGGCTAAAAGATAGGTTGGGCAGAAGCTTGGGAGAGACTCACCAATTGGCTCTACATCTTACCCATATTTTGAAGAAGAATATTCAAAATAGGATCATTAGAAGATAGAGGGTCAGAGGAACCTCCTCCAAAACCACCACCAAAGCCACCTCTAGAACTACCACCAGTGTGACCTCTGCTAGAACCACTACCAAAGCCACCGCCACTGGTAGGGCCTCCGCTAGAACCATCTCCGCTTCTGGAGCCACAACCATGACCTCCGTTGAAACCACGTCGACCAATACCACCTCCACTTCCAAATCCATCGCCACTACCAAAGCCTCCACCACTCATCTCGCCAAAACCTCCACCACTAGAGGTGACAAGGGGGGTGAAGCTAAAGCCCAAGGGGACCTTGTTTACTTTGACAATTTTGGGTTTTTTGAAGACATAAGGGATGTTGATAGAAGGGACCACATCGGCCATGTAGACAGACATGGGAGGCATCGATACTCCTAAATATTGTTCATAATCTTCAAAAGTGGCTCCTCACATAACGCTAGGAGTGTTCAAAGGAGCACATGCTTCTGTCATACTAGTAAGACTAGCCAGGAGTTCTAAGCCTATTCGATCTTTTCCAATCATGTACTTTAATTCACTAATGACTTGAGCAGCCCTAGCCATCTTTGGGTTCCTTTCCAAGTGATTTTCTAAGGCACCCGACCCTTTACTAAGGGCAGAGACATATTTCAAAGGGATTTGAACAGCCTCATACTTGTCCATCGATGATGGTGTAGGGGATGCAAGAGTGGGTACGTGATCGGTCTCATCAGAGAATCCTACCTCACCCCTTGGCAACTGCTCCTGCGTGACCACACTAATAGTGGGACCAAAGAAAAGGCCTATAGAGAAACCAGTAGTGATCTTCATCCTTTCCATCGGGAGGTGTCGTACACTTCTCCTAACAATATACCTGGAAGTTGTGGACTAGGTTGTGATGCTCATAAACCTTCACAACACTCAGGAATACAACAATCACGAAGTACATGGGAGAGGTCTCAACACCAATGGATGAATAAACGTTGGTTCATGTCAAGTTCACCAAAAATGTAAGAGAGGGGGACCAACCATGTTTAAGGCCCAAAGTCATGGAGAGCCAAGAGTGGAAGGCTGCTCTAACTTACCTAAACTTAACAAGGTGTTAGGAAATGAGGGACGAGAATGATGAGGACTATAAGTTCCTTCAATCACTCTACAGACCTGAAATATAGAACGAGGCTAGGTGAGTCAGTTTTCAAGTTCAACACTACGCCTCATGAAGCTCTCTTCCCGAGGACGAAAGCACGGTCTCGGGACGATAGCGTGGCGCGCTAGTATCTCTCAAGTGCACTGGCATTTGTACGACCAGACAACTAAAGAGACAAGGTTGAAATTTGGAAAACAAGCTAACGACCCAACTAGCTACTACTAAAGGGCCAAAACAATGCTACGAAGTTAATAAGATATGGTCTAATATGATAAAGTAAAAATACAAGAGTCAAGGTGGCAAGAATGATCTCATAAAAGAATTTGTTTGCTAGCTAGCTCCCAGAAGTACGTCCACCTACACACAAAAAAGAGGAAAATTGTTGGGTGGTTGTATAGGTGCCTGCCTTAGTTAGGCCCCCGTTTAGGTGTTTCCACCTCCACAGACAACCAAGAAAGCGACAATGGAGAAATAGTATGATAAAGGAAGCAATACAATAAAGAACACTAAAACACTACAAAACAGTAAATATACTTACTCAACCAAGTAATAGAGGAGAGGAGTGGGAAGCTTACCACCTCCACCAAGAGCACTCAAGGCTAATGGAGGAGAGAATGAGAGTGCTCGAGCTTCTGTTGCAATGGTGTTGTCCCACACTTGCTCTACTGAAGTGATGGAGTGAAGTAATTGTTGCTATGGAGTGTAAAAGTGTTGCTAGAATGCTAGAATGGAGACTAGAAAATTCTTGAAGATTGCTTGAAGGGATGCAAAAGAAGTTCTGAAGCATGTAGAAGGAGGGAATTTGAAGGAGAGATGAAGAAAACGGCCATATTCGGGTCAGTCGGCTGAAGAGGGCATTACAAGTCAATTGCCAATGAGAAGTGTAATGCCTCTACAAGCTCCAACCGTAGGAATCTACTAGGGATGTAAGTGCACCGTGCAAACATCTGTGTGTCGCATGGGTGTCCCCGACAAAAATTCCCCGCTGATGTGCAAAATAGGCGCCAAGTGGAATGAAGGCAGCGGTCTTATGTGTAATTTAGCCTTCGAATTTGGTTTTCTAAAGTGGAGAAAGGCAAAAAGGGGAATTTGCATAAGGGGTGCAAATTCACTCTTATACAGTGACATAATTAAATAATTGACATTTTTTAATTAATCAGGAGGAATAGAGTTAGATTAGGACTTTATTAAATAAACAAAATTTATTTAATTAGTCAAAAGTGATGAAAAAGTGAATTAATTAAATAATTAAAGTTTATTCAATTAATAGGGGAAATTAGGGTTTTGATGCAAATGGTGTGAAATAGTGAATATTAGATGATAATGATGTCGATGATGAGAAAATGTCATTCAGGATGTGTGATAAGTGTTAGGTCATTTTTTACATGTCTACATTTTTCCCTTCTTTGAGACAAAGTATTGGTTGCTTTGTTTCAAAGAATTCAATGTTATGATCAAGATTTGAAAAAATTTATATGCCCCACTGTGCCCTAGCAGTTGGTAGAAAGATGGTAGGACATTGGGTTGCCCCCTCGAGAGGTTGGCTGAAAAAAAAAAAAAAATTAGTTTAGGCTCATGACAAGGTTTCATTTCAGTTTAGATGTGTAGAGGATAAAAAATTAAGCATATAGTACCCTTGTTTACAGTTCAGATGTTCCTGAGAGCTCTTAATTTTAACCTAGGAGGGTTTCCTAGGTAAAAAATTAGGGTTTGGGGGGTTAAAATAAGTAATTAGGGTTTAATTTACCTCATTTGCATTCTTAGCCTTTAGTGATTTCTTGTCTCCGGATTTCATGATTTTAAAATTGTCGAGGAGCTATGGTGAGGATTCAAGGAGCCCCACATTGCGTAGAGGTGGTTTGTGAGTTTGGGAGGCCCACTGGCATCAATGTACCGGTATGTACCCTTTCCTTTCCTGTTTTCATCTTTCTATTTTTGAGTAATAAATGCTAGAACAATTTTTAAAGGGGTTAGTAGTAATTTTAAGATTTTTATGCTTTAGCATCATTTATACTACTTTTGTAGTTTTTATTTGTGTCGCTTTTTCTTTTCTCAACCGCTCTTGATTTATCTACTCACTATTGCTTCAAATGTTCGCTCTTTTTTCACTTTTGATTAAAATTTTCGCTATTGACCTTCTTGTTTTGAAATTTCCACCTTTGTCATATTTGTGCACTCTTGAGAAAAAATTTCGCCTTTGTCATTTGTGCCGCTTTTGAAAAAAAAGTAACCACTTTAGCTATTTTTGGAAGTTTAAGCTAGTTTGTTTGCAATATTAGGTTCATTTCATGTTTTTCGTAGCAAATTCTTAACATCGTGGGTTGAATGGTTGCAGGCAGTTCTCAAATCGTTTTACTCGAGAGAGCGATGACCGCGTGAGTTGTTCAATTTGATCATTGGTTTCCATGAGCTTGAGCAGGATATCCTAGACGTTGTTGGACTTCGACATATATTCTATATGTCGATGATTAGATGTCATAGAGCTATTGTGCATGTTTTGCACACACGTCTCACTAAAGGCGGGGACCCCCCCTTTTTATTTCTTTGCTTTTTGCCTTGCTCCTTTTGGTTAGCGTTGCTTCGGGTTTCGAACCCCTATTTTGAGGTTAGAATGATTGTGTACCTTGAAATTTGCAAAATCCATCATACTCAATTCATTCACTCAAGTTTTGGGAGGTTTCATGAATTCGTAAAAAATACCCTGCAGGTTTCCACCATGCAGAAGCTGCACTATCCTCTGCCACTTGAGGGTCTTGGGTTACAAGTTTCCCTTTGTGAACTTCTGTTTCGGCTTGGTCGTTCCCTGCGGTGTTTCTTCCCCGTCCTCCAACAGCAAACCTCCCACATCTTGCTTCCACATGTCATCTTTCCACGTGGACTTTCCCTTTTCGGCTTCCAAGTTGGTTTATCTACACCTTGGCACCCGCGCTCATGTTCTCTTCCACAAGCGCCTTAAGCTTTCTTCATTCTCGCATCTGTCCTTATTGTATGGAGGTTCCCCCCTTAGGTTCATACATGTTGCATGATGCATTTGTATATCATGTGGCTTTGGTATGGGACTGATTTAGTTATGTCAGGAGGTTATTGCCACCACGCGCTCTATTTATCATCGGCTTACCTACATGATGCTTTCAAAATTATCAGCGCGGAGACCTTACTTGCGGATGCCATTTACCCATCCGCCGGCAAAAACTCTCACGCGGGTTTCCCTTCTCACATTGCCATTTCTTCATGGCATCCTTGTTGCGGCTTCCCACACTTTCATTTCTGCGGCCCCTCTTATAGACCTTTATCCTATGGGTGTCATGTGCCTACGGGCTGTCACCAAGACGACTCTCCCACAATGTGTCTCCACCCATGACGTTGCCCTCTCTGCTAAGGGTTTCGAGGCAGAGTGAATTTATCCGACGTATCTGTGTTCTTGATCATGTTAGCAAGTTGTCAGTGTATCAAGCAAGCATTAGGCTTCAAGGAAAAATTAAAATCACATTATAAATTTCTATCTACAATAGGGAATGAACGTCAAGCACAGGGCGAGCTATTCTAATGCCTCCCCAACATCGATTTGAATAGGGTTTGTGTGATTATCTCATCAAGGTATGAGGCGTTAATTGTTGGGGAGCGTTGTGTGAGCGAGATGCGAAAGTTTTTATGGAAGGAACCGTGTTGCTCTTGGTCATTCATTAGTGGTAGCTTCCACCTCGTTTCCCACATAGATCTTCCTGCACTATAGCTATTTCCACATGATAGAACTCAGGGAGCTATACTTATTTTCCAATGACGACAAAGATCACTTAGTTCTTGATTCAAAGGATACTGCTGGAGAATGTTTGACGGTGATCATTCAAAATGAGTCTCCCACCACGAGTTCCCAAGACCTAACGAGGCTATGAGCCAGGAATTCTATCATTCCCATAACGACATGCTATTGATATATCCATAAAACGGTATAGTTAGCAGCCATTTATCGTAGGAATATTACATAGAAGACGGAGTAGTGAGGTTTTATTATAGGTATGGCTAGGTCATCGCTTTCTTTCGCAAGTGGTTGAGGATACATTACCCAATGCTAGAATTCATGAGCAACTGCATGGGTTTGAAATCTCTGCTTATTCTTTGGGTCTTAGTCATTTCATTATCCACATACTCTTTCTCCCATGCAATATGCGTTGTGCTAAAAAAATAAAAATCCTGCCGCATTCCCACTCGGCTCGGGAATGGCTATGTTTCGTGATCTACTCGCTTTGAATGTTTCCCATATAATAACCTCAAGGGATAGGCATTATTTGGTTTGAGTAAACTTTCGTGTTTGAAATACCTACGTAAAAGCATGAATTGACATTATGTTTCAAAGCGCATTCGAAAGTGTTCTTGTGAATAATGGAGTTGGCAATATGCATCAGGATCATTGTTCAAGCACCGCATGTCCGTGTCATGACCATATATAGGTTTCAGACTTTATGAGTGCGGAGGTCACTCGCTGCCATGTAGTTATTTTCTTAGCACTTCACACATGGCACCCCGCATCATCTTTTCCGCGAAACTTTTGCAGACGTTTGCTTTGCAGGTTCCGTGTATGCCTAGGCTATTTAATTACAGAATCCATGAATGGAAACCCCGCATCTTTCTTCCATGAAATGGCGCTCGCTCTCACCTCTCTCGTAGTAGTTCCACACCCCCCCATCTTCCGCAGAAATTTTTGAGATGCATGAAAGAATGAATGGAGGCGATGAGCTAGGAAGGTACCTCAAGGGGGAGGCATGCGCTGCGAACTTGAAGAATGAGGTATTTTAACATTTCATATGTATAAATCATGGTTGGATAGGTTCCTCATTCCTCTTCCTTGCAAAGCAATGTGGCCATCGTAGGAGTGAGTGCTTAAAGTGACGAGGGAGATTCCTTGCACATGCGAAGTGTCCCCCCCCCACCACTGGTAGAGTTTATATGCCCAAGCTCACTGGTGTTCGTGAATGGGGTGTTGGCATTTGTGGAGCCTCAGTGCTTGTAGAATTTCATCATGGCTGTTTGAAAAAGGGGATGGAAAAATTTCTATGATCTCACAAAGAAATAATTTCAAATAGGATCACTTAACATCTTTAAGATATTGCCAGTCTTGGCTTCGCTCTCCTTGTTGCAGGGCCTCCGCATGTGGGTGTCGGCCATCTCTCTGCTATTTCTTTATGTCATACCTACACGGTGTTCCCACATGCTTCTCCCACATGCGGCATAAATGCTCCTTATTTCCACATGGAGCCCTTCCACACTAGTGATCGTAAAGGATGGGATGATAAGTTGATATGGGATGTTGCCATTCAATGACTCTCACTTAAGCAACACGTTTCAAAAGGAATTTAAATTCAAATCTATTCGTTTCACAGAAAGGAAACCTGACAAATAATAATGTTCACGCATAGGCTAACTTAGGTGATCGTCTGGATCGTTAGATATGAAGGGTGCTTGATTTACAACGGTGATCAGAGATATTTTCCCTTGGGAGGGGGAGTCAAGGGGTTCACTGGATAGGAAGTAGACCATTTGCACACTCATTAGACTAAGGTATCAAAGATGGACCCATCGTTCCACTCCCAGACGGATGGACAAACCTATGAACAATAATGAAAAGAAAACAATGATAAAGGTTTTGAATTGAGTAATTGTCACTCAGTTTTCTGACGAATATGTTAAATAGAGGACGAGAAGCATCAAAATTTTGGCGATGAATGGAAGCTTTATTTATAGAGGCCGGAACATTTCTCAAATCCTCGAAAGAGTGTGTAAAACAGTGGCTCCGTTCACCAAATATATTGAGTAACAATCCACCTTGAAGTCCCAGAAATTTATGATATATTCCAAAGGTGATTAACAAAGGCGTCAATCATTAAAACAAATGACAAATTGCATAAGCTTTGAACTGAGTCTAAATCATGAGATCAAGAGGGAAGCATGACAAATAGGGAGATGGCCGAGGATACAAGAAAGATATATCAAGTAAAAATGACTGTGGCAAATGACTTTGCGGATGTCGTCCTCCTGTGCGCCGCCGAGACTTCTTGTGTGGGCTTCCGTCCCAGCAATGCCATTTCTATGGAGTTTCCTCCACGACTTTCCCACACCATTCCCCTGCACCCGACATTCTTTGTAATCATTTTGTAAGTAGCACCATGAAATTCAAAATGGTGTGTCACTGTAAAAAGATGAAGCAGAGATGATAAGGCCATCTCGGTTGACGTACATCTCTGCATGGTAAGTTTGACATTAAAGATAATCTTTGCAGTTGCGAGCACCAGAATAATAAGTAGAAACGGTGAAGCACGAGGTGTTTGAGAATAGCAATGATTTAAGGTGACGTTGAATTGTAATAAACAGTTATGATGGGAGAATCTGATGTACATGATATGTGGTCCATAAAAGGAAAAATCCCACAAGAGAGAGTGGGAGTAGTGTTCGATGCAATAGAACCTTGCACTGGGAAAAGTACGCAATGAGCCCAATTGGGAAAACTTAGAATCCTTGTTATAAATTAATAATTCTTCATAGCGAGGTAACGAGGTGTTCATAGTCTGGTGGCGGTCCCACTCGAATTCTATCACTGAATAACATATTAAAGTATTGCTCGAGCACGAATATGGGTGATGAAGTATAATGGAAATAGCAACTGATTATCTTGCATTTTGAGCTCTTCGCAGGCCTCTATTCACCTATTTTTCCTGCGTCCCATTTCCATTATTTATGAAGGCTGGTGGGCATGAATAGCGAAAGCACATGGAATCGTGGACGACATAACAGTATGTCTCGCATGATCTTTCTGAAGATTCTACAAAAGGGGTAAGCAGTCGACGATTATTATATCTTCTGAGAGGTTCACAAGTGAATTTTTTGGTGGTAGTTTTTGTGCCGGAGCCTATGGTTGGCAAAGTGCTGATGCAATATTGAAGGAGTGTCTTGTGGGGCTGGTTATGCAGGTTCCCGTTCGCTTCATGTCGTATTCTTTTGGGGGCATCCTCATCCCGACGTTCCATGCTCCCATGCCCACATTTCTGCTTGGATGACATCTCTCATGCGGGAGCCGCAATCCATGACACCGTTTAAACATCCTCCCCACACGACCTCCTCGCGTCGCATCCATGTAAGACGACATCTGGCTGGTCCATTCCCGCATATTCAACAATGACCCTCCAGGCTTGCACGAATCACCCAATGTGTTGTTGGCGACGTGATACCCTGAGAGTGTTCTAGTGGTGGAGTTCAGCCATCACTTCGAAGCTATGTCTGAAATAGATGAAATGACGGGGGTCCCTTCACAATCGTACATCGGGACAACATTATTTCCTAGAACTCTTAAGACGTAAGGATGCTTTGTGGCCACCGCAAGATCAGAACTCTATTCGTTGTAGTATAATATTTGTAAGGCACTTGATGTTCAAGATGGCGGTATTCTGGGCTGCAACGGTAACAACAATTGAAAGAGGAATCAAGCACGAGCCATTAATAGTGTGGAGAATATAAACGACAGAGTAACTGCTTCGATTTTCCGCTAAGAGATATAGCACAGTACAAGTCAGAAATGTATCAATTGAGATGGTATTTGAATGACGAAATTACTCATGGAAGTAGAACTCAAGCAAATGAAAGGAGATGTGATCAAGCAAGCTTCACACGAGTTGATGAATAAGAGCTGGTTGTAAAGGTGGCAGAAATCCTTGTGCAGACTTCCACTCCCCGGGTGATGTTTCTTCTGCGGTGTTGAGCACACTGCCACCTGCATTCCATTCTCCATGACCGCCCCTGCAGAGATTCTTGTTATGAACGTCGTTGTCTTTCTTGTCGACCTAGCGAAATTCCTACATAGCTCCTTTGCATGATAATCCCGCTCGGCCTCCACATGCATATTCCCCACGACCTCAACGCCTCCCATTCTAAACTCATGACATATCTTGGATTTATTTAATGATGTTAACAATCTACGTTAAAAGATTTAGAGGCTATCACGTTCTACCCTTCAATGGATTATTCTAATATGTGACTTAAGGCGATTTGAATTTCCCTTTTGTTGAATTTTATTCAATTGCTATTATTATGGGGATATTTCTATTAATCTTAATAACGAGTATTAATGTGCATCTTGTTTTTTTGTAGGATTGTTGTTGGAAAATTTCTTCATAAGCAGAAAGTGCAAAGGGGAGTCCATGAACGGTGATACATTTTTTGGATTATTTGTTTGCAGAAGCTGTGGTCGGCTTAACCGTCCAAACAACATAAGCCACTCCAAACCCCACACTTTTCCCATTTCCGCCCCTTACGATATTAGAGCCTTGCACAATATATTCTAAGTCGTTAAATGCACATGTAGCCATTCCAAAGGAAATTGCTAGGGAAGTGTGCGTGAGGGGATGCATGTCATTGCCTCTATATGAAGACTTACCAACAAGATGGGGGCTAAGGGAATACCATCGCATGGAGATGCTTGCATACAAAATGTGCCAATGAAAATATAAAATTACCAATTAAAGGGGATCTACGCACAATGAGGATGTTATCTGAGCTTTTAATTTCAAAAACTCGCCCAAGGATTCATGTTGGGTGACATGATGGTTGAGGAAGTGCTTTCGAGCAGGGCGATATGGGAGCTATTTTGTTCTCATCGAATGTTGATGAGTGTCAAGGGTTGTCCAATGGAACCAAGGGGATATTTTTTCTCCTTGGTAAAGCAAATCTGCAAGAGGATTCACCTAATTGAATGAAGAGATGCTACAAATTTGTCAACAAAGACAGATTTCAGCAGTTCCCAACTACAATGTAAAGGTAGCTAGAGGACAAAAACAGCTACATGACGAAATAGACTACAAGACAAAATAGAGAAGAGGAAAAAATAGTCTATTTTAAATTGTAATATATTGGGGGTAGGTGAAACCCTAGACTAGAATGAATCTGGGCCTTTCATTGTGAAAAAATCCTGGCCATTCATTTCACTTTTGGAAAACTATAAAAAAGGGTTTGCTCCTCATTTGTTAGTGGTGGTGAATTGTTGTAAAGGGGCATTTTGAAGCAATAGAAGGAAGCATTGCATTGAAGTGGATGTTTTCTTTGAGCTTGTTCGTTATACATATATGATTCAACCTCCATATTATTTTAGTTTGTTAGTTCCTTGAATGACTTTAATGGTGGTTGTTATTATAGTATTTGATAAACTCCTAACTCATACTTTTAGTAATTTGCTGATGACAAGTTGTGTAAAGTTAGTCTAAGGATGTTTATTTGTTGCATTCAAGTTCAGTTGTTTGTTCATACTAAATAGGTGAATATACAACCTAAAAATATGCAAAGACCCCTTGAAGATTGCATTGGTTTTGTGTAGTTGTAGGTTTCTCTTGGTCAAGAAAAACTCAGTTTTATGGGAGTATGTCAATTGTAGAACCCTCCATTGTTACTGTTCATTTATGGTTTATAGTTAGAATTTTTCTCTCAACCCTTTCCCCTTTTGATATTTCTTTTAGATATTTGTTATTTTAAGATCCTAAGCACCATAACAATGTCAAAATTGGTGATTGAAGTGAGTTTCAGCTTGCTATTCTTAGTGGGCATCCATTGTTCATTCATTCTCAAAACCTTGAAACTCCATTTGTAGACCAAAACTCTCATGCTTTGTGAAACATAAAGGCACCCTTGTGATTACCAGCAAATCAGATCAAGAAATTGAGCTATTCCATGCACTGTCATGACCTGACACCCGAGAGACCTTGGGGTGATAAATTCTAAAACTTAGTTGTAGATTTTCACCTTTCAAGAGAGACATCACACTTGTGTGTTGTCTGTGTTGAGAAGTGCAAAAACACCCATAAACAAAATTGGCACTAGAAGGAGGGTTAAGCACAAAGCTAAAAAGCTGGAAGTTGAGCATTCAAGTAAAATCTTAGATATCATAAATCTCATCATAAACAAAAAATTTTAAATTAGAAAATTTGAAGACAAAAACAAGATCTGAGCTGAGATGGAGCAGCAAATTCAAGTCAACATCACTCAAATTCAAGAAGATTTGAGTAGGAGGTTGAAGGAGCCATTGCATCACTTTGTATTGTTGGATAGGTGCATAATTCATGAAACTTAGACATAATGAATTGGAATGTTTGACATTCTTGGGCAGAATTGAGATGGCATTGTAGGGATAAATTTTCTTTTGGGATGTGTACCAACCATTGGCTCCTGTTGACCCAGAAGAAGAACTTGTAGATATTGCGGCCAAGGCATTTGAGGAGCTGATCCAAGAACAACTGAGCAACAAGATGGACTAAGATTAGAAGAAGTACTGATGTCTGGGTGATGTAGGGTGGATAATGCACCTCACTCAAAATTCACCTGCTCCTTATGTGCAAACATCATTGATCAAGCTAAGGGCTATTCGTATCAACTTGAGCAACTGACCAATGAGAAAGAGCAACCATCCACTAAAGTAGAAAAATAGTTAGCAGTTGAAAGGCCATACACAAAAGATGAATCAAAAGAATTTGCAATAGTGCTTGCTAGGACAACCAACGCAAATGTTGAAGACCAAAGGGAAGAGGAGGCTAAAACTCTTGGGGCGGCAGAGAATAGTGATGAAATTTTAATTGAAATGGGATTAGAAGGCCTTTTCTTGATGGAGGAAGGTGATCAGGAATTTGAAAAGGAAGATTCAGAGGAGTGCAATCAACCAAAAGCAAAGGCAGTCCACCATCCAACTTTCTCCCCAAACATTGATGAAGAATTGATATTGGAGAGGTATAATGAACTCATCTTGAGGCTCGTGAGGGACTGGTCAGAGTTGCAATACCATATAGATTTAGAGGTGTTGTTGTTTTTGGGTTGGTGTAGGCTCCATGATGCTGCACATTCAAAGTTCACATGCAATTTGTGTCAAGAAGTCATCAGGCAAGTTAAAGAACAAGTGGAGCAGCCAAATGCAAAGTCTCTTGCAGTTGCCTCAAGAAGTGAACCAAAAGTCAAGGAAGTCGAGCCAAGAGACAGTCTAGTTGAGTAAAACTCACAAGAGAGCTTTGGGACAACAAGGAAAGAGGAACAAGGAAGTCCCACCAGTGATAGGACAGACTCGGATATTGAGCCATTGGCTGGCCATCAAGAGTCCTTCCCCTTTGTGGATAATTTATATACAATTGATGATCAACTTTATGGGGAACCCTTGGAGGAAAATCACATATTAGATTTTGGTCCCCTTGAGGAGGTATTATCAATTCATGACTTCTTTATGTTGGGAATTATACTGTGAAGGTATAGAGTTACAGAGGTATAGCGACATGGAGTAGGGGTATGTTTCATAGGTTGGTAGTGACAAAGACATATCACTTGAACCTCTAGATGGTGAATCATTTGAGTTCACAAACTGGGAAGAGGATATCATTCCAGTCTACAGTAGTAGTGAACATGAAGAAATGAGTGGATATCCTAATGAGTAGCAATCTGAAGATGTTAGTGACCTAGTTAACGAACCACTCTAGCTGCCTACACAAGAACTGCAAAGAGAAGAAGACCTTAGTTAGGAAGTCTTAGAGGCTACCCATGAAGGTGATATACCCTGCCAACCATAGGCTACAATAAGGAGTTTTTCCTCCCGATTTGATTTTGATGTTCTTCCCCACTCCATCTATTTTAGCAAAACAGATTCGTCCATGTCATGTTTTTATGACATGAACCATAAACAAATTAAGATCAACATGAATGAAATTAGATAGGACAACATGTTTCCTTTTGAGAATGACAACTTAGTGGACATAAGGGCCACAAATGATCAGTATGATAGTGTGTATCCTTGAGGAACAACTAATGGAGGTTGAGGATCCCACTAGAAGCTTGGAGGACGGGTTGGATGAATCATTTTCCCAGCCTTACGCAAGCCCGAGATCAAGTAGAATGTTCCTTGAATTCAAAAAATTTGATTCCTTACAATGTCTACTGCCTGATCAATTTGATTATGGTATGCAGGTCTACAATGCGAGAGGGATGCTGCACCATTTGTTGCATCCGTTTGAGGCTACTAATGCAACGACCAACAATGCCATGCACAATATGAACCATCAAATATTGTTCCCTACGCAAGATGAAATCCAGGTGCTATCTTTCCTTGCTCTTATGAATACTCACAGGCACATTATTTTGATTATGGGAACAAGGGAAGACAAACTTGCTTATGGATTGACCACGGGCTTCATGAACCGCCTCAACTGCTAGTTTTTCTTGATTTTGTTATTGAATTTGAATGTTGTGATATGAAGTTTTACCTTTCTGAGTATAAAGATAAATTTGCATCACTTAGGATTGTAACAATCACCTTGTTACTTGTGTATGTGTTACGAAATTCTACGGGGGTGGGTGTTGATTTGCTTTGTCTGAACATGGTTCATTGTGAATCTCTTTGATATAACTCGATTTGAGTAGGGTAGGATTCATTATACATAGCTCGCTTTCCTACTTTCGTTAGATTAGTTGGGTTTCCATAGATTAGATTTCTTTAGAGTAGTTTCCTTTCGATTTGCTTTCACTTTCCTACTTTGGTTAGTCCGGGTGTTTGCTTTAGGGTAGTTTGATTTTTCCTCGCTTCCACTTTCCTTCTTCTCTTGGGGTACCTCTACTTTCTTCTAAGCATGTTTGCATTCATGACAACCTGTTTTATCACCTGGGGTTGTTATAAGTACTTCGAGAAACTCTAATCACGTTTTTCAGAGTGGACGAGGGTCTTATGTTAGTGTCAAGTGACCTAGATGCTTAGCTTAAAGGGGATAAGTCATTGGTTTAGTCTAATCCTAACGTATTCTAAAATATTATATCTCTCACACACTTTAAGAATCCTGAGGTCACTGTAGGTCCTTTGCAAAGTTGAGTTAAGTGAAAATTTTGAAATTATGCTTCAACACCACTGTGATTCTTAGCCCTGAGTGCAAGCTTCATTGCTTGCAGGTTGAAATGAAAAGAAGAGAAAAGAAAGATCAAAAGAAACAAAATGCGAAAGAAAAAGAAAAAGAAAACATTGAAAATCAAAAGAAAGAGAATTCAAATTTCACTCTACCGGCACTATGGACGCCCGACAGGCAATAGAGCTATATTCAAGAGAATCACAATGACAAACTCGTCGGAGCTATGGACACCTGACTGGTAGTGAGGCAATGTCCAGGATGCTTTTGGAGTTAGAATCAACTACATAGCTTAACTTGATGGAACTTGGATTCCTATAGTGACTTAAGGATGGGAATGAATGCATTTTTACACACTTGGATTTTCAACATACTGAACATTGGGTTGATTAGTGGTTTTGATCCTTTGGTCGAGTATTCGGTTTGTTTGTCCTAACGTGAAGGTCAGAACCTAAGATTATGAGTTTGTGATTCTAGTTTGTCATCAAAATGCTTTAGAGCATTTCTCCAGTCGAGTCACCATTTGTTGTGCATGTTTTGAACACATGCCCCACTAAAGGCGGGGACCCCCCTTTTTTGTTTCTTCACTTTTTTCCTTGCTCATGTCAGTTAGCATTGCTTTAGCTTTTGGGCCCCTATTTTGAGATTAGAATGATCGTGTACCTTGAAAATTAAAAAATCCATCATACTCAAGTCATTCACTCAAGTTTCAGGAGGTTTCATGAATTCGCGGAAAATACCCTACAGGTTTATGTCATGCAGAAGTCACACTATCCTCTATCGCTTGCAGGTCTTGGGCTGCAGGTTTCCCTTTGTGTACTTCTATTTCAGCTTGGTCATTCCCTGTGGCATTTCTTCCCCGTCCTCCGCAACAGACCTCCCACATCTTGTTTTCGCATGTCATCTTTCCGAAGACTTTTCCTTTTTGGTTTTGGAGTTGGTTTATCTGCACCTTGGCGCCCGCACTCATGTTCTCTTCCACAAGCGCCATAAGGTCTCTTCATTCCTGTATCCATCCTTGTTTTATGGAGGTTTCCCCCATTAGGTTCATACATGTTGCATGATGCATTTGTATATCATGTGTCTTTGGTATGGGATTGATTTAGTTATGCCAGGAGGTTCTTGCCACCACGCGCTCTATTTATCATCGGCTTACCTACATGACACTTTCGAAAATATCAGCACAAAGACCTTACTTGCAGATGCCATTTACCCACGCACTAGCAGAAACTCTCGTGCGGTTTTCCCTTCTCGCATTGCCATTTCTTCACGGCACCCTTACTATAGCTTCCCGCACTTTCATTTTTGTGACCCCTCTTGTGGACCTTTATCCTGCGGGTATCGTGTGCCTACGGTCTATCACCGAGATGGCTCTCCCATAATGTGTCTCCACCCATGATGTTTCCCTCTCAGCTAGGGGTACCAAGGCAGAGTGAATTTATCCGACGTATCTGTGTTCTTGATCGTGTTAGCAAGTTGTTAGTGTAACAAGCGAGAATTAGGCTTCAAGGCGAAATTTAAATCGCATTATAAATTGCTATCTACAATAGGGAATGAACGTCAAGCACAGGACGAGCTATTCTAATGCCTCACCGACATCGATTTGAATAGGGTTTGCGTGATGATTTCATCAAGGTATGAGGCGTTAAATGTTGGGGAGCGTTGTGTGAGTGGGATGCGGAAGTTTTTATGGCGGGAGCCGCATTGCTCTTGACCCTTCATTAGCGGCAGCTTCCACCTCATTTCCCATATAAATCTTCCTGCACTGCGACTATTTCCGCATGATAGAACTTAGAGAGCTACACTTATTTGCTAATGGCGATAAAGAGCACTTAGTTCTTGATTCAAATGATACTGTTGGAGAATGTTTGACAGTGATCATTCAGAATGAGTCTCCCACCGTGAGTTCCCAAGACCTAACGCGGTTATGAGCTAGGCATTCTATCATTCCCATAACGATGTGCTATTTATATATCCAACAAACAACATAGTTAGCAACCATTTATCGCAGGAATATTGCACAAAAGGCGAAGTAGTGAGGTTTTATTATAGGTATGGCTAGGTCTTCCCTTTCTTTCGCAAGTGGTTGAGGATACGTTACCCAATGCTAGAATTCATGAGCAACTGCTTGGGTTTGAAATCTTTGCTTATTATATGGGTCTTAGTCATTTCATTATCCACATACTCTTTCTCCCATGCAATATGCGTTGTGCTAAAAAAATAAAAATCCCACTAAATTCCCACTTGGCTCGTGAATGGCTATGTTTTGTGATCTTCTCGCTTTGAATGTTTCCCGCATAAGAACCTCAAGGGATAGGTATTATTCGGTTCGAGTAAACTTTGTTGTTTGAAATACCTCTGTAAAATCATGAATTGACATTATGTTTCAAAGCGCATTCGAAAGTGTTCTTGTGAATAACAGAGTTGGCAATATGCATCAGGATCACTATTCAAGAACCGTATGTTCGTGTCATGAGGAGATATAGGTTTCAGACTTTACGAGTGAGGAGGCCACTCGCTACCATGCCATTATTTTCCTGGCATTTCACACACGACGCCATGCATCATTTTTTCTACACAACTTTTGTGGGCGTTGGCTTTGTGGGTGTCGTCTACGCTTGGGCTATTTATTTATGGAATCCATGAACAATAACCCCACATATTTCTTCTGTAAAATGGCGCTCACTCTCACCTCTCTTGCAGTAGTTCCACACCCCCCATCTTCCGCAGAAATTTCTGAGATGCATGAAAAAATGAATGGCAGCGACAAGCTAGGAAGGTACCTAGAGGGGGAGGCATGCATTGCGAACTTGAAGAATGAGGTATTTTAACATTTCATATGCATAAATCATGGTCGCACAAGTTCCTCGTTCCTCTTCCTTGCAAAGCAATGTGGCCATGTCAGGATTGAGTGCTTAAAGTGATGGAGCTTGCACATGCGGAGTGTTCCCCCCCACTACTGGCAGAGTTTATATGCCCAAGCTCGTTAGCATTTGTGAACGGGGTGCCGGGATTTGTGGAGCTTCGATGCCTATAGAATTTCGTCATGGTTGTTTGCATAATGAGATGGAAAACTTTCTATGATCTCACAAAGAAATCATTTCAAATAGGAGCACTTAACATCTTTAAGGTATTGCTAGTCCTGGCTTTGCTCTCCTTGTTGCGGGGCCTTCACATGTGGGTGCCAACCATCTCTCCACCGTTTCTTTACGACGTTCCCACATGCTTCTCCCGCATGCGGCATTAATGCTCCTCATTTCTGCATGGATTCCTCCCACACCATTGATCATAAAGGAGGGGATGACAAGTTGAGAGGGGATGTCGCCATTTAGTGACTCTCACTTAAGTAACATGTTTCAAAAGGAATTTAAATTCAACTTTATCCGTTTCATAGAAAGGAAACCCGACAAAGAATAATGTTCATGCACAGGCTAACTTAGGTGATTAGCTGGATCGTTAGATATGAAGGGCGCTTGCTTTACAATGATGATCAAAAATATTTTCCCTTAGGAGGGGGGAGTCAAGTGGTTCGCTAGATAGGAAGGAGACCATTTGCACACTCGTCAGACCAAGGTATCAAAGATGGATCCAACGTTCCACTCCCAAACGGATGGACAAACCTGTGAGCAACAATGAAAATAAAATAATGATAAAGGTTTTGAATTGAGTTATTGTCACTCGGTGGTCTGACGAATATGTTAAATCGAGGATGAGAAGCATCAACATTTTGGCGATGAATGGAAGCTTTATTTATAGAGGCTGGCATATTTCTCAAATCCTCGAGAGAGGGTGTAAACAGTGGCTCTAGTCATTGAATATATCAAGTAACAATCCACCTTGAAGTTGTAGAAATTTATGATATATTCTAGAGGTGATTAACGAAGGCGTCAATCATTAAAAGAAATGACAAATTGCATAATCTTCGAATTGAGTCTAAATCATGAGCTCGAGAGGGAAGCATGAGAAAGAGGGAGATGGCTGAGGATACAAGAAAGAGATATCAAGTAAACATGACTGCGGTGAATGACTTTGTGAATGTCGTCCTCCTTTGTGCTGCCGAAACTTCTTGTGTGGGCTTTTGTCCCAACAATGTCATTTCTACGACATTTCCTCCATGAATTTCCCACACCATTCCCCTACACCCGACACTCTTCGTAATCATTTTGTAAGTAGCACCATGAAATTAAAAATGGCACGTCACTGTAAAAAGAGGAAGCAAAGAAGATAAGGCCAGCTTGGTCGTCATACATCTCTGCATGGTAAGTTCGAAATTAAAGATAATCTCTGCAGTTACAGGTGCCAGAATAATAGGCAGAAATGGTGAAGCACGAGATTTTTGAGAATAGCAATGCTTTAAGGTGACGTTGAATTGTAACAAATAGTTATGATGGGAGAATTTGATCTACATGATATGTGGTCCATAAAAGGAAAAAGCACACAAGAGAGGGTGGGAGTAGTGCTCGATGTGGTAGAACCTCGCATTGGGAAAAGTACACAATGAGCCTGATTGGGAAAACTTAGAATCCTTGTTATAAATTAATAGTTCTTCGTAGTGAGGTAATAGGGCGTTCATAATCTGGTGGTGGTCCCACTCCAATTCTATCATTGAATAACATATTAAAGTATTGTCCGAGCACAAATATGGGTGACAAAGTATAATGGCAATAGCAACCGATTATCTTGCATTTTGAGCTCCTCGCGGGCCTCTATTCACCTATTTTCCGTATGTCCCATTGCCATTATTTACGAAGGTTGATGGGCATGAACAATGAAAGCACATGGGATCTTGGATGACGTAATGGTGTGTCGCGCATGATCTTTTTGAAGATTCTACAAAAGGGGCAGGCGACCGACAATTATTATATCGTCTGAGAGGTTCACAAGTTAATTATTTGGTGGTAGTTTTTGTGCCGGAGCCTATGGTTGCAAGAGTGTTGATGCAATATTGAAGGGGTTTCTTACAGGGTTGGTTACGTGGGTTCTCGTTTGCTTCATGCCGTAGACTTTTGGGGGCATCCTCACCTCGACATTCCACTCCCATGCTCGTATTTCTGCTTGGAGGACATCTCTCATGCGGGAGTCGCAATCCATGAAGTTGTTTAAATTCCCTCCCCACATGACCTTCCTGTGTCACATCCACGCAAGACAACATCGGGCTTGTCCATTTCTGCATATTCAGCAATGACCCTCCAGGTTTGCACGGATTTCCCAATGTGTTTTTGGTGATGTGATACTGTGAGAGTGTTCTAATGGTGAAGAGTAGCAATCACTTCGAAGTTATGTCTGAAATAGATGAAATGACGGGGGTCCCTTCACAACTGCACATCGAGACAACGTTATTTCCTGGAACTCTTAAGATGTAAGGTTGCTTTGTGGCCACCACGAGATCGAAACTCTATTCACTATAGTATAAGATTTGTAAGGCACTCGATGTTCAAGGTGGCAGTATTCTGGGCTGTAACAGTAATAACAATTGAAAGAGGAATGAAGCACGAGCCATTAATAGTGTGGAGAATATAAATGACGGAGTAACTGCTTCAGTTTTTTGCTAAGAGATATAGCACAATACAATTCGATGATGTATCAATTGAGATGGTATTCGAATGATGAAATTACTCGTGGAAGTAGAACTCGAGCAAATGAAAGGATATGTGATCAAGAAAGCTTCACACAAGTTGATGGATAAGAGCTGGTTGTAAAGGTGCCGAAAATCCTTGTGCAGACTTCCACTCCCTTGGGTGATGTTTCTTCTGCGGCGTTGAGCACACTACCACTTGCATTCCATTCTCCATGACCACCCCTGCGGAGATTCTCGTTATGAACGTCATTGTCTTTCTTGCCGACCTAGCGACATTCCTACATGGCTCCTCTACATGATAATCCCGCTCGGCCTACACATGCATATTCCCTGTGACCTCAACGCCTCTCATTCTAAACTCATGTCATATCTTGGATTTATTTAATGATGCCAACAATCTACATTGAAAGATTTAGAGGTTATCACGTTCTACCCTTCAATGAATTATTCTAAGATGTGACCTAATGCGATTTGAATTTCCCTTTTATTGAATTTTATTCAATTGCTATTATCATGGGGATATTGCTATTAATCTTAATAACGAGTATTAGCATGCATCTTGTTTTTTGCAAGATCATTGTTGGAAAATTTCTTCATAAGTGGCAAGTGCAAAGGGGAGTCCATGAATGGCGATACATTTTGTGGATTATTTATTTGTGGAAGTCGTGGTCAGCCTAACCGTTCAAAGGACATAAGCCACTCTAAACCTCGCACTTTGCCCATTTCCAACCCTTTCGATATTAGAGCCTTGCACGATATGTTCTAAGTCATTGAATGAACATGTAGCCATTCTAAAGGAAATTGCTAGGGAAGTGCATGTGAGGGGATGCATGTTATTGACTCCATATGAAGACCTACCAACAGGATAGGGGCCAAGGGAATATCATCGCATGGAGATGCTTGCATACAAAATGTGCCAATGAAAATCTAAAATTACCAATTAAAGGGGATTTGTGCACCCCGAGGATGCTATGCGAGCGTTTAATTTCCAAAACCCGCCCAAGGATTCGTGTCGGGTGACATGATGGTTAAGGAAGTGTTTTCAAGCAAGGCGATAGGGGAGTTGTTTTGTTCTCACCGAATGTTGATGAGTGTCAAGGGTTGTCCATTGGAACGAAGGGGAGATTTTTGCTCCTTGGTAAAGCAAATCTACAAGGGGATTTCCCTAATTGAATGAAGAGATGCTACAAATGTGTCAACAAAGGTAGATTTCAATAGTTCCCAGCTACAATCTAAAGGAAACTAGAGGAAAAAAATAGATACAAGACAAAATATACTACAAGATAAAATAGAGAAGGGGATAAAATAGTCTATTTTCAATTGTAATATAGTGGGGGTAGGTGAAAATCTAGACTAGAATGAATTTGGGCCATTCATTGTGAACAAATCCTATCCATTCATTTCACTTTTGGAAAACTATAAATAGGGGATTTCTTCTCATTTTTAAGTGGTGGTGAATTGTTGTAAAGGGGAATTTTGAAGAAATAGAAGGAAGCAGTGCATTGAAGTGGATGTTTTCTTTGAGCTTGTTCATTGTGCATGCATGATTCAACCTCCATGTTATTTTAGTTTGTTAGTTCCTTGAATGAATTTAATGGTGGTTGTTGTTACAATATTTGATGAACTCCTAGCTCATACTTTTAGTAATTTGTTGATGACAAGTTGTGTAAAGTTAGTCTGAGCATGTTTATTTGTTGCAATCAAGTTCAGTTGTTTGTTCATGCTAAATAGGTGAATATACAACCTGAAAATCTGCAAAGACCCCTTGAAGATTGCCTTGGTTTTGTGTAGTTGTAGGTTTCTCTTGGTTAAGCAAAACTCAATTTTATGGGAGTCTGTCTACTATAGCACCCTCCATTGTTACTATTCATTCATTGTTTATAGTTAGAATTCTTCTCTCAACCCTTTCCCCTTTTGATATTTCTTTTAAATCTTTATTAGTTTAGGATCTTAAGCACAATAAAAATGTCAAATTTTTTGATTGAAGTGAGTTTCAACTTGTTGTTCTGAGTGGGTATCCACTATTCATTCATTCCCATAACCTTGAAACTCCATTTGTAGACCCAAAATCCCATGTTTTGTGAACCATAAAGGCCCCCTTGTGATTACCAACAAATCACATCAAGCAATTGAGTTATTCCATGCACTATCATGACTTGACACCTGAGAGACCTTGGGGTGATTTTCTGAAACTTAGTTGCAGATTTTCACCTTTCAAGAGATACATCACACTTGTGTGTTGTCTGTGTTGAGAAGTGCAAAAATACCCATCAATAAGAGCGATGATGGCCGCTCTTGTGGAGATATGGCACTCTAAGTCATCATATTTTCACTTACTGACTGGCGAGGCCTCCATCACCTTGGAGGACGTGTGGAGGATTCTTCATTTTTTGATCCATGGAGAGCTTGTGACCTATTATGTACGACAGGGTACACATGCTATATAGTGAATTATTGATGTTAGGCATCTACGAGTTGTGGAGTCAGAGATAGACCTATCTCCTTTCTTTGGCATTGCAGGTCCTGTTTCATTAGTTCTATGTGTTTTGGTCTCTAGGCTCGTCATTCCTGATCGACAAGGTAGATAGTTTCCCATTGGTTGGGGGTTATTTATGGAGTATATGCTTAAGCATGCTACCAGGTATGCATGGGGTTCATGTCTCCTTGCTCATTTATACAAGATATGCACGAGGTTTCCTATCAAGGAGACAGTTCCACTTCTACTAGTGTCACATTACCACATGTGTGGGCCTGGGAGCATATCCCAGATACTAGACCTGATGGTATCCTAGATCGGGATCTAGAGGATCCGTACTCTTATAGATATGGAAATTTTCTACATTACATGTGGCCTGGTCACCTATCGTAATGGCGTCGTGTGATTGATGGTATTCCTGGTTTTGTTTGGAGGCCATGGTTAGATTGTGATGCATGGCATGATGATTAGGAGCAGCTTCCATTATGTAGACAAACACAATGGTTGATCAGTCATGTACATTATTTGCTTGAGTGATATCTACTAGATTGGGTTCTTCACTAGTTTGGTGAGCAATAGACTTGCTTTGTCGATGATTACTAGGATCACTTTGGGAGGACCACCCGAGAGGTTCAGGTGTGGGGACTCTAGGCTAATCATGATGCAGTGGTAGCAAAGTTTAGAGCACTTGCCCCATTTGGATGGGGGTGGCCTATAGGACCTAAAAATCCAAGTACTACACCTGATTATGATTAGTGGTGGGCTCGTTGAGGTCCTCTTTAGTTCATAGATCTTGTTGGCGTTGTGCGAGTTGTTGGGAGAGAAGGTATTATCAGTTGACGGGGTGAGAGACAACAAGTCAAGATCGTTGTTGGGCAGCTTGATAGAGTGAGGCAGGATGGACAGTAGGATCAACAAGATGATTCTATGTAGCAGGATTAGGCACAGGGTCCTCCACCTGGGGATGCAATGACGGTGGCATATGTTGTACAGTTGATAGCTACTAGAGATGTAGATATTGTATGGTGACATGTTGTCGTGGGACGGGTTGTAACACTGATTGTTGAGCGAGATACGGCCAGGAAGGAGAGAGATTGCTTCAGGAAAGAGAGGGACACGCTCAAGTCAGAGCAGGATACTAAGATTGGGTGGCATCATGTTGCCGAGGTGTAGGTGCAATTTGTGACCACTGAGAGGGATACCGTCAAGGCAAAGCATGATGCTCTTAGATCAGAGCAAGACTAGTTTATGAGAGAGGCTACCTACTACCAAACTTTGTATGAGGTTTTCATTCCCAGAGGATGAAGACATCCTTGCTTTGGTGAGACTAGTACAGTTACTGGTGCAGTCAATTCAAGTGATCAGTTAGTTAGGCAATTGGATCAACCATTTTTCATGCCACAATCCTCTCCTCATCAGATTCATGATCATTAGAGGTCCCCACCTTCGACCAGGTAGTAGGAATGATTTATTTCTTGATATTTTATGATGTTCATTTTATAAGAGACTTATGTTGTAGACATAATTTTGTATATATATTCATTGGCCTAGTAGAGGCCTTGTATATATATGTATTTTTTTGTATTATAATATCACACATGTTACCCTATGATGTACTTGACATTCTCAATTTTCTTGATATATGAGATATACCATGTTTCGGTTTTGCTTTATTATGTGTTATGAGATGATTATGGATGATGATTTATACTTATGTTCATGTTTTGTACTTTGTTGATGTTTGCATATGATGTGGATGGATGGATGATTTACATATCTATATGATAAATGATGTTTTTTTTGTATATGATGAATGTTGATATATAATGGATGATGATATCTTATATATGTGATGTATGATTATACACGGTGCATGATGTTTTCATTGCTTTACTATGGTCATCATATGTATTGATGAAATTGTGGATGTAGGATCAATGAATGTGGTACTAATGATATTTTGAAGCAGGATGGAGCTGGTAGTTAGAAGAAGTGTTGGATGATTGATAAAAATTTGGTGTTTGTTAGTTATTGATGAGTTTTACTTTTACTTTGCATAGAGGCTTTGTATCTTTAACAATCATGTTGATGTAGCAAAAAAAAATGATGCACCAAGGTATTAATAACTAAGGTGGCTTTATATCCATTGCATGGACTTTGACTTGACACACAAAGAATATTCTTTTTCATACCAGACATATGGAAACCCTGTTAGAATATATGGTTGAGTTGTGTTAAAACTTTTCAGACCAATTACACAGAGAGGTATGAAATACCTAACATGCAACTACTACATGAATTGTCTCAAAATAACTTTCATACACCAA
The DNA here is from genome assembly GCA_007258455.2 of Sequoia sempervirens. Classification (NCBI taxonomy): domain Eukaryota; kingdom Viridiplantae; phylum Streptophyta; class Pinopsida; order Cupressales; family Cupressaceae; genus Sequoia; species Sequoia sempervirens. The sequence goes on from VDFB02105785.1 coordinate 320,187,954, forward strand.
ACAAAGCAAGTATTCATCGTGGTAGTATCACAAAAAACATCTCACAAACAACACAAACATAAATCAACAATTAATGCCACCATTCCTTCTTCTCTAAATCCTTATGTACATCCTCGAGAGATCCTGTGTTACACCCCAAATTTTGTAATCACTATTTACTATTACTATGTAGGGTAAAATGTGAATGTAATGTGAATTAAGTGGATGAATAAATTATGTGTGTATTTTTTATCACTGCTTAATAAATGAATGTCATCTCATTTAATATTATATAAAGGAATGCATTTATGTGATGGATGGTTATTGAATTAATATTCTAACTATGGAGATGTATTATGTGCAATGCATGTTTTGTGAACAAATGACTACCATGTGTTTGTGATAGTTCGAAGCAGGCATATGTTCAATTCCTCCAGGCAGAGGGGAAGTATCACTCAAGAGAGGATCTTGGTCAGGTAACCAATAACATAAATTATCTGAGATTACACACACCACAGTAGAATAATTGAGTTGGGTTATCATGTGGAAGTTGGTAAGACATCCCTAGTCAATATGTCTGCATTAGTAAGGGTCTTGATTACTACTGAATGCATGCTTTGATGATGATTATCTATTTGAGCTTGTGAGTCCTTCCTTATCCTACTATGTTTTTTTGTGTGGTTGAATGAGTATTGGGATATATGCATACATTTATATATATGCATAAGTCGGCATACACATACGATGGATATAATGGGATTTCCATACGAGTATGACGACATATGTATAGATATGCATATATGCATATAAATGATTCCTATAATGCTTTTGTCATGAAAGTCATGATCATTTGGATAATGGATGGATCATTTGACTATCATATTGCTATATAGTATACATTATGTGAAGGCTATCCTACTATATTCATTTGTGTATCGAATGGATACATACTTGGTAGACATGGAGTATATATATGTATATGTGTGTGTACATATTAGATATGTATATGCATGTATATCTATATGTGTATGTTTTGATTATTAGATAGTTTGGAATATAATTATATAGGAGCTCATATAAATATATATATACACACATAAGCATTCACGCTTATTAGAGGAGTGTATATGCATATATATAAAGATATATAATTTATATTATTATAAATGTGATTGATATCTTGCATGTATTCATTGGTATATCAAACATATATATACTTTATTCCTATGTAGGTCAACATAGTATAAATGCCAACATAGACTTATACAACGGTGAAACATGTATATATATATGCTTTCAAGTATACATAGTGGTAAATATATATATCATATATGTTTGTAAATATATATATATATAATATAATATTTGGATATATAATATTATATATGGTATATATACATACATGATTTTAAAATGTTGTAATTATTTATATATAGTGCATTGAATGCATGTGTAGTTTCATATTTAAATGAACATAGGCACAAAAGTGAGAAGGAAAGATCTCTTAGGGCGAAGTAGATTGTTGTTTATCTTGATAGCATATAGATATGCCATGCGTACTATGATGTCGTTAACAAGACTTCATCAAATAAGAGTAAAGACTTTCGGCCAACGCATAAGAACTAGAATGAAACGTGGGAAGCAATGCTAAGTAAGCCATGCACCTGTGGAGGTTGTGAACTTTGGAAGAATATGATAATTGCTTTGAGATTGACTATCTAAATCAATGATTATTAACTGATTTGTGATGCTATTTATATGGCTTAGAAGTTGATAATCATGGACAACTTAATGGACGAAACCTTGAGATGAATACGACTGTATTCATGAGCCATTTTTAATGCTCTTGTTGTCATACTAAAGAGAGTATATAAATCTGCAAACCATTTAAACATTAAAGTCAATAATGGGAAAGGTCAATGCCTTTATGTATCATGGACTTGGTCAACAACATCACCACGATTTTTTGTAACAAATCAAGTAGTTGTTAAATACATTGAACAATCGATGACTTTGTCTAATCAATTAAGTATATGAGTTGATACTCAACATAGACTAAGTCGATGCTATTATGGGTGGCATGCTTTTGTTATTGATTGTTTATCTTGAGAGTAAAATCACACCACCTTTGTATTATGTTTATCATAGAAGTCTTCTTATTGTTGACAGTTGAAATCTATCACATGGAGAGTTGATATATTCTCCAATTGTTGTCAATAAGTGGGTCGATCTGTTGGTATTCAAGTTGAGTCTTTACTTACTTATTCGCCACCTTTCAAATTTGTGTTAGTGGTGTTGCTACACATGCTTGTTGTTGTCAATATCATGCCTAAACTGTAGATAGTACAATTACTTTCTTGTTGTATAAATAGCAATAAGAGTTCATTTGTTTGGGACACCTCATTATTCCTCTTCTATTCATTAATTCCTATACAAAAGACTGCATTTTGTACACTTTTCTATGTGCATTATTCTATCAAAATAGTGAGGGAGAGCTTTGAGTATTGAGAGAGTTTTATTATCCTTGAGGAGAAGCATTTTCCAACTTAGGAGTTAAGATTTGTGAGACTTTGTTGGAGGATCAATAACAAGATAGTTGTTGTTCTAAAAGTGTTGAGACTGTAGCCAACCGAATTGGGAAGCTTAAACATAGGCATGAGGATATTCTACTTTTGTTTATTCTACTTTTGAATGAGCTATACATATTGATTGATTAAATTAGTCTTGTTGTCATTTTCACTTAGAAGAAAGTATTGTTTACTTTGAAAGAAAAGTGGAAACTATTTACCTTGTTGTACATTGTTTGTAAGTACTCCATAATAGGAGAGACTATTTAACATAGGTATTTAATTATACTAGATATGTTTGGAGAGATTGTTTGAACATGGGTTGCTCGTAGTTAGTTATTTGATTATAGATAACTAGTGGGTTAGTTTAGGGTTGAGAGGTTTAGTGAAACCTAGTGAGTTAGAGTTTCTACTTGATAAGTGTCAATGTACACTTAAATACAAAGTTATCGTATTGACAAGAGTAGGCTCATAGCTTAAACCCTTTTAGTCAAAGAGGTGATACTCTCGAATAGAATCATCTATTGTTATGACAATTCTTTGATTGAGGCTATGCATTGTGTTTATATTTACTTCATGATAGAAGGGATGTTTGTCATAGGTATTGTTATTATACTAGATATGACCAAATGTAGACAAGTTTAAGGAACACTGATAGCAAGATATTTAATTATGCTAGATGGCTAGTAGGATACTCCTAGTATGGTTATCCAATGAAGGAAGGGATCTAGTAGGTTACTCCTAGGAATGTTGTCTAGTGAAGGGAGGGAACTAGTACTTTGCTTTATAAGTTGTTTTTCCTTAGGTTGTTTAAGAGATAGGTTATCCTGGGGAGTAGCTTGCCCGTGGAGATGGATTTCCTAGGCATATATATAATGGCCTTAAGTCAAAAGGAGCTTTCCATAGTGTAGGTGAATGGTAGACCATCACTCAATTATACTGAGTGAGAACACTTTGGCCAAAGTAGTGTGAAAGTTGATGACTCCACTGTAGATAGTGTGATGCCAAGACTCCACTATCATTTCACCATGACCATTTTAATGCATGAGGGCTTCCTAGCATAGGTTATAAAATCCTAGTCATGTAGGAAAAAACACTAAGCTCAGAGTGGTATGTTGTATGGGGTTACCCAACCAATACCTTCGTCGAAGGGTAGGGCCATCTATCATTGATAGATGTGCAGGGGACCCATATGAGTCCGCGGTTGGTGGAAAAGTGCTTGAGTGATGCTTCTCCTCCTTAGCAGGTGACATAAGACTAAGGAATTAAAAGATGAATTCTTGGACCATCTATATCTTATACTCTGAAGCTCGGTGGAGCTATGTTTGTAATTGTGTACATTCTTGGAATATTGTAATTTTTGAAATTATTATATTGGAATGGAATCCTCATTGTATATTGTTGACATCTGTTCAATATGATATCTATGCTTTGGGAAGAATTATAAATTACTTTGGAATGCAATGACAAATTGGAATTTGTGTTAGTTCCATTATGCGTGTAACTTACATTATTGGAAGAAATTTTTTTATTGCTATGTCATGGCATCATGTTTTATTCACTCGAGGTGAAAACATTGAATATTTTACTGTGAAGAACATTGAGGTTGTTACATCCTAGGAATGTGGTATTGCAATAAATAAAGAAGATAAGACTATAAAAAGATAAACAATGTTTCAGTATCACTTGCCCTAGTTGTTTTGATGTAAATCATGATGAAATCCTTTAATGATGTCTATTGTAGGAATGTTATCTGTTAAGACTCATGTTTAAGATTGTTGATATGATTTTCAAGTGGGTATGGTAGTCTATATACTTAAGCATTGTTTTCACTTGATAGTTGTTTAATCGTTTCAATCTTTACTTTAGAATTTTTTATTTTGATGTTTATTTTGTTTGTTGTTTGTGTTGTAAAAGGGTGGTGGTGACGATTGTTTATTATGGATGAAAATTTTATTGTGGATTGTTGAAAATGGTGGTAGGACCTTTTTGATCTTCTGAGTTTATTTGATGTTGTTTTTGTTGTTTTTACGAATTTTTATGAATGTTTTTTTATTTTGATAAGATATTTGAATGTTATTTTTTGTTTTCAAATGTTGGGGGACTAACCTAAGGCCTCAGAGGCTGATCAAAGATAATCTTTGCCTACTTTGTACACACAAAGACCAAGTAGTTCAACTAGTGTTGACGTAAAGCATAACATGTTTTTGGGATTTTGATTATTTTTGACTTTATTTTGATTTTGTTTGTTTTTTGGATGTTTTTGATTTTGATAGTTTTTTGGTCGTGATGGGCTTTACAAGAATCCAATCCACTACCAATTCTGGAAAATTTTCCCCCAGTTCGAGATAGGATAACCTTCATTAGGGGAGACAGATTTTGATAGTCCGGTAAGGTTCAACACTTGATCAGTTATCGAGCCATGGTTGGTTACACATTTATTATGGGACAAATGAGTGGATGCTTTAGATAGTGATGCAGGTTTTATTCAAATGTGTTAGGGTTAGAAGGAAAATATCTAATAGTTAAATGTAGATTTGATCAATAAAACAGAGAAATAAATCACACAAAAAATTATAGCAGAAACAAGACAACACAGAGAATTTAACGTGATTCACCCAATCTAGGCTACATCCACAAAACTACAGCCATCCAATGATTTTATTATCTAGTGCAAAACTTATTACAATCTCGTGAATAATCGCCTTTTTCTACATATTGTAACCGCCATCCTAACCCCTTATAACAAGCTTTTAGAAGCTTCCAAAAATTAGGGTTTTACAAAGTCATTTTTATTATTTTTCGATGATTTTTCCTTTTTTGGTGACGATGAGAAAAAAATGGGGAAAAAAATTTTCTCGGGGGCTGCCGCCCCTGAACCCCGCCCGGGGCCCGGCCTGGCCCCGGACCCCATCCAGGATACATGTCGGGGTGTACAGTATAGCATGATCAATTGCCACATACCAACAATCTCCCACTTGGAGACTGATCAGGCTTCACACCAACACAAAATGTAGCGCCTATTTGCTAGGTTTTCACTATGGTACTTGTTCTAGAAGCACCACAGAGTGGTTTTCACTTAAAAAACATTTTACTTCTCTTTATTATTTTTTTTTCTTTTTGATTTTTTTGATTTTTTTGATTTTTTATCTTTTATGTTGGGATACTCTGATGTGTTCAAGTATAGAACTTTTTAAGATGGTTGTTGTTCAATAGTTCAACTAAAGTTTCTCCTTCAAGAGTAGCCAATTGATAAGCTCGAGAGCCATAACTTGTTGTGACGATGAATGAACTGAGCCAGTTGGGTTCAAAATTCCCCTTCCCATCCTAATTTAGTTGGATCTTTTTGTTCTCTTTTAGTACTAAGTCACCAACTTGAAAGTTTTATTTTTGATCTTTTTATTGTAGCTTCTTTTGAGCCGATTTTGATAAACCTAGAGATGGTTTAACACATTCGAATACCTTTCATCTAGGAGTTCCAACTCATTTAATCTGGACACCTAATATTCCTCATTGTTGATCATGCCTTTTAGGGATACTCGCAGTGAGGGGATTTTGACTTCAATAGGTAAGACAACTTGAAATCCATAGACCAAGGAAAAGGTGTGGCACCTGTAGGTGTGCAAATATTGGTTCGATAAGCCCATAGGGCTGGGTTTAGTTGAAAATTCCAATCACGACCAACCTCATTAATAGTATTTTTTAGTATTTTTAGGATAGTTTTATTGGACACTTTAGCTTGACCATTTCCTTGGAGGTAGTAGGGCGTGGAGAATCTATATTGGATGGAAAACTTGGAACAAAGATCTTGGAAATCTTGGTTTTTGAATGGGGTTACGTTGTCCATTATGATGGTTTGGGGAATTTCATATAGACATATCAAATAATTCAATATGAACTTGGATATCTATGTCCCTGTGATGTATGTTAATGGAATTTCTTCTATCCACTTTGTGAAACATTCAGTTGTAGTTATAATGAACTTTTTCCCATTGGAGGAAGCAGGAGAGATCTTGCCTACCAAGTCTAATCCCCATTGTGAGAAAGGACATGGTGTTGTTATAGGTATCAGTTCCTATGTTGGCGTGTAAACAAGATCATTGTGTTGGTTACACTAACGACATCTTTTGGAATATTGAATGCATTCTTGTTCCATGGAAGGCCAATAGTACCCTATTCTCAGCAATTTTTGTACTAGGTTCGATCCACTAGAGTGCGACCCACAAATGCCTTCATGTACCTCTTGTAGGGAAGTTTGTACTTTTTCTATGTTAATACATTGGAGTAAAGTATCATCTAAACTTTGACAATATAGGGTGTCTCCTAGGATAGTAAATCAAGAGGTTCTATGAATAAAGGTCTTCTTTTGGCTCGTCGTTAAGTCTAGAGGTATAATACCATGTTGGATATAGTCGAATGTATCTTTGTACCATGGTGAGTTAGTACCAACAACATTACACACTAGTTCTAATTCCAGGATATTGAATGTCAGTATGAGCAGTTGCTCCATAAGGAATTTATACTTTGGAATGTTTTTTAGAATGTTGAGGATCAAACCTATCATTGCCATAGCATTGATCACTTTGTTGTTGATTCGGGGAACCTGTTCAAAGGTGATGATGAAAAAATTTTGTTTGAAACTATCCACCATTATTTTATATGGCATCAGCTTATCATCCCTTGTTTGATACTCATCATTTACTTGATTACTAGTTGAGAGTCTCCATAAACCTGCAGTTTCTTTATCCTCCATTCTATGGCCATTTTGAGTCTTGTGATTAGTGCTTCATATTCCAATATGTTATATGTACATGATAAAGTAATTTTAGAAGCCTTAGGTATACTATCTCCCTGTGGTGTGAGAAATAAGATACCTACTCCTAAGCCATGTTGAGTGTGGGACCCATCAAAGTACAAGGTCCAACAACTTGTCTGTTCTATTAGCAATATGCATTCATCTAGGAATTCTATTGTGAGAGGCTAATGATTGTCCATTGTTGCTTTTGCTAGTTGATATGTGATTTTTCCTTTGATAGCCTTTTATTCTATGTACTCTATGTTGAACTCGCTCAATATCATCACCCATTTAGCAATCCTACCTGTTAGAGTTGCTTTTTCCAATAGATACTTTAGTGGATTCACTTTTGAGATCAACTTTACTTTTTTGTTCAAGATGAAGTGTCTCAACTTTTGTGCCACAAAGATGCTAGACAAACACACTCTTTCTATAGGTGAATAGTTCAATTCATAGCCCACCAGTGTTTGGATGATATAGTAGACCACTCTTATTATTATCATTGAGTTGTGCTAAAAGAGCTCCTAATGTTGCTTGTGTTGTAGATACATAGACTATCATTGCTTTATCTGGAATAGGTGAAATTAATACTAGATGAGTGAGTAGATACTCCTTGACTTGCTGCAATGCTTGATCACATCTACCATCCCACTTGAATGTGATATCTTTATGCAGCAGATGGGTGAACGGATGACACTTGTTTTCCAATTATGCAATGAATCTCCTAATGAACTGTAGTTTCCCCTATAGACTTCTTAGTTGCTTCAATGTATTTGGAGGAGGCATTTCTAATATGGCTTTTACCTTTGCAGGATCTACTTTGATGCCTCTTCTTGATACTATGTACCCTAACAGTTTTCCAAATGTTACTTTGAATACACACTTTTTTGGATTGAGCCTCAAGTTGTACTGTTCAAGCCTATCAAATACTTTTTCTAGGTTGGTCAAATGGTCTTATCTTTTGATGGACTTTCCTAGTATGCCATCCACATAATCTTCCATGGTTGTATGCAACATATCATGAAATATTGTAGTCATTGCTCGCTTATAGGTTGCCCCTGCATTCTTTAGACCGAATGACATGACGTTCAAGTAGAAGGTCCCCCATGCACAAGTGAATGCATTTTTATGTTGATCGTTAGGGGATATCTTTATCTAATTATATCTAGAGAAGTCGTCCATTAGTGACAACATTTCATGCCCTGCAGTTAGATCTATGATCATATCGATGCTCGAAGGAGGGAAGTCATACTTTGGGAAATTCTTGTTTAGATCTTGAAATTTCATGTAGATTTTTATGCCCCCAGTAGGCGTTGATACTGGTACTAGGTTTGACATCCATTCAGGATAATCAATTGGTCTGATGAAGCCCACCTCTAGCAGTTTCTACAGTTCTACTTTTACCAAAAGTGCTATGTGTGGATGCATCTTCCATAGCTTTTGCTTGATGTGTTTAGCTCCAAGAAATATGGCTAGGTGGTGTACAACCAATGCTAGATCTAGCCCTAGCATGTTTTCATATGTCCATGCAAAGTTAATTTTCCTTTCATTGATGAATGCTGAGAAGTTCACATTTTCTTCAGGATCAAGTGATGTTGCATGGTATGTGATTTTGGGTGTTTTTGTTGTGCCAACATTGATAGGTTCAACTTATTCAACTAGAAGTGTTGACTTATCTTGATACTCAAAAATAGGGAGATTGAATCCTCCATCTTTAGGTGCCTCAGAGAGGTTTTCACCCTTAGATTCATCCTTTATTTTTCTCTTTTCAAGATCCGATAGAGCCACATTGTGGTTTTCCCTAGGGGATCTCATTTTGATTTTTACATTGTATTTTTCAATTTTGCAACTAGAGGACACAATATCCCCTCCAAAATATGCTCCATATTAAAATTCCATGATAAAACCTACTTTATGATCTCCTGATGGTATATCAGTTTGAAGTCCCATAAACTCTACAATAGCTTCATCATTTTGGAATTGATCCAAAACAAGCGTATGATGTTGTTGGTCCTAATCTATTAACTGTGGGTAGGAAAGGGGTAGGCTATCATTGTTATCTATAAAGCTTATGAAAGTTGCAAAAATGGTCAATATAGCTCTAGCGTCATTCTCCCATTGAGCATCTAGGTCATTGTCACTAGAAGCGAGGGAATCCTATTCATATTTTTTGGAGTCTATTTCATAAGTATAGTCTTTAAGTATAGGTTTGTTGGGTCAAGTAGGGACTATACTTATATTGAAGCTTTTAAATAGGTCCTCAATTGGTAAATCATTGTTTATCAGATGGTACGTATCCAATGTCTTAACGTTAGTAGGAGCTCCCTTCTTAAAAGAGGCACATCCAGTGTTTGGAGTGACCATGTCTATCGAACCATAGCCTAATCCCGTGTTCTTCTTTCTTTGTTCCACTGTAATATGTTCCCATCTGCCTTGTTTGTGTCGCCCAAGGCCACCTTTTCCAATGTATCCCATTTTTTTAGCCATTTGATACCCTTTATTGCTAGGATCAATTGGAAAGGGTTGTAGTTGTTCTCGTTCTTCTTGTTCTTCTTTGTAGATCATTGATGATAGGTCCTCTTTGAATATTTCCTCATCTTTCATATCTCCCCACTTGGTAAAGATTGTGGGTTTGACTACCATTGTTACTATTTGAACATGTTTGATCTCCTTAGGCCCTCCATAAACCTTTTGTGTTGGGGGAAGCATTCCAATGCAAAAGGCTTGATTGAAATGATAGTTTCCATTACCCTTGTCAAGTACTTGAATCTTGGGATCAAATCTTGGGATCAAATTTTGGTTGCTCACTTGCTAGTGGTTTAGTTGAGGTTGATGGTAGTGTTTATGGGTCAATATATGAGAGGGAGTGGAATGATATATCATTTATAGGTACTTGTTGGATTTTTTTGTATTTATACTCCAATTTTGCACAGTATTGAAAGGCTTCAGCATCAACGTATACTATAACCTCCTTTCCTTTGTGAGGAAATTTTAGACATTGGTGAAATGTTGAAGGAACTGCTTGTAGTGCATGAATCCATGGGCATCCTAGAAGAAGGTTACATGGTAGCTCAAGGTACAATACTTGACATGTTGTTTCTATTGTTGTCGATCCTATCTATATGGGAATCCTGATTGTTCCTTTTGAATTTCTTTCCAGGTCATCATAAGCCCTTATAGTGATGCTTTTTCCTTTGTTAATTACATCATCAGAATACCCCAACTATTTAACAAATTTCAAGGTACAAATTTTAAGTCCTGCACCGTTATCTATCAATAATATTTTGACTTTATGTTTGTGGACACCAACCTCCATATAGAGAGCTTGGTTGTGGAATGATTTATGTGGAAGGTCTTTCTTAGAAAAGACAAAATGATGAGTGGTCGTGAATTTTCCAACCATGGCTTGAAACTGATCAGGCTTGAGGTCATCAGGGATCGATGCTTCCAATGCTTTCTCTAGTATTTCCTTATGTGTTGGTGATAATTTCAACAACTCTAGTGTGGTCTTCTTCAATTGTTCCATAATACTATAGTCATTGGATGACTTAGCTGTGGGTTTAGATGAGGGTCCTTATATTGTGACTTTCCCTTGATGGGTAATTACATTACATTCAGGGTCCATTCCTCGTATAGTTAGCACATTGACTCTAGTATCATCTACTTGGGAGAGGGTGTCTAGGACAGTGTCACCATATGTGTAGTTGGTGTTGTGATAGTCTTGTTTTTGCCCTTTGTCATTTTTCTTAGCATGGTTAGGAATTAGATTCGTGTAGATTTAGAGGTCTTTGTTTCCAAGACGGTGTTATATATCAACTTCTCCCTTGTCGATTAAGTCTTGCATTATATGTTTAAGTCTCATGCAATTATTTGTTATATGTCCCCTGATCTTGTGGAACTCACATAAGTATTTTTTCATTGTACCATGGTGTTTTAAAACTCAGCTCTTCATATTTTGCATGCTCATTGACTTTGATGAGGTTTTGTTGAAATAATTTGTGCATGATAGTCTCAAATGTTTCTCCTAGTGTAATAAGTTTCCTTCTTGGTTTGATATATTGTCTTTGTTGTTCTCCCTAATTTGTATGTTGGTTATCCGATTGATTATTTTGGGGCTAGTTGAGTTATTGTTTTGTACATTGTTGGGAACATAGCTCGTTTGTGTAACTTAGGCTTTGTTTTTCAGTCCATTGGTATTTTGTACATTCCATACAGCTCTAGCATCAACTAATCCATGATTGGTAACATTTTTGTTTTTGGCCCAAATCTTGGGTTTGTCATTCGAACTAGAAGGGTTGTCTTTTGAGTTGTTTAGTTTAATGACCCCCTTGCTATGAGAGCTCTTTAAATGTGTAGCCCATTTTCAATAGTCTCTTCAAAGTTATTGGGGCACAATATGGTGAGTTGGAAATTGATTTCTATTTGGACATTGGAAACAAATATATCCACCAGTTCTTTGTCAGGAATAGGCCACCTGCACCTACTAGCTTTATGTCTCCATATTTGTAGATAAGATGTAAATGATTCCTCTTCGCTTTGTTTAATTTTGTATAGATTAGTGATGGTGACATCCTATTCTATGTTGAATGAGAGGTGGTTCACAAACTTGTTACATAATTCATCAAAACTCTTAATACCTAGTGGTAGATGGGAGAACCATTCCATAGCATGACCAGTAAGACTACATGGAAAGAGTCTCATTAGGTAGGAATCATTGTTTTGTACTTCCATGCGAGCTACCGAGAAGTCTCACACGTGTTCTATTGGATCACCTTTTCCCTTGTACTTGTCAAATTTTGGTATTTCAAAAAATTTCAGGAAGGGGAGCATAGTAATAGAGTGATCAAAAGGGAATGGACATATATCCTGTAGAGTGTAGGTCTTCTTTGGTTTTCCAATTTGGATGTTTGGTATCCTTTGATTTAGGGCTTGTAGTTGCATTCCTACCTTTGGGTTTTGTACATTTGTTTGGGGACCCTTTGCGTAGTAGTTGTTGCCTCCATTTCACCTACAGTTAAATCAGGCGAGAGAATCAAATGTTAGATCTTTAGAGGCCAGTGGGACATTCACACAAGGGCAAAGAATCTACATCTATTGCTAGGTCACGGGGAACTCAGTGGGAGAAGCCACCCTAGGAAGATTCGGCATGAAAATCATCCAAGGAGAAAGTCGGCAAGACTCTCCTACTATCTAGCCGACTGACTGTTTGATTTATTCCATCCTGAGCAGGTTGCTGAGACCTAGTTTTTGTCATGTCGAATGAGCCTGCAGAGCCTATCGCTATAACGGAGAGGGTTCAGTATGACCTCTTACCGCGTGGATTTCCTTGGCCGATAGGCCATTCAATCGTCGTTCGCCGAGACTCTCGGCGACCATGGGCTTCAGGGAGACCTACAGCGTGCAGTGAGAAGTTCCAGCGAAGGATCAATGTCTCGCCGACATGTGAAGAGTCTTGGGGCAAGAGATGCTTTCGGCAAAAGTGAGGGGCTTCGCCGGGAGGTCTTGGCGAGGACAAAAGTCTCACCGAAGGGAAAGGATGGACCTCGATGCAGTTGTCTTCGGTAGGAGTCCTGCCGACACAAAGGAACCTCGGTGTAACTAAGGGACTTCATCAGAATGTCCCGCCGACATCAAATGTCTTGCCGAATGAAGAATTCGCCAAAGGTTTTAAGGCTCGGCATGAGGTCATGCCTAAGGCTTAGTGTCTCCCCGACAGGAAAGGCGGCGTCACTAAAGCTAATGTCTCGCCAACATCAGATGTCTTGCCAAAGGGTGAGAAGAACTCAGAAAGCTGCAGGAGTTCGGCAAGAGTCTTAACGAAGGTAAAGAAGAGCTCGGACAAAATGAGGGCAGGGTTGGCAGGATGTCTTGCCAACCGAGCAAGCTCTCCCTGAGCTCAGGGGAGCGTCCTGATGGCCAGTGGAGTGAAATTCTTTTGGGGTGACACCAATAGGCTCTTGCTGATACTCAAATGGGTCCTCACCAAGACAAAATTAGTTCGGCAAGACTCTTTCCAAAAACACAATGGTAGCTCTTCGGGCAGACAAAAGGGAATTTGGCAGGTGGTCTTAGCAACTCGTTAATGTCTCATCGAAAAGGAGGCTTTCGGTGTATCTTTCCAAGTTCGATAAGAGGTCTCCTCGACTCAGTGTTGTCTCGCCGACAGTAAAGTGAACAGCTTAGTAGAGAGTGAAGAGGCGCTCGGTATGAAGTCTGGCCGACAGACCAATGTCTCACCGAAAGCCAAAGGAGCTCGAGCCCGGAGGAGAAGAGTAAGCTTGGGGGCAAATGAAATGAGCTCGACGAGAGGTCATCGCCAAGAGTCATACTGACTGCGTATGTGCTCGCTGAGAGATGGAGGGCTCGTTAGGAGGTCTTCCCGAACATATAATCTCTGGCCGACAGCGATGGATGTACCAAACGAAAAGGATATCGGTGTGACTCAATGGTGCTTGCTGGGACTTCTAACCAAATCCATTTGTCTTGCCGATGGTTTTGGCGGTATCAACATGAATTCTAAAGCTACAGAGACATAATTGCATTGGCAAGACACTTTCAGTGTCTTGCTGAGATGCAATTCCATTCAAAAGGACTCTTGACCAGCTGCAGGGCCCGCGTGGAAGGTGCTCGACTAACAGAGGGATCTGCGGCGAGCCGTGGCAGTTTAATCAAAACGTGGAATGCCAACGTGGGACGAATGCAACATGAATACAACATATATCTGTTATGAGCTCGGGGAGCATTCAATGCGGCTCTTCAACAGGTGACTCGGTAGCTGGACACGATGGATCAAAAGAATTAATGCTACAAAAAGATCAGGAGAAGGCTTCTCTAAGAGCGGCTCTTCACACCGACACCAACAATAGGGACACGCAGGCATCTGTAATTAATTCATCAAAGATCTGAGATAGATCTTTTTCTGAACTGGGATATTTTTGTAAGCCCTAAGGGGCCGACATACAGTCTGTATATAAGGCATTTTTTGCCTTTTTGTAAATAGTTCTGGTTATGCATTCAAGGGAGTTAGTGATTTTTTCATCAATCCTTTCTCAATTAATGTATGTTTCTATAACTCAATTGGAATCCTGAATATAACACAGAGTTTACCTTGGAAGCTTGTGTTCATGTTTGTATTGATTCTCATTTATGTATCTTTCTTTTGAATATGCAAGTCTTTAACTGTGTTTTATAATTTTGTATTCATATCTTAGAGCTGTGAAATTAATCTTTCCTTCCTGAGATGTGTATGTGGGCCAAACCTATTAGGACTAAAGCATTAAGTTTGAAATAAGTTGCTCTGAGAATAGCAATTAGGCTTTCAAGTGTATGTTCTTCCTGTGTTCATTTCATGATTTCTTATCAGTTCGGTGTATCAACCTAGTGTAGTTCTTTAATTTATGCATCTCTTCCCTCTTTCCTCTCAAAGAAACAATAGTTTAGGTGATACCCAAAGGAATTCGGCCTTCTCTGGAGGTTCATTTCAACTATAGGTGACCCACAACCTTGAGATGATCCCATGTTGCTCTAGAATGCTCAGTTTTTGTAAAACTTTGTGCAGGGTGAAATTCTAAGTGACAACAGTTTTCTGGCACGCCCGGTGGGACTGGAATTTGTTTTAACTACTGGTCTGGTATGTAGCCAGTGAATTATCAGGCTTTATAGAATCCCTTTGGCATACTTGGCGACTCCATAAAGAGGAAGAACTCCAGAAATCCACGCCTTCTATAGTATATGAAAAAAGTTCAGACTAGAGGCAGTTCAGGTTCATTTAAATATTTGCAGCTGTCACCACCAAGAAGGAAAGGTAGAGTAGCAGAGAAGAGAGGAACAACAGTCATCTATTCTAGAAGAACTCAGTCCACTCCTCAGTCTGTAGGGTCTCATCTTGCTCCACCCACAAATCCGCTTCAGGTACCTGCAATGGCCGCTCCAAGGAATCAACCCTTCATTGCTTTCAATAGAGGGAGTCCTTTGAACTTAGCTCAACACAATGATATCCCAATGGCAGCCTTGAAGAGTCTGCCGATTTTTACAGGGGAAGACCAAACTACCCCAATTGAACACATGAGAGATTTGGCTTTGTTATGCGGAGTTCACCACATAACCCAAGAGGACGTTGCAGTGAGACTACTGGCTGCTTCACTAAAAGGAAGAGTTGTGCAGTGGTATAGGAGCCTACCAGTCAGTTCAATTGCTACATGGGACAAGTTTGGAGATAAGTTGCATAAGCAGTTCCAAGACAGGTCTGACAACTTGTCTCTACTGGAGCAATTGACTACAATTAAGAGGGCTCCACAAGAACAGATGAACGACTTCAACTTCAGATTTCAGAGAACTTGGGATAGAATACCTGCAACGGTGAGGCCACCTCCAGAGTATGCCTTCCTATACTTTTTAAGGGCTCTAAACTACGATATAGCTGTCATGGTACAGTCAATGGGAGGAGTGTCTTTACCAGACGCCTTTGAAATAGCTATCAGAGCTGAAAACAACTTAATACAAGCTGGTAAGCTTGCTCCCGGGCCACCAATGCCAATATTCCTAGAGATTCATGCAAACATTCCTTTGCAGATACCTCCTTTTTCACCTCTACCAGTTGTACCAACACTGCCAACAGCTATTCCAGCCGTTGATAGACAAGAGAGTGTTGCTTCAGGCTCATCATAGGAGCTACAAGAGATCAAAAGTCTTTTACAGACATTTGGCAACAAGTTGGTGAACTTGGAAAAACAACAAACCCATTCTAGGCCTTATCAACAATAGAATCAGGCCTCAAGCCAGCCTTTTCAAGGTCAACAACAATTCCAAGGTAATAGACAAGCTTATCAGGGCAATCATCAAGGCACAAGACAGAATGTGAACACAAGACCTTTTCAGGCCTATGCTCCAGCACCTGTTAGTGTAGTCAAAGACCTGGTTCCTACCCAAAATAATTTAGCAGCAGATTATGAATGGTGCTACCTTTGCAATCAACCCCACAATCAGGCCACTTGCTCAAATGGACTCATCAATCAAGCACTTATGGTGCAGAATGCCTCAAGCTCACAACAACATGCACCTAATGAGTCATCTCCACAACACCAAGATCAGTTTGCAAATTATGCTACTCTACTCAACTAGCAGGGTGAAGAGTTTTGTGGATTGAATGTGGACAGTTCTCTTGTTGCGGCTAATACAAGAGCAAAGAAGAGAGCATTTGAGCTTGATCCTGCAGCCTACAAAGGAAAGGCATCATATGTGGAGCCATCTGCATCTTGAGTGACTAGTGTTTTGCAAGGAAATCAACAACTCCCAGACAAGGAGCAACCATGCTTACAAGCTGATCACACTGGTGTAAAGGTACACAATAAAGTAAACCCAGTTGTACCTTTAAACATTCTTGATAGTATGAAAATGACAAATGTGACGATGTCTATGTGGGATTCATTGGTCATCCCTGGTCAAAAGGATATTCTATGTTCAGCCTTGTCAAATCTTAAGTTATCAGGTGAGTCTGAATCCCCATTAGGTCAAGATAGGGTTGTTTTGACAAATAATGCTCAGGCAGATGATAAACAGTCCAGCAAAGAGGTAGGAAAAGAGGTCAAACCACCTCCTTTCTACATGTTAGTGATTATTGGTGATAAATTAGTCCATAACTGTATGGTAGATAGTGGAGCTAGCAGCTCCATCATGCCAAAACAGATTGCTGACAAACTTGGACTAAAATAACAGCCTTTAGAGAAGGGAGTGATCCAATTGGATGGTACTTTAGTTAATACTTTGGGTATTATCAAGGATTTAAACCTCACCCTCCATGCTTGTCCAAATTTTTCAGTTCCTCAAGACATATGTGTCATAGATATTCCACCCTTCTTTTCCTTGTGTTTATCTAGAGACTTTACAACCAAGATAGGTGGTTATGTGTCAGTTGATTGCTCACATATGTTATTTAGAACAAGATATGAAACCAAGGTTACCATTAAATCCGAGAGGTTGGCCAAAGACCACATTGAGCCATATAACCCAAGTCCCTTTAATGTTGTTCCTACTGTTGCAGACACAAATTGTGTCATTCTTTCTGACAATGAACTAGTTGTTGCTCAAGAACTCCAATCAGAAGTTGTTCCTGATGTGTTGCTGCATGAATGGGCGGTTGAAAATGTATCGGACAGTCCTGTAGACCTCATTCAAGATGTTGGTATGGGAAATTATGTCATTCTTGAGCCTGATACAGAGATTCCAAACTTAGAGAAAGATGCAGATCCGTTATTGCAACCGCTTAATGGACTTTGGGAGATGTTCTTTGATGGTTCTAGAAGTAAAAATGGAGCAGGAGGAGGCGCAATGTTGATTTCTCCACAAGGTGATAGGTACTACTCTGCATTTTGTTTTGCTTTTGCATGCTCCAATAACACTGCTGAGTATGAAGGCCTTGTTCAAGGTCTAGAGTGGGCAAGAAAGAGAGGAATAACCAACTTGAAAGTCCATGGGGACAACGAATTAATTGTTAATCAAGTAAGGGGCCTGAATGTTGCCAAGAATGACACATTAACGTCTTATAGAAATAGAGTGTGGAACATGCTCGAAGATTTTGATGCCTTTAACTTAGTGTCTATCCCAAGAAATCAGAACAAACATGCTGATAGGCTTGCAACCATTGGAGCACAATTTGATATTCCAAATGACACCAAAAAAGAGAAGGTGCAACAGTATGTGAAGGTTGTAGTCAGACCCTCAATTCCTGACAACAACATTCACTGGCAAGTCTTTGACAGTGATGAGCAGATCCTTTCCTTCTTGCTTGAGGAAGATCAGTTCTCCATGGTGAATCAAGCAAAACTCAAGCAACAGTATGGTGATCAAGTCATACAGCTGAAGACAAACAAATTTCCCAAAGGCTTGGATACCCTAGATTCGATCTTTAGTACTGATGATCAGCTAAAAAAGGGTAGAGTTGGCTTGCAAATCAAAGAAGATTACTATGAAGAGCTGGAGATTCTCAAAGGTAAACTTCTTAAGATAGGCAAACTTTTTTCACCTGAAGATAGACAATTTTTTGTTGCTTTGTGCCAAGAGTTTCATGATGTCTTTGCTTGGGAGTATTCAGATTTGAAAGGATTTGATCCCCATATTGCTTAGCATACAATTGAATTAGAACCTAACGCCAAGCCAATAAGGCAGAAACAAAGGCCCTTGAATCCTAAACTTGAGCCCCTAATGATTAAGGAGCTAACTAAACTAGTTGAGGGGGGTATTTTCTTCCCTATCAAGCACACTTCATGGGTTTCTAATCTTGTACCGGTTAGAAAGAAAAGTGGTGAGATAAGGCTCTGCGTAGACTTCAGGGATCTTAACCGATCCTCTCTAAAAGACCACTACCCACTGCCCTCCATGGAACAAATCTTACAAGAGGTTGCTGGTTCTGAAAGGTTTTCCTTACTAGATGGTTTTTCAAGATATAATCAGGTGTTGCTTAAAGAGGAAGATCAGTTTAAGACTACTTTTACAACTAAATGGGGCACCATGGCATACAAAAGGATGCCTTTTGGTTTGTCCAATGCTGGTGCCACATTTCAGAGGGCCATGGACATGGCATTTCAAATTTTGATCAACAAGATTATACTAATTTACCTAGATGATATTACAGTATATTCTAAGAATGCTGATGAACATCTGTTACATCTTAGGCAAGTGTTTGAAAAATGCAGAGAGTTCGATATCTCCCTCAATCCAAAAAAGAGTATCTTTGTTGTCCACGAAGGGAAACTATTAGGACACATAGTGTCAAAGTAGGGAATCACTATTGACCCTGAAAGAGTCAAAGCCATACTTGAGTTGCTACTACCTAATCACAAGAAGGGCCTACAGAGCTTTCTGGGACAAATCAACTTTCTGAGAAGGTTCATTCCAGATGTGGCGAACCTGCTACAACCTCTAACAACCATGATAAAGAAGAATGTAGTCTTCAGTTGGACAAAGGAGGCAAAGCTCAGTTTTGGAGAAATCAAGGAGGCGTTAGCATATGCTCCGACATTGGTAAACCCTGACTTCTCTACAGACTTCTTTTTATATGCTTTTGGTAGTAGTGGTGCAATCTCTGCTATGCTGGTTCAGAAGAATAGCGACAATTTGGAGCAACCCATAGCCTTCTTTAGCCAAATACTTGTTGATTATGAAGAAAGGTATACATTTGTTGAAAAGCACGTTCTCTCTGTGATTAGAAGTCTGAAGAAATTTAAACCTTTGCTTTCAAACAATAAGGTTCATATTCTGGTTGCACACTCAAGTGTGAAGGAATTTCTGTTGAATAAGGATCTGAATGAGAAAAGAGTAGGGTGGATCACTAAGGTCATGGAGTACGATGTAGATATTAGCATCACCAAACTAGTTAGAGGTAAAGGTCTTTGTGAACAGCTTGCTTCAGGGTCAAGCAGTGAAAGTGAACTAGAAAAGGATGTTGTGCTTACCAATACAAATGAGCCTCAGAATGCTCAAGATGATGTGCCCATGGGGATAACTAATTGGGTTCAAGATATGATCCAATTTCTACAAACTGGTCAATGCCCATTAGGTCTGAACAGAGCCAAAAGAAGATACTTTAGACTGCAGTCCATAGCATATGTGCTGATGGGCAATGTTCTTTTTAAAAAAGATCTGAATGGTGTCCTGTTAAGATGCATCCACAGTGACCAAATTGAAAAAGTGCTTCATGAGTTTCATGATGGAGCTGCAGGAGGTCACTTTGCTCCTAGAACTACTGCCTGGAAGGCTATGAAAGCTGGTTACTACTGGCCCAGCTTGTTCAAAGATGCGTATGCCTGGTCAAAAAGGTGCATCAAATGTGCTCTATTTTTAGGAAAGGAAAGGCTGCCTGCTATGCCCCTGCATCCAATTCAAGTAGAGTAGCCCTTCATGAGATGGGGCATTGATTTTATTGGACCAATAAATCCACCTTCCAGTGTCTATCACAAATGGGTACTTACAGCCACTGACTATTTTACAAGGTGGACAGAAGCGGTTGCATTGAAGGAAGCAAAGGAACCCTCAGTGTTGAACTTCTATGAGGATATAGTCACTAGGTTTGGAGTACCTGACTCCATCATATCCGATAACGCCCTTGCATTCATGGGTCTAAGGGTAACTAACTGGGCTGTTAAGCATGACATTCATTTGAGCACATCTTCAAATTATTACCCTCAAGGTAATGGCCTAGCTGAGAGTACAAATAAGAACCTCATCAGAATTATTAAAAGAACCATAGAGGACAACCAAAGGACCTGGCCCAGTAGTTTAAAGAATGCACTTTGGGCAGACAGAGTGACCCCTAAAAGGTCTATTGGTAACTCGCCATATATGTTGGTCTATGGTAAAGAGGCAAGATTGCCACTATCTGTGGAGCTTCCGGCTCTTGATATTGTCCGCCAATTGGAGATGTTTGAGGAGCAGGACCCCATGTCTGTGAGGTATTCAGAGCTCATGGAGCTCGAAGAATCAAGGGATAGAGCAATGAAATATTTAGAGTATCATTAGCTCCAGACAAAGAGAACATTCGAAAAAAAGGCTACAACAAAATCTTTTAAGGAGGGAGATCTTGTGCTAAAGTGGGATGATCTAAAAAGTAAGCCAGGCCACCACACCAAGTTCGATAACATGTGGATTGGTCTGTTTATTATCATAGGCTGTAAAGAGCATAATGCTTATCAACTGGCTACGACAGAAGGGGATTTGCTTCCTATCCCAGTCAATTGGATACACCTTAAACCCTGCTTTCAAGCCTGATAAGTGCCTTTCTTGTACATATCTAGTTAGGTTTTATGTTTCAATAAGTGCTTCACACTATGGTTCGTTTGTTTTCTATTTTGTTCCATCCCCTGAATGTTGTTTTAACGCAGGCTGACGTTTTATTTGTTCTCTGAGTT
Source organism: Sequoia sempervirens (assembly GCA_007258455.2). Lineage (NCBI taxonomy): Eukaryota > Viridiplantae > Streptophyta > Pinopsida > Cupressales > Cupressaceae > Sequoia > Sequoia sempervirens. The sequence continues at coordinate 320,209,196 of VDFB02105785.1, forward strand.
TTCTAACGACTCCATGCCCAATGGATAGGCCTAGTCACTGGTTCTCATGTTTAGCAGGCAAACATCCCACAAAGGTTGCTAGAATTGTTGCCTCCATTTCACCTACAGTTAAATCAGGTGAGAGAATCAAATGTTAGATCTTCAGAGGCTAGTGGGACATTCACACAAGGGCAAAGACTCTACATCTGTTGCTAGGTCACGGGGAACTCAATGGGAGAAGCCACCCTAGGAAGATTCGGCATGAAAATCATCCAAGGAGAAAGTCGGCAAGACTCTCCTATTGTCTGGCTGACTGACTGTTTGATTTATTCAATCCTGAGCAAGTCGCTGAGACCTAGTTTTTGTCATGTCGAATGAGCCTGTAGAGCCTATCGCTATAACGGAGAGGGTTCGGTATGACCTCTTACCTCGTGGATTTCCTTGGCCGATAGGCCATTCAATTGTCGTTCGCCGAGACTCTCGGCGACCACGAGCTTCGGGGAGACCTACAGCGCGCGGTGAGAAGTCCCAGCGAAGGATCAATGTCTCACTGATGTGTGAAGAGTCTCAGGGCAAGAGATGCTTTTGGCAAAAGTGAGGGGCTTCGCCGGGAGGTCTTGGCGAGGACGAAAGTCTCGCCGAAGGGAAAGGATGGACCTCGATGCAATTGTCTTCGACAGGAGTCCTGCCGACACAAAGGAACCTCGGTGTAACTAAGGGACTTCGCTGAAATGTCCCACCGACATCAAATGTCTTGCCGAATGAAGAATTCACCAATGGTTTTAAGGCTCGGCATGAGGTCATGCTGAAGGCTTAGTGTCTCCCTGATAGGAAAGGTGATGTCACTAAAGCTAATGTCTCACCAACATCAGATGTCTTGCCAAAGGGTGAGAAGAACTCAGAAAGCTGTAGGAGTTCGGCGAGAGTCTTAACGAAGGTAAAGAAGAGCTCAGACAGAATGAGGGCAGGGTCGGCAAGATGTCTTGCCAACCGAGCAAGCTCTCCCTGAGCTCAGGGGAGCATCCCGGTGGGCGGTGGAGTGAAATGCTTTCTGGGTGACACCAATAGGCTCTTGCCGATACTCAGATGGGTCCTCACCAAGACAAAATCAGTTCGACAAGACTCTTGCCAAAAACACAACGGTAGCTCTTCGGGCAGACAAAAGGGAATTCGGCAGGTGGTCTTAGCAACCCGTTAATGTCTCATCGACAAGGAGGCTTTCGGTGTATCTTTCCAAGTTTGATAAGAGGTCTCCCCGACTCGGTGTTGTCTCGCCGACAGTAAAGTGAACAGCTCGGCAGAGAGTGAAGAGGTGCTCGGTATGAAGTCCGGCCGACAGACCAATGTCTCACCGAAAGCCAAAGGAGCTCGAGCCTGGAGGAGAAGAGTAAGCTCAGGGGCAAACGAAATGAGCTCGACGAGAGGTCATCGCCAAGAGTCATATCGACTGCGTATGTGTTGGTTGAGAGATGGAGGGCTCGTTAGGAGGTCTTCTCGAACATATAATCTCTAGCCGACAGCAATGGATGTACCAAATGAAAAGGATATCGGTGTGACTCAATGGTGCTCACTGGGACTTCTAACCGAATTCGTTTGTCTTGTCGATGGTTTTGGCAGTATCAACATGACTTCTAAAGCTGCAGAGACACATAATTGCATCGAAAAGACACTTTCAGTGTCTTGCTGAGATGCAATTCCATTCAAAAGGACTCCTTACAAGTTGCAGGGCTCGCGTGGAAGGTGCTCGACTAACCAGAGGGATCTACAACGAGCCGTGGTAGTTTGATCAGAACGTGGAATGCCAACGTGGGATGAATGCAACATGAATACAACAAATATCTGTTCTGAGCTCAAGGGGCATTCAATGCGGCTCTTCAACAGGGGACTCGGTAGCTGGACACGATGGATTAGAAGAATTAATGCTACAAAAAGATCAAGAGAAGGCTTCTCTAAGAGCGGATCTTCACACCGACACCAACAACAGGGACACGCAGGCTTTTGCAATTAATTCATCAAAGATTTGAGATAGATCTTTTTCTGAACTGGGATATTTTTGTAAGCCCTAAGGGGCCGACATATAGTCTGTATATAAGGCATTTTTTTCCTTTTTGTAAATAGTTTTGATTATGCATTCAAGGGAGTTAGTGATTTTTTCATCAATCCTTTCTCAATTAATGTATGTTTCTGTAACTCAACTGGAATCCTGAATATAACACAGAGTTTACCTTGGAAGCTTGTGTTCATGTTTGTATTGATTCTCATTTCTGTATCTTTTTTTTGAATATGCAAGTCTTTAACTGTGTTTTATAATTCTGTATTCATATCTTAGAGTTGTGAAATTAATCTTTCCTTCCTGAGATGTGTATGTGGGCCAAACCTGTTAGGACTAAAGCATTAAGTCTGAAAGAAGTTGCTCTGAGAATAGCAATTAGGCTTTCAAGTGTATGTTCTTCCTGTGTTCATTTCATGATTTCTTATCAGTTCGGTGTATCAACCTAGTGTAGTTCTTTAATTTATGCATCTCTTCCCTCTTTCCTCTCAAAGAAACAATAGTTTAGGTGATACCCAAAGGAAGCCAACCTTCTCCGGAGGTTCATTTCAACTATAGGTGACCCACAACCTTGAGATGATTACATGTTGCTCTAGAATGCTCAGTTTTTGTAAAACTTTGCGCAGGTTGCAATTCTAGGTGACAACATTAGCCTTGTTGTCCCAAAATGTTTGTTTGGTCATAGGTTGGGTATGGTGGAGGTATAGGACCTTGGTAACCATGTTGGGTGGAAGGAGGGTTAAGTGGTTGTTTTATGGAAGGGGTATTAAGTCCTTGTTGATTGTAAGGAGGGTTAAGTACTTGTTGTGTGAAAGGAGGATTAATTCCTTGTTGATTGTAAGGAGGGTTAAGTCCTTGTTGTGTAGAAGGAGGATTAAGTCCTTGTTGTGTAAAAGGATGCTTAAGTCCTTGTTGATTTTTTTGAAGAGGGGTACCTTGTTAGTGCGTTGGCGGTACACCTTGCTGTGGTTGATTTTGGTGAAGGGTACCCTGGTAGTGCATTGGTGGTACTCCTTGTTGTTTGGATGAATTATTTTGAAGGGTACTTTGGTAGTGCATTGGTAGTACACCTTGTTGTTGGGACGAATTGTATTGAAGGTTACCCTAGTAGTGCGTTGGTGGTATACCTTATTGTTGGGATAAATTGTTTTGAAGGTTACCCTGGTAGTGAGTTGGTGGTGCACCTTGTTGTTGGGACAAATTGTTTTGAAGGTTACCCCAATAGTGCATTGGTGGTACACCTTGTTGATTTGGTATGCTGGTTGAAGGATCAATATATGATGCATTTTGTGGTATGTATTTTCCTTGTGGTGGGATCTTTCCTTTTTGTTCCACTATTGGAAAGTTTCCCATGTTTTGCATATTGTTGTTTTGTGGCATGTATTGAGTTGGACCTCCTTGATATTATTGGGCCATTGTTGCTTGCTCGATTTGGGATGGTTTCCTAAACAAAGGGTTGTCCATTGAGTGTTGTTTAGGTTGATCATTACTTTGTGATAAGATTGGTGGCATGTTCAGATTCTCCACTAGTTTGGGTATTTTTCTCAAAACTGATTTATCCCTTAAGGGAACGAGGTTAGGATCCTTAAGACCTTCCACATTAAAGTCTATAGGTAGTTTAGCATCACTTTGTGCTAATTTGAAGAAGTAGGCATTTGGATCCCTTCCTAGCAGTTTGTCCATCGGTTTAAGTACCTTGGGATTGTTGGAGTGTTGAAAGAATTCTTCCTCGTCTAATTCTCCCTCACTATCCACTTCTTCTATGACCATGTCCTTTGGGTTTTGGTTTGACCTATCCATCATTTCTTGTTGTTTATGGATTACTTCCTCCTCACTTGGTGGTTGGTTTGGTGTTTCCTTAAATGTAGATTCCTTTCGAGGAGTTATAAGGTCACTTGTTCTAGAACCCCATGGCTCACTTCCGTCATTTTTTTTGTTCACTTGAGGCATACTAGAGCTCCTTTTTTTGGCTTCCATCTTTTTTCTATGTTGAGATCTCGTGGTTGTCATAAACAAGTCCAAGACCTAGTTTGGAATTTTTGTGACCAATCACTATGAAATGATGTTTTTTTTCCGTTTTAAAAGATTGGTGTTTTTGTAAGCCAAGATTTTCTATTGCCACGTAGGAGGTGGTAATACAAGCCTTCCAGCCATAAGATCTGCTTTTCGTTCCTCTTTGTCTAGGATATTATCTATGTTTCTCTACTGAGTTGGTGTTTCCTTTTTCTCAAATACAAAACTTCTCAAACTACTGACAATGTCTGATTGTTCACCTTCAATTCATGTGAGGCTTGGTTGTATAATGGGTGCCATAAGATTTGGTTGTTGAACTAGAGTAGTAGGACGCCAAATGGTCATAAAGTGAGTGATGTTTTGATCTTTTTTTTTGTTTTCAAATGGATGATGAATGATGATGATGTGAAAGCCAACCTTTTGGATAAAAGGTGTTGGTGTTTTGATATGGTTTCGTGATACTCGAGACTCTAAAGCTTGAGTGATGTTTTAGATGTTTTGGAAATGATGCTATTTTTGGGACTCAAAATGTTGAAAACTTGGACCGATATTTCACTTTGGTTTTCTAGAGGATATGTTTTGAAGAATCTACTTTAACTAGCCTTGACGTTCAAGAGATTGTTAATATTTTAGAATTTTGAGTGAAGGAATGATCCAAAGTTGTGTTTTGATTTTGAATCCTAAAACTAGGTTGGTGTGTTTGATTTTGTAAATGGATATGGAATGATGTAGATATGACGTGCTTTGGAATTCTAACTATTTCGTTCTAAAAAGATTAACTAGTTTAGGATCAGTTTTTGATTTACACCAGAAAATAAGGAAAAAGCAACAATTTTTAGAATAGTAGTGGTAATTTCTGTCAAAAGCGGCCAAATTTATGTCAACTACGACCAAGTCTGAAGGATAATTGTAGTAAGCTTTATCAAAAGTGGCCTCTATTTACAATTTTTCTAATTGGTGAATAGTGCAGGCAAAAGCAACATTTTCAAGCAAAAGTGACCAGAGTTTATGTCAACTACATCCAAAACTTATGTCAATTGCGTCAATCTTTGGATCAATAGCGGTAATTTTATGTTAAGTGTGTTCTATTTTTCAAAAGCGGCAAGGTTTTGATAGTGAGCATCATAAACCGGAGAGCAAAAGCGACTTGTTTTAGATCAACTATGGAAATGTTTAGTCAATAGCGGTAGAAATAGTAGTAGTAGCGACTTTTGTTTAGATTTGCTTCTAGTTTTTTGTTTTGATGGCAATTTGGACAATTTTGCAATTTTGGATGTCTTTGTTTGATCTATTTTTGAGATTTTGGCAAGTGATATAATACAACACAACAATCAAAACTATTTGACCCTAAATGTCTATAGCTTAAGGAAGTTTCTTTCCACAAAATCTCAAAGTTTGTGAAAGTCAAAATACTAAAGCCATAGTTCCCAATGTTGACTTTGTTCTTAATGTGACTTGAAATGTAAGCCTAAATATTTGGAAACCTTTAGAGATATGTGTTTCAGATATCTTTTGACGAGTGTAAATATAGGGCTCTTTTCAAAGGTATTCACACTACATTCAAAGGGTTTGATATTTGATAACCATGTTCAATGTTTGTTTTGATGTGTTAATTTTAAATCAAGCAAATTGTTTGATGTCCAAAGTAACCAAGAATTTTTTCAAGTTCGTGAAGACAATTTGCAACCTAGAGAAAGACATGTTCTTTTAGGTGGGCTTACCCCATGCCCTGAAGGGATGATTTTACATGCAACTTATGGAGAGTGTTTTAATCTCAACCATAAATCAGACTTGGTAAGTAACTTCTCGGAAGTAAATTCCGATGCACCACTTTCAAAGAAAGTTTTGGATAAAAAAAGGTGGCCTCTACTACATTGGTTCTTAGTCATGCTCAGGGGATCCAATTCTTTTCTAGTGCCCAACATGCCACTTAAGGATTTAACCAACTTACTTGGGGCTCTATATACACAATGGTACCTCCCCTTTTGTGAATGGCACTAACGACAAAGTAATCACCGATTAAGTCATTTGGAATTTAGCCTTGACCATTTATATAGTAGCTTGAGTGAAAAACTGCTTTGATTCACCTTTGACTTCTCCAATGTAGGATGTGTCTCAAAGATAGGCCCTCTAAAGTTGATGCTTGAAATGAAACAAGTGTGAAACTCAAGTTCTTTTCATCACCCAAGATCGTCAAAAAAGACATGAGGGGAGAGGATAGACACTTAGTTTTCGGAACATGGAAGACATGGCATACAATCCATTGCAATATTATTTTTAAGCCCCTTGAGTGGCACTAGCCAAAAAAATAAATGAAGTGTAAACAAGATAGCATTTCGCTTTTTATGTGCAACAATTTTGAAGTGTTTTAGATTTCAAGCAAATAGATAGCAATGTGCAAATTAGAATGTATTTGTCTAGTTTTAAGGACCAACTTGAGTGTTTCTAAAAACCTTGTCTTAATGTGGTCAACAAAATAAAATCATTCGTTTTGTCAACATAATACAAGCGTTGGTCAAAATAAAGAAAAGCATTCTATTTTATGAGCACCAAAAATGAAGTGTTGTTCTAATCTACGAAAGCTTTTGAAAGTTCATTTTAGAACACCAAATTGAAATGTGCAAGTTGTGGGGTTCAATTGTTAAGCACTAATTCAAAAGATTTTCCTAAACTAGAAAGCTTTTGAAAATTTCATTTTAAAAAACCAAATCGAAAGTGTGCAAGTTGTGGGGTTCAATTGTTAAGCACCAATTCGAAAGATTTTCCTATACTAGAAAGGTTTTGAAAAGTTCATTTTAAAAAACCAAATCAAAAGCGTGCAAGTTGTGGGGTTCAATTGTTAAGCACCAATTCAAAGTGTTTTCCTAAACTAGAAAGCTTTTGAAAATTTCATTTTAAAACACCAAATCAAAAGTGTGCAAGTTGTGGGGCTCAATTTTATAGCACCAAATCGAAAAGATGTTTCTAAACTAAGAAAATTTTTAATTTGGAGTGTGACTTGGACAGTTTTCCTTCTCTGCAATAAAACCATTAGTTGTTCTTGGATAAACACATGCCATGCTCTTGCAAATCTTGCATAATCAATGTTAGCAACTTTTAAACACCCAAAATAGTCACTTATTAGCATTAGAAATCAAAAAATTGGTTTGCAGATTTAAATTGAAAAGACACAAAACAAAAGCGTAAATGTTAGTCAAAAGCAACCCTGCTGCTTTCAGCAACTGCAGTCATCACTATCAAAAGCGACCCTTTATGTGCAACTACGGTCCTCATTTTCAAAAGCAGACCTATTTTTGAAGCAAAAGCGGTTGCAAAAGAAGCAACTATAGTCGAAACGAAGAAATGACCGTGTGAGATTCCTGTAGCATTCACGTAAACATTTTTCAAGTGCATTTATGGAACCTGCAACTACTCAAAATACACTCAAGGGAATGTTATTGTCAAGGACTAAGGTACCATAGGGCGTGCTAGAATGTGTAAGGGGGAAATCGAGAAGCATAAGGAAATCAAACATGAATGAATTAAATTAATCTAATTCAAAGAAAGATAGATTCCATACCCATTACTCATGAAATGAACAATACAAGATTATTGAATTCAATGAAATTAAGCAATGCAAACAAGAAAGCATACAATAAATTCAACTAATTATATTGTTACCCATCTCATGTCAAAGTGTATCTGTAGTGATGTTGAATTGTGTTGTATCGATGCGAAGCCTTCATTATGCGCTTAAAAAAAAGATTTAATGTGTTGTGATGGTGATCGAAGATGTGTGTAAAAGCTCTTAAGAAATCAATGATTCATTTAGCATTACTTCATTGCACAAAAGATGTAAATTCCTTGATTGTTTTTGAGGATGAAGAGGATTGTCATATAGATTTTACGTTTTGAAATGAATGTGCAAGATTAAACAATGTTGAATCAAGATCAATGGTTAAAAGATGTTGAGAATAATTAGATTGCTCAATTAGCTTTTGTGATCAAATCAATTAAGGATATTGATTGGTCAATCAGAGGAAATAGATTTCCTAATCAGTGGAATTGAGGAAATTAGATTGAGCCTTCAATGGGATTGAAGAACAAATGAATTAGTTAGGAAATAGATGGACTAGTCAAGAAATAGATGAATCAGTCAACCAATCAGAGTGAGCAATTGTGGGACCGTAATTTTCTCAATCATAAAAGTGGGTGATGGTAATTAATTAATTGAATTAATTAAGTAAGCCTTTTTTATTTGAACGTGCAAGTCATGTTTGACTTTTACAAACAAATTTGTATTAGTTTTGTTGACCTTTTTGGATGATATTTTTGAATAATTAATATATTTATTCAAGTTTAGGGGAAAGTGTTTTAATTAAACTATTAAGTATTAATAATTTAATTGACTTAGGGGAATAAGGTAAATTAGCGACATAATTAAATAATTGACGTTATTTAATTAATCAGGAGGAGTAAAGCTAGATTAGGAATTTATTGAATGTTAGCAAATGGAATGGCTCAGACAAATATGTTTAGAAAAATGACTCATGGCCCAGATTTAGCACCAGTGAAAATCCACTAACAGCTCCAAAAAGACCACAATTGCATTTGTGGCTTTCCTCTGAATTTTGTCGAGGTACAACTCCCTCATCAGATTTTTAATGAATTTATCTAATCTAATGAATACGGATATGCTTTTAACCAGAAGACAAGAAAGGTAACTAACACTAGTTCATAAATATGAAGCTAACGCGGGAAGTGAAAATTGAATCATTTAATTGAACCATAAATGACCAACACAAAGATTGGAAACCTATGATCATCCAATCAAAGAGATGAAATCAGATTACAGTAAATGAATAATACACAATTTATCTTTCAAAGAAGACACAACTATATCGTATGCCTAATGCCAAGATCAACATACTTAGTATTTTTAAATTCATAACACACAGATTATAAATCATTACACTTTGAAATAAATGCTAACCCTTCTCGATAACATCCCTAGGTGTATCTTCAAAAAAAATCCCTATCTTCTTTCACATTTTCAAATTTATAGCAAAGGAAAAGCCACTGGACGGTCACCAAAACTGTTACCAAATTAGTGGCTTTCTTATTTTTCCAACGTTTCTTGAGAATTGCTAAATCAATTGGAAGAATCGATCTTGGTAGAGGAATATACATTGGCAAGGAGAAACCAATCTTGATCTTACCAACAGACACTGAATGACCCTTCACATAACCAAACAATGAATGCAATGCCCAAGAATATCAAGCGGTAACACGTGTATGCTTCTTGATGGGAAATTGTAATTTAAACAGTCTCAAATCAGCCATAAATTGGAACTAAATTTCCATCTCATCACACTTAGGAGAATGCACCAATGTCTAACCAATCTTCTATAAATTCAACCAGCGTCACCTTTCTTCGTCAATCAATAACATCAAACATGGCGAGCTCTCAGAGTGACAGTAACTTTTCCAATGATTACATTGTGTGTGAAGAGATCGAATGCAACCCACTGTTTAGGCATGTATCAAACTAGCTGAAGGAGGTTTTCATGGTGCAGAGCGAAATAGAAGAAGTGCTCCACAACATTCTAGATGAGGCGTTCCTGAGCCAAGCCCATGTACACAACACAACCATGCTAGAGCGCTTCAAATATACTGTCATTAGGACTTCTAGTCGTCACGACTGGGGTGTGAGAGCACTTGAGTGCTTGGCAAAGCTCGAGTTTCATCATTGACTCAATGTGGCGATCAACGGGCTTAGCCGCTACCCTTAGAATGGATTGATAGCTGACGCCATTTGCATTGTGTCGACCCTTCAAGATGAGACTTTAGAGGAAGTTGTGGCTCTTCTGCGCACAAGAGTGGTAAGAAATGACATGGGACTTTTCATGCAATTCCTCCAGTCACATGAGAATCTCCTAGATCACCAGCTCAAGTTGAACACCTACAGACTGTTACTAAGGGAATTCGTGTCCTAATATTTGCTCTATGTACCTAAAGGGAAATGCCTCTTTTTGTCCTTTTTTTTGTCCACAATATGAACTTTTATAATCAAATCGGACAATTTTGTAGTGCCACTGCAATGTAAAAATGTTTAAATATATAAATAAAATATCTCTTTTGATATCAATGTGTTTGTATACATGGCTTCATTGGTTTCCTGTTCATATCGTGTTTGAAAATGTTGGTTTCTTTTCTTTATAATGCATTGGTTAAATAAATTAGGCTTGTTGTTATTACATTAATCACTGAAACCTTCTAGGCGACAAAATGGGTAGTTTGTACAACTTGATAAAACCTTGCCTAGGTTTCGAACAACCTAAAGAATACCGCCTGAGGTATGACTTGTGGATGTAGTTTCAAGGTTCTGACGCATGACAAATCGTCAATCAGGTCATTGACATACGTACACCCACTCTTGAAGGAAAGGTAAGTTCATAAATGGTAAGAAAACACCGCCTTGTGAGAAACAAACAATGCAAGTAGTAAAATGAAAGGTTCGAAGAACCAACAAAAACCCCGCCTAAGTTAAGGAATAAATAAATAAGAAATAACACCAAATGGGTACAAGTGATCTAAGAAATAAATAACACCAAATGGGTACAAGTGATCTAAGAAATAACACCAAATGGGTACAAGTGATCTAAGAAATAAATAAATAAGAAAGAGACTACTGATTTAGTACGGTGGAGTGTCAATACAATAGTATTAGGACCATACAAATGTTAGGAGTGTTTTCTCATCTATAATAGGAGATACTAAAAAGCATTCAAAACCATGATATGATTGTGATAATGCCTTTCATAATCATTCCAAAAACCCTCAATAGGATGTTCAATAATAGATGTAACTCAAAACTTAATTATGTTTATTTATCTTTGAACCCTATTCAATTTTATCTTTTTAAGTTTTATATTCTTGCAAGCCTCATCCCTTGGCTCTAAAAAAACTTAGTGAGCAATGAGAGTCCACTCCACTCCTACTGTAGGTCTCATTGCTAAAAGCTAGACCAAGATACACAAAATGGTAAGTTTGCTTAGAAAATGAGGCATATACAACTGTATATATCCGAACATCATAAGCAAGCTTATTTCAATAGGAGAACAATTCATTTCATAAAATACAATGCACAAACATGGTCTAAAATTTTAAAATCACATTTAAAAAAATAAAAAACCATACAAACTTTTAAATCCACCATAGATGAACATTATTTTTCTTTAAATTTTTAATATTAAAAAAGGTACCCTTTAGAACACAAGACCAAGGAGATTAAGCACATAAATTTTTGAAGAAATATTCATGCTAGTTCTAATTTAAAATGAAAACATATAATTTAAATCTACATAACCTTTTTAAACCTACATAATGAATCCCTATGTAATTCCATCTAATGTGGAGTATGAAAAATTACTAGTCAAAACTGCATATTCATCATAGGAAAATAACATTGACAATGGAAATTGTTCTTTCTATATACAATTCACAACAAACCTTTGTAATCCCCTTCAAGATTCAATTCTAAACTCCCAAACACAAGTAGGGTTTTCAAGCAATCTTTTAGAAAACAAAGACTCACACACAATGAGGGAGAGAAGAGGAAATGAATTAAAAAATAAGTATTTCAAAATGCCTTTTATTTTTTCTAATGTTTAAAAAATCCCTAACCCCAAAATAATTTTTACCTCTAATTCCCACTCGCTCTAGTTATTCAAAAGATAAACATTTTACTTATTAAATTTTTTCATTTCAAATAACTAATATTTTTCCAAAATATTTATGCATTCGAAGGATTAAGGTGCCATTTACCTTGCATTCCTATGTATATTTTATGTGTCTCAAACACTCTTGGAAGGTGTAATTAGATGCTTGAGATGTAATTGGAGAAATAATTTGTATAATCTCCCCTAGCTTCGTGACATTTATTTTCATATGCATTGATGAAGGAGGTGGAGCATAACTGTGGTACTTATAGTTGACTTTGAGGTCATTTAAGGCACTTTCCTATTCCTATGTGCTAGGGGAAGAAGTGAAGAATCTTGTTATGATAGATGAGGCTCATATGAGATAGTGAACTTCATAATGGAGTGCTAGACTTGAGAATGTGAGCCATAGGTGAGTTATTCATCAAATATGCCTTTGTGGTTAAATTTTTTACTTGGGGACTCATTGATTGAGTCTATTTGACACCCATGCGAAAATCATTTGATCTATCTATTATTCTCAAAATATGCTCTCCAAGGTGGGCATGAGGTTTTTGTACAATGCCATGGTTTTGGTCTCTCTACTTGCCAATATATTGGAGGTATATTTTGATGGTTTCGTGTCACTGTTTACAAGTACACAAGTACTATTAGAGTGTTGACAAAGTGCAAAGTGTTATTGTGTTGTTATTGCATTATGTACATGAAGATTAATACACACTTGTTCTCTTTATCTAATGGACATCAATTCAAATCAAAGTTCATAGAGCTACACAAGAATCGTCTCACAACTTATAACTGAGTGAGGTGAGGCGTTCAAACATAACATATTTACCCAAGCCGACCATCTCTAAACTAAGCACTATTAAGGAACCCATGCCTATGCACTCATTTAGATCGTTATGTGTATCTACACAATACATTGATAGCCAAAGCACACTATATAAATCAACATGATATAATCCTATAACAAAATATCAAATAATTACTCCAATTGAAAAATCACCTATAATTAGCATGATCCAAATATCAAGGATGCACAATAAAAATTGAACCAAATAATATAATCTTATTTCACATGTAAAGTGAAAACATTGAAGTTAGAACATTACTAGAGTTCAACATATAAAATCATAATATATGCATCTAAAATACATAGTCAAACATCTCAATGACAATACAAAACATCATTGATAAATATGGTATCTACCTATATCAAAATCAAAATCAAACAACAAGATAAGCTACATACCCACGTGGACCTTCAACTAAAATCATTTTCACAACTACAAAGGTGAATTATAATAAATAGTAAGTCATTTCATAATTTGTCATACTTCTTATTCTCTCTTCATCATTAAAAAAATCTATAAATATAAAACTAAATTCTTATTCCTTTTTGTCATTACCAAACACATATTTATATATAATTACTCTCTAACTACTTATTCTAAATTATTGTTTTTATATTATAAATTGTTTTACTTAATTAACCCATATAAATGAAAAGATTATTTTATTTCTTTTCTGAGGTGGCTATAGTTCCTTTTGTCCCCCCTTAAGAACTAATAATTGAGTGGCAAGTGAGAAGAGCATTTAAAAAACTGGGAAATGACTCGGCAAATCTATTTAGCCTAAAAGGAAAATCAAAAGAGTTTTGCTTTCAGATTATGTGTTGGAATGGGCCCGAGGCGGCTGTAAGGGTTTTGCAGAGGGCGGGTGTGGTAATGGACGGCGGGAAAGCGTTATTTAAAATGCAGATAATAGGGACGATTCTCGTGGTGTATGCGGTAGCAATCGCCCAAGCCCAAGACTTTCTTCTTTACGGGTGAGTGCAAATCCATTTATACATACATTTGCCTCCCCTGCTTCTCTGCCTGTTAAATTGTCACATTTGGATTTGCATTTGTAAGGGCAGGTTTGTCGACATTGCGACAGACTCCATCTCTTCCTCTCAAATTCAGCTCTCTGTACAAATTGGAAGCTATGTGAGTTGCAGGCTTTGTTTGCTTTGCTTTGCTTCCCCTTTGCTCTTGTATTTGGATGAAATAACTAATGCTCTTAATGTTTGGACACAGAATTGGCAGCAACCGCTTAAATGGAGATTTTATGCATTCAAAGCCCCGAACGATGTAAGGAGTGAAGGTGTTGGACTGCTCTCCCTGAACGTTTACACCCATCACGGATTTCTCGAGAGCTTATGGACGGAATTCTTTGTTATTCCTCACTCCGGAGGAGCTCTGCGGCTCGACATTCGCCATCCTTGTGTGCACTCAAACCCTATTTAATCTCCTTTTATTAAGGATTTAAAGCTTTTACAATCTTTTACAATCCATAATTTGATAGTAAGAGCTTCTGAAGAAAAACTGTATGCTTTGTTTATATCGGCATTTGGCATCATTTGCTTTCATTCTTGTGATCTGAAAGGTTGACGTAAACAAAACGTCTACTATTTTACAGAAGCTCTTCCTATCAATCGGATGAATTAGGAAATCTTAATGTACACAATCCATAAATTTTCTAATCAAAGTCTTGTGGAGAGGTGTATGGTAGGAGTCAAATGAAGAATCCTACTTTATGCCATACACAGTTCTCTCCGAAGCTTTATATTAATTTTTTTTTATCCAATCTTTACTTTTATCTGGCAATTTATGCTCTGATTTTTTGCATCCTACAAGACAATTAGCTTATCTGAGAGTGAAATTTGAAGGGAAAACCTTGTATTGCATGAGATTTGAAGGCAAGGCGGTTGATTCTGAGGCTAAGCTTGAGGCTGAAGGGGAATCCTATGCTGTTGTTCCACTTGTCGTGGGGGATATGATTAGGTATTCCCGTTCCTACTCATCCTTAGTAGATTATAGCTTTTGCTACCCTCAGTACAAGTGCCAAGTAAAAGGAGAAGACGGTTACAACATATTAACTACAAGGTCAATGGCGATGCTGCCAGAAAGTGCCACAAGCGTGCAAGGCAACAAACATGTGTGTATGTGTTCGCTGGTTATAGGGTATGTAGCTGTTCAGTTGGTCATAAGATGGTTACAGTCTCGCATTTACAAAAGAAAATGCCAATTGATGACGATGATGGAATGGAGTAGAGGAGGAGATGGGAAGGAAGGGAGAAAGCGGTGGGAAATGAGCACATATTACACGGTCAGTAATGAAAATGAGAATGAGAACAAGATGAATAATAGTAATAAAAGGGTGTTGGTTTCAGGGCACGGGACATATGAGGAAGCTTGGGCTTGGGCAGATGCAGAACATCGCCTCACCAAACTCAATGCAACCTGCTGTTTTTATTTTAATTCTACCACAACTACTAGCCTCAACAACACAAAGAAAGGAGGAACATCAACAGCAACAGCAGTATTAGAGGGAGAGGGCCCATGGAATAGGGACGCTTTTGGCCGTCTAATCAGGTTGACCCCCATAGTCCAATAGATTTTACATGACAAATTTACTTTGAAGTTCTGTGACATTGATCGACATGGGTTTAGAATCTAGATCATAACAATTTTTGCGATGTGTCAAGCTTATTTTACCTTGGCATTTGACTTGTACTACTGATACATAGTAACTTTCAAGGACAAATTATTTCGCTTTTATTCTTCCAGTTGGAGTATCATCAACCAAATGTCTATTCTGTAGAAGAATTGACCAGGAGATTATGTCCATGTTACGGTCTATGTCTCCTCGTGCTATTGTAAATTAGAACTTGATCTCCACATGAGAATGTAAATATATGCATGATGTTTGTGCACATACAGATGCATTCCTGGTGTTCTAGTCCTTGCCCAGTAGGATACTGTTGTAAGAACTCTGTCAAATTCTTTTATTAGTCCCTATTAACTCTACAACGATACTCTTGGACTTTTTCCTTTAAGCGTGATTCTCTAATGTTTAGAATTTGTTTAAATATAAAATTTAGAAAATGTTCACAATAAGATGGTTTTTGTCTAGTTTTTTTTTTTTAAAGAAATCAAATCTTAGCACATTTGCGGCAAACCACTTCAACATATTGTAGAATGGGAACCATGTGCAACTTGATCCCTTGGTGTTTTGTATAATCCTTTAAACTCTGTCTTGAGTTTCTTGAATGCTCATGAAAAATGGTAAGATTATTTGATCTTTGTACAAGGTTCTGCATCTTTATTTTATGTAGTTTTTGGTATTGTTTAGCTGTAATGTCACCCTGTGCATTGTATGAGTATTTTATAGATTCAAATGAATGTTTTTCTAGGGTTTTCTACACTGATTAATTTTAAAGGATCCAGACGTTAATGTTTTTTGGGACCTCTACAGGGAATTTACCCTTCTCTTGTGGATTACAACTGGTATTATGTTTCTGTGAACGAAAACCATATGTTTGGATACTTAGTACGCGGGTTTATTCTTGGGTTTTATCAAGTGCTCAGAAGGTTAAAGTGTACAATAGACCTGGAACAGTATTCTTGCATTCGCTAATGAAAACTGCCTATCTAATGCTTTGAATGGATTAGTCTCTGCTTTTCGTTCAAATTTAGGTATAGTTCATTATTTGGGTTTTCCATGCTACTGGATCATAAATCCCTGGTTTACTCGGCTTTCCCAAATGGATGTGCATTCTAGCATTGCAAATTTATTTTAAAGGCTATCTTTTCCAGGTCTACAATAGTGATTTTGCACATCCAAACTCTAACTTTTGGTTCTAAGGGAGCTTTAAGCCTTGCTTTTTTGGGGTTGTGACTAATGTGAGGTGAAAAAAAGTTGTCTTTTGTCAGTGCCTTAACTATTTGAAATACTAGCTTACAATAGTAATATGAAAATCATTGCAAATACGCGCATGGCATTGTTTGTAGTTACCAGGTGTATATCTTACACATTTTATAATTGCAATGTTATAATGTGTCAATGCCTTGACTATTTGAAATACTAGCTTACAATAGTAATATGAAAGTCATTGCAAATACGTGCATGAAATTGTTTGTAGTTACCAGGTGTATATCTTAGCACATTTTATAACTGCAATGTCGTAACATTTTGTGGGATTTGCCTTAGAATTTTCCTTTCCATACATATTAACATCTTTGAGGAAGATCCTTTTAGGATTAGGATCTTAAGAGACAATCCTTTTGTATTTGTTGGATCAATTAAAGAGCGAGTTATACAATAGAAAAGTGGATGGACAAAAATCACTCACCAAAGCCATCTTGGAGAAGTAAAGTCACAGCAAATAGGGCTTGGGATCTTTGGGGGTGAATGTGAACTAGTAAGATCCGTTGTAGTTTGACACTTGGAATGCATGATTAATCTCTTTTGATCTTTTGGATCACCATTGTGAAATTAGTTATCATAAATTAATCATTTGGTCAACATTTTGAAAGGTTTCACTTTTTCCTTGTGAACATGTTTTAGACAAGGCTTCCCTCTATGTAGTAGCATCCTCTTGCCCCCCTTTTATTTGGTTATATTGAATGATAACCAAAAACAAATGTACATTAGTACAATTTCGTGTACAAATTTTATTTTTATCTTATTTTATAAAAGAAATATAGAAAATTAAGGGTCAAAATATTTTTTTGATTTAGAAAAAAGTTTTCATACTTTCAAGTACATCTTAACTCTAGTTGATATAAGGAAATGGTTGAGTCAAATCTCCAAGAATCTTTTTGTAAAATATTGGTGCAACATAAAGAAAGATTGTTGTGGAGTAATATGTGAGCCTTACTTTGATTATAATTGTCCAATGTGTTTGAGTATCAAATAGTGCATTTAATAAGTGACATGATTTGGTCCATTAGGCAAGCCTACCCTCTAGGGCTATCATTATATGTACTTGCTGCTGAAGGGTTCAACTATTTTTTTGTTGTCTACGCTTCTAGAGGCATGGTCAAGGGCTTTGTCTCTCCAATTTTCCTCTTAAGTTAATGGAACTTTTCTTACTTTGTTTTCAATAAGATAAAATGGGAAACTAGGGTCCCAAACCTCTTTATAAAGCAAGCCCATAGGTTGAGAAGAACAAGAACCAAAATAGAACAAAAGAGAATAACAAACAACACAAACATAGCCAACAAATAGTTGAAAGTTACAATTAGTTACATCACGTATTGGGGAGAAGATACGATACCAACACCAAATGCATAACTAACAAATCTCACACCCTTGACCTTGATGTGAGATTGAGATACATGTTTTAGAATACCTTTCTTCCATCTTTGGACAATGGTTCAAAAACTTTCATTATCCATATTGTTTGATTGAGGAGAGAGGGGGAGAATTCCTCTTCGAGACCTCAATTGGGGACAACAAATGAGAGGAGCACTTGGTCAAAGAAGTCGATTGCCTAGTGTAAACTACAACAATTGTGAGAACATGATCATTAGACAACATGGATGGTGAAGGGTCCACCATCCCACCTACAAATTGAGGCACATAAGCCTCTTAAGTAGACTCCACCAAGGCCACACTATGCCCCATCATAGGAGACTCATGAGGAACATCCAAAGGTTTTGAATCCTTAGAAACATCCATTGTCAAGTGTTTGAAGTCTCACCACCATTTAGCAAAACCAACATTCTTGTGATGTGAATGGGGGCAATCAGAAGCAAGGTGTCTAGAAGTAAGCAATACTTTCAATAGAAGATAAGACTTTTATAGTCAATTCTCACTTTGTTAGATGAATAATTTTAATGTTATTTAAGCTATGTAATGTTTGTACATTTATTGTTTGGTTTGTGGTTTGTTTATTCAATGGAGCAAAACATAATGTTAGAGACAATAGCTATCTCCTACACCACAACAGTTGGATCTTTATAATTGGAAATGGATACAACATGGAGAAAGGTCCAAATTCCTTGGAATTTTCTTTTACTTTTATTTTTCTCCTTTTGAGCCATGACATCATATCATTCAAAGAATGTAATAGAAGATCACTTATTGGGTTACTAAGCCTTTCTCTTTGGTTAAATTCTAGGTTTTTTCCAAAATCTTGGTTACTACACATGTCTATATTCTACATACAACCACTTTCAAGTCAACCTAGATAACAAGTTGGAAGGAATTTTAAGAGATCTCCTTTTGACCAACTTTGAAGGCTTCTAAGTCTTTAATAAGGTTGCCTATCTAAAGAGGCAGAGGTTATAGGTTTCTTAATATTTGGATACATGATATCATTCTTTTTGTGTTTAATGAATTAATTAAAGCTTTGGATGGGAGGAACCTTGGAAAGTTCATCATTGTAGAGCTTTTAATAAGCCCTTAATATAGAGGATCTTGAAAAGAGGTGGGCTTTCGTTCTTTGTTGATCACTTTGATGCTAGCAAACATTGCTTGTGCTTTTGTTGCAAAAAACATTTGAAATGGATGGGAATCTCCTAACCATGCCTCACCTCAAAAAGAGATGGATTTTGGTTGGGGATTTCGTTGAACTCCCTTATTGTTGGTGGTCCCTTGTGATTGATTATCATAGGGTTTCGTTTGCAAAGGTTCCGTAAATTAAGGGAGTAAGATTATGTTGTAAATATTTAAATGATATGTTCAATCTTAGCACAAGATTCTATCTCGTTTGGTCGTAATTGAAAGCAAAGTTTTAGTTGAACAAGAACTTCGTGTTCATTAGTGAAATTTAGGTGGTGATGCTCACAGAGTATCTTCACAGAATTGGTGTAATTATTGGAGGTGGTTAGTGGATATTGAAAGGCCCATAGGCATATGTGCCTTATCTTGTTGTTTGATTTTGATGTAGACTATATTGATGACGTTTTGTATTGCCATTGAGATATTCAATTGTGTGTTTTGGATACATATGCTTTTATGTTTGAATCTTTAGAAGTGTTTCAACTTCACTATTTGCATTGAGATTATGTTGATTAGTGATTATATTATATAGTTCATGATTAGTGTTATTATAGATTATTTGACTATGCATCTATTGATATCTAGATCATGTTAGTCATAGATGATTTTTAGTTAGTGAGATATGATTGTTATTACATATTGAGACTAATTTATTAGGTTTGGCATATGGTTTTATATTATTCTTTGTAATGAGAAGCTCTTGTATTATGATGTTGTGGTTTATTGTTACCAAGGCTTGTTTTTCTTTCAAATATTGGAAAGTAACTAAATTAGTATGATACATCTTGAATATGATGTCGAGAATGAATGTAATTCAATGGTATGTGCATTTATATAGCTCTTGTAGTAGTGGAGTTATTTTTGTTTGAATTCTCTTTTGTAGCATTGCCGTCAATGGCTTACTAGCTTTTTATTATTAGTTCTTCAATTAAGATATCAACTTTTGTGGATCTTAGAACATTGAATATGATGCTTAAATATGTTGCAATCCAATGATGAAATTTGCATATAAACAACACTTAAGTTGAAGGTTTTATGGCTTGTTATAGGTATTAATCATTTGGCTTGCAATGATTTGTCAATGTATTAGCATTTCGCCTTTTGGCTTTTGTCTATGTTTTGGTTGATAGATTCTTGACTTTGGGGTGAAATGAGATGTAAGACCTATATTTAGGAACCTTAAACCATATTTAGATTTGAATTAGAAGTTAAATGTGATGTTATTGTGCATAAAATACATGTTCCTTTGTGCATAATTGCTTGTTAACTCAGGGGGCAATTTTGTAAATGCTAGGGACAATTTTGCTAAATAGTGGTGATTTTGTACTAGCGAAAAGAACAACTTGTTCAATAGGGGTGAGTTTCTATTTGCAAAAGGGGCAATTATGCAATAGTGAATATAAAATGTTAGTTTACGAAAATGTTTCCTAAAGAAAGGTTGGCCTATGTGGTTTGCCTTATCTTCCCATCAACTTAGTTTGATGATGACTTAAGTCCTTTTCATGGTTATTGATCTTTTTGTGTTGTGGTTGGACTTGGAATGAAAATGGCTAATCTCTTGTATGACTATGTGAGATATTGGATCTCATGATTGTTCTATCTCAAGAGTGAGTATATTGAAGGTTTGGATGTCATTTCTACATTGTTTTGGATGTGTGATCATGTCTATAGTTGAATCGAGGGACTAATTGAGGGTTAGGGTCTTCCTTGATTAGGGAATGATGTCCCATTCACTTTTGTTCTTTTTTGGTTTGTGTGAAATAATGATAGTGGTTGGAATGAATCAATAGTTTGCACAAAGAAGGATACAATAGGTATTTTGTTGCAAATACTTGATCATACTTGAGAATAATAAGCCACTTTAAGGGGTTAACCTCCAAAATACTCCAATAAGAACACAATTCACAATATGACAATAATAAGCTAACCACTACCTCCTATATACCTTACTTACGAATTGGATTCCACCCAAGCAAACTTAACTACTTGTGTAAGACTATATTAATGACCATACATAACTTAATTAAGAGTAATGGTAGCCACAAGCCAACTACAAATATCTATATACATACTATATTATTAAGGGTATTGCATGCCCCCTCCCTTCACATGAGTATTGTCCTCAATGTTAATAAATTGTGGATGCTTTTACACAAAATCTTCACTATCCCATGTGACATTTTCAACTGGAAAATTCTTCCATTCTACGAGTGCCCTAATCCTTAGCTCCTTTGTGCATGTCTAGAAATTTAACTTAGGCTTTGAGAGTGGACTTCCCTCTACGTCTAGGTCAGGTAGTACTATTTGTGTTAAAATTTCATGCTAATCAATTTGTTGCTTCATTTTGTTTTGTGCCTTTGCCATGCTCTCCATGCAACTAGAGATCACCTCTCATTGGTGTTGAATGTGTTCCTCCATTGCTTTAACCTTTTAGTGTACCTTCATAAAAGAGGTGAAGAATGGTAGATGATATCCTATCATTGATTGATTGGCTACTTAAGATCTGTTTTGTGAGGCAATCCTTTGAGCCCGTCTTTCAAAATAGCTTGTAGATTTAGTGAAGAATGTTTAATTGCTACACTTCTAATGACAATAATTGAACCACACCTCTATCTACCCCTTAAATCAAATGTTAATAGCCATGGCGATAACAAACATAGGGCGATCTAGAATGTAGTCTTCCATGGTGAGTTTAATATTGTGGCATTTCATTGAACAATTTGTACCTCCATTTGCAATCATAACTTGAAATTTTGGGGTTGTTTATATAAAATAGTTTAATTATATTTCTGACTTATTGTTGATAAAGTTATGAGTATTCCTAGAGTCAATTGATATAGTTACCCTCTATTGTTTAAGGGAACTGTTAATAAATATTCAACAAGCTCCCTTCGGATGTATTTTCCTCTAGCCTTTTATCAAAAGTCTACTTTTCCCCTCCACGTGTCTGCTCTGCACACCCTGAGGGTTTCCTTTCCTTTTGCATCTTGGGAATCCCCGCTATACTTCCACGTGTCGTAGCTGCGGGCTATTTTTGATCATTCCTTTTTGCTTCCTCATCGGGCTCCACTCGAGTGCCACAAAGCTGTCACTCCCAAATAATTTGGCGGGCCCCACAATTGTTGTTTGCGGTATACTCTTGCTACATGTCTACTCTTCGCAAATCGTTCAGCATGAAGATGAAATAACGACTGCGGGCAGCGAAATGCTGCCACGCGTCTCCTTTGCGCCCGACCGATGATCGTTTCCTCCACTTTTGGATAGTGCTCTGCCCATTCAACACGTGTGGCCTTGGTGCAAGTCTTCAGCATTGAGAGATAAAGGTTCACACGAGCAACAAAATGTTGCCACGTGCCTAGTCGGTGGATATCGTGTTCGGGTGATGAACCAAGCGAACCAAATGTTGCGATTGGCCACTACATGTCATAATCATTTGCACGGGATGGTGACACTTGTCTGTTTAACCTTGCTGGGACCACCGCCATCATTTACATAAGATGCACTTGTGCCTGGAATGATCAGATGCTTGGTTTCAAATATTTTCTATTGCAACGGCTTGGGGAATATTATTATTTCTGCATCATTGCCAGGGGATAGCGAGATCTTTTCTGTTGCTGCTCTCCGAGGCAGTGGGAGTTTTTCTGCTATATATACTTTTCTCTGTTGTGAGAAAAGGGTCTGGAATTTTGAGTGAACACTAGTTTTAGGAAAAGACGCCTGGCCTTTATTACTGTTTTATTTTATTGCAAAATACTTTTAGACTGTGCCAATTGTTCGACCTTTCTGTTCTTTCATGCTATTTGATTGAACTGTAAACTGTGCTTTTATTGTCTAGACATTTCATTTGAGAACTTCTATATATATTGAATGCAAGTTTGCTGATCTAGATCATGTCTAATGACTCTTCTTGGCATTGGGAATGTATGCAATGTTATTTTATGTCAATGAATAGATTATGTGCTACAATCTTCAGTTTCTGATTTTCTGGAATGCTACAAATACCAATCAGGCCCTTAGATCTATGATTTATCATGTCTGTCATTAAGTCTTGACGCATCGCCTTAGGTTAGACTTTATTTTATTATATATGTTTCATTTTCCCTTTCCAAACCCCCATTCTAGAAGAAGTCGGCTTCTCTAAAAACCTAGAGGTCACTCAGTTTAGTGCAAAAGGTCCCCCATAAACTGAGTTTCCCATAAGACACTTTTACCTTGTCAAATTTTGGCATCAACAGTTTGTTCTTTTTTCTGGCACGCCTGGTGGGACAAAGCTTAAATGAATTTGTGCTTTAGAAGGGTGTATGAGCCATCAACCTGTAACTAGATCCCAAACTGCAAGCAACCCTAGTTTACTAGTACCTCCATTAGGAACAGTGCAAGACACAAATCAGTTGGTAATCGTTCCACTCCTGCTACCCGTTCCTCTAACCATGTTGCCAGCTGCCAACATAAATTACATGGCATGGGATATCGAAAGTCCCCTAGTAGCCCCAGTAGCACCTGATGTTTGGGGTGCTATCCTGGTTTCAGCTATGAAAGCTATACCCAAGTTTACCGGAGATGGCTCAAAAACACCTACAGAATATCTGCAAGATGTGGCAGACGTGTGTTTGGTACATAGGATCACAGGGTAGAATGTAGCTCTAAGGCTTCTCGCTATGTCTTTTAAAGGCAAGGTGCTGGATTGGTACCAAACACTGTCACCTAGCACTATTCACACCTGGGACGAGCTCAGAGATCCGTTCTATGAGAGGTTCTCAAATGACGAAGATCGCTCTTCACTGTATTATCAACTATTTGTCATAAAACGAGCTCCCCAAGAAGCTCTAACGGACTTTAATGCCCAATTCCACACGAATTGGTAGAGGATCCCTGTTACTATATGCCTGACTCCTGAGTTGGCGTTCATATTTTATCTGAAGTCCATCAATCCCAACATTTCTATGATGATCAAGTCTTTGGGAGGAGCTACTCTACCAGATGCTTACGGTGTTGTCGTCAAAGCCAAGAATCATTTGATAGATTGCAGAAAGTTTCCTCCTCGGCCTATCATGCCGATATTTCCTAAAATATCAATTCCCGCACAAGAAGTCACGTCAACTAGCGCGTCTGTAACTCCCCAGTCAATGTACACATATGCGGCAGCGCCACAAAATGTAGCCTCTACATCCGATTCTTCCAAAGACGAAATGAGCGATCTTAAAGAAATGTTACAGACTATGGCAAATGACATAACCACCCTCAAGCAGAACCAATCAACGCCTCTGGAGCCTGCCTATCAAAACTATCAAGGCGAACGGTCCTCATATCAACAGAATCAGTACTAGGGTGCTTCCCGCACTAATCCACCAGCTCCGACAGTCAACCAAATGGTGTCGGTGCCTACTTCGCTAATGAGTGCTTCACCAAGCTTGAGTAGGGAATTAACCGCGGGGCAGAACAACCTCATTGATGACATCAATTTGTGGTGCTTCCCTTGCAGCGACGCGCATATGCCCTAAAATTGTCCACGTGGCAACTTACAACAAAAGGTGGCGGAGCAACGCAGCCAAGGCGCGAAGTCAGACCACAGAGGTTATGTATATGCCTCACCACAAATGGAGAGTGCGGTTCTTACCACACAAATGCAAGGGATGTCTCTAGAATATGAATCTGACATCACTCCTGATCACACGCTCTTCTCATGGATGGAGGAAGAAGAAACGGTGTTTGCTGATAATACATCCAAAACACCGCAAGTGCAATCTAAATATAACACTCACTCAAAGAGGAGATTTACCGATGAGTCAGTCATTCCGCATCTAGCCAGCCCACAACTTAAAGGTGCTTTCGATGAAATACCTGGCACTTCCACTGCCCCACTGCCATCTCAACCGCGGAAGGAAATTATCATAACAAGAGCGAAGGAGTAGAAACCTCTGATTTTTCCACCTTTTAATGTGGTGGAACAATTGAAGAAATCATCCGCTAATGTGTCTTTATGGGACATTCTAGCTATCCCAGAGCAAAAAACGCTATTACAGAAGGCACTTCAAGAAGAGGTCAGCGCAGCGCCAACATAGCAGTTAGCCAATGTAGAGGTTGTTAATCAAGTACCGTTGGCTAAAGTCCTTACAAACAATACAAAAGAATCCCCTGTCGAAGTTAGAGATAAGTTGAAGCCCGAACCCTTCTTCTTAACTCTCATTATAGGGAAAAAGTTATTGCACAATGCTATGATTGATTTTGGCGCTAGCACCACTGTTATGCCTAAACAAATAACCGAAGCTTTAGGACTCGTCTATGAACCTATGAAAAGGGGGGTAATGCAGCTGGATGGGAACAAATTTGAAACCATAGGTGTCATCAAGGCACTTCCTTTAACTCTATTTGCTTGTCCTAGTATTACAGTACTACAAGACAATGTTATCATAGATGTTCCTCCCATGTTTGGCCTCTGTCTATCCTTAAAGTTTACTTCAAAGGTGTGCGGATACCTGTCCCTAGATTGGTCACATCTGATTCTCAGAACCAAGCACGACACAAAAATGAAGATAGAGTCGGAGGCTTTGCATTCTAAACATGTAGCAGATGAAGCCCTGATCAATTTTGAAGCTGCGTATACCTCCATCACCAAGAAAGAAATGTATTGCGTTGAATTACTAGAGGAAGAAAAGGTGAGTGGAGACCTGGATGACCAAGAGGATGCTCTGTTGAGTGAACACATGGACAGTGACCCTTTCGGCAATTATCATGCTACAGGATTGGGCACCTATGTAATTTATGATGAAGACCAAGTGCTCCCGAAGGGTGCCAAAGAGTTTGAAGGTGGCCAGGAAAATGAGCTATGGACGTTGTACTTTGACGGAGCAAGAGGTAAAGTACGCATTGGAGCGGGGATATGTTTAACATCCCCATAAGATAAAAAAAAAGGTCTTTCCGCTTCCAGTTCGCTTATTTGAATAATGAAGCCGAATATGAAGGATTAGTTCAAGGTTTAAGCCTTGCGGAGCGAATGGGCATTAAGCAATTAATGGTGTTCGGAGATTCTGAACTAGTAGTCAACCAAGACGTCTGAGGGGTTTCCGCGGCAAGGAATGTCCGCATGAGATCCTATCGGCACCGAGTCTGGGACTTGGTTGAGAGTTTTGAAGCCTTCAATATCCAGATTGTTCCCCGAGGACAAAATGGCAACGCAGACTGTATGGCCGTGATTGGTGCTCAGTTTGATCCTGCCTCTGATCTTATACATAACAAAAAATCTGTACGAGTAATAGTCCGACCGGCGATTCTTGACAATGATAAAAGTTGGCAGGTTTTTGAAAGTGATGAACACATCGCCTCGTTCATCCAGCAGTCGAGAGAATTTGCATATCAACTTCAACCAAAGATTGCCGAGGCTTATGAAAGACAAATCATGCAGCTCAGATCCAACAAACTTCCGAAAGGGTTGGTTACTCTAGAATTTTTTTTTGATTGCGATGATGCAAAAAATAATAGACAGAAGTTCGTGGCAGACAAAAGTGATTACGTAGACCTTCGGGTCTC
>VDFB02105785.1:320235896-320272952 GCA_007258455.2 Sequoia sempervirens
GATAAACCTCCAAAATATTCCAATAAAAACACAATTTAAAATGTGATGATAATAAACTAACCACTAGCTTCTATATATACCCTACTTATGCCTTGGATGCTACCCAAGTCGACTAAACTACTTGTATAAGACTATATTAACATCGTTTAAAGGTAATAAAGCACTTGGGTTAGATGGTTTCCCTCTTTTCTTTTTCAATCCTTTTGGGATATTGTGGTTGCAACAAAGGAGTTTTTTGGAAGCAAAAAATTACTGAAAGAATTAAACTTGAATTTTTTGGTCCTTATTCCAAAGTTTCCTAGTGCCAAATTCTTTGGGTATTTCTGGCCCATCAGTTTGTGTAATTCAATCTACAAGATCACTTCAAAGATTATGGTGGTCAAATTGTAGTCTATCCTTCTTGATTTAATCTCCATTCAACAAAATGGTTTTGTTTGTGCCAAACAGATTCTGGATCATATTATCTTTGTTCATGAAAATATTCACGCTCTGTCAGTGAATAAGAAGGTTGGTTTCTTCCTCAAACTTGACTTAGTTAAAGCCTATGATGGGGTTAATTGGCATTTTTTAACTCGATTTTTTGGCTAGTTTTGGCTTTGTAAGCAAAATTATTGATCTCATTGTCCAACTCATTTCCTCTCCAAGGTTTTTTGTGATTCTTTAAAAGCTCAAGAGGGTTCAGACAAGGGGATATGATTTCTTCGTTTCTCTTTGTTATTATGGTGGAAGCTCTAGGAATATCTATTCAAGGAGTTGTTAATGCTAGTTCTCTTAAGGGGATTTGTTCGTCTTCTAGAGGCCCCCCTTGTTCCCATCAACAATTTGTTGATGACAATATCATCATGGGGGAAGCTTTGGTGATGGAAGCCAAAAAGATAAAGTCCATTCTAATAAATTATGAAAGGGATTTCAATAAAAAAATCAACGTCTAAAAGTACTATTTACTTCATGAACATGCCTTTGAGTATGGAAATGATTGAGAAAATCCAAAAGAGGTTCCTTTGGGAAGGAACTGAGGAAAGAAAAAGAATCCCTTTGCTGGCTTGGGACCAAGTTTGCAGACCTAAAAAGATGGAAGGTCTTGGCATCAAGAAAATAGAGGAATTCAATCTTGCTTTGTTAGCTAAAAATGCTTGGAGACTCATATCTAATCATAATGAATGTACAAGTGTCATGAAGAATAAATATTTTTTGGCCTATAGAAATTTTAGGGAGGTTTTGGATAAGGAGGATCTCCCTGTGGGCTCTTGGTTTTGGAAGAATATCCTGAGAACTAGGTTTATCATTGTGAAGGGTTCTAGATGACAATTTGGGAATGGAATGATAATTAACTTCTGGGATGATTTTTGGTGCGACAATCTTCCTCGTAGTGCTCATTCTTGGGCTTAGACTTTTAAAGAGTGTTGTATAAGAACATTTGGAAATTGTTTGGTTGACTATATTCATGAAGGGAGTTGGAAGAAATCTCTTTCTATTGATCTGAGCCTGATTGAGCTTCAACGCATTCCCTCATGTATTCACATTCCAGCTAACTCGGTGGATGATAGGTTGATTTTTCATCTTTCCTCTAATGGCTCTTACTTCATTGCTTCCAGCTTTGGGATGTTATTGGAGCACTTGGCTGCTCCCCCTTTTTGTAGAAATCTCTAGAATTTGGTGCTTATTCCAAAGATTTATATATATTTTTTGCTTCTTGTCTAGGATAAAGTTCTTACTATTGATAATTCGTGTAGAAGGGGTTTTTCTTTTCCTAACATGTGTGCTTATGTGAATGTAATCCAAAAGACTCCTATCACTTTTTATTTCGATGTAGCTTCTCTTGAAATATTTGGGATCAAATCCTTTCCCTTTGGAACCTTATTTGGATTTTTCTTAACTCTTTTGTTTATTTTTTCTGTTCAGTGGAAAGGTCACTCTAGTAATCTGTCCCTTAAAATTCTATGGTTTCTCATCTATCCTCATGTGGCATGGGGTTTGTGGAAAGAAAGAAATAACAAAGTGTTCAAAGATGTGCACTTGAAGGTGGAAGGTGTTCTAGTTAAAACATTAAGAGCCATTAAAGAAAATTTCTTGCTAGGGGTCTTTGAGAAGATTGTGGAGCGACCTAAAATAAATGTCTAGTTATGATTTGTAGGTGGTAGTGAAGTGGAACCTCCTCTTTGTTGTCTCTACTCCTTTAAAAAACATGAAGTGTTCCAAGGATAATGTGGTGTGGAGATGCCCATGGATGGGGGATCAAAGTTAATTTTGATGGGATGACCAAGGGTAAACCTGTACCGACAAGAAGTGGGGGAGTGTTAAGAGATATAAAGCTAGGTTTATTTCAGCGGTGGCACTCCCTTTGGGTACTCATACTAACCACTATCCTAAAGTTGTGGTAGCCTACAATGGTCTTAATCTAGCACATGCCAAGGGATATAAAAAAATTTGTCTTGAAGGGGATTCTCTTAATATAATCCAATGTCTTAAACAAGAACAAAGTCCTAGTTGGTTGATTTAAGCTTTCACTAGAGACTCCCTTAGCATGATTAAAAAATTTGATGAGATAATGATTACTCATTTATACTGTGAGAGGAATAAGGTTACAAATGTGTTTGCTAATGCCGGTGAAAATTGCAAATAATTAAAACATTCAGAGGGGTACACCTTCATCCCTATTGAAGCTCACTCCATCATAAACTATGAGTGCTAGTAGGGTTACTAAGGATCGATGGTATGTGGGAGTAATGATCATAGGGCTCTTCACACATTTTCTGGGTGCTTCAAGTGTCTTTCCTCCTTTATTTTGTTTGGTGGTGCCTGAGTAATAATATTCTTGGTTTTTCTTATGGAAGCCTAAACAATAGCAACATCAAGGTCCTTGACATGGGTGGGTAAAGAAGCAGAGTGGAGCCCCTTTCTTGTGATGGGGTCCATCAGAACCAAAAGGTCTAGAAGATTATTGAGGGGGGCCTAGATCCCTACATGGAGAAGCTTCATGGCCACAATCCTGAGGCAACAAAAATGTTCATTAAAGGCTAGAAGAACAAAATGTTGAATGCGTTTGGGAGGGAAATGGTTATCAATGAGGATGTGATTTCCAAAATCATATGACTCTTGACGTAAAGAAGAAAGTTTTTTAGGGACAAAAAGGCGAACAATAAGGCATTAACCTAGTTATTTAAGGGGAATGAACGCAAAAAATTGGTTAAGCTTTCTTCCTGGGGATAAAATCGTCTGTCAATTAAATCAATTTGGATGGAGGTTGCAGAGGTCATGATGAGTTACATTACCTTATATGGTAGATATACTGCTATTTGTGGTGTGCATTTTATTTTCCTTAATCATTTTCGTCATAAGATGCTTGTTTCCTTTCCTGACATTCTTTTGGCTTCCATGGACCATGCATTATTAAATGAGCACTGCAAAAACCCTAAGCTCCATGTGTTTCACAAAGGGTGAATCCTTTTAATTATGAAGTTTGTGAAAGCTTAAACTCCAAAAATTGAGCTTAAGGGAAAGCTTAATGTTAAAAAGAACCAAAAACCCATGGTGGTGCGTTATTTGAACATGAGCTCTGACACTAGCAGAGAAGAGGAGGATGAGGAATGGAACAAAGAGGATGAAGGTGATGCCTCTGTTGAGGTGTATTCTCTGCCACCATTGGAGGAGGAGGACAATCCAAAGAAACAGAAGAACACAAGGCAAAAGAAAACCCCAAAGAAAAAAGCCATAATGTAGATTTCTTGGTTTGAGGGTTCCCAGATCGGGGATGTGAATGAAGGGGACAACACTAATTTTATGGGGAAGCAAAATTTTAAAGCAAAAAATGATGGAAGAGACAAAGGGAAGGAGAAGGTTGTAAATAAGAAGTTTGGTTTGAACCCTCCACCAAATCTAGTCAGTGACAAGGATGGACAAGAAATTGATACTATCCCTATTATTCCAAAGGAATTTACCTACTTGCATGCAAATAGAGATGATATTTATGATGTTCTAGGCTTGAAAAGAGAAGGGGTAACAAATCATTTTAAATTATTGACATGGTTCTTCCTTGAAATAATCAAAATTAATATCAAAATTAGAGCTCTGCAGGAGAAAATTTCTAATGAGGAAAGGGACAGGCTTGAACTAGGGGATATTGAGGTGAAGGATGGTATTGATGAAATGGAGAAAAATATTAATGAATTCAAAAAGGAATTTTGGAAAAGAATGATCGACTTGGAGGAGAAAATTCAGGAAACTAATCAAAATCTAGAAGTTATGAAAATCGGTCATTGTTCCATCAAAAATAGTGTCTAGGGGATTATAATCTTAATTGAAAAACTTAAAGAGTTGAGAGAAGAGAAAATGGTTGAGTTGATTTTTGTGGAGACAAGGAAGGAGGAACAAAGCATCAAGGAAAAAAGGTAAGAAGTTGATGCAAAATGACACAAAGGGGCCTAGCTCCAAAACTCGAGGAAGCAAGAAGAAATTGTTTGAGGAAGAAAAGAAAGAGCTGCTAGCCTTGCTAATCTCCACCAAAAAATCTACAATCAAGAACTAGAAGCTTTTGATACTTTGAAGAAGATGAATATGAAGTTTCTCTTTGCTATTTTTTTACTTTTTGTTGGTTGTTGTTAGGTTGCTACTTGGATGTGCTTTATCTTTTAGCAACATTTTGTATGTAGGGTTTTAGATCCCTTAAAAAAAAAAATTACCTGTTAATAAAAAACAATCATATAACTTAAATAAGAGTGATACTATCCACAAGCCACTTATCAATATCCCTATGCACATGATAGGATTAAGGGTGTTGTAGTGGTCAAGTGCTCTATTATTGGGTTATAACAAAACTAACATTTTGTATGGTCATTGGGATGAGGTTATCTTGTGATGGTGTTAAGATCCCTACATATGTAGTCATGCTTTGTGCTTAACGACACATTTTACTAGTCTCATTGTATTGTGTTGCAATAACTCTTGCGTATAAGTGTGCATTAAAATGTTTGTGCTGCAATTGTAACATGCACAAATTTGTGGGCTACTTCATTAATTGTTAATGTTTTGGGTTCATTCTTGGGGCATTATAGATACACATGTTTTAGCTAATACAATCCTTGATTTGGTTACTAACTTCTTTCCCCTTAGCAAGTTTAAGACTTTAAATGCACTCTTGAATTCAAAAAACACTACCTCCACTTGGGTTTGTTGCTTTTTCAAAGTCTTGAAAGAAAAAGTTGAGCCTAATAAAGCTCATTTATTATGGATTTTTTTTTTAAAATCAAGATTTATCAACTAGTTATCAACTTAAGCATGCGGGATTTCTCACCCAAGTTGCCTTGCTTTTTGTTAACTTGAGTCCATTGAATACCTTTCTTGGTTTTTTAGTTCATCCCTAATTTTCCTAAAAGTGGATTCACACCATCTTCCAATCATTCAAACTACAAATTTTCATGTAGCAAATGGTTTTGCTACAAGATCTTTCTTTTTTATTACTAAATTTTCATGTAGTTTCCTAAGGTTTTCACCACTATCTAGTTGCCCTTCCCCTCAATACATTGGAAATGGAGGTGGTGGATTTGGTCATGGTGGCATTGGCCTAATGGTTGGATGACCTTGCCATAGGAAAAATTTCCCACTTTGGCTTTGGTAATCTTTCCAATCATCTAATAAGTCACAAATAAAGAACAAGACATTTTAATTAGTTGGAAACCCATTCTTGATTATAAAGATCTTGCTAAGGGAAGCATATGCATGAATGGGCTTGATGATCCTCCTCTATTGCCAATCGTTGGAATGGTTGTCCTTGTTGCTTAATTTTTTTTTAATTTATTGCTTGATATGCCTAATGACCTTGCTCACTATGATACTTAACAATTCTTTTATGATGTCTATTGATAAATTTAATTTTTTAAAGGCTATATTCTTTTATGAACTCCACATATGTCTTCACTTAGTCATATGCAAATATGCTAAGCTTAGATCCCTCTCTTGTTGTGCATCATCTTTTGGTGCACCCTAATGCAAAACCAGTCAAATATAAATTTTGCAAGATGCATTCATAGATAACCCTCTTAGTCACATAAGAACTACATAGATTATTGAAGGTTGGATTAATATGCCCCATCTATTATCTTGAGTGGATCTCCAATATCATCCCTATCAATAAGAAACCCAAAGGAATCATAATTTGTAAAAATTTTAGAGATCTCAATAAAGCATGTCCCATGGATGAATTTCTATTTCCAATCATAGATATCATAGTTGAACTTATAATATGACATGAGATCCTACCCCTCATGGAAAGTTTATTTGGATACAATCAGATTCAAATTGCTTCAAAGGCCAACATAAAACAACTCTTACTACTCCTTGGAGCACATTTTACGATCAAGTAATTGCATTTGAGATAAAGAACACATGGGAAATCTTTCAAAGAGAAATGATTGCCAAATCCATGATATGCTACATGAAATAATGAAATACTATGTAGACGATCTATTGGCTAAATCCATAACAAGAGAGAGACACCCACAAGTTATTGATTACATCTTTAATTGCTTGAGAGATTACAAGTTGTTCCTTAATCCAAAGAATTGTGTCTTGGTGTCACACAAGGGAGAATTTTAGAATTCATTGTCTCTCAATGAGGCATAGAAGTAGATCCTACTAAAGGCACTTTCTATAAAAAATGCCATCTCCAAGAAATATCAAATAGTTATGTATTTTGCAAGGAAAGATTTAGGCTATTCGAGGGTCCATTATATAATTGGTAGACAAATGTCTTCCATTCTCCCATCTCCTGAACAAACAAAAAAAATTTAAGTGCAATGAATCTTATCTATAGGTCTTCAAGAAAATCAAATAATATCTTTCTTTGCCACAGTTATTATGACACCCAAATAGGCCAAGTCATTATTTCTCTACATATATACAATGTTAGTCACCCTTGGGGCACTCCCAACACAACATGATGTAGATGTCCATGGATGTGCAGTTTATTATTATACTCCAATGGAATGTGCATTCAGAGCTATCATTTTGAGATCTCAAAAACTATTGCACTAAATGCTAAGTCATGAAACCAAGATTATATAAAAAAAATTATACATTGAAGTATCTTCTATGTAGGACTTTTCACACATGATGGATGACTAGATGGGTCATGCTATTGAGTGAATTTGATATCTAATATGTAGATAGAAAATAAATCAAAGGACACATAATGGTAGATCATTGAGAAAAAAACACCTCTCATAGATGGGTATGTGCAGGATCATGATGGGCCAAAAAGTGGCGATATGATGGGTATGTGTAGGGTATGTGGCTGACGACTTTTTTTTTACCCAAAATTGATGAAACAAAAAGGGTTTTTAAAGGAAATTCTCAGCTTTCCACCAATATAAATTATGCTATACTTTGAATTTAATAAATAATTATTATTAATTTTCTATTTGAATTACGACTAAAGTCTTGATTGATAGGCTGATTGAAAAATATCTATAGCTTTCAAATGGTATAACTTTTTTGAATCTGAAACATGTGTCATATTCTATGTTTCACATAATATAGGATTAAAAAAAGAAAAATTGAATTTCATGAAGTTTTGACCAAGTTAAGGTGGTTAGACATACGAGTTTTTATATTTTTTAAAAGTTGTAATAAAAAATTCATAATTAATTATTTTCTTGGAAAAAAATTACAAAAAATAATGTATCACATTCGGACATGAGTACTCTACTAATATTTAAAATATTATAAAAAATTTTATCATTTTATTGTGGTTAGGGTGGTCAGACAGACACCTACTTATTTTTTCCCTGAAATTTAAGTACTACTGCATGAAAATTTCAAATTTTCACCAAATAGATTTTTTCTTTTTTTAAATAAACCTAGTAGTTTAGAAACTACATTCAATTTGCTACAGATTCTATTCTTACATATTTATGAAATAATATAGATAACTTATTCAAATTTTTACATCAAGTTGCCTAACTCTGTTTTTTTTGAATTTTTTGCCACTTAAGGGCCTGTTTTTTCCATGATGATCCTGCACATAGCCAGATAATCATCCATTGATCCATTGATTGTAGTCTTTCTTGATGATTCTATCTTCATTTTGGATGATTCAACATCTTAGAAATTGTATTTTGATGGATCCTACACAAATTGGGGATTAGGGGCTAGAATTCCATTTGTCAATCAAGAAGGTGATTTCATTCATAAGGCATTAAAGTTGGGTTTTCCTTGTACCAATAATATTTTATAGTATGAGGCCTTAATAAAAGGTCTAAAAATATAAATCTAATTTTGGAATATTAAACATATCATAGTATATGAAGATTCACAAGTTATTATCAAGTAGGTCAATAATGAGTATTCAACAAAGGATGATAAACTAATTCCTGATAAGTATATGGTGGATAGATTCAAGGAATACTTTACCACTATCTAATTTATAAAGGTTCGTCAAGTCAATAAGAAAGTAGCAGATGCCATGGCCACATTATGTCCCTCTTGGATATGTTGTAAATGTTAGTGTAGTATTAAGTTTATCTTAGGGTTAATTACTCAGATGGTTTTTCCCCATATCGGGTAGTTGTTCACCCGTCACTTTTTTCAAAGCTTTGAAAACCCTGCACATTATGTATTCTATGATCTCATTTGAATATATATTTTTTATCTTTGGTGAAATAGCATATTGTTGAACTCTTGTATGTGAAGATTTATTTGCAGGTTGTGATCCTAGGTTCGGTGGTCTCTGCCAACATGATATCAGAGCCTTCAACCTACGCCTTCTTTTGCCATTGAGAGTTTTTATCAGAATTTGAGATCGTTTGTTTGGTGTCTCTAGTGGTTGATTCCTATTGCAACAATTTGAAAGAGAGGCTGATTTAATCATATAGAGAGGCATTCGGTTTTCCTGTTTGGAGGCCACGTGTGAATCCAAAGGCACACTTTTTTTTCTTCTGTGAAGCCTAAATTCATTGTTGAGAAGGCATGTCATTTTTTTTTGCGAATTGAGGAGGTTGTATCAATTTTGTGCTCGGAGGCATGTATCAGATTATTGGGTGTTTTTCCTATTTGACGGTGATTTCACCTTGATTTGGCCACGATTTACCTTGATTTGGTGGCACTTGGGAGCTTTGGCCGTTGGATGCATTCTAAAGAGGCAAGGCTTTTGCGGACAAAAGGCTTACTTATATTTGCCTATTTATATAGCCGTCCTCTCCCCTCATCTACCATGAGCAAGACTCATGTGGTCTTGACCACTCACTCATGCGTGCAAACTTGGTGGTTTGCCCCATTGGTGTTTGGTCACTTGTGCTCGTGTGATGACTTGGTGGCATTTTTTTAATTTTTGAGGTTCATAATTTCCTTGTTGAGCGAAGATCCTAAATATTCATTTAGGGTTTCCTTCTTTTGTTGGGCGTGCAAAAAGTTCTCTCTTTTACCTGGTCGTAGAGGATTATCCCACATTGGTGAGAAATTTGTGATTAGCAGTCTTCTTATACCCCGACACCTTCATTGGTGTATGAGTTAAGGCTCACCTGGTGTCTTTGGCAATCTTTCGTGGGCGCAAGGTGATTTGTTTTGCTTGTGCAAAGGTGGACATTGCTATGACATGAAAAGATATGTAAACAATTTGCTTGAGGTGCTTTTTTTTGAAAAATTTTGCCATCAATTGCAAGTTTTGTAGCTTGAATATTTGCCATCTATTGCTAGTTTTTGCTTCAATCTAGTGTTTTTTTGGCAAAGTTTGTTTTGGGGGATTGCACATTGTTGTTTTTATCCATTCTAGGAGATGTATAGAGCCTTTTAGTCCTTTGTGTGTGTCTTTGTAAATCATGTCGGACCCAAGGATTGAATTGCTCACTCCACACAACTATCACACATGGAAGGTCAAAATATCATAGTTGTTGCAATCTAGGGGGCTTTGGCAAATGTTAGATGCTGATCAAACTGAGTTCACAAAACCATTTGAGCAATTTGTTCATAGAAACAAAATGGATGAGGCTAGAGGACTCATAGGTCTCCATGTGTCTGATAATTTGTTGTTTCACATTGCAAAGTGTAAGAAACCCAAAAAAGTATGGGATAAGCTTGCTAAGTTGCATGGTAAAGTCGATTAGTTCAAAATTGTAATGTCCCCTTGTTAAACTTATCCTAGAAACATAAAATGCACAAATTATTACATATAATTTATTTTACCAACACATTATTTTTCTCATGTAAATTGCCTTGAAGACCAACAAATACACATAGTTCCTTAATCTAGATTAAATTAGACAGTTCCAGATTGAACATTTTAAGAATAAGATAAATGCATTATCATCAAGTGCATAAAACTATCATAATATGACTTATTACTTTTGATCGGAATAGATTTTCATCTTGTTTCCTCTTTCCTAACCTCTTTGGATGGTAGGTTTACTGTGCAAAGGGCACGTGAACAATCTCAATTGGACTCCCTCAAGGTTTTCTACCTATCTTGGGACCATCCATCAATTGACCGATTTACCAGCCTTTCCCTCCACAAACTCCCTATCCTTATTGAGTGCTAGCGAAAGGGAATTTTGGCCTGAAGTCTATTCTCATAGTAAAAGTCATAATAGCTTATGATATACAATATTGCTGCAAGCATCATTATTGGACTCTCGTAAATAATATCCCTTTTCTACCTATTAAGGGTGTTTGTCAGTCACTTATGTTGTATAGATGAACTCAATACATTGAAGTATACATCTATTGATTGCAAACAAGCCATTTAATCTCTCTATTCATTCACTTCTTATTATATTTAATTGATTTCATCATCATTATAGATTAGAGTACTCAAAGACATTCACTGATATCTAATCTAATAAGAAATGGGTTAGTTATTACGCTGTAATCCCTGTATGTAGCGAATCACATTATTTGAAAACATAACTTACAATCTTCTCCAAGGCGATTGGAGGTACTTACCTCTACTTGTCTCTCCTTATTCGATAGATTCAAGATGGTTCTGTAGACTCTTGTGTGCTTTCCTGTTCTTCACCAATAATTCTTTTATAATATACTTCATAAGTACTCTAGGTTAGATATTAAGCATCTTTCACTATCCCATAGGTGGAATTCTATTATACCAATTGTCATTATAGTGAATGAAGAGTCAATATTACTTATGACTCTCAATAATTGTTATAAGCATTATTATTTCATAATATATAAACTATAATCATTACCAATTATTTATATGTGTTTATTTAATGTATATACTTTAATTTATTCATTTTTTATATTTTTATATTTTTTTTATTTATAAGTTAACAATCATATTAAACTCACCTAAACAACATTACACAGTGGAGAAGAATTATGATCCACTTCGAAGCTTCTCTGAGGTGGTGGCTTCTGATTCACATGCTGCTGGGGCTTTTGACTCACAGGTTGCTGGAGTTTCTGATTCACTTGCTGCTGGGGCTTTTGATTTACAGGTTGCTGGGGTTTTGCCTGCTGGGGTTTCTCCTTCCTCCGTTGGGGAAGCTAC
The DNA here is from genome assembly GCA_007258455.2 of Sequoia sempervirens. Classification (NCBI taxonomy): domain Eukaryota; kingdom Viridiplantae; phylum Streptophyta; class Pinopsida; order Cupressales; family Cupressaceae; genus Sequoia; species Sequoia sempervirens. Next base: position 320,247,391 of record VDFB02105785.1, read on the forward strand.
CATGATAAATCATATTGAGAATACTACTAGACCGGTTTCTGTCTCTACTGATGATGCTTTGTTTCCCACCTCTGAATGCCCTCCGGTTATTTCCACACCTATTCAGGCGAACTCTAATGTTACCTCCCGGGTTGCGGTTTTTCATCCTCAAGAAATTAATGGGCTGGCTTGGCAGGCTAAGGCAGCACAAGTTGAAGAAGGCTAGACTACTGTTACTGGAAAAAAATCTAAACCCTCTGGGCCTTCTTTTGATATGAATCTTCGCTCCAACAAACGAAACTCTAATTGTAAAACTTAATGGTGTTTGTTTGTGAGCTGGTTTTTGTTTGTGAGCTGGTTTTTGTTGACTGCAGGCTGTCCTTTCTGCAGTCTGGTCTTTTTGGCTTGTTTTAAGCTGGTTGGCTTTTGGTTGTAATGGGTTCCAGATCCCATCAAAATCTGTTTTCCCCAATTTCAAAAACATACCTCTGATTCCAGACTGTCAGATTACTGACAATGATTTCATAATATATCTACCTTTTTCTCATAATAAACAATACAGACCAGAGATCTGCAGTATATTATTCTTCCCCTCTGAACTGTAGTCTTTCCTCTATCTATAGCCGACGACCTGCAGATTCCCCTCCTTTTTCCTTCTCCACCACGATGCGAAATGCAGTGTAAGACCCCCGTTTTCTTCCTCCACTAGTGATTAGCTTTAGGGAAAAATAAATGATTTTGAACCCCGTTCTCATAATCCCTTATCTCCCCTTGCTTGAATGATTTTATCCTCTTATTTATATCTACATATCTATCCCATTCCAGCGACGGTGATCTATATCTGACAATGATCTTCTCTCCCGAATTTATTCCCTTCTGGGCGTGCCTTTTCCTAATGCGATGCTTCGTTTGCTTGAGCCGCTTCATCCACAGGTCAGCTCTCTTCTAAATGTAGCATCTTAAATATCTTATTTTATATGTTATATATTTTTCCTTTTTATGGTCTATCGTTAGCTTAGCACAAAAGGTATTATATTTATGAATTGCATATATTGTCATTTATAATATAGGTTTGATTTCTTAGGAAGCGATATAGGTTAGCATCTTGTATTTATATAATATATTTGTAAATTGGATTTAAAATATATTTATTTATCTATATTGTATTCTCATAATTATTATAATAACTAAATATTTCATATTTATATTTTGATATTGCTTTAGTATGTTATTTTTTTATATTGTATATTCGGTAATTATAACACTATCTTTGGATAATTATAATTATGATTGTATTGCCAACATCCTTATATGTGTTTTATTTATTTATTTGTTTCTTGATACTTTATATCTTAATGTCATAATTTCGGGGGACATGATAGTCCGCCCTGCCCAAGATTGCTTGTCCTCAAGCAATCTCAAACTCGAATCACTACCAATCTATTAAGAGAGTCTTTTCTTATTATTGTTAAGCACAAGCGATTATAAACACACATGGTGTAACTATGTTGAAAACATGCAAAGATTATATGCAAGTCATACACATTGACACATATGCTAGAAATGCATCAATCATATATGTTGAATACACATCACACATAGAGAAGATATTTCAGACATGTAGCAATCAACGACATACAATATGTACATATCACTCATGTTGAATACATACCATACATGGAGCAAATTATCATACCTGAAACAGTCACAAGGTATGCACATAAATACCAGCCCAGAGTATACACATGATCGTACATACATAAATCATAAAGCATCCGCCTGAAGGCACTTGAATACACATAAGTTATAGTATGCACGTGGGTATACTTGAATACACATAAATCACACGACATACATTTGAATGCATTTGAATACATCAGTCACACTTGAGTACACTAGAATTCATAAGTCATAAAATATGCCTAATAATGTACACACATAAGGCATGAAGCAATCACTCAAGGCATGGATCACATACTTGAATAAAAAAGGCAAGTGTCATACACATTTATACACGCGGGTATACACATGAGGCAGGAATCAAACACCATCGTACATGAGCAGGCCAAGTTGATTCAGATAGATGCTCTTCCTAAGAGTTATGCCTTGATGGCTCAATCTTCAAGTGGCAATAATAAGAAACAAAATAAGGATTTTAAGTCTAATGAGTCCTCCACCTCTTCAAAAGAGGACAAACCCAAGAAGGAGAAGTTCAGTTGTGTGTATTGCAAGAATAAAGGTCATGATAAACACCACTGTTATACGAAGAATATTGATGAGCTTTCTCATCTTCTTCAGAAGAACAATATTCCACTACCCTCATTTGTGACTCCTTCTACAAACTCTCCCTCTCCATTTGCATCATCATCCAAACCTGCACAGTTAGGGAATGCAAGATTTGCAAGTGGTAAAGAAGATAAAATCTACATGGGTAAAGGACATGCATTGGTAACTTCTGCAGTTCATTCTAGTCGTGATAGATGGTTTTTGGATTCAGGAGCATCTCACCACATGGGTTTTACTCCCTATCCTTTTTTGGGTCTTCATCCTACTAAAATTTCTAGGATTTTGTTGGGAGATAGTAAGCTTTTGGATGTTGCGGGGATAGGTAGTGTTGAGATTGGTGATGGTTGTTTCAGAGATGTACTGTGTATTCTTGATTTGCACACAAATCTACTATCCATCTATCAAATTACTCATGGTGAGGTACCTAAGACTGCAGAGTTCACTGCAGATTCTGTTTTCATCAGAGAGGTTGATACTGACAAAGTCATTATCATTGGTGAAGCTGATCATGAGTCTCGTCTCTATGCCTTTTCTCATTTTGTTGATGATGATGATTATGAGCCTCACACCCCTCTTGCTAGTGTTGATAGCAATTCCTTGAGAGAGATTGGTTATTTGAACTTTGGAGTTCTTCGGACCTATGTTGATTCATCTCCTATTGCTTCAGAGGTTGGTTCTTCAGCACAACGGGATGTTTTTGATCCTTCAGATCATTCTTTGTGGGATAGTCACTTGACAGGTCTTGTAGAGTTTTTTTGTGAATCTCACATTTATGATTTGGATGATGTTTTTGAGGGTATATCCCTTTTTTTTATGATAGTATCTGAATTGCTGTCACACCATCTGTGTCTTTGGAGATTGTTGCTTCAGAGTTTCCACATGGTCTTGTTGATCCATATTCTTCAGTTGAGGTTTCACTTGATCATGATGTGACATTTGGTTACGTGGAGGTACCTGGACAGTTTTCAGAGGCATCTTTCATGTTGATTCTTCCTCTCCTTTCTCTTGTTTCGGAGTTGGATTTTCTCTTGCATTAGTGGTTGTTTCTCCCTAAAGGGAGACATGTTGTTTGCAGACATGGGATATTCTTCAGACTTCTAGGATTAGCACAAGAGTTTCTTCATCATAGGGGGGATCTTCAACATTTTCTATGCGGACCTACATAGTCTCTCTCCTTTTGTATTTTGTTGAGATCAGTGACAAGAGTTGTCCTTGGGGGGTCTTGTGAAGTCCTCCTTTCACTTTTCCAGCTTTCACTTTTTCACCTTTTTTTCTCTCTTTTGGAGAGGAGTTTTCTCCCATAGGGTTTTTCTCCTTTTCTTTGGTTGTGAGAGATTGCATTGCTTTGCAGTTGTGCATGGGTACCTAACATGGCCTTGTATCCGGGACCCATCTTGCATTTTCATTTTGCATAATAATCTCCCTAAGTTTTCACTTAAGGGGGGTGTTAGTGTAGTATTAAGTTTATCTTAGGGTTAATTACTTTGATGGTTTTTTCTCGTATCGGGTAGTTGCTCACCCGTCACTTTTTTCACGGCTTTAAAAAGCGTATACATTATGTATTCTATGATCTCATATGAATATATATTTTTATCTCTGGTGAAATAGCATAGTGCTTCTCTCGCCTGTGAAGATTTATTTGCAGGTTGTGATCCTGGGCTCGGTGGTCTCCGCCAACAGTAAAATAATCACGATTGTGAATTCTTGGTTGAAAGCCTTTCACTTCCCGTGTATAGTATGCTTGAATGAAATATTGTGAGATTTTAGAACCTAATCTCCCAAGTATCTTGATATTTACAACTATTTTTAAAGCAAATAGGACCATTTCACAACTAGTTAGCATATCACCTTTCTAGTTTGATCCTTTCATTCTTCATAGGTCTCTACATAGGGATTTTTTTAGTTTTTGTCTCATTTCATGTGGTTGAGACACATGTACTCACCTTTGAGACACCCATTTCATGCACACTTTACAAATGCATACTTTTCATATGAGGAAACATGTGTTGCACATTTGTAGGGATAGTTAGTCGTTCAATCCTACGTTCCTACCTCCTCTACCCTACCTATATATACAAGGAACTTGTACATTTTTACACTCTTCATTATTATTGATTAACATGCTTTTGTGTTCATTGTTCACTTGTGGAAGCTATCATTAGATTGGATTTTCATATCTTAGTTTCTCCAACATGGTAGTTGAGCCATAATTGTATGTCCCTTCCTGAATCAAGGTGAATCTACAACTTAGCCCTATCTTCAAAATGTCTTGAAGCCAAATAGATATTGTCATTGAGTCTAAAAGACCCAAGAAATGAAGAATAACCTTTTGTTTGATAAAATTTGGTAACTTTTCAATTTTGCAATTTTTTTGGTAGTTGTACCCATGATACCATACGAAATCATATAGATCCATAATTGTATATATATTTTTTAAAATTTACATTTTTTTTAAGATGGGGTCTAAACTTAGACACCCTTTGTCATTTTATTGGGTGACATTTTTTTGTTATATTGAATCTCTACTACTGTTTATGAATGAGTTGGATTGAATACTATTATAAATCACTTGGTCCTTGTTGTGGAATCTAAAAATATCTACGCCCTTTGCATTCTCAAATGAGCCCAAATAATCTTGGATCTTCTGTTTCAAAAAAGGTTTGGATCTTCTTATCTCTTGGTCGCTCACAATATCTAAAAATATCTTGTTGTGGAATCTAAAAATATCTACGCCCTTTGCATTCTCAAATGAGCCCAAATAATCTTGGATCTTCTGTTTCAAAAAAGGTTTGGATCTTCTGTTTTTTGTTATATTGAATCTCTACTGCTGTTTATGAATGAGTTGGATTGAATACTATTATAAATCACTTGGTCCTTGTTGTGGAATCTAAAAATATCTACGCCCTTTGCATTCTCAAATGAGCCCAAATAATCTTGGATCTTCTGTTTCAAAAAAGGTTTGGATCTTCTTATCTCTTGGTCGCTCACAACCTTAGAATCCATGATTTCATCGAAAGCATCTTTGAAGCTCATATCATCCATAGAATAGGAGAGGCCACCAAAAAAATCACCATTATTCAACATCAATAGTAGCCATATAAAGAGAATAACTATAGAAAAAAACAATAGAAGCCACTCTCGAGAGCATTTCTCTTACTTGATGATCATTGCTAGTAATCTTTATGTATCAATTCTTTACTAAGTTGGCGACTCTCTATGGACTTTCCCACCATTGGCGGTGCTGGTTTTCACCAAACGACCACGCTCCAGTAAGCTGCCCACACGTGGTCTACAACCACACAATCAATCAACACTATTATAGCTTTCAGATGTAACCGCTAGTAGTTAGTCAAACCATCGGTCAACTTCTAACAGCTTGCTCATGGTTTTCTAACTACCAAGTCACGATTTACTAACCGCTAGGACCTGCAAAGTGCTTGTAAAGGGGTTGATTTTTCTTTTTGGGGCAATAACCTCCGAATGGGGATTTAGTTTTTTGAGTTCAAATAGTCAACAAAAATTTAGCAAAATTGTGTTTTTAGCTTTATAAATTTTGATTGGTCATAATTTTCTTCCTGGTTATCAAAATTTGGTAATTTTTTAAATTCATATTACAATTTCATAAGGATTTCAAAATTTTAATTCAATTTGAGATGTGGATATAGTTGATTTATTCAAATGTGTAAAAATCACTTTGTTATAAATGAAAGATTTTGGTATTTGATCTTAATAAACTTACAATTTTTTCTTGCATATTTATTTTGGGGGCTTACAATAAGTTATAATCAAATAAGGTGGTGTTGTCTTGTGTTACTTTCTCAACAATATACCTAATCCTAACTCTATTTAACTTTTATGAATGGATGCAAACAATGGAGATAAAACTTAAGAAACTAGGATTACATCGGGTCACTATGGATTTGAAATTTGAACCTATTGTAATAGCTAAAAAGTGAAAATGGTATAATCAAACTAATGAAGCCTATGAAATACTATGTATGCCTATTTCTCTAGACATTCTCTTTCACATTGAATCCACCACAACACCTAATGATGTATGGACAACATCAAAAAATATGTTTGGAAAACAAGATGTAATGAGAGGAGATCAACTTTCAAGAATGAACTAATAATTATTAATCCACAATAATTTAATACAACACGAAAATTCTTCATTAAATTGAATTTTCTAAGGTTCCAAGTCAAACAATGTGGAATAGAAAAGCAAGATGAAATATTGGTCTTAAGTGTCTTATTGAAGTTAGGTCCTAAATATTCAATGTTTGTTTCTACTTTCATGCAACAAATATTTCCCTTGGTGTATGCTTCACTATGCCTTCACTTTCAAATTTTTCTATTTGTCTCACAAAGGAGAAAGATAAACTAATTCAAATGGGTATAATGAAGTATGCAAAGATGCAAACCCTTATTGCAACATAAAAAAGGCTTGAAAATCTAATGAAAAAGAAAAAGAATAAGGATCAAGCTAGAGGACCAAAATCATACTTTATTTGATTCATCTTCCTCATCAAAAGGGAAAAAGTTATAGGAGAGGCTCACATGTTATTGTAAGAAACAAGGGCATGAAGAATGCTAATTCTATAAATAGGGAATTAATGAATTGAGACATATTCTTCAACAAAATCAAATTAAGTTTCCTACACCCAAGACATGTGGGTCATCCTCTTCTCCATCCACATCATCTGCACATTTAGACAAAAGATAATAAAAAGGGTATGACAAACTTTTATTTTGCAAACACCACATCACAAAGTGGCATCTAGGTTCAAGGGCATCACACCACATGACTACATCTAGAGAATTATTTTTTATATTTGAGATTTGTTTGTTCCAATCAATTTTGACAAAGAACAAGACCTATATGTTAGCTTATGAAAAGGGATCTATTTATATTGGTGAAGTAAAATTCAATGATTTACTTTATGTTCCTTCCTTATTTAATAATTTTCTTTCCATTTGTTAGATCACAAATAGTGGTAGAGGGAAAATAGTTGAGTTCACACCATATTCAATGATAATCAGAGATTTGCAGAGTAGAGACATCATTACTACATGACATGTTGATCATGATTTCAGATTATATTTATTTTCTTCCTTTGGTTCTAATGAATTTAATGATGGTTTGAGTATAGATGACATTGATACCTTCAACATGTAGAAGGAGATACAATTTTATTATTTGAACCTTGGAGTTCTATCATCTTCATCGGTTACTATGCCTTGCACTTATATCATATCTCCTTCACCTCTTGCTTCTGTAGGATTGAGTGTTCCTACATATTTGGTTTCTCATGATTTAGGACAACAATATCTTCAGAGTTTTGTTTCTGATATAGTTGATTGGGATGATTACTTGACAGGTATATTAGAATTTTTTAGTGAATCCCATTTTATAGAGTTGGCAAGCACTATTGATGGCAACCACATCAATGTTGTTGTCAACATATTTATATCTTTGGAATTTTTTCTACATTAACCTTCACATGGAGAATTTAAGCAACTTTTAGAGATTACATAATCGCCTTTGGATCTTGTGCATCATTAGAGACTTATATTCTTTTCACATCGGAATAATTCATGCACCTATCTATAGTTTGATTTATTTCATGGGGAAGAAATGTTGTTCAACATTTTGAGATCACATTTTGCATCCTTCTTTGAGAATCACTCAATATCGTAGGATCCATCATCTTATGGGGGGCTCCATAGTATCTCTTTATCTCTCATATGTTGGAAATATTTCTTGTAATTATGTGATAGAAGTAGTCATTGGTGGGACATCATGAGTCCTATCCTCTATCTTCTTTAGTTATACATTTTCATTGTATCATTTCTCTTTTGGAGAATGGTTTTTCCCCCTAGGTTTTCTCCTTTACTCTATTTATGAGAAATTTGTACATTGATACCTAACATGGTATAGTAGTTAGGACCCATCATAATTGTATTTATCCTCCCTAAGTTACACTTAAGGGGGGTTTAGTGTAAATAGGATCATTTCACAACTATTTAGCATATCACCCTTTCTAGGTTGGCCCAGTAAGACTTCTTAAGTCTCAACTTAGGGAAATTTTAGTTTTTGTCTCCATGTGGTTGAGGCTCATGTACTCACCCTTTGAGAAACCAATTTTGTGCATAGTTTACACATGCTCAAACAATTTTCATATGAGAAAATGCACATTGCACATTTGAAAGGGTAGTTAGTTGTTCAATCCTAACTTCCTACCTCCTCGACCTTGGTTATATATGTAAGGCACTCATTGTACATTTTTACACACTCTTTATTTTTATTGATAGACATGATTTTATGTTCATTGTTCACTTGTAGAAGATATCATTGTATTTTTCTTTTCGATCTTGGCTTCTCCAAAACCTATGCCTAGGATCAAATACTACCACCTAATCTATCACATACCCAACACAAAACTTTATTCATTTCACATCCTAGTTTATTTTCCTCAATAAAACACTATAGTGAAGGAGCTTTCATGGTTCCCTACTAAGATACCAAAAATTAGAAGAGGATTCTCTTGCACTCAAAGGGGTTCATGATGGTATATGTGGTGCACACATTAGTGGCATGGTCTTGGCTGATAAATTATGAAGAATAGGCTATTATTGGCCCATATAAAACATGCATGGAAATATGTAAAGAAGTGTTTATCTTGTCAATACCATGGAGATCTGATTCACATGCTTTCAAAAACATCACAACCTATTGTTATTCCTTGGCCTTTTTGTTGGACTAATCACTAGAATCTCCCTTCGGATTCAAGACATGGATTAACCACTTCTCATGGATGGTTTATCTATGTCATTTGTATCAGGCATTAGCATGTTGATCTTTTGGTGCAACGACAAACGTGTTCCAACAAATGATAAAAAAGCCATGGTCGGGGGGTTCGAATCCCCTCGGTGATTTTGAGGGGGGATTGTTGGACTAATCACTAGTGTCTCCCTTTAGATTTGGGATATGGACTAACCACCTCCCATGGATCTATTTATCTCTGGCATTTGTATCGGGTGTTAACAGGTCAATCTTTTGGCACAATGACAAATGTGTTCCAACACTTTATCACAACATGGCCTTAATCTCATTTACAAGATTTATCCATCCTCCTCTAGCGATAATAAGTTCATCATAAGCACCATTGAGTCTTTACCAAATGGGGTGAAGCTCTACTTGTCACCTACAAAACTGACCAACAATTATCTAAAATAATCTTAGAGTGTATCATCTATCACTATAAGATATCCACCACTATTGTCACTAAAAATGGAAAATCCTCCATTAAATAGAATGTGTGCACTCTTTAAAATAATTTCCCAAGCAAAATTGTCGGTCCACTCCATACTACCTCAAAGTATTCATTAGTTGGAGTCACATAATAAGACCTTTTTTAAAATCCTAAAAAATAATGTCAATGATGTTAGCAATGATTGACATCTTCAGCTCAATCCTTTCCTATGAGATTATCACAATAGAATCCACACATAATATTGCTACTTTATAATCCCCATTCTTTGACTTTGAACCCATCTTTGTAGTTGAGATCAAACTCCCATCATTATGTGCCTCTTAGCACAATATTTTTGATGATGAGTATAGGGTTGCATGCTAGTATGAGCTAGAAACTTTAAATGAGTAATACCTCAATGCCCTAAATCTCTTGCAATCCTTTCAAAATTATCTTTATTGTAGCTATAATAAGAAAATTAGAGCTCATGAGTTTAAAATATGTGATCTTGTGATTAAGCAAAATTAGAGAAACCTTTAGGATCATAAAAATAAAGGAAATTTTGAGCCCAATTGGATGGGACCATATGTCATCATTGCAAAAGATGCATTAGGTTCTTATCAATTGGCCACCCTTGATGATGAAGATCTTGGTGAATCTATGAAAATTGTGCACCTCAAGGAATTCCATGCTTAATTAAAGGAAACCCCAATTAGAAAATATAATAAAAAAATCAAAAAATAGTAAAATAGTAAAGAGGAAATTTATTCTTTGGTGAAAACCACTTCTAGTGGTGCCTTAGAGAAGTATCATGGTAAAAATTACTTGTAGGCACCATGTGCAATAATCGAAATTCATCATCCCTAAGGTCCTCATCCATTGCCCATCCATCTCCATAATATGAGTCTATCCCTACATATCTTATCATCTCTTCCATGCAATTCTCTATATTTGAGGTAGTTGATTACATCCTACTTCAAAACAAGTTTTTGATACATTATTTGTTGCACTTTATGTCTTGGATGGATTTCCTAATGTCAAGTTTCATACATTTCAATCTATTTGTCAATCTAAGATTCACACTATTTGAATCATAAGGTTATCACTTATATACCTAAATTGAGATTGTAACCATATCCTAAAATTATATTTTTTGTTATCCCTTTTTTGAGCTTTAGGTGCTTACATACACATCAACATGTCTTAAAAATACAAATTACATGCTTTGAATATCACACAATCAAGAGCTCTAAATTGACCTCAATAACATTCAATTTTACATCATTTTCCATCGTGAAGCTTTCTTTTTCATATTCAACATCGTCCATTGTTTGTCTTCATGGGATATATCATTTCCCATATTAGGCATAATAATCCATTTATCCTTTTCAACACCTTGACAAGAGGTAGCAGCTATGTATGTGAGTTGATAATTTATTTTTTTATTTTGGTTTATATTTTGACCCATACTATACCTACTCAAGGTCACCATGATCATTATATATCATGGAAAATATTGAGAGGTATATGTTCTATTTTTATGTGTGTTGTGTTGTTTTGTTGTTTCCTCACAAGATCCACCAAGTTCATTACATTCCTTGTGATATGTAGGGGCATACATGTTCCTATTGGTTTCCCCATCACATAATCCACCAAGGTTTTCAAATTCCTTGTGAGTGTTGGTGCATCTTTTTATTTGTTGGATGCTTGTCCATTAGTCCATGCATTGAATACATCATCAACTTGGTCTTTATACCTAAGTGCACACCATTCATTATTATATCAAATTATGTTTCTCTCCACATATTAGCATCACACCTATATCGAAAATAACCAATTACCTACTAATCCAAATATATACTTCATTATCGATTCTATAACCTCATCCAAATCCACACTGTGTAAATGATTAATTACATTCTCTAACTTAATAATTTCTCCATTGATTCTCTTCTACTCTCATCATTTTATTCTCATATTACACCATGAACAAGAAACACATATAATTACATTCATTGCATATAGTATTGGATGAATAATTTATAACATCATTCCATCAAAAATTTATTCGTATATCACAAATATCACATAGCTCACATTATCATTATTACATATAATCATCATCTTACATCTTGTATGTATCGTAAACCATCATCATATATCACATATACATAAAATATATCCATTATCCTCTATACATCATCATCCTCATCATAGGCAAGAACACACATTATAAGTACTATGAAACCATAATATTAATTAAATCTATAATCGGACATATATCATCTAATCAAATATCTATCAATAATCGTAATCATAGTCAACACGTATAATATCCATTCATAATCCATCATCATAAAAGCATATACATCATAAATACATCCATAATCATAAATATACATTTTCCATCATACATAAACATCACAACAATATCATACTTCATAAATTATATCATCATTGCATTATAATCATTACAATATTTCTTATCATGTACATCAAAATTTCTATACACATCCTCAATGTGAGTACATTGAGTTCCATAAATCATAAGAGTCAATATGTACATATACAAATGACACATAATTATACAAAAAAGATGAAGCACCCACCCACTAACTATGAATACCATTGTTGTCCTATGACTAAGGTTCTAGTCCCCTTGATGGTACATGACATGATTTCTACATCTTTGAAGCTTACCTTTCTAATCTAGCTAACTTGCTAGCATCCAAGGTTTTTTTCTTTGCATATGGTGGCTCCCTCTATGTAAGTGGCATGAACTACTTGTTTAGTGGCCTATAATGCATGAAATTTTTCTTGGCTCTCTATAGCTTTGTAAAATCCTAACTCAATCCTTGTGGTGCTAACAATGCCCACACTTGGTCTCACTCACTTTTGATCCTTTGTATATACTTCTATGCATGCTATAATTACACCTATATTCCATATCTCTATAGAGCCTATTCATCCTTCTTAGCTCATAATATATCTCTCTGTCTTACCCAATTGTCATACTCTATGATTAGTGAATCCCTCTCAATGACCAACCTATCCATATCCACCACTAATCAATCTCTCTCTATTAGCGCACCATCTCACTCAGCTTTTATGGTGAACCACTCAACCATCACCCTATCTTTCTAAGCAACTAGGCTATCCCTCTCAGTACAAGCTTGATCCCACTCACTACTTGCATACCACATCCTTCCTATGTGTCAGTATTAATGGGAACTACCCCTATTGATCTTGCACCTGAGGTTGGACCTCATATTTACCTTGTACTGCCCCTTGTACCCTTTCTTGTTGAGCTATCAAGAACATTGACATTCTTTTCTAGCACCACATACTATACATAATTTTTTTATCCCCACATCTATGATATATGCCCTTGGCACCCATGGTACTAGCATCAAATTGCACCATATAAATCAGGTGTCTTAGGGATCTACCAATGGACTCCACTCTCCCTCTTTGTAGGTCAATTGGGTGAATACATGCTCACTCTATATGAACCCCTTGTCACAATCCAAACTTCCTCATCACTCTATTATGCCTATATATTTAAATAATATGATGTTTCCCAATGATATATCATGGGGTTTAAACTTATTTTAGATAAAATCTATCCAAAACCCACTCCTCACAAGTCCTCCATGGTCTCCAATCTATCATGTCAATTTCATTGATCAACCACTTCTAGTACATAAAATCCCTTAGCACTTTGTAGCCTTGTTCCATATTCCAAAACAAATGGCCAGTCCTTTTCCTGTTCCTTATCCAAAATTGGCCTAAGCATGAAGATTTTCTCCAACATCCATATCTATAACATCACCATTCCTCCCCCAATACTATGTCGACCTCTATATGTGGCTAGGTGTATATCTCTATATAGATATGAGGGTATGCAAGGTCCCATGCAAATTGTCTCCCATTCTCTCACATGTCTACAAAAATTCTATCCAATCTAATTGAGAATAACTTCCCCATCTTACCAACAAGCAATATGACATTGGCAAGGGTAATACTAGCTAGGGGTAACTCCTCAACCATCTCTACAAACATCCATATCCAATGAAGTCATGTGCAAGGGAAACCACTCTTCCTACATAGGCTCTCCAAGGATCCCACCTGATTATGACATCAGTATCAGAGAGTGTGCCCACATAATAAGATCTATAAAATCCTCCACGCATCCTCTAGTGTAAATATCACCTCCTTGGTAGGTAAATGAAAGGTTTTGGTCTCAATATTACACCTCTCTACCAACATGTCAACATAGATCTGTGCACCCTTATGCAGGGAATTTTTTTAATATTCCACATTCCAAAAATCTCTCACATTCAAGTTTTCTTCATGAAACTATGACATTAGTTGTTATGGTCACCTCTCCTTGGTCACTAGGGACTCTAATTGCTCCTACATCTAGCCAAAAAACCATGCTAATTCTTTAAAAGCCTAGCCTAAACTATATCTCTACACATGTCATGCCATAAGTGGATGTGCCAAAATGTGAAATTCCAAACCCTAATTTTGGCTTGATAACCTAAATTTTTCACTTTTTTTTTATCCTTTTTCACCCAATTTCTTTATTTATCATCCCTTTTTCTCCAATTTTATTCCCATACTCCTCATTATTCCTTCTCCATAAATTTTTTCTTCCCGTTTCATCTTTCAAGAGTTCACCCACACAATATTTTCCTTCCCTCTCAAGGATGCATCATGCCACTATCATATTTTCAACATTATTTTTTACTAAGGCATATCACTTAACTCTTTTTCCCAAAAAGGCCGATTTTTTTTTTTTTAAATGACACTGCCTCTCTATAGTTGCAATGCCATATCAAAAAAGAGAAATTTGTAGACACCCAACATCATCTCTTGATTTTTTTGCTATCATCAACTCAATTCTCATTTTTTCTCCTAAATTAAGAAAATAATTTGTGAATCACTAAAATGAAAGTGATAAATAAACATCAACAACAATAAAACAAATCAGAATCAAATAAGGATTTCAATAAATCTTAAGGAAATTGCATGTATAAATGAAGAAAACCTACAATAACAACCTTACACAATAACATTTCTTAGCTCCATTGTTCTTCATTTGCACCTTGAAGAATGGTGTTGTAGTTGCTCTTAGATTTTAGTATGTAGATTTCTAGAGAGATAAAGAGTGAGAGGATTAATGAGATGGATGAAGGCTATATTTATAAATTGAGTGTGATATTGATCAACAGTTGAGATTGGATAGAAAACTAAATAGATCAATAGATGAAAATGCTTGAGAGGAATTTATTGAGAGAGATGAGAAGTTAACTAAATGCATAATTTGAGCTAACCGATTGTATGGAGTAGTTAAGTAGAATTGATTGATGAGATAAGTACCAGTGACTGTAAGTGAGACTAAATAGATTAGAGAGAAGATTGAATATATTGAAGAGTGGACTAGAAGTGGGTGTGAGTTAACTGATGAGGTGGAAAGTGCATTAAAAATTAATAAAATAATTAAATAAATATATATATATATATATTTTTATTCTGTAAGAGGTGAGTTTAATTAAGATGTTGGAATTTGGCCTGACTAGCACCAAGTGAGATCACAGAAGAGGGATCTCATCCCCACAAATTTGAAATTATATCTATTTTATTCAACCATATTCAAATTGTATCAAAAAAATTCATGTCTACTTGTTCCTAGTGCCACAACCAGGAACCATCTCTGCCTAAAATAAAAGCTAGAAACAAAATTAGCCAACATTGCCATCCCATCCGCATAGGTGCCCAACACACATATTTAAGTTGTCGACCAAAACAAACCATTTTATGAGACATTGCCAAGCAAACATTTCCTATTACATGTTGCCACTAGTTTTAGCATGAGGACCCATGTTATTTCTAATTTCCTCTAATTTGTGGATAACCTTCTCTAACTTTTGCACTTTGTGTTTTTCTGGTTCCCCCCATTCTTTGGTTCCATTGAAATTGAATTGGTGTGAAGTTGATGCTGCAAGTTGTTGCAGACAACCCCATTTTTTCTAGTATACCTATTCTTTTTCCTTACCGTTTTCCATTCATTGTCCCTATCCCCACTATTTGTAGCCTTTAGATCTTGCGGTGAAGCCTAAGAGAAAGAACATTGAACAGTTGTGGTGTTAGAGCCCTTGCGTGCAACACTAGAACCTTAAAGAGGAAGCAACATTATCACCAACACAAGGTAGTTTTTGAAGTGATTTTTGCTTTGGAGAAGACTTGTTGACCTCCTCCAAAATATGCTTCTTGGAAGCCGTCTTAGGAGAGCTACTCTGCTTGGAAAAAATTATAACATAATAATGTTTGGAGGAAGAATCCTTCCACCAAGAAGCCTCCCAAATTTTCTGGGACTTGACAATTGGGCATTCAGCAGCAATGTGCCCGGTTTGATAACATTTCCTACATCTAAAAATGAAATGTTTGTAGTCCAAAGGCTGTTTCCAGATTTGACCCTTGGCCTTCAAGATAATTTCTGCTGAAAGATCCTTGGAGATATCGAATTCTACCAAAATCCTGGCATAAGTTGTGTGGATAAAATTTCTTGAGTTGTCATCTGAATACAAAAAATTGCCTATGGAGTTACCAATCGCTGCAAAAAATGATTCAAACCAATAGTGGAGGGGTAGATTTGGGAGATGAACCCAGATCGGAAGAACTGAAAATGCTTTAGTTGACAGATCAAATTCTGGATGCCAAGATTTCAGTTGGAACAAATTTTCTTCCCACAACCAAACATAGTTACGAATGATATTTTTGTCTTTCTTGCAATCGAACATCACTGTGAAAACCCCTTCCACTGGGGTAAATTTTCAAACTGCCTTCCATCAGTGGAAGCCAAGATTTTGAAATCTAGTCATGTAGATCAGGGAGACTGGGCTAGGCATGGAAAAATCTTCCAATTAAACCATTCTCTGAAAAGAATTCTTCATTTGCTCACAGCTCCTTCATCAAAGTGTCATCGAAATCCAATGTCAAGGGTTTGGCAAAGCACTGAATAATTCGCCTATTGCCTATGTTATTCATTGAGCCAAGAGGAGGAGAAGAGCCAAACTTGCATCCAAAATGGGGGTTTTGGGAGCCGTGGAACCTTGCCCATCTCTGAGAGCCGAAGCAGAACACAAAGGATCCATAGGTGTGGAAATGTTCGATCCCATTTGGTCAAAACCACACAATATACAGTCATGAGGGGCATCAGAGGCAGGAATAGAGGCAGTGTAGGTAGCCGATCCTCCCGCCAAGCCATCTAGAGCGCTTCGCGAACCTCCATCTGTGCCAGAATTCACAGCCAAAACTCTATTTGAAGGAGAAGACAAGAGGGCGTTTCCATTTGTAGCGACAGTTGGCAGTGAGTTCCTAGGGTTTGCAGCGAATGGGAGCTTCTGCAAATTTGGCATACTCGACAGCGAAATTTATGCTTTTAGAAATATGGAAACTTTTAAATAAATAAAATTTATTTATAAAATAAATAAATAAATAAAATATTTAATTCTTGTGCATATGGGAAAAATAAATAAAATAATAATTTTATTTATTTTTAGAAAAAGATAATGGAGAAATCAAATAATTATTTAATTATTGAGAATTAGAAGAGGTTAATTGGAATAAATGAATTAAATAATTGAAAATACTATTGTTCTTTACTATCAAATCAGTTGTTTCTAGAAGAGTGTTTGGGATAGTGAGTTTTTGTTCATTTTTCTCAACTTCCACCAGAAGACCAGGAAGTTGTTCCAATCTCAACTCAATTAATGTGCAAGAGAAGAATAATTAATTAATTAAACTATTGAATTAATATGGAGGGAAATGATAAATTAGTGAATTAATTAAATAATTAAGAATTAATTTAATTAAAGTAGAAAAGAAGGAAAAATTCAATTTTTTAAATAAATAAATAATTGAAATGATTTAATTATCTAGGATGAGAGGGGAAATTATATTAATTAAATTAAATTATGAAACTATTTAACTAAAAGCAGAAGAAGAATTGATGAATCTTGATGACAAAAGTGATGACATTTTGGGAAGAAACGAGTTAGTCATTTTTCGGTGTCTACACAATCTATTTGTTTAATTAATTGTCTTTATTCATCTCCTAATATTAATTACACATTTTTAATTATTTAATTAATTCATCTAATGATTCTTCTTTCTTTTAACATTAATTGAATAAATTAGGACTATTTATTCAATTAATTAATCTTATGCTAAAACTAACCTTAGATAAATAAATACAAAATTCATTTATGTAGGCCCATCATTTGCATCCCTAAAAAATAAAAATAAATGAATCTTATTATTTAATTCATTTTTTTCTCTCACATCATTAATTCACTAAATTCAATCAATGAATCTAATTTATACTTGCACATGTCAAACTATAATTAATGTAATCATTCTTGCCCATTAACCTAATTAATCACTTGTCACATAAATCCTTTTTTATTTATAAAATCCTTTCCATATATATTTTCTCCTAAAAAATTGACAGCTTCCATATTTTCAAATGTGACTTTAACACATGTGAGAGTCGTTATCTATCAAATTTCACATTCCCATGTAATCCTCACATGTGTGTGAAAGTACTTACGTGTCATATGCCATCTCCCCATGATCCTTATAACAGATGTATCGAGATTTTAATCTTGACCATTTAATCAAATTAAGATAATCTCAACCATTCAAATCCCTTTGATCCTTTCCTTCTCCATGTGTATAGATCAAAAGGTGCCACTTGGAGGCTTCTCCTTCTTCCAAATTTCTCATGCAATCCTATCCATTGATTTTATGGTCAAATCTCCACCCCTAATCATTTTCCCTCAAAATCTATAAATGGGATCCCTTGGAGTGCATGTTTAACATGACACTTGAATGCAATGTTATGCTACTTTTGTAAAAATAAACCACATACTGTTAATCCCTAAACCATATTCATTTTGAACACGAGCACACACTTTCTTGTGCGTGCAAGAATTTTTTGGGGATATTATAGATCTATCAAGTTGGGCACTTGACCTCTTCAAAGCTCAAATGGAGGTACAATAAGAAGCAATATATAAAATTCATTTGTTGCATTTGAGTCTTTATTTTGTGTCTTGTTTCCTCTTGTTCACAATCATTATGGATTAACACATTCATTTCTAAATTTATCTTTTATATTTGGAGGTAGAGGTTCTACTTCTAACTAGTAATTATGGTTGACAATGAAGCAATCTAAGTTGGATAAAATCTTTGGTACTTGGTTGAATTCTCTATAGGTATAAAAAATTTAAATGTTACTTTTTTTATAAGGTCTTTAATGTCTAAATGATATTACTAAAGGACCATTTGCTAGAGGCTTTAGAATTCAACATATCAACAATAATGTTAGAATCTAGTTCAGTCACCAAGTCTAGAATGTTAGGATTTTTTGCCAACTCTATTTAAATAAGAGTAGTAGAGGCTTCTGCATTATTGTTAGTTTGAACACCCATTTTTTAGTAAATGCAACAATCAAATCCCCCTTGCTATTCCTAAGCACTCCCACTCCTCCTGTTTACCTTGGATTTCCTTTAGAAAAATCACCAAAATTGAGCTTAATCCATCTTGTGTTTGGAGGTATCTATAAAATAGATCTTATTTTCCAAATTCTAATAGTAGATCAATATTAATATCCAAAGCAGATTCAATATTTTAAAAAGGAACTTCTTTTTTTTCAATCGTAGGGAATGATCTGGGTCTTTTGATTAGAGAAGAATCAATATTTTCTTGAATGGTTTGGCCTATTTTTATCATCACCATCTTCCAAGGCCTACTTTTTTTGTTGAAAATATTTTTGTTGTCTTCCTTCCAAATACCCTAGTAGATATGTGGAATGGATTGCAATCAAATTTCTCTAATAGTAGGATGGGAAAAATGAGAAACCCAATTAGTTTCCAATAATTGGATATTTTGAGGCCAAAGCTACAAGGGTTTGAACATATTTAAAATAGTTTTCCTAATTCTCCAAGCAATATACACTCAATTAATTAATAATTAATGTATTTTTTGCTTTTTTACATAAATTACACCTATTGGCAAGGGAGAAACCCCTATTTGTAAAATTGTCAACAATAATATTCTTACCATGATAGGAGACCCACTAGAAAAATATTTTGGGGACGAGATTATGATTCTCAAATAAGCTCTAGTTGAATTTTTGTGCAAGAAATTTCATAAGAATATTGAAACCAATTAAGGTCCAATTGATGTAATATACCAAAATATTTCATCTTGTCTAAGAAATAAATTAAATCTAAAAAAAATGATTCTAAGAATTAAATTATCCAAATCAACATCATAAAAAATACTTGGTTGATTTCTAGAGATCTTCACAAATATACTTTTTTATGGCTTGATTCTCATAGTTGACAATGGAACATCCAAATCTTTCAAAAATCTCTTCTTTGATACACACACAAGGATATGAAATTTCAATAGCCCCTTGAGAAAGCCATAGGTCCTCCTAGAAGTGGATAATCTCACCATTATATCCTTACAACTTATACATTTTCTTAAAGTAATAGTTTTGAATTCATTATATTTCTCAAGATTGTTGAACTAGTAGGGATACTTAACAAAAGGACTAGAGGGACCATTTTGATTACTCAAGTATTAAACATTTTTATGATACTCCACTCACTATTGGATGACAAGAGTTTTGAACCAATATTTGCAAATTGTGTTTTATTCATTTATTTAATTTTTCATAGCACCATCTGACCTTGGCTCTTTAGATGAAAAATTTTTCATGCCCCATGTAGATGCCTCTAGTACTACAATAAGTGCAATTCTAGCACAATCAAGAGGATATAGAGATAATCCTATAGCTATTGGTAGTAGGAAATTATCATAGGCTAAGTAAAATTACACAACAAAAAAGAGAATCCTTGGTAATGTTGTATGTACTCCATAATTTTTAGAAATTATTTATTATCTACTCTATTTATATTATTTGCAAATCATGAACCATTGAAATACCATCTTAGTATACTTATGTTCAAGGAAGAATATGTAATTCATTATTTTTATTCCAAGAATTTAAGCTCAAGATGATTGTGAAGCTGGAGTATGTTGATTAGGGGATATATTATTTTAAAATTAAAAAAGGGAAATATTTGGGTTTAGGTTAAGATGATATTCATATTCTAAATTTTTTTAGAGTAAATATGATACCTCAAGAGTTAGGTGAAGTAGCACTATTATTGTCAATAGGGGAATATCCTAATGAGAGTACAAAAGAAGAATATAGGAGCTTATTGTAGAGATGTTTCATACACTTTAATTGAAGGAGAGTTATATAGCATTGGTAAAGATGAGGTCATAAGAAGAGTAGTGATATAAAGTGAAACACATGAAGGTATTTTAGGGGGCATAACTCCAATGATGGTACAATTAGGAAAGCTAGTGTTGATAGGATTATGGTGGCCTACCATATTTAATGATTCAAAACACATATGTAAGAGGATGTGATATATATGTTAAATGGTAGGAATATATATGATTGGAGATAAAATATGATTGGAGATAAAATTCATCTATGAACAATTATGGAGTAAGCTCCTTAAAAAATTCCATGGATCTTATCTAGTATTTTTCCTTCTTGTCTAATACCATTGACCTCATACATGATGTGGCCATAGTCCATGTGTTATCCTTTCCTTATATTAAATATGAATTGATCTTAAAAGAGTCCTTCTCTTATGATCTCTTATTTTTATGAATTTTTCAAAGGCCAAGGAAGATTAGTAGGTGGTCTAAAATTCAAATATCTAGTTCCATCCAGTTTTCAACTATATTTACAATGTAATAAAGCATAGTCTTCATAATTCATGTATTATTATAGTTGATAATTCACTACATGTACATATAGATGAGCTTGGTGTTGATAAGGTGGATATAATAATGGAGACATTCTAGGCTCTTCTCTCTCTAATAAGCCATCACCCACCTTTTCCTAATCCTCATGATCAAATTTCCAAACATTGAAGATGAAGGTAGTGATGAAAATGTTGTTCTTCATGCTCCCATAAATGTAAACAAGCCTCTTGTGTAGTTCTAAGAATGGTTTCTTAGTTATATCTTTTCTTATGTATAGAAGTATGTTTTTTTCCCTTTTTGGTGATATATTGATGTTACGGGTCTTGTATGGGCCACTATGCTTCTCTCGATCCATGTTTTCTTATGTAATGTTCTACATGACCATCAAAATGGCTTCTTTGTTTTTTCATCTTAAGGAATTGCATCTTTGGATATGGCTAGATATAGGGATTTTTTTGTTTGTTTGGCCTTGTTTTGTTTTGTATTATATATTAATATATCTATTTTAGATGCTTAGCACCTTTCCTCACAAAAAAAAATCCTTTAAAAAAATGGGTGTTTTTTTATTGGGCTTATAGACCATTGACATGTGTATACAAGGTTTATAATAATATGAATAAAATATTTGACTAAGTGGGTAGAATTTGAAGCCACAACATATTGTACCATAAGAATTACTACTAATTTTATCTACAAAATATCATAACAAGGTATGGATGTCTCATAGTCTTATAATCAATCAAGGGAAACACTTTGTCAATAACACAATTTTAGAGCAACTAGAAAAGTTCATGAGAACACACAATAGGAGTAGTCCATATCAAACAAAAGCTAATGGGGCTAATGAAGCCTTCAAAAAAATATTGGGTACAACATTGATAAAGAAGTGTAACAAAATATGATAGAATAAGATGTTAAGATAAAAACTCTCTTATGGTCTTACCAAAATACATATTAAAGATTAAATAAGTATTTCCCCTTCCAATTATTCTATGAACTCGATGAAAACTTACCAATTCAATATATGGTACCAAACTTGAGACTAAAAATCAACATAAGTTTGAATGAAGGAGAAGTAGACTTGGACAAATAGATGAGAAAAATCTAATAGTAGTGTACAATCAAGGCCAGGAGAAAAGGAGACAAAAAGAAGGAAACAATAGAAACATAAAGAATAAATTATTTAAAGTCAATGATATTGTCCTACTATATGATAGTAAGTTTAAAAATCTTGGGAAATTAAAAATAAATGGTTGGGACTATATAAAATTTATGAAATAATAGATTTAAAAGCTATAAAACTAAAAATAATATCAAATGACCTACTAAATGGATATATAAATGACAAATTTTGGAACATTTATGTGTGATATTAAGAACCCAAAGTTTGCAAAGAACAAAAATATAAGATATTTTACAATATTTATTATATAGAATAGTGTGATGACATTAAAATTTAAAACCAAGAAAGTAGAGATAGAAATAAGTAAAATAAGGCAAGAAAATAAAACATAACTCCATTGTAAATTAATCGTAATAAGAAATAAGACAGTACAATAATGAACATTATTAAGAAACTTAGCATAACCAAACAAATATACCAACTTACACTAAAAATGTTTGTGATAAGAAAATACAACCTCCAAATAGACCACAAACTATTAGTGACTATATAAAACAAAAGGCTATATCAAAATTTGGACAAAACTAATAAACACACCATAGACAAAAAAAAGAGACACAAATAGAAAACTAAGTGATAGATGATTGAAATGAACCCACCAATGGTAAGGATAAGAGTTACTAAAGTGTTATAATAATTGATTATATCCACTTAGTCTATAACGAGGAAAAATAAAAGTCTATATTATAGTGACTAGTAAAAATGTTACATCAAAAAGACTTACAAAAAAAAATCATTATTGCAAAATCAATCATGGACTATAGTAATGACTACAGATGAGTGACACACTATGTCTAGTGGCAAGATAGAAAAAAATGAAGGATAGGGTTTGAATTGAGCTTAATAAGCTTCATAAAAGTGATCCATACTATTGTGAGCTAGTGATTGTGGAAAAGGTAAGTATCAACAAAAGGAAAACCTAAAATGGCAACTCCCATCCTCATTGATTTAGACCAAAACCCTTGACCTAAATATAAGTACCCATTGAAATATAAATGGAAGTAGACATAGATGAGGCTTTTAAAAATGGATTTGTATATGTTTTATATGTAGAGGGCGTGAGAAAGTATATCCAAACCATTTTGTTTGGAATAGGCCATGAAAAATTTGAAGACACCTAATGGCCATTGACAAAGGTAGATGGAACTATGGGGAAAGATGAATATCTAATACAATATAAGAAAGTGGAGGAGCTCAAGCTAGATACATGGGAAAATTTTCCAAACTTTTATGATGAACATATATGGGTACAAATTATGTTGAGGTGGATACACACTAATTTTATTTATGTCGATCAACCCTATAGGATTAGTAAGAAATCAATTAAGGGAATGATTTCTTTGTATATCAATTGATAGATTCCCTCTAAGAAGAGATTAAACACTATGAAGGTGATGAAATTTACTATTGGAACCTCCAATAAAAGAAATTTTATGGTGGATGACATTACATATCTAGGATTGTGCATTATGCAACAATGGGGATACCTCATTAAAATCACTACAGTAATAGGTAAATTTAGTGATAAGGAGCACCATACTGAGTACATATGACATGACCATCAATACTAAGTATAAAATTATATGAGAATAATTGTTAGATTACCTAGATAGAGCAAGGTGCATTAATTGTACTAGTTTAGTTATTGTTTTTTATTCATATCCATCATTTTTTACTTTATGAGAAGATTACTAAATTAATATGGGGACTATGTTTAGACTCAAGACACGATGATATCATCACAAATAAATAAATATATTAAACACTTCACAAAAATTGCATCCTTTTATGAAGTATACTAGATGTTCTTAAAACAATTCAAGCAAAGATGTAGAATATAGATTGTGTATCATTAATTGTAGTGTAGAAATAAGTATAAATCATTTTTCTGTAAACAATTCTACAGCATTTTTTCTATATGTAGAATATAGATTGTGTATCATTAATTGTAGTGTAGAAATATAAAAAATAAATCATTTTTGTTGTAGATACACATTTTTTCTATATTGAAGCAATAGAACCAAGGAAATAATGGGTGTGAAAGTTATCTTATGAGCTAATAAATGAGCTAACATAGGCCAACATAAAATTACTACTAGCACTATCAAAATTTTCCAATATAGAATCTTTTAGAACTTATGGTGAATATTATGAAATAAAATTGGTAATAGAGTCACAAGAAAAATTAAAAAAAGGAAGAAGAAATTACATAAAAAAATGTGGCTTTGTGAAGGGTCCAAAACCACCAATAGTCAAATATAAGTCTTTAACTTCTCATCATCCATATAAATATGTACAAATCAAGTGTAGAGGCCACAAAGAATCAATTCTAAATCCCCAAGTTTTGAGATAAGGGATTCTAGAATACAAAAAAATAGGAGAGGAAGAATGGGGAAAAAATATTCATAGGTATCTATGTGAATAAAGTCAACAACTACATCACCATAAAAA
Source organism: Sequoia sempervirens (assembly GCA_007258455.2). Classification (NCBI taxonomy): domain Eukaryota; kingdom Viridiplantae; phylum Streptophyta; class Pinopsida; order Cupressales; family Cupressaceae; genus Sequoia; species Sequoia sempervirens. Next base: position 320,272,411 of record VDFB02105785.1, read on the forward strand.
GGAAAGAAAGGGAAAGGTGGAGAAGAATCGCCAAATAAGGAAGTAGCAAGTTCCCTCCTATAGATGAGTGTAAAAAAGACAAAAGGTGAAGCCTCACAATAAAGGGTGAAATAAAAATCCAAAAGGACATATACATAGGTTATTGTAGAGGAAGAGGAGAAGGAATTTGTTGCATCATAAATTATCACCCTTGACAATTTCACACTATGTTTTTGTCCCCCTTAAAAATTTATTGAGCCTAATTAAGCACCTAATTTCCTAAATTATGCATTATATAGCCTATTTTTATCATTTTCCAAGAAATTGCATGCATTGAATAACCTTAATGTTTTTCCCTCGACACCCTATTTCTTGGAAAATAGGGCTAGGACTGGGATGCCCTTGGGCATCTAAGTCCCCCTATTTTGTTGGACCCAAATTTGAGTATGTTAGTGTTGAAATTTTAACATTCAACTTTAGGTTGCAAATGTTGGCTATCAAGATCTAATTTGTGGGAAATTGAATAAATGCCTATAAATACCTAGTTATTGCATCATTTGAAA
>VDFB02105785.1:320273052-320541243 GCA_007258455.2 Sequoia sempervirens
CCCACTCCTACTCTCTTCATCCCTTCCTCCCACTCTCTCCCACCCTCTCTCACTCTCTCCCACTCCCTCTCCCTACCTATCTCTAAAGTCTCTCCCTCTCACCCTACCTAGCTAAGTCCCCCTCACTCTAACCCCTTTTCTCCCACTCCCTCTCTTTTAAACTCACTTCCACCCCCTTTCCCCATCCCACCCTACCTAGACAACTCTCTCTCTCTCTCTCTCTCTCTTAAAATTCTCCCTCCCTCTAAAGACATACATAAATAAATATGTACATAAAATCCTACATCCATACAATATACATGCACTAATACATATAGGCATACATACATACAAGGATATATACATACATTAACATTAACGAAGACATAACATTAATGAAGACATAACGCGAGCGCGTCATGTCTTGCTTGGCATGTATCACAGATAAGAAAAATGTCAAAACTAGGAAATAACGCACTTGCATTATAACGCGAGCGCGTTATAGTTTGCTTTGGGAATCCCCGAGCCTTAGCATTGGTAGTTGCCATGGAATACCAACCCAAAGGCTTGGAGGGCATTCCCAATGACCAGAGACGTGTTTTTGCAAATTCTACAATTTTTTCACATAATCGAGTTCGTGCTCACCATCAGGATTGCATCTGGTCCAATATCAACAAAAGAAAACACATGGGTAATGTTAGGTTCTCTCTTAGCTATCCGACGATGTAATTTTTTTCACTTTTTAACAATGTTAATCCTTTCATCCATAATTTCTTTTGTTTGTATGTCTCTTTCTCGCCAAAAAGTAGTGTTTGGTTTTTTTTTCCATTATAAATTAACCATTCATCAAAATTTCAAATAAATTATATTTTTAGAAACTAGACTCTATTCTACAATTTTTTATTTTTTATTTTTTTTTAAATCAATTACCTTCAAAAAATTTTAGCGGGAGCACGGCCAAAATTCTGCTTTTCAGGAAGTGCCCACTTAGAAAATTAGTAAAAAATCAAATATGCAGTAAAAAATTATCAGAAAAATCATGCATCAACTATATACTATTAGCTAACTTTTGACTATAGCGATTTTAAAAATACTACAAAAAAGTTCACCGTGCTCAGGTCGTACAAGAGTTGCTATGTTATGTTTTCTGAAAAAAATAGCACCAATTTGTGTACGACCCTCTTTTGAACCCCTTAATCTCAACCATTTTCAAAATAAATTAGTAGTTTAGAAATTAGACTCAGAGCACTTCGATCCTTGTTTTTGTTCATGTTACCTTTTTTCAATCCAAGCTCAAACAAGTAGAGCTGCATGAAGTTCATCATTTATAAGTACAAAAAAATTTCATGTTTTGCTGATTAAGTGTTCATTGATCATCATTGAGATCATCTTACATATGAGTCATAGTTTATTGTGCAAACGTTTTAAATAGAAAATTGAGAAAATTTGCATAGTGATGCTTTTATTCATTTTGTAAAATGTTGAATCTTGCACAAGCCACGAGAGTAGCTGAGTTTGTTTCTGACAATCAAGAGATGAATACAAAATTTGAATGCACAAGCTACACAACTGAAAATAACATAAGAGTAAAGGAGAGAAGCAATTCATCATTGCCTGTAATGATGAATCACTTTCGTTGGTGCTTCTAGCCGTCGTGCATCCAAGTAGCTGCAGCCTCACTTCATCGCTCCGTGTACCTGCAAAATCGTTAAGGAAATGGTATTAGAGTTATACTCTAAGCAATGGTGAATTACTTTCTGCCTTACACCTATGCTACAGAAAAAAATGTAATTTGCGTTAAACCAAGCATTCATCAGATAATTGCAAAAAATTAGAAAAGAAGGAATGTAATTCAATGGAAGCTTTCAGCTTCTTATATTTTGCTGACATGTTTGTTTCAGTGTGCAGGAACAAGTTCATCGTGTTCAAAATCATATATGTGGAGTAAAACGGGCTCCCACAAGGGTTGAGCTCGGCATATCAAAAAGGGCGTATTCATAATTTTCATTCGAAGCACATGGATATTGATAACAGATATTTAGAGCAGCATATTGCATTCATCTTTTTCATTTTCTGTTCAGCTCTACTTTATTTTCCTTTACATTGCATCTAAATGAAGTGTAGAGCATCTTTTTATTCAAGAGAGACAGAGTATTCATGCATTTGAAGTATTCATAGCTTCAAAAGCATGTAGTAATCATGCATTCAAGTGCAAGAGATAACAGAAAGGAAAAGCTTTCATGTTCATCAACTCAAAATACAATTAACTGAGAAGCAAAGTCATTAAACAGTGAAAAGTGTTTCCAGTGTTATGGAGGACAGCAGTAACAGCCATTTGGAGCTTCTTTCATCAAGAACAGTAGTGATAGCATGACATTAGTCTTGAGCTCACAAGGTATGCATATTCATGAAAGTCACAAAGGCACAAAACAGATTTTTGTTTTCATGGATAAAAGCTTCAGATTTTTGAATCCATCATGCCATTAAATTAGAAAATGCAGCCCATGAAATTTAAATATAGTGAGAAAGAATCACACTCAGTAGAACAACTGAAGGGGTTAACAAATTAGATAAAAGCTTGCTGTTTATGAACAAAAATCAGATCTCTATGAAATTTATAAAATACCCAGATTTACATCTACAGAAAAATGAAATATTTTATCTGTTGTAGCTTCAAAATGAAATATTTTTGCAAAGATCTCAAGAAGATGTTCATGGCGCAACTTGAAAGTGAAGTTTTTGCAGATTTAAAACATAAATCAGATTTCTGTTGTGAGAAAAATGTCCAGATTTGAAAAAACGTGGCTGTAATACACAAAAAAATTGAAGTTTTTCATCTATTATGAGTTCAAAATGTTATATTTTGTAGATCCAAAAGAAAAGAGCAAGTTTATTCTTTTTTTTAAAAGAAAATACTTCAAAAGATGTCAAGTTCGAGCTTGCAAAGTGAAGTTATTGTAGAAAAATGAAGAAAGACACAGATTTGAGTTCTTTTTAAGCAAGCTTATTCTTTGTTTCCAGAAAATACTTCCAGATATTCAATGGCGGCTTCAAGAAATAACTAGACTTTCAGAAATTCGCATAAAAGCATCAATACCTGTTAAGATCTTCATTTTTTCGAATTTAGAAGAGTCTCCAGCAAGTTTGAAGCTAAAGAATGATCATGGCGGCTAGGAAAAGAAGCAAATTCGTCCAAAATTCACAGCAATACACAGAAAAATGAAAATGCATCACTCAGATCAGGAAAATCGTACCTCATGTGCCTTCCAACGTTTTTCTAAAAATGTCATTCTCTAAAAACGGCCAAGAAAATGAAGATTCATGCCCAGATTTGCAGGAAAAGCTCAAAAAAATGAAAGAACATCATTTAGAACAGTAAATCGCGCCCCATTCTCTCCACGTTTTTGAGAAAAAATGTTATATATTGCAGGTTCGGCCCAAAAACGACCAGATTCGAAGTTCATCAATGGCAGAAATACCAGAAAAGCAAGTTCGTGGCTAGGGTTTGAGCAGTGGCGGTCGACTTCCTCTAGAAGCTTCTCAAAAGTCAAGAGACATAATGATTTTAGGGTTCATGTTTTACCTTATTCATTCGCGCTAAATTCTTTTTGATATTTTTGCAAATAATTTTCAATAAATCATTTTGTTTTTAATTGTCTCCATGGTCACGTTTTTGAAGTCAACTCGCCTAACAAGTGGTTGGCCTTATCAATGATGGAATTTTTGTGCTGAATATTTTGGTAAAACATTTAATCATTACCAAAAATATGGTGATCTTCAATAATGTTTATAAAACAATGCATATCTTTAATATATGCTGAGTGAAGTGTATGAAGCTTTAAGAGGAAATTCAATTTTTGCTAAAGGAATTATTTTCATTTGTTTATTTGCATTAAATCTTGTAGCTAATTAATTAAATGATATTTTATAAATCATTTAATTAATTTAGTATTTTAAAATGCAAATAAATAAATGTTATATAAAGCTGAGTAATAACTATTTGTTTAAATTGAAGATTGAATATTTTGAGGTGGACTTTAGAGTTGCATGGGCGGATTGGTAAAAACGAGGCAGTTTTGCATGCTTTAAGCCACTTTTTCAGGGAGTTGCAGTTCAGTTGGAATAGTTCATGTATCAATTATGACTTGGCAGTGAGTTTGAGCTTGATTGGACTTATTTTTGCATGGTTTTGGGCCTCCTTTTCAGAGATATTTTCCTCTGCTCGGATTTGGCTTTGGAATTATCACCCTTTCTTGGAGTTGGACTTTCAGTTCTTTTTGCATGCCTTTTGGAAAGGTTTTTTTGTATATATTGAAAAACTTAACTGTTTTTCAATCCAGTTCTTGTTTTCTACCTTTGCCTTCAGCAAAGAAGATCATCTTGTAACTCAGCTTTCAGATTAATATAGCAGTGTTTTTTACAGGTTCAAAGTGTGTAATTGTAGAAGATTCCTTTGAGTTTCAGTACTTTAGAGTTTTCCATCTAGATTTTGAGCATCGTTTTTGTGAAGAATTTGATCGAAGAATTACTGTGTTTAAGTTCTGAAATCTCTGATTTTTTTTGTCTTTTTCACATATCTGTATGCAATTTAGTTTAAGTTCACTGGTTATGCACTGTGCTTATTAATTGGTTAATAAATTTTGTCGTGAAAACCTTGTTTTCCCTCAATATTGCATTAGATCAAAGCCTCTGTTTAAATCATTCAAGTGATTAAATTATTGAATCAGGTTGTGTAGATTAGAGTTTTGAGAAGTTTATTGTGAGTCATAATTGCAAGTCATTATCATTTAGGTGCAATCACCTCTCGTAGCTTTTGAATTTCAATTCAAGCAAGCTTTCTATCTCTTTCCCAACCAAGTCATTTAGTTTTTAGGAGGTTTTCATCAGGGAACCAACCCTCTCTGGAGATTGATTCTTAGTTTTAGGCAACCCACAGGCCTGAGAATCATTCCATGTTTCAATAGATTGCTGAATTTAACTATTTTAGCGTTCGGGTGCAATCTGAATTGACAACAGTTCCATCTCAAAATTTTGAGTGTAACTAACCTCAATTTCATGTCCAAAGTCAGTATTTCCTGATTTCAGAAAAAAAAGTGGCCACTTAAGCCCCCTTTTTGGGAACCATCTTGGTGCACTTACCCATGCCCCATCTATTATCTTGACTGGATCTCCAATATCATCCCTATCAATAAGAAACCCAAAGGAATCATAATTTGTACAAATTTTAGAGATCTCAATAAAGCATGTACCATGGATGAATTTCTATTTCCAATCATAGATATCATAGTTGAACTTATAATAGGACATGAGATCCTACCCCTCATGGAAAGTTTATTTGGATACAATCAGATTCAAATTGCTTCAAAGGCCAACATAAAAAAACTCTTACTACTCCTTGGAGCACATTTCGTGATCAAGTAATTGCATTTGAGATAAAGAACACATGGGCAATCTTTCAAAGAGAAATGATTTTCAAATCGATGATATGCTACATGAAATAATGAAAGACTATGTACATGATCTATTGGCTAAATCCATAACAAGAGAGAGACACCCACAAGTTATTGATTGCATCTTTAATTGCTTGAGAGATTACAAGTTGTTCCTTAATCCAAAGAATTGTGTCTTGGTGTCACGCAAGGGAGAATTTTGGAATTCATTGTCTCTCAATGAGGCATAGAAGTAGATCCTACTAAAGGCACTTTCTATAAAAAATGCCATCTCCAAGAAATATCAAATAGTTATGTATTTTTCAAGGAAAGATTTAGGCTATTCGAGGGTCCATTATATAATTGGTAGACAAATGTCTTCCATTCTCCCATCTCTTGAACAAAATAAATAAATTAAGTGCAATGAATCTTATCTATAGGTCTTCAGGAAAATCAAATAATACCTTTCCTTTCCACAATTATTATGACACCCAAATAGGCCAAGTCATTATTTCTCTACATATATACAATGTTAGTCACCCTTGGGGCACTCCCAACACAACATGATGTAGATGTCCATGGATGTGCAATTTATTATTATACTCCAATGGAATGTGCATTTAGAGCTATCATTTTGAGATCTCAAAAACTATTGCACTAAATGCTAAGTCATGAAACCAAGATTATATAATAAAAAATTATACATGGAAGTATCTTCTATGTAGGACTTTTCACACATGATGGATGACTAGATGGGTCATGCTATTGAGTGAATTTGATATCTAATATGTAGATAGAAAATAAATCAAAGGACACATAATGGTAGATCATTGAGAAAAAAACACCTCTCATAGATAATCATCCATTGATAGTCTTTCTTGATGAGTCTATCTTCATTTTGGATGATTCAACATCTTAGAAATTGTACTTTGATGGATCCTACACAAATTGGGGATTAGGGGCTAGAATTCCATTTGTCAATCAAGAAGGTGATTTCATTCATAAGGCATTAAAGTTGTGTTTTCCTTGTACCAATAATATTTTATAGTAGGAGGCCTTAATTAAAGGTCTAAAAATATAAATCTAATTTTGGAATATTAAACATATCATAGTATATGAAGATTCACAAGTTATTATCAAGTAGGTCAATAATGAGTATTAAAAAAATGATGATAAACTAATTCCTGATAAGTATATGGTGGATAGATTCAAGGAATACTTTACCACTATCTAATTTATAAAGGTTCGTCAAGTCAATAAGAAAGTAGCAGATGCCATGGCCACATTAAGTAGCAGATGCCATGGCCACATTATGTCCCTCTTGGATATGTTGTAAATGTTAGTGTACTATTAAGTTTATCTTAGGGTCAATTACTCTGATGGTTTTTCCCCGTATCGGGTAGTTGTTCACCCGTCACTTTTTTCACAGCTTTGAAAAGCCTGCACATTATGTATTCTATGGTCTCATTTGAATATATTTTTTTATCTCTGGTGAAATAGCATATTGCTTCTCTTGTATGTGAAGATTTATTTGCAGGTTGTGATCCTAGGTTCGGTGGTCTCTACCAACATGGTATCGAATCCTTCAACCCGCGCCTTCTTTTTCCATTGAGATTTTTTATCAGAATTTGAGATCATTTTTTTGGTGTCTCTAGTGGCTGATTCCTGTTGCAACAATTTGAAAAAGAGGCCGATTTAATCCTATAGAGAGGCATTCGGTTTTGCTGTTTGGAGGCCACGTGTGAATCCAAAGGCACACTTTTTTTCTTCTGTGAAGCCTAAATTCATTGTTGAGAAGGCGTGTCATTTTTTTTTGCGAATTGAGGAGGTTGTATCAATTATGTGCTGGGAGGCATGTATCAGATTGCTGGGTGTTTTTCCTGTTTCGACGATGATTTCACCTTGATTTGGCCACAATTTACCTTGATTTGGTAGCACTTGGGAACTTTGGTCGTTGGATGCATTCTAAAGAGGCAAGGCTTTTGCGAAAAAAAGGCTTACTTATATTTTCCTATTTATATAGCCGTCCTCTCCCCTCATCTACCATTAGCAAGACTCATGTGGTCTTGACCACTCACTCATGCATGTAAACTTGGTGGTTTTCCCCATTGGTGTTTGGTCACTTGTGCTCGTGTGATGACTTGGTGGCATTTTTATTTTATTTTTGAGGTTCATAATTTCCTTGTTGGGCAAAGATCCTAAATGAATATTTAGGTTTTCCTTCTTTTGTTGGGCGTGCAAAAAGTTCTCTCTTTTACCTGGCCGTAGAGGATTATCCCACATTGGTGAGAAATTTGTGATTAGTAGTCTTCTTATACCTCGACACCTTCATTGATGTATGAGCTAAGGATCACCTGGTGTCTTTGGCAATCTTTCATGGGCGCAATGTCATTTGTTTTGCTTGTGCAAAGGTGGACATTGTTGTGACATGAAAAGATATGTGAGCAATTTGCTCGAGGTGCTTTTTTTTGAAATTTTTCTCCATCAATTGCAAGTTTTGTAGCTTGAATATTTGCCATCTATTGCTGGTTTTTGCTTCAATCTGGTTTTTTTTTGGCAAAGTTTGTTTTGGGGGATTGCACATTGTTGTTTTTATCCATTCTAGGGGATGTATAGAGCCTTTTAGTCCTTTGTGTGTGTCCTTGTAAATCATGTCGGACCCAAGGATTGAATTGCTCACTCCACACAACTATCACACATGGAAGGTCAAAATATCATAGTTGTTGCAATCTAGGGGGATTTAGCAAATGTTAGATGCCGATCAAACTGAGTTCACAAAACCATTTGAGAAATTTGTTCATAGAAACAAAATGGATGAAGCTAGAGGACTCATAGGTCTCCATGTGTCTGATAATTTGTTGTTTCACATTGTAGAGTGTAAGAAACCCAAAGAAGTATGGGATAAGCTTGCTAAGTTGTATGGTAGAGTTGATTAGTTCAAAATTGTAATGTCCCCTTGTTAAACTTATCCTAGAAACATAAAATGCACAAGTTAGGACATATAATTTATTTTACCAACACATCATTTTGCTCATGTAAATTGCCTTGAAGACCAACAAATACACATAGTTCCTTAATCTAGATTAAATTAGACAGTTCTAGATTGAACATTTTAAGAATAAGATAAATGCATTATCATCAAGTGCATAAAACTATCATAATATGACTTATTACTTTTGATCGGAATAGATCTTCGTCTTGTTTCCTCTTTCCTAACCTCTTTGGATGGTAGGTTTACTATGCAAAGGGCACGTGAACAATCTCAATTGGACTCCCTCAAGGTTTCCTACCTATCTTGGGACCGTCCATCAATTGACCGATTTACCAGCCTTTCCCTCCACAAACTCCCTATCCTTATTGAGTGCTAGCGAAATGGAATTTTGGCCCGAAGTCTATTCTCATAGTAAAAGTCATAATAGCTTATGATATACAATATTGCTGCAAGCATCATTATTGGACTCTCATAAATAATATCCCTTTTCTACCTAATCAGGGTGTTTGTCAGTCACTTATGTTGTATAGATGAACTCAATACATTGAAGTATACATCTATTGATTGCAAACAAGCCATTTAATCTCTCTATTCATTCACTTCTTATTATATTTAATTGATTTCATCATCATTATAGATTAGAGTACTCAAAGACATTCACTGATATCTAATCTAATAAGAAATGGGTTAGTTATTATGTTGTAATCCCTGTATGCAGTGAATCACATTCTTTGAAAACATAACTTACAATCTTCTCCAAGGCGGTTGGAGGTACTTACCTCTGCTTTTCTCTCCTTATTCGATAGATTCAAGATGGTTCTGTAGACTCTTGTGTGCTTTCCTGTTCTTCACCAATAATTCTTTTATAATATACTTCATAGGTACTCTAGGTTAGATATTAAGCATCTTTCACTATCCCATAGGTGGAATTCTATTATACCAATTGTCATTATAATGAATGAAGAGTCAATATTACTTATGACTCTCAATAATTATTGTAAGCATTATTATTTCATAATATATAAACTATAATCATTACCAATTATTTATATGTGTTTATTTCATGTATATACTTTAATTTATTCATTATATATATTATTATTTATAAGTTAACAATCATATTAAACTCACCTAAACAACATACCTCTGATTCCAGACTGTCAGATTACTGACAGTGATTTCATAATATATCTACCTTTTTCTCATAATAAACAATACAGACCAGAGATCTGCAGTATATTATTCTTCCCCTCCAAACTATAGTCTTTCCTCTATCTATAGCCAGCGACCTGCAGATTCCCCTCCTTTTTCCTTCTCCACCACGATTCGAAGTTCCAAGGAGAGCACTCCATAAGAATGGAAGAAAAGATCATTTCATAATAGGCAGGTAAAGAGTTGCAGACAAAACCATAATATATTTATATTGAATATCGTTTTTCAGAAGGAATGTAGATGCTCTAGGGATGCTAGGAACTGACGCCAACAATAGAAGAATGAAGAGCTCGATGCCAGTGTTGGTGGATATATTATTCACAGACCTCCCAATATATCTCTCGCACAACAACATACCGATTTCGTTAATATTCCCCATAAGGCGTTTCAACTCTAAATAGTGCCAAGCAAGATTCGATACCTCCCCGATCATATATATATTCCATGCGAAATGCAGTGTAAGACCCCCATTTTCTTCCTCCACCGGTGATTAGCTTTAGAGAAAAATAAATGATTTTGAACCCCGTTCTCATAATCCCTTATCTCCCCTTGCTTGAATGATTTTATCCTCTTATTTATATCTACATATCTATCCCATTCCAGCGATGGTGATCTATATCTTCCAATGATCTTCTCTCCCGAATTTATTCCCTTCTGGGCGTGCCTTTTCCTCATGCGATGCTTCGTTTGCTTGAGCCACTTCATCCACAGGTCAGCTTTCTTCTAAATGTTGCATCTTAAATATCTTATTTTATATGTTATATATTTTTCCTTTTTATGGTCTATCGTTAGCTTAGCACAAAAGGTATTATATTTATGAATTGCATACATTGTCATTTATAATATAGGTTTGATTTCTTAGGAAGTGATATAGGTTAGCATCTTGTATTTATATAATATATTTGTAAATTGGATTTAAACTATATTTATTTATCTATATTGTATTCTCATAATTATTATAGTAACTAAATATTTCATATTTATATTTTGATATTGCTTTATTATGTTATTTTTTTATATTGTATATTCGGTAATTATAACACTATCTTTGGATAATTATAATTATGATTGTATTGCCAACATTCTTATATGTGTTTTATTTATGTATTTGTTTATTGATACTTTATATCTTAGTGTCATAATTTCGGGGGACATGATAGTCCGCCCTGCCCAAGATTGCTTGTCCTCAAGCAATCTCAAACTCGAATCACTACCAATCTATTAAGAGAGTCTTTTCTTATTATTGTTAAGCACAAGCAATTATAAACACACATGGTGTAACTATGTTGAAAACATGCAAAGATTATATGCAAGTCATACACATTGACACACATGCTAGAAATGCATCAATCATATATGTTGAATACACATCACACATAGAGAAGATATTTTAGACATGTAGCAATCAACGACATAGAATATGTGCATATCACTCATGTTGAATACATACCATACATGGAGCAAATTATCATACCTGAAACAGTCACAAGGTATGCACATAAATACCAGCCCAGAGTATACACATGATCGTACATACATAAATCATAAAGCATCCGCTTGAAGGCACTTGAATACACATAAGTTATAGTATGCACGTGGGTATACTTGAATACACATTTAAATCACACGGTATACATTTGAATGCATTTGAATACATCAGTCACACTTGAGTACACTTGAATTCATAAGTCATATAATATTCCTAATAATGTACACACATAAGGCATGAAGCAATCACTCAAGGCATGGATCACATACTTGAATACAAAAGGCAAGTGTCATACACATTTATACACGCCGGTATACACATGAGGCAGGAATCAAACACCATCGTACATGAGCAGGCCAAGTTGATTCAGATAGATGCTCTTCCTAAGAGTTATGCCTTGATGGCTCAATCTTCAAGTGGCAATAACAAGAAACAAAATAAGGATTGTAAGTCTAATGAGTCCTCCACCTCTTCAAAAGAGGATGAACCCAAGAAGGAGAATTTCAGTTGTGTGTATTGCAAGAAGAAAGGTCATGATAAACACCATTATTATATGAAGAATATTGATGAGCTTTCTCATCTTCTTCAGAAGAACAATATTCCACTACCCTTGTTTGTGACTCCTTCTACAACCTCTCCCTCTCCATTTGCATCATCATCCAAACCTGCACAGTTAGGGAATGCAAAATTTGCAAGTGGTAAAGAAGATAAAATCTACATGGGTAAAGGACATGCATTGGTAACTTTTGCAGTTCATTCTAGTCGTGATAGATGGTTTTTGGATTCAAGAGCATCTCACCACATGGGTTTTACTCCCTATCCTTTTTTGGGTCTTCATCCTACTGAAATATCTAGGATTTTGTTGGGAGATAGTAAGCTTTTGGATGTTGCGGGGATAGGCAGTGTTGAGATTGGTGATGGTTGTTTTAGAGATGTACTGTGTATTCTTGATTTGCACACAAATCTACTATCCATCTATCAAATTACTCATGGTGAGGTACCTAAGACTGTAGAGCTCACTGCAGATTTTGTTTTCATCAGAGAGGTTGATACTGGCAAAGTCATTGTCATTGGTGAAGCTGATCATGAGTCTCGTCTCTATACCTTTTCTCATTTTGTTGATGATGTTGATTATGAGCCTCACACCCCTCTTGCTAGTGTTGATAGAAATTCCTCGAGAGAGATTGGTTATTTGAACTTTGGAGTTCTTCAAACCTATGTTGATTCATCTCCTGTTGCTTCAGAGGTTGGTTCTTCAACACAACATGATGTTTTTGATCCTTCAAATCATTCTTTGTGGGATAGTCACTTGACAGGTCTTGCAGAGTTGTTTTGTGAATCTCACATTTCTGATTTGGATGATGTTTTTGAGGGTATATCCCTTCTTTTTTATGATAGTATTTGCATTGCTGTCACACCATCTGTGTCTTTGGAGATTGTTGCTTCAGAGTTTCCACATGGTCTTGTTGATCCATATTCTTCAGTTGAGGTTGCACTTGATCATGATGTGACATTTGGTTACGTCCACGGAGGTACCTGGATAGTTTTCACAGGCATCTTTCATGTTGATTCTTCCTCTCCCTTCTCTTGTTTCGGAGTTGGATTTTCTCTTGCATTACTGGTTGTTTCTCCCTAAAGGGAGGCATGTTGTTTGCAGACATGGGATATTCTTTAGACTTCCAGGATTAGCACGATATTTTCTACATCATAGGGGGGATCTTCAACATTTTCTATGGGGGCCTACATAGTCTCTCTCCTTTTGTATTTTGTTGAGATCAGTGACAGGAGTTGTCCTTGGGGGGTCTTGTGAAGTCCTTTTACTTTTCCAGCTTTCACTTTTTCACCTTTTTTTCTCTCTTTTGGAGAGGAGTTTTTCTCCTTCTCTTCGGTTGTGAGAGATGGCATTGCTTTGTAGTTGTGCATGGGTACCTAACATGGCCTTGTAGTCGGGACCCATCTTGCATTTTCATTTTGCATAATAATCTCCCTAAGTTTTCACTTAAGGGGGGTGTTAGTGTAGTATTAAGTTTATCTTAGGGTTAATTACTTTGATGGTTTTTTCTCGTATTGGGTAGTTGTTCACCCGTCACTTTTTTCACAACTTTAAAAATCCTATACATTATGTATTCTATGATCTCTCATCTGAATATATATTTTTTTATCTCTGGTGAAATAACATAGTGCTTCTCTTGTCTATGAAGATTTATTTGTAGGTTGTGATCCTGGGCTCGATGGTCTCCGCCCACAGTAAAATAATCACCATTATGAAGTCTTGGTTGAAATCCTTTCACTTCCCGTGTATAGTATGCTTGAATGAAATATTGTGAGATTTTTAGAACCTAATCTCCCAAGTATCTTGATATTTACAACTATTTTTAAAGCAAATAGGACCATTTCACAACTAGTTAGTATATCACTTTTCTAGTTTGACCCTTTCACTCTTCTTAGGTCTCTACATAGGGATTTTTTAAGTTTTTGTCTCATTTCATGTGGTTGAGACACATGTACTCACCTTTGAGACACCCATTTCATGCACACTTTACAAATACATACTTTCCATATGAGGAAACATGTGTTGCACATTTGTAGGGATAGTTAGTCGTTCAATCCTACTTTCCTACCTCCTCTACCCTACCTATATATACAAGGCACTTGTACATTTTTACACTCTTCATTATTATTGATTGACATGCTTTTGTGTTCATTGTTCACTTGTGGAAGCTATCATTAGATTGGAATTTCATATCTTAGTTTCTCCAACATGGTATTTGAGCCATAATTGTATGTCCCTTCCTGAATCAAGGTGAATCTACAACTTAGCCCTATCTTTAGAATGTCTTGAAGCCAAATAGATATTTTCATTGAGTCTAAAAGACCCAAGAAATGAAGAATAACCTTTTATTTGATAAAATTAGGTAACTTTTCAATTTTGCAATTTTTTTGGTAGTTGTACCCATGATACCATACAAAATCATATAGATCCATAATTGTATATATTTTTTTTAAAATTTACATTTTTTTTTATGATGGGGTCTAAACTTAGACACCCTCTGTCATTTTATTGGGTGGCATTTTTTTGTTATATTGAATCTCTACTGCTATTTATGAATGAGTTGGATTGAATACTATTATAAATCACTTGGTCCTTGTTGTGGAATCTAAAAATATCTACGCCCTTTACATTCTCAAATCAGCCCAAATAAGCTTGGATCTTCTGTTTCAAAAAAGGTTTGGATCTTCTTGTCTCTTGGTCGCTCACAACCTTAGAATCCCTGATTTCATCGAAAGCATCTTTGAAGCTCATATCATCCATAGAATAGGAGAGGCCACCAAAAAAATCACCATTATTCAACATCAATAGTAGCCATATAAAGAGAATAACTATAGAAAAAAACAATAGAAGCCACTCTCGAGAGCATTTCTCTTACTTGATGATCATTGCTAGTAATCTTTACGTATCAATTCTTTACTAAGTTGGCGACTCTCTACGGACTTTCCCACCATTGGCGGTGATGGTTTTCACCACACGACCATGCTCTAGTAAGCTGGCCAACGTGGTCTACAACCACACAATCAATCAACACTATTATAGCTAGCAGATGTAGCCGCTAGTAGTTAGTCAAACCATCAGTCAACTTCTAACAGCTTGCTCATGATTTTCTAACTACCAAGTCACGATTTACTAACCGCTAGGACCTGCAAAGTGCTTGTAAAGGGGTTGATTTTTCTTTTTGGGGGCAATAACCTCCAAATGGGGATTTAATTTTTTGAGTTCAAATAGTCAACAAAAATTTAGCAAAATTCTGTTTTTTTAATTGGTTTTTGGTTTTACAAATTTTGATTGGTCACAATTTTCTTCCTGGTTATCAAAATTTGGTAATTTTTTTAATTCATATTACAATTTCATAAGGATTTCAAAATTTTAATTCAATTTGAGATGTGGATATAGTCGATTTATTAAAATATGTAAAAATCACTTTGTTATAAACAAAAGATTTTGGTATTTGATCTTAACAAACTTACAATTTTTTCTTGCATATTTATTTTGGGGGCTTACAATAAGTTATAATCAAATAAGGTGGAGTTGTCTTGTGTTACTTTCTCAACAATACACCTAATCCTAACTCTATTTAACTTCTATGAATGGATGCAAACAATGGAGATAAAACTCAAGAAACTAGGATTACATCGGGTCACTATGGATTTGAAATTTGAACCTATTGTAATAACTAAAAAGTGAAAATGGTATAATCAAACTAATGAAGCCTATGGAATACTATGTATGCCTATTTCTCCGGACATTCTCTTTCACATTGAATCCATCACAACACCTAATGATGTATGGACAACATCAAAAAATATGTTTGGAAAACAAGATGTAATAAGAGGACATCAACTTTCAAGAATGTTCTAATAATTATTAATCCACAATAATTTAATACAACACAAAACTTCATTAAATTGAATTTTCTAAGGTTCCAAGTCAAACAATGTGGAATAGAAAAGAAAGATGAAATATTGGTCTTAAGTGTCTTATTGAAGTTAGGTCCTAAATATTCAATGTTTGTTTCTACTTTCATGCAACAAATATTTCCCTTGGTGTATGCTTCACTATGCCTTCACTTTCAAATTTTTCTATTTGTCTCACAAAGGAGAAAGATAAACTAATTCAAATTGGTACAATGAAGCATGCAAAGATGCAAACCCTTATTGCAACATAAAAAAGGCTTGTAAATCTAATGAAAAAGAAAAAGAATAAGGATCAAGCTAGAGGACCAAAATCATACTTTATTTGATTCATCTTCCTCATCAAAAGGGAAAAAGTTATAGGAGAGGCTCACATGTTATTGTAAGAAACAAGGGCATGAAGAACACTAATTCTATAAATAGGGAATTGATGAATTGAGACATATTCTTCAACAAAATCAAATTAAGTTTCCTACACCCAAGACATGTGGGTCATCCTCTTCTCCATCCACATCATCTGCACATTTAGACAAAAGATAAGAAAAAGGGCATGAAAAGCTTTTATTTTGCAAACACCACATCAAAAAGTGGCGTCTAGGTTCAAGGGCATCACACCACATGACTACATCTAGAGAATTATTTTTTATATTTGATATTTGTTTGTTCCAATCAATTTTGACAAAGAACAAGACCTATATGTTAGCTTATGAAAAGGGATCTATTTATATTGGTGAAGTAAAATTCAATGATTTACTTTATGTTCCTGTTATCACTAAAGTTTGCACCCTTACTAAGTTGTAAGAACTCAGTCACCTAGTGAAACATGGGAAGACCTCTAACATTATGGGACTGTGAATAATCAGAGGTCAACCTTTAGAAAAGGTCGGCTTCCTAACTGGTTATCACCTATGCTAATGATTCTTGATTGGGAAAAAGGAGAAATATTACTAAAAGCAAAATAGAAATGGTAGAAACTATTTCCTATGGTGATACACCTAGTTCTGTTTTTTTTAAAACTAGAAATTTAGGTCACAGTACACTTGCATACAATGAATTGAAATAAACAAACTTGCACAACCTATCTGTATGTGTTTTGCATAAGTGCTTTATAAAAAGGTCTGATGCATGAGTCTTTAGGAGGAAATAGATTTCACAACTAAAGTAATCTGCATTTTTTGACTCAGACTATAACCTGCAATAACACATTTTATGCTAAAAGGTGCTAAGTATGAGACACAATTATTAGGAAATGAAAAATTTCACAAGTAATTTAGTCAATCAAAATTGCACACAATTAAGCAAAGGGATAAGAAGGAAAAAATAATTCCATTCCATGTTTCCAAGGTCTGCACTATATTCCATGTTCATATGAGTTACAAAAGTTTGCAAGAATCTCTCTTAGGATTGTCAAAATCACTAAGTCTGAAAAATTGTATAAAAGAGAACTGAGTTACAAAATGAGTCCAAAAAAGACTAAGTAAGCAAGCTTCAAACAATTGCATCAAAATAGGAATTGAAAGCTTCTTCAACTTGGATGGCTTCAAAAAGCCAAAAATATAGTAACCAAATCTTTATCCAAAGTGATCAATAAGATTGAAATGATCAATTTGATCAAGTCTTTCATAAATACAAGCTAAAATCACTCCAAGATGCTCTCTCAAGTTCATAAATACTCCTATTTCTCCTCCAAGTGTTTGCAAACTAAATCCAACTTCCCTAGATGCTTGCAAAATCATAAATGAAAGCATATCTATCTCCCTCATGACTTATTCAATTCCTCATACTCCTATTTGCCTTCAAGTCAAAGCACATATCCTTTGTTGTTCAATATGATACGTTGCAAAGCTTCAATGACTTATTCATTTTGACATATGACTCTATTTGCATAAGTTGAAAGTCTTAATTATTGTCAATTTTTTCATAAAGCAACATTTATAATTTTAAGTGATTTATAGATATCACTTAAAACAAAATGTTTTACAATGATAATGCTTTACAACATTTATTGGAAAGCTCTTTAAAGTTGCCTCTATTAAATGGCACAAAGGGCTGATTTCTAGCAGCAACCATTGGAGATGGCTGAGGTAGATTCAAATGTGTAAGAACAACAGTTGATGAACTTGTTGCAGTAGAAAAACTTAAAAAAGAAAAAGCTATAAAACTTGTAGGGACAACAAATGAAGTTGGACTACTTGAAGGTGACCTTGATGTTCTAAGGCTTGGTGAGGCTGGACGATTCTCACTCTGCTTTTTGGATGGTCTTCCTCTCCTCCTTGGTGGTGAAAACACTAATTCTGGCTTAACACCAGGTGGTGTAGACTGTACTCTCTTGGAAGGAGGTACTCTTTTTGCTGCTCTGCCTTGTCTTCTGGGTGGTGACAGCTGCAAAAATTTGAACTCTTTGGAACTTCTTGTTTGTACTCTTCTCATAAGCTATGCAACACTGGTTCTGAAGTTCTTTCACTTTACGGAGTCGCCAAGTATGCAAAAATAACTTCTGTAAAGTCTAAAACTTGTTGGTTGCATACCAAACCAACAAAATGATGAGGAACTTGTCCCACCGGGCATGCCAAAACTTGAAAGTACAAATAAAAATTTGATCAAAATCATTAAGAGAACCATGGAGGAGAATCAAAGGGTTTGGCATACTACATTGAAATCTACACTTTGTGCAGATAGAATAACCCCTAAGAGATCAGTTGGTAATTCACCATATGTACTTGTTTATGGAAAACAGGCCTGATTACCTCTGTCTGTAGAGCTTCCAGCTCTAGACATTGTTCACCAGTTGGAAATCTTTGAAGAACAAGATCCAATGTCAGTAAGATATGCAGAGCTCATGGAGCTCGAAGAAACAAGAGACAAAGCAATGAAAACTTTGGAGTATCATCAACTCCAAACAAAGAAAACATTTGATAAGAAAGCTACAGCCAAAGTTTTCAAAGAAGGTGATCTTGTTCTCAAGTGGGATGCACTAAAAAGTGGACCAGGCAAGCATACAAAATTTGACCATTTCTGGACAGGCCCATTTATTATCATGGAATGTAAGGAGCACAATGCTTTTCAATTATCAAACATGGATGGAGAAATATTGCCAATCCCAGTTAATGGGATTCACCTCAAACGCTATTTTGAGGTATGATCTACCTTTTTATGCTTTCAATAAGTGCCGCTACACTTTAGTTTAGTTGTTGATTCATTCCCCTAAGTGTTGTTCCAACATAGTTAAATAGTTTCCATTCTGCAATTTTCTTGTTTTCAATAAGTTTCCAAGTGACCTGATTTGTTCTAATGAGTTACAACCATCTACAAGATTGTTCTAGGTCCGTTTCTAGGTTTTCCTAATGACTCCATGCCGATTGGATATGTCTTTTGGCCATTTTTTCTTTTAAGGAAAATATTATGAAGTTAAAATGCCATGCAAATTCTTTATGACTTTTATTTAATTTCATAATTTTTGTCTTAATATTGTTTATTTTAGCCTTTTCATTGTAAAGCATTTTGTTTTAAGTGATATTTATAAATCACTAAAAGTATAAATGTTGCTTTACGAAAAAATTGACAATAATTAAGACTTTCAACTTATGCAAATAGAGTCATATGTCAAAATGAATAATTCATTGAAGCTTTGCAACGTATCATATTGAAAAACAAAGGATATGTGCTTTAACTTGAAGGAAAATAGGAGTATGAGGAATTGACTAAGTCATGAGGGAGATAGATATGCTTTCATTTATAATTTTGCAAGCATCTAGGGAAGTTGGATTTAGTTTGCAAACACTTGGAGGAGAAATAGGAGTATTTATGAACTTGAGAGAGCATCTTGGAGTGATTTTAGCTTGTATTTATGAAAGACTTGGTCAAATTGATCATTTCAATCTTATTGATCACTTTGGATAAAGATTTGGTTACTATATTTTTGGCTTTTTGAAGCCATCTGAGTTGAAGAAGCTTCCAGTTCCTATTTTGATGCAACAGTTTGAAGCTTGCTTACTTAGTCTTTTTTGGACTCATTTTGTAACTCAGTTCTCTTTTATGCAGTTTTTCAGACTTAGTGATTTTGACAATCCTAAGAGAGATTCTCGCAAACTTTTGTAACTCATATGAACATGGAATACAGTGCAAACCTTGGAAACATGGAATGGAGTTAGTTTTTCCTTCTTATCCCTTTGCTTAATTGTGTGCAATTTTGATTGACTAAATTACTTGTGAAATTTTTCATTTCCTAATAATTGTGTCTCATACTTAGCACCTTTTAGCATAAAAAGTGTTATTGCAGGTTATAGTCTGAGTCAAAAAATGCAGATTACTTTACCTATGAAATCTATTTCCTCCTAAAGACTCATGCATCAGACCTTTTTATAAAGCACTTATGCAAAGCACATACATATAGGTTGTGCAAGTTTGTTTACTTCAATTCATTGTATGCAAGTGTACTGTGACCTGAATTTCTAGTTTTAAAAAAATAGTTAGGTGTATCACCATAGGAAATAGTTTCTACCATTTTTGTTTTTCTTTTAG
The DNA here is from genome assembly GCA_007258455.2 of Sequoia sempervirens. NCBI lineage: Eukaryota > Viridiplantae > Streptophyta > Pinopsida > Cupressales > Cupressaceae > Sequoia > Sequoia sempervirens. Next base: position 320,293,142 of record VDFB02105785.1, read on the forward strand.
TAATCTTTCTCCTTTTTCCCAATCAAGAATCATTAGAATAGGTGATAACCAGTTAGGAAGTCGGCCTTCTCCAGAGGTTGACCTCTGATTATTCACAGTCCCATAATATTAGAGGTCTTCCCATGTTTCACTAGGTGACTGAGTTCTTACAACTTAGTAAGGGTGCAAACTTTAGTGATAACAGTTCCTTCCTTATTTAATAATTTTATTTCCATTTGTCAGATCATAGATAGTGGCAGAGGGAAAATACTTGAGTTCACACCATATTCAATGATAATCAAAGATTTGCAGAGTAGATACATCATTACTACATGACATGTTGATCATGATTTCAGATTATATTTATTTTCTTCCTTTGGTTCTAATGAATTTAATGATGGTTTGAGTATAGATGACTTTGATACCTTCAACATGTAGAAGGAGATACAATTTTATTATTTGAACCTTGGAGTTCTATCATCTTCATTGGTTATTATGCCTTGCACTTATATCATATATCCTTCACCTCTTGCTTATGTAGGATTGAGTGTTCCTACATATTTGGTTTCTCATGATTTAGGACAACAATATCTTCGGAGTTTTGTTTTTGATAGAGTTGATTGGGATGATTACTTGACAGGTATATTATACTTTTTTAGTGAATCCCATTTTATAGAGTTGGCAAGCACTATTGATGGAAACCACATCAATGTTGTTGTCAACATATTTATATCTTTGGAATTTTTTCTACATTAACCTTCACATGGAGAATTTAAGTAACTTTTAGAGATTACATAATTGCCTTTGGATCTTGTGCATCATTAGAGACTTATATTCTTCTCACATCAGAATAATTCATGCACCTATATATAGTTTGATTTATTTCTGGGGAAGAAATGTTGTTCAAAATTTTGAGATCACATTTTTCATCCTTCTTTGAGAATCACTCAATATCGTAGGATCCATCATCTTATGGGGAGCTCCATAGTATCTCTTTATCTCTCATATGTTGGAAATATTTCTTGTAATTATGTGATAGAAGTATTCATTGGTGGGACATCATGAGTCCTATCCTCTATCTTCTTTAGTTATACATTTTCATTGTATCATTTCTCTTTTGGAGAATGGTTTTTCCCCCTAGGTTTTCTCCTTTACTCTATTTATGAGAAATTTGTACATTGATACCTAACATGGTCTAGTATTTAGGACCCATCATAATTGTATTTATCCTCCCTAAGTTACACTTAAGGGGGGTTTAGTGTAAATAGGATCATTTCACAACTATTTAGCATATCACCCTTTCTAGGTTGACCCATTAAGACTTCTTAAGTCTCAACTTAGAGAAATTTTAGTTTTTGTCTCCATGTGGTTGAGGCTCATGTATTCACCCTTTGAGACACCAATTTTGTGCATAGTTTACACATGCTCAAACAATTGTCATATGAGAAAATGCACATTGCAAATTTGAAAGGGTAGTTAGTTGTTCAATCCTAACTTCCTACCTCCTCTACCTTGGATATGCAAGGAACTCATTGTACATTTTTACACACTTCATTTTTATTGATAGACATGATTTTATGTTCATTGTTCACTTGTAGAAGATATCATTGTATTTTTATTTTCAATCTTGACTTCTCCAAAACCTATGCCTAGGATCAAACCACCTAATCTATCACATACCCAACACAAAACTTTTATCCATTTCATATCCTAGTTTATTTTCCTCAATAAAACACTATAGTGAAGGAGCTTTCATGGTTCCCTACTAAGATACCAAAAATTGGAAGAGGATTCTCTTGCACTGAAAGGGGTTCATGATGGTATATGTGGTGCACACATTAGTGGCATGGTCTTGGCTGATAAATTATGAAGAATAGGCTATTATTGGCCCATTATAAAACAACATGCATGGAAATATGTAAAGAAGTGTTTATCTTGTCAATACCATGGAGATCTGATTCACATGCTTTCAAAAACATCACAACCTATTGTTATTCCTTGGCCTTTTTGTTGGAATAATCACTAGCATCTCCCTTCAGATTCAAGACATGGATTAACCACTTCTCATGGATGGTTTATCTCTGGCATTTGTATCAGGCATTAGCATGTCAATCTTTTGGTGCAATGACAAATGTGTTCCAACAAATGATAAAAAAAGCCATGGTCGGGGGTTCGAATCCCCTCAAGTGATGTTGAGGGGGGATTGTTGGACTAATCACTAGTGTCTCCCTTTAGATTTTGGATATGGACTAACCACCTCTCGTGGATCTATTTATCTCTAGCATTTGTATTGGGTGTTAACAGGTCAATCTTTTGCACAATGACAAATGTGTTCCAACACTTTCTCACAACATGGCCTTAATCTCATTTACAAGATTCATCCATCCTCCTCTAGAAATAATAAGTTCATCATAAGCACCATTGAGTACTTTACCAAATGGGGTGAAGCTCTACTTGTCACCTACAAAACTGACCAACAATTATCTAAAATAATCTTGTAGTATATCATCTATCACTATAAGATATCCACCACTATTGTCACTAAAAATGGTAAATCCTCCATTAAATAGAATGTGTGCACTCTTTGCAATAATTTCCCAAGCAAAATTGTCGGTCCACTCCATACTACCTCAAAGTATTCATTAGTTGGAGTCATATAATAAGACCTTTTTTAAAATCCTAAAAAATAATGTCAATGATGTTGGCCATGATTGACATCTTCAACTCAATCCTTGCCTATGAGATTATCACAATAGAATCCACACATACTAGTACTACTTCATAATCCCCATTCTTTGACTTTGAACCCATCTTTGTAGTTGAGATCAACTCCCATCATTATGTGCCTCTTAGCACAATATTTTTGATGATGAGTATAGGGTTGCATGCTAGTATGAGCTAGAAACTTTAAATGAGTAATACCTCAATGCCCTAAATCTCTTGCAATCCTTTCAAAATTATCTTTATTGTAGCTATAATAAGAAAATTAGAGCTCATGAGTTTAAAATATGTGATCTTGTGATTAAGCAAAATTAGAGAAACCTTTACGATCATGAAAATAAAGGAAATTTTAAGTCCAATTGGATGGGACCATATGTCATCATTGCTAAAGATGCATTAGGTTCTTATCAATTTGCCACCATTGATGATGAAGAGCTTGGTGAATCCATGAAAATTGTGCACCTCAAGGAATTCCACGCTTAATTAAAGGAAACCCCAATTATAAAATATAATAAAAAAATGGAAAAAATCCAAAAATATTAAAATAGTAAAGAGAAAATTTATTCTTTGGTGAAAACCACTTCTAGTGGTGCCTTAGAGAAGTATCATGGTAAAAATTACTTGTAGGCACCATGTGCAATAATTGAAATTCATCATCCCTAAGGTCCTCATCCATTTCCCATCCATCTCCATAATATGAGTCTATCCCTACATATCTCATCATCTCTTCCATGCAATTCTCTATATTTGAGGTAGTTGATTACATCCTACTTCAAAACAAGTTTTTGATACATTCTTTGTTGCACTTTATGTCTTGGATGGATTTCCTAATGTCGAGTTTCATACATTTCAATCTATTTGTCAAACTAAGATTCACACTATTTGAATCATAAGGTTATCACTTATATACCTAAATTGAGATTGTAACCATATCCTAAAATTATATTTTATGTTATCCCTTTTTTGAGCTTTAGGTGCTTACATACACATCAACAACATGTCTTAAAAATAAAAATTACATGCTTTGAATATCACACAATCAAGAGCTCTAAATTGACCTCAATAACATTCAATTTTACATCATTTTCCATCGTGGAGCTTTCTTTTTCATATTCGACATCATCCATTGTTTGTCTCCATGGGATATATCATTTCCCATATTAGGCATAATAATCCATTTATCCATTTCAACACCTTGGCAAGAGGTAGCAACTATGTATGTGAGTTGATAATTTATTTTTTTATTTTGGTTTATATTTTGACCCATACTATACCTACTCAAGGTCACCATGATCATTATATATCATGGAAAATATTGAGAGGTATATGTTCTATTTTTATGTGTGTTGTGTTTTTTGGTTGTTTCCTCACAAGATTCACCAAGTTCATTACATTCCTTGTGATATGTATGGGCATACATGTTCCTATTGGTTTCCCCATCACATAATCAACCAAGGTTTTCAAATTCCTTGTGAGTGTTGGTGCATCCTTTTATTTGTTGGATGCTTGTCCATTAGTCCATGCATTGAATACATCATCAACTTGGTCTTTATACCTAAGTGCACACCATCCATTATTATATCAAATTATGTTTCTCTCCACATATTAGCATCACACCTATATCGAAAATAACCAATTACCTACTAATCCAAATATATACTTCATTATTGATTCTATACCCTCATCCAAATCCACACTGTGTAAATGATTAATTACATTCTCTAACTTAATAATTTCTCGATTGATTCTCTTCTACTCTCATCATTTTATTCTCATATTACACCATGAACAAGAAACACATATAATTACATTCATTACATATAGTATTGGATGAATAATTTATAACATCATTCCATCAAAAAATTATTCATATATCACAAATATCACATAGCTCACATTATCATTATTGCATATAATCATCATCATACATATTGTATGTATCGTAAACCATCATCATATATCACATATACATAAAATATATCCATTATCCTCTATACACCATCATCCTAATCATAGGCAAGAACACACATCATAAGTACTATGAAACCATAATATTAATTAAATCTATAATTAGACATATATCATCTAATCAAATATCTATCAATAATCGTAATCATAGTCAACACGTATAATATCCATTCATAATCCATCATCATAAAAGCATATACATCATAAATACATCCATAATCATAAATATACATTTTCCATCATACATAAACATCACAACAATATCATACTTCATAAATCTATATCATCATTGCATTATAATCATTACAATATTTCTTATCATGTACATCAAAATTTCTATACACATCCTCAATGTGAGTACATTGAGTTCCATAAATCATAAGAGTCAATATGTACATATACAAATGACACATAATTATACAACAAAGAGGAAGCACCCACCCACTAACTATGAATAACATTGTTGTCCTATGACTAAGGTTCTAGTCCCCTTGATGGTACATGACATGATTTCTACATCTTTGAAGCTTACCTTTCTAATCTAGCTAACTTGCTAGCATCCAAGGTTGTTTTATTTGCATATGGTGGCTCCCTCTATGTAAGTGGCATGACCTACTTGTTTAGTGGCCTATAATGCATGGAATATTGCTTGGCTCTCTGTAGCTTTGTAAAATCCTAACTCAATCCTTGTGGTGCTAACAATTCCCACACTTGGTCTCACTCACTTTTGATCCTTTGTATATACTTCTATGCATGTTATAATTACACCTATATTCCATATCTCTATAGAGCCTATTAATCCTTCTTAGCTCATAATATATCTCTCTATCTTACCCAATTGTCGTACTCTATGATTAGTGAATCCCTCTTAGTGACCAACCTATCCATATCCACCACTAATCAATCTCTCTCTATTAGCACACCATCTCACTCAACTTTTATGGTGAACCACTCAACCATCACCCTATCTTTCTAAGCAACTAGGCTATCCCTCTCAGTACAGGCTTGATCCTACTCACTACTTGCATACCAAATCCTTCCTATGTGTCAGTATTAATGGGAACTACCCCTATTGATCTTGCACCTGAGGTTGGACCTCATATTTACCTTGTACTGCCCCTTGTGCCCTTTCTTGCTGAGCTATCAAGCACATTGACATATTTTTCTAGCACCACATACTGTACACAATTTTTTTGTCCCCACATCTATGACATATGCCCTTGGCACCCATGGTACTAGCATCAAATTGTACCATATAAATCAGGTGTCCTAGGTATCTACCAATGGACTTCACTCGCCCTCTTTGTAGGTCAATTGGGTGAATACATGCTCACTCTCTATATGAACCCCTTGTCACAATCCAAACTTCCTCATCACTCTATTATGCTTATATATTTAAATAATATGATGTTTCCCAATGATATATCATGGGGTTTAGACTTATTTTAGATAAAATCTATCCAACACCCACTCACAAGTCCTCCATGGTCTCCAATCTATCATGTCAATTTCATTGATCAACCACCACTAGTACATAAAATCCTTTAGCACTTTGTAGCCTCGTTCCATATACCAAAACAAATGGCCACTCCTTTACCTATTCCTTATCCAAAATTGGCCTAAGCATGAAGATTTTATCCAACATCCATATCTATAACATCACCATTCCTCCCCCAATACTATGTCCACCTCTATATGTGGGTAGGTGTATATCTCTATATAGATATGAGGGTATGCAAGGTCCCATGCAAATTGTCTCCCATTCTCTCACATGCCTACAAAAATTTTGTCCAATCTAATTGAGAATAACTTTCCCATCTTACCAACAAGCAATATGACATTGGCAAGGGTAATACTAGCTAGGGGTAACTCCTCAACCATCTCTACAAACATCCATATCCAGTGAAGTCATGTGCAAGGGAGACCACTCTTCCTACATAGGCTCTCCAAGGATCTCACCTAATTATGACATCAGTAGCAGAGAGTGTGCCCACATACTAAGATCTATAAAATCCTCCACGCATCCTCTAGTGTAAATATCACCTCCTTGGTAGGTAAATGAAAGGTTTTGGTTTCAATATTACACCTCTCTACCAACATGTCAACATAGATCTGTGCACCCTTATGCAGGGCATTTTTTTAATATTACACATTCCAAAAATCTCACATTCAAGTTTTCTTCATGAAACTATGACATTAGTTGTTATGGTCACCTCTCCTTGGTCACTAGGGACTCTAATTGCTCCTTCATCTAGCCAAAAAACCTTTCCAATTCTTTAAACGCCTAGCCTAAACTATATCTCTACACATATGTCATGCCATAAGTGGATGTGCCAAAATTTGAAATTCCAAACCCTAATTTTGGCTTGATAACCTAAATTTTTCACTTTTCTTTACCTTTTTTCACCCAATTTCTATATTTATCATCCATTTTTCTCCAATTTTATTCCCATACTCCTCATTATTCCTTCTCCATAATTTTTTTCTTCCCGTTTCATCTTTCAAGAGTTCACCCACACAATTTTTTCCTTACCTCTCAAGGATGCATCATGCTACTATCATATTTTCATCATTATTTTTTACTAAGGCATATCACTTACCTCTTTTTCCCAAAAAGGCCGATATTTTTCTTTTAAATGACACTGCATCTCTATAGTTGCAATGCCATATCAAATAAGAGAAATTTGTAGACACCCAACATCATCTCTTGTTTTTTTTGCTATCATCAACTCAATTCTCATTTTTTCTCCTAAATTAAGAAAATAATTTGTGAATCACTAAAATGAAAGTGATAAATAAACATCAGCAACAATAAAACAAATCATAATCAAATCAGGATTTCAATAAATCTTAAGGAAATTGCATGTATAAATGAAGAAAACTTGCAATAACAACATCACACAATAACATTTCTTAGCTCCATTGTTCTTCATTTGCACCTTGAAGAATGGTGTTGTAGTTGCTCTTAGATTTTAGTATGTAGATTTCTAGAGAGATAAAGAGTGAGAGGATTGATGAGATGGATGAAGGCTATATTTATAAATTGAGTGAGATATTGATCAACAGTTGAGATTGGATAGAAAACTAAATAGATCAATATATGAAAATGCTTGAGAGGAATTTATTGAGAGAGACGAGAAGTTAACTAAATGCATAATTTGAGCTAACCGATTGTATGGAGTAGTTAAGTAGAATTGATTGATGAGATAAGTACCAGTGATTGTAAGTGAGACTAAATATATTAGAGAGAAGATTGAATATATTGAAGAGTAGACTAGAAGTGAGTGTGAGTTAACTGATGAGGTGGAAAGTGCATTAAAAATTAATTAAATAATTAAATAAATATATATATATTTATTATGTAAGAGGTGAGTTTAATTAAGATGTTGGAATTTGGCTTGACCAACACCAAGTGAGATCACAGAAGAGGGATCTCATCCCCACAAATTTGAAATTATATCTATTTTATTCAACCATATTCAAACTGTATCCAAAAAATTCTTGTCTACTTGTTCCTAGTGCCACAACCAGGAACCATCTCTGCCTAAAATAAAAGCTAGAAACAAAATTAGCCAACATTGCCATCCCATCTGCATAGGTGCCCAACACACATATTTAAGTTGTCGACCAAAATTAAACCATTTTATGAGATGTTGCCAAGCAAACGTTTCCTATTACATGTTGCCACTAGTTTTAGCATGAGGACCCATGTTATTTCTAATTTCCTCTAATTTGTGGATAACCTTTTGTAACTTTTGCACTTTGTGTTTTTCTAGTTCCCCCCCATTCTTTGGTTCCACTGAAATTGAATTGGTGTGAAGTTGATGCTGCAATTTGTTGCAGACAACCCCATTTTTTCTAGTATACCTATTCTTTTTCCTTACCGTTTTCCATTCATTGTCCCCATCCCCACTATTTGTAGCCTTTAGATCTTGCGGTGAAGCCTGACAGAAAGAACATTCAACAGTTGTGGTGTTAGAACCCTTGCGTGCAACACTAGAACCTTGAGAGGAAGCAACATTATCACCAACACGGGGCAGTTTCTGAAGTGATTTTTGCTTTGGAGAAGACTTGTTGACCTCCCCCAAAATATGCTTCTTGGAAGCCATCTTATGAGAGAAAGAACATTCAACAGTTGTGGTGTTAGAACCCTTGCGTGCAACACTAGAACCTTGAGAGGAAGCAACATTATCACCAACACAGGGCAGTTTCTGAAGTGATTTTTGCTTTGGAGAAGACTTGTTGACCTCCCCCAAAATATGCTTCTTGGAAGCCGTCTTAGGAGAGCTACTCTGCTTGGAAAAATTTATAACATAATAATGTTTGGAGGGAGAATCCTTCCACCAAGAAGCCTCCCGAATTGTCTGGGACTTGACAATTGGGCATTCAACAGCAATGTGCCCGGTTTGATAACATTTCCTACATCTAAAAATGAAACCTTTGTAGTCCAAAGGATGTTTCCAGATTTGACCATTGGCCTTCAAGATAATTTCCTCCGAAAGATCCTTGGAGATATCCAATTCTACCAAAATCTTGGCATAAGTTGTGTGGATAAAATTTCTCGAGTTGTCATCCGAATACAAAAAATTGCTCATGTAGTTACCAATCACTGCAAAAAATGATTCAAACCAATAGTGGAGGGGTAGATTTGGGAGACGAACCCAGATCGGCATAACTGAAAATGCTTTAGTTGACAGATCAAATTCCAAGATTTTAGTTGCAACAAATTTTCTTCCCACAGCCAAACATAGTTAAGAATAATATTTTTGTCTTTCTTGCAGTCGAACATCACTGTGAAAAACCCCTTCCACTGGGGGTAAATTTCCAAACCGCGTTCCATCAGTGGAAGCCAAGATTTCGAAATCCAGTCATGTAGATCAGGGAGACTGGGCTAGGCATGGCAAAATCTTCCAATTAAACCATTCTCCGAAAAGAATTCTTCATTTGCTCACAACTCCTTCCTCAAAGTGTCATCGAAATCCAATGTAAAGGGTTTGGCAAAGCACTGAATAATTCGCCTATTGCCTATGTTATTCGCCGGGTTATTCGTTGAGCCAAGAGGAGGAGAAGAGCCAAACTTGGCTGCATCCAAAATGGGGGTTTTGGGAGCCGTGGAACCCTGCCCATCTCTGAGAGCCGAAGCATAACACAAAGGATCCATAGGTGTGGAAATGTTCGATCCCGTTTGGCTGGAACCACGCAATATACAGTCATGAGGGGCATCAGAGGCAGGAACAGAGGCAGTGTAGGTGGCCGATCCTCCCGCCAAGCCATCTAGAGCGCTTCGCGAACCTCCATCTGTGCCAGAATTCACAGCCAAAACTCTATTTGAAGGAGAACACAAGAGGGCGTTGCCATTTGTAGCGGCAGTTGGCAGTGAATCCCTAGGGTTTGTAGCGAATGGGAGCTTCCGCAAATTTGGCATACTCGGCAGCGAAATTTATGCTTTCAGAAATATGGCAACTTTTAAATAAATAAAATATTTAATTCTTGTGCATATGGGAAAAATAAAGAAAATAATAATTTTATTTATTTTTAGAAAAAGATAACGGGGAAATCAAATAATTATTTAATTATTGAGAATTAGAAGAGGTTAATTGGAATAAATGAATTAAATAATTGAAAATACTATTGTTCTTTACTATCAAATCAATTGTTTCTAGAAGAGTGTTTGGGTTAGTGAGTTTTTGTTCATTTTTCTCAACTTCCACCAGAAGACAGAAAGTTGTTCCAATCTCAACTCAATTAATGTGCAAGAGAAGAATAATTAATTAATTAAACTATTGAATTAATATGGAGGGAAATGATAAATTAGTGAATTAATTAAATAATTAAGAATTAATTTAATTAAAGTAGAAAAGAAGGAAAAATTCAAATTTTTAAATAAATAAATAATTGAAATGATTTAATTATCTAGGATGAGAGGGGAAATTATATTAATTAAATTAAATTATGAAACTATTTAATTAAAAGCAGAAGAAGAATTGATGAATCTTGATGACAAAAGTGATGACATTTTGGGAAGAAATGAGTTAGTCATTTTTCGGTGTCTACACAATCTATTTGTTTAATTAATTGTCTTTATTCATCTCCTAATATTAATTACACATTTTTAATTATTTAATTAATTCATCTAATGATTCTTCTTTCTTTTAACATTAATTGAATATATTAGGACTATTTATTCAATTAATTAATCTTATGCTAAAACTAACCTTAGATAAATAAATACAAAATTTATTTATGTAGGCCCATCATTTGCATCCCTAAAAAATAAAAATAAATGAATCTTATTATTTAATTCATTTTTTTCTCTCACATCATTAATTCACTAAATTCAATCAATGAATCTAATTTATACTTGCACATGTCAAACTATAATTAATGTAATCATTCTTGCCCATTAACCTAATTAATCACTTGTCACATAAATCCTTTTTTATTTATAAAATCCTTGTAAAATCCTTTCCATATATATTTTCTCCTAAAAAATTGACAGCTTCCATATTTTCAAATGTGACTTTAACACATGTGAGAGTCATTATTTGTCAAATTTCACATTCCCATGTAATCCTCACATGTGTGTGAAAGTACTTACATGTCATATGCCATCTCCCCATGATCCTTATAACAGATGTATCGAGATTTTAATCTTGACCATTTAATCAAATTAAGATAATCTCAACCATTCAAATCCCTTTGATCCTTTCCTTCTCCATGTGTACAAATCAAAAGGTGCCACTTGGAGGCTTCTCCTTCTTCCAAATTTCTCATGCAATCCTATCCATTGATTTTGTGGTCAAATCTCCACCCCTAATCATTTTCCCTCAAAATCTATAAATGGGATCCCTTGGAGTGCATGTTTAACATGACACTTGAATGCAATGTTATGCTACTTTTGTAAAAATAAACCACATACTGTTAATCCCTAAACCATATTCATTTTGAACACGAGCACACACTTTCTTGTGTGTGCAAGAATTTTTTGGGGATATTATAGATCTATCAAGTTGGGCACTTGACCTCTTCAAAGCTCAAATGGAGGTACAATAAGAAGCAATATATAAAATTCATTTGTTGCATTTGAGTCTTTATTTTGTGTCTTGTTTCCTCTTGTTCACAATCATTATGGATTAACACATTCATTTCTAAATTTATCTTTTATATTTGGAGGTAGGGGTTCTACTTCTAACTAGTAATTATGGTTGACAATGAAGCAATCTAAGTTGGATAAAATTTTTGGTACTTGGTTGAATTCTCTATAGGTATACAAAATTTAAATGTTACTTTTTTTATAAGGTCTTTAATGTCTAAAAATGATATTACTAAAGGACTATTTGCTAGAGGCTTTAGAATTCAACATATTACCAATAATGTTAGAATCTAGTTCAGTCACCAAGTCTAGAATGTTAGGATTTTTGCCAACTCTATTTAAATAAGAGTAGTAGAGGCTTCTGCATTATTGTTAGTTTGAACACCCATTTTTTTTAGTAAATGCAACAATCAAATCCCCCTTGCTATTCCTAAGCACTCCCACTCCTCCTGTTTACCTTGGATTTCCTTTAGAAAAATCACCAAAATTGAGCTTAATCCATCTTGTGTTTGGAGGTATCTATAAAATAGATCTTATTTTCCAAATTCTAATAGTAGATCAATATTAATATCCAAAGCAGATTCAATATTTTAAAAAGAAACTTCTTTTTTTTCAATTGTAGGGAACGATCTGGGTCTTTTGATTAGAGAAGAATCAATATTTTCTTGAATGGTTTGGCCTATTTTTATCATCAACATCTTCCAAGGCCTACTTTTTTTGTTGAAAATATTTTTGTTGTCTTCCTTCCAAATACCCTAGTAGATATGTGGAATGGATTGCAATCAAATTTCTCTAATAGTAGGATGGGAAAAATGAGAAACCCAATTAGTTTCCAATAATTGGATATTTTGAGGCCAAAGCTACAAGGGTTTGAACATATTTAAAATAGTTTTCCTAATTCTCCAAGCAATATACACTCAATTAATTAATAATTAATGTATTTTTTGCTTTTTTACATAAATTACACCTATTGGCAAGGGAGAAACCCCTATTTGTAAAATTGTCAACAATAATATTCTTACCATGATAGGAGACCCACTAGAAAAATATTTTGGGGATGAGATTATGATTCTAAAATAAGCTCTAGTTGAATTTTTGTGCAAGAAATTTCATAAGAATATTGAAACCAATTAAGGTCCAATTGATGTAATATACCAAAATATTTCATCTTGTCTAAGAAATAAATTAAATCTAAAAAAAATGATTCTGAGAATTAAATTATCCAAATCAACATCATCAAAAATACTTGGTTGATTTCTAGAGATCTTCACAAATATACTTTTTTATGGCTTGATTCTCATAGTTGACAATGGAACATCCAAATCTTTCAAAAATCTCTTCTTTGATACACACACAAGGATATGAAATTTCAAGAGCCCCTTGAGAAAGCCATAGGTCCTCCTAGAAGTGGATAATCTCACCATTATATCCTTACAACTTATACATTTTCTTAAAGTAATAGTTTTGAATTCATTATATTTCTCAAGATTGTTGAACTAGTAGGGATACTTAACAAAAGGACTAGAGGGACCATTTTGATTACTCAAGTATTAAACATTTTTATGATACTCCACTCACTATTGGATGACAAGAGTTTTGAACCAATATTTGCAAATTGTGTTTTATTCATTTATTTAATTTTTCATAGCACCATCTGACCTTGGCTCTTTAGATGAAAAATTTTTCATGCCCCATGTAGATGCCTCTAGTACTACAATAAGTGCAATTCTAGCACAATCAAGAGGATATAGAGATAATCCTATAGCTATTGGTAGTAGGAAATTATCATAGGCTAAGTAAAATTACACAACAAAAAAGAGAATCCTTGGTAATGTTGTATGTACTCCATAATTTTTAGAAATTATTTATTATCTACTCTATTTATATTATTTGCAAATCATGAACCATTGAAATACCATCTTAGTATACTTATGTTCAAGGAAGAATATGTAATTCATTATTTTTATTCCAAGAATTTAAGCTCAAGATGATTGTGAAGCTGGAGTATGTTGATTAGGGGATATATTATTTTAAAATTAAAAAAGGGAAATATTTGGGTTTAGGTTAAGATGATATTCATATTCTAAATTTTTTTAGAGTAAATATGATACCTCAAGAGTTAGGTGAAGTAGCACTATTATTGTCAATAGGGGAATATCCTAATGAGAGTACAAAAGAAGAATATAGGAGCTTATTGTAGAGATGTTTCATACACTTTAATTGAAGGAGAGTTATATAGCATTGGTAAAGATGAGGTCATAAGAAGAGTAGTGATATAAAGTGAAACACATGAAGGTATTTTAGGGGGCATAACTCCAATGATGGTACAATTAGGAAAGCTAGTGTTGATAGGATTATGGTGGCCTACCATATTTAATGATTCAAAACACATATGTAAGAGGATGTGATATATATGTTAAATGGTAGGAATATATATGATTGGAGATAAAATATGATTGGAGATAAAATTCATCTATGAACAATTATGGAGTAAGCTCCTTAAAAAATTCCATGGATCTTATCTAGTATTTTTCCTTCTTGTCTAATACCATTGACCTCATACATGATGTGGCCATAGTCCATGTGTTATCCTTTCCTTATATTAAATATGAATTGATCTTAAAAGAGTCCTTCTCTTATGATCTCTTATTTTTATGAATTTTTCAAAGGCCAAGGAAGATTAGTAGGTGGTCTAAAATTCAAATATCTAGTTCCATCCAGTTTTCAACTATATTTACAATGTAATAAAGCATAGTCTTCATAATTCATGTATTATTATAGTTGATAATTCACTACATGTACATATAGATGAGCTTGGTGTTGATAAGGTGGATATAATAATGGAGACATTCTAGGCTCTTCTCTCTCTAATAAGCCATCACCCACCTTTTCCTAATCCTCATGATCAAATTGCTCCAAACATTGAAGATGAAGGTAGTGATGAAAATGTTGTTCTTCATGCTCCCATAAATGTAAACAAGCCTCTTGTGTAGTTCTAAGAATGGTTTCTTAGTTATATCTTTTCTTATGTATAGAAGTATGTTTTTTTCCCTTTTTGGTGATATATTGATGTTACGGGTCTTGTATGGGCCACTATGCTTCTCTCGATCCATGTTTTCTTATGTAATGTTCTACATGACCATCAAAATGGCTTCTTTGTTTTTTCATCTTAAGGAATTGCATCTTTGGATATGGCTAGATATAGGGATTTTTTTGTTTGTTTGGCCTTGTTTTGTTTTGTATTATATATTAATATATCTATTTTAGATGCTTAGCACCTTTCCTCACAAAAAAAAATCCTTTAAAAAAATGGGTGTTTTTTTATTGGGCTTATAGACCATTGACATGTGTATACAAGGTTTATAATAATATGAATAAAATATTTGACTAAGTGGGTAGAATTTGAAGCCACAACATATTGTACCATAAGAATTACTACTAATTTTATCTACAAAATATCATAACAAGGTATGGATGTCTCATAGTCTTATAATCAATCAAGGGAAACACTTTGTCAATAACACAATTTTAGAGCAACTAGAAAAGTTCATGAGAACACACAATAGGAGTAGTCCATATCAAACAAAAGCTAATGGGGCTAATGAAGCCTTCAAAAAAATATTGGGTACAACATTGATAAAGAAGTGTAACAAAATATGATAGAATAAGATGTTAAGATAAAAACTCTCTTATGGTCTTACCAAAATACATATTAAAGATTAAATAAGTATTTCCCCTTCCAATTATTCTATGAACTCGATGAAAACTTACCAATTCAATATATGGTACCAAACTTGAGACTAAAAATCAACATAAGTTTGAATGAAGGAGAAGTAGACTTGGACAAATAGATGAGAAAAATCTAATAGTAGTGTACAATCAAGGCCAGGAGAAAAGGAGACAAAAAGAAGGGAACAATAGAAACATAAAGAATAAATTATTTAAAGTCAATGATATTGTCCTACTATATGATAGTAAGTTTAAAAATCTTGGGAAATTAAAAATAAATGGTTGGGACTATATAAAATTTATGAAATAATAGATTTAAAATCTATAAAACTAAAAATAATATCAAATGACCTACTAAATGGATATATAAATGACAAATTCTGGAACATTTATGTGTGATATTAAGAACCCAAAGTTTGCAAAGAACAAAAATATAAGATATTTTACAATATTTATTATACAGAATAGTGTGATGACATTAAAATTTAAAACCAAGAAAGTAGAGATAGAAATAAGTAAAATAAGGCAAGAAAATAAAACATAACTCCATTGTAAATTAATTGTAATAAGAAATAAGACAGTACAATAATGAACATTATTAAGAAACTTAGCATAACCAAACAAATATACCAATTTACACTAAAAATGTTTGTGATAAGAAAATACAACCTCCAAATAGACCACAAACTATTAGTGACTATATAAAACAAAAGGCTATATCAAAATTTGGACAAAACTAATAAACACACCATAGACAAAAAAAAGAGACACAAATAGAAAACTAAGTGATAGATGATTGAAATGAACCCACCAATGGTAAGGATAAGAGTTACTAAAGTGTTATAATAATTGAATATATCCACTTAGTCTATAACGAGGAAAAATAAAAATCTATATTATAGTGACTACTAAAAATGTTACATCAAAAAGACTTACAAAAAAAATCATTATTGCAAAATCAATCATGGACTATAGTAATGAATACAGATGAGTGACACACTATGTCTAGTAGCAAGATAGAAAAAAAATGAAGGATAGGGTTTGAATTGAGCTTAATAAGCTTCATAAAAGTGATCCATACTATTGTGAGCTAGTGATTGTGGAAAAGGTAAGTATCAACAAAAGGAAAACCTAAAATGGCAACTCCCATCCTCATTGATTTAGACCAAAACCCTTGACCTAAATATAAGTACCCATGGAAATATAAATGGAAGTAGACATAGATGAGGCTTTTAAAAATGGATTTGTATATGTTTTATATGTAGAGGGTGTGAGAAAGTATATCCAAACCATTTTGTTTGGAATAGGCCATGAAAAATTTGAAGACACCTAATGGCCATTGACAAAGGTAAATGGAACTATGGGGAAAGATGAATATCTAATACAATATAAGAAAGTGGAGGAGCTCAAGCTAGATACATGGGAAAATTTTCCAAACTTTTATGATGAACATATATGGGTACAAATTATGTTGAGGTGGATACACACTAATTTTATTTATGTCGATCAACCCTATAGGATTAGTAAGAAATCAAGTAAGGGAATGATTTCTTTGTATATCAATTGATAGATTCCCTCTAAGAAGAGATTAAACACTATGAAGGTGATGAAATTTACTATTGGAACCTCCAATAAAAGAAATTTTATGGTGGATGACATTACATATCTAGGATTGTGCATTATGCAACAATGGGGATACCTCATTAAAATCACTACAGTAATAGGTAAATTTAGTGATAAGGAGCACCATATTGAGTACATATGACATGACCATCAATACTAAGTATAAAATTATATGAGAATAATTGTTAGATTACCTAGATAGAACAAGGTGCATTAATTGTACTAGTTTAGTTATTGTTTTTTATTCATATCCATCATTTTTTACTTTATGAGAAGATTACTAAATTAATATGGGGACTATGTTTAGACTCAAGACACGATGATATCATCACAAATAAATAAATATATTAAACACTTCACAAAAATTGCATCCTTTTATGAAGTATACTAGATGTTCTTAAAACAATTCAAGCAAAGATGTAGAATATAGATTGTGTATCATTAATTGTAGTGTAGAAATATAAAAAATAAATCATTTTTGTTGTAGATACACATTTTTTCTATATTGAAGCAATAGAACCAAGGAAATAATGGGTGTGAAAGTTATCTTATGAGCTAATAAATGAGCTAACATAGGCCAACATAAAATTACTACTAGCACTATCAAAATTTTCCAATATAGAATCTTTTAGAACTTATGGTGAATATTATGAAATAAAATTGGTAATAGAGTCACAAGAAAAATTAAAAAAAGGAAGAAGAAATTACATAAAAAAATGTGGCTTTGTGAAGGGTCCAAAACCACCAATAGTCAAATATAAGTCTTTAACTCCTCATCATCCATATAAATATGTACAAATCAAGTGTAGAGGCCACAAAGAATCAATTCTAAATCCCCAAGTTTTGAGATAAGGGATTCTAGAATACAAAAAAATAGGAGAGGAAGAATGGGGAAAAAATATTCATAGGTATCTATGTGAATAAAGTCAACAACTACATCACCATAAAAAGGAAAGAAAGGGAAAGGTGGAGAAGAATCGCCAAATAAGGAAGTAGCAAGTTCCCTCCTATAGATGAGTGTAAAAAAGACAAAAGGTGAAGCCTCACAATAAAGGGTGAAATAAAAATCCAAAAGGACATATACATAGGTTATTGTAGAGGAAGAGGAGAAGGAATTTGTTGCATCATAAATTATCACCCTTGACAATTTCACACTATGTTTTTGTCCCCCTTAAAAATTTATTGAGCCTAATTAAGCACCTAATTTCCTAAATTATGCATTATATAGCCTATTTTTATCATTTTCCAAGAAATTGCATGCATTGAATAACCTTAATGTTTTTCCCTCGACACCCTATTTCTTGGAAAATAGGGCTAGGACTGGGATGCCCTTGGGCATCTAAGTCCCCCTATTTTGTTGGACCCAAATTTGAGTATGTTAGTGTTGAAATTTTAACATTCAACTTTAGGTTGCAAATGTTGGCTATCAAGATCTAATTTGTGGGAAATTGAATAAATGCCTATAAATACCTAGTTATTGCATCATTTGAAATCTAACAAGGATAATTTATGAGAAATTATTGTTGTCAAGAGCACTATGAAGCAAGTCAAGGGCAGAATTTCAGAGCTTTATTGCAGCAATTCAAGATCCAAACATCATGCCAAATATTATGTGATTTAATATGTGTTTATGTTTTCATTATTTGTGAAGGCTAACCCTTATTGTAGGTCTCCAAGCAATTCAAGCAATCAAACAAGCAAGATCCAAGACCTTGAAGTAATGTGTATAACTTCAATCCTGCAAGGAAGCCATTGAAGGGTGGTGAATTGCACCACTTTATTGATTCATCATTCCTTCCTATCATTTATCCATTTTATCATTGATATTGCCATTGTGGAAGTGAAAAAACTAACATGAGGTTTAACTAAGGAAAGCCCTAAATGGTACAACATTTCTTCTTTCTTTGAATGTGCAAATTTTAGGTTTGAAGAGGATTGAAGGAAGTTCGAAGATCATTTATCCATTGTTGCATTCAAATCCCTACACCTTTTCAATTCATAGAAAATCATCTATATAATTATTCAACAGTGATCCGACAAGTCTGCAAGTAAAAATAGGGCTTTCAGATATGCCAACAAAGGATTGCAAAAGCAAAGAAAGACACTCCTACAAGGATTGGGACACCCTTGGGTGACTCTGTCCTCATATTTAGGCCAACACTGAACTTTCAAGATAGGTACACATCACTCTACCCTTCCCAAATCTTCCTACAATTCTCTATTTTTCGTCTGCCATTTGTCAAAAGCTTACTTTTTCATATTAGGGCTAATAGTCTAATTAGGTTAATCAAGGAAAATCAATTCCAATCCATTCTAAGACTCTAAAAGATGAAAATCTAGGTTTGATTGACCCACCTTCATGGTTGAAAGTCAATATAAACACCTTTTTGATCTTCATTTTAATGAAACAATAGAAAAAGAACACACCCTAACAAAAACACCAAAAATTTGAATCCTAGGTTTACACATTAGACCTAGGGTTCTCATTTTCTTTATTTCATTTTGGTGAAGATGACCTATTAACATTACATAGCTTTTGAAATTTCACCCTAGATATAAGTTTTGTATTGCATTGTTTTTCATTTCTCATTTAGAGTATCATTTTTGCATCATAAAAGACAAAACTTAAAAAAAATTGCATATAATATTGCATCATAGGTTGCATTAAGGTTCATTTCAGTCATTTAGCTTAGATCTACATTGAAAATTACATTCATAATTGTCCTTTTTTGTTCAAATATTGTTACACATTTACATTTGAGTCACACTGTCTTAAATTGAGAAAATTTTGGAGAAATGGTGACTTTTAGAACTGTTTGCACGCACAAACAAAGCACTTAGTCTAATAAAAATTCACTTTTTCTATTTTTAGACACCCTATCAAGGACATAGATGCCCTTGGGTTCCTCTATCCTTCTTCACTTATATTAACAAAATTCTACATAATTTTCTATCTCTATGTCTTTAACCATTGTGTGCTTGTAGATCTATGTTTTGGAATTCTTAATTGCATTCATTTAGGAATCTTTCATATAGTTCAAAAAGTGGAAAAAATTGCATTATTTCATTTTGAATTGCATAAAAATCATCATTTTCAGAATTAGGCATCTTACAATCAATCAAATTTTGCATTTCAAATCAGAAATTTTGCATTCAAAATTGTCATTTATTGTTCACATATTGTTACACACTTGCATTGACATAAATTGAGAAAATTTTGGAAGCATATTTACTATCACACCTGTCTACAACCATACCCAGAATCCTTAAACAAAATTATACATAGTCAAACTTTGAATTTCTGGGAAACCTGCCTAGGAAACAAATGCCCTTGGGCATCTCTTCCTACTTTTGGCTCAACCAACTTTTGCACAAATCTTTTTTTTCTATATTCTCTATCTATTTTTACTATTTGATTTTTATTTTTTATTATTTTGCTGCGGTTGCTTGATAGCTTAGTGTTCATCTTGGGTACACTCAGTTTTTTGAAACTCAAATGAGCTTCATGACTTGGTGTCCTATTGCCAATAATTTAGTGAGACATAGTTGTAGATTAATAGAATCTTGCATTGTGGTCACATCCACTGAGGACCCTGAGTCTTCCAACTCTTTCATGCAAAGTGGTTAATACTCAACCCATTTTGGAATCTATCCCTAATGCTACCATACCAATGAGAACCTTACAATCACCCATTTTTATGGATGTTGAGAGTGTCGTTTCCCATGTTCTTGAAGATAAACTAAAACAATTGGACAAAGATCTAGAAGCAATTCAAGACTATGTGAGTATTGAATATCTAGCTGGCTTAATGGTCCCTATACTAGATAACATGAGAAAATTGATTAGTGATGCTCAAGGATTAGAGGTTTTGTATAGTATAGCCCATATAGTTGATTCTAATGTACCTACAATGGCTATTTGTGCTCAAGCTTTGGGATGCACTCAAATTCAAGGAGAAAATCAAGTCTCCCTCTCTACAACTATAGCCTCTAGCCTTACATACACAAATCCAACTATTGCCTCAACATTACAACAAAGAATTAGCATAACTCCAACATTAGGCCTTTCCACTAGAAATCCTTATGGTTTTGCTTCATCACGTGTGGCACCTTAAGTTTTATCTACTCTCATAAATTTATAACTAAGCATTCCACCAAGCACGTACACAATCCACCATATTCACCACATTCCCAAAGCATGTCAACTAATGATTCGGTCATTAACCAAATTTTATAAAACATAACCTCAATTCAACAAAAAATCTCAACGCTAAACCAAAACCAAAATGGACAACCATTACAATATGTCAAAAGAAGTCTATTGTCACTTGAAATCTTGAAAACACCAATGCCACAAAGCATAGAGATACCCCAATTTGACAAGTACAATAGTAAAGGAGACCCTAACAATCATATATTGACATATATGACCTTGTGTAGAGAATTCATTCTTGAAGATAAAATCTTGGATTAACTCTTTCCTTGGTCATTGAAAAACATGGATTTAGAATGGTTTTGTTCATTGTCGAATAACTTAATCCACTCTTTCAATGAAATTGTTGAGTTTTTCCTCCAACATTTCCAAGTAAACATTGGACCTCAAATTACATTAACTAATTTAGTGTGATGCAAACAAAGGAAAAATGAAAATGTCACAAAATTTAAAGGGTGCTATCAGTTGCTTTATTCACAAATCACTCTTACTCTACCTGATGTAGATATTCAAAGAGTGTTCATTGAAAAATTTAACTAGGCATAAGGGATAAATTTTGTTAATGGAATATCCATCCTTTATATACTTGTGTACAACCTTTCATGGTTATCAGAATTCGGTTAGTCAGTATGAAGAGACATCTTCATCTACTCCTAGGAAATCTGAATCTGTACCTCAAAACAATTATCAACCATTCAAGAAGCAAAACAATAACTTTATCAAGTTCCATAAAGCTCAAACAACCAACCACACTGACCCTCAAGTTGCTGCCATAAGTTCAACCCCATACCAATTTAGATTGTGAGATAGACAATTTACCTAGTTATTTGAAACCCTCCATTTGATCATGTTGCAACTTTCGAACAAAAACTTAATTCAACTACCTCCAATTAGAATTGTGGACACAACTAAACCTTTAACTCCAAGTTACAATCCAAATGCCTTTTGTTAATATCATCGTACAAGTGGACATGATATAAAACAATGCATGTGTCTTAAAAATCAAGTTCAAGACCTCATTGATTCTAATCACTTTGAGTTGGGCCCTGTTAATGATCAAGGGAATAAGTTTGTTTCCCTACCTAACCAAAACTTACAATTTTTTACCAATCCAATTCCAAATCATTCATCTAGATTTGTGTAAGCTTGTGATGTTACGAATGATGAGATGGATGTGGATAATACCGATGACATGAATAATGATAACAATGATAATAAGAGCGATGATGAGGATGGCTTACAAGACATGGTCACTCTCATATATTTTCAACATCGTAAGGGCCAAACCACTTTTTTACTCAACATTTATTTCATCCATATTGATGCACCCATACATGCACTCGATGGTCCTATCTATATCATCGAACATATTAATGACAAGCCTACAACTAGGATACTCATTTATCTATGTGTGTAGAGAATGTGATCACTAAGGAATTCTTATTTGTGCATGAATTTTATCAAGATTCTCATGAACAATCAAAAGCATGGTTGAAAACTCATGATGGTTTTGCTCACCCTACGATAGGTTCGATTACTATTCCTCTTAAGGTTGGAATGAAATGATTAGATGTATCGTTATCCATCATCCTAATGTCATACCAAATCCATGTGAAGCTAGGCTACCCATGGCTACGCTCCATGAATGTCATCCCATTGGTTATTCACAAGTGCATAAAGTTCGCATTTGAAAGAATTTTTTTTACAGTGCATCATAGTGGGTTTAATCCTTTGTCTTTCTATGGGATCTTTTCATTGGATTTATTTTTGCCTCAACCTATGGAACCTATTAAGACTCATGAGGATTTCTTTTTTAGATCATACCAAAAGTTTAAGGAAAAATGCATAACAAAGTTATCTCTTACCAATATTCCTAAAAATGATAAGACTATGTGTGTGCCTCCTCCCACCAGTTATGGATGAACCTATGCTTGAAGAAAATACCCTTCCAAGTAACCAAGGTAAATATGTCATAGTTCCTCCACCCATATCATATAAAAGACCAAGAGACAATCAAATGATTCCTTTTGTTCCTCAAAAGGTAAAAAAAGTCCATAGACCTAAAGAGATAGTGGTTTCCCAACCCTTGGTGGTTCCTTCAGTTCCTCCCTTAAGGGAAGAAAAGAGACCAATGGTCAAGAAACCCACTCCAACCATTTCGTAAATTGAAAATTGTGCAAGACGAAACTGAAATAATAAAGAGCGTAGGCATATACATTGTGCTATTACTCATCAATTCAAGGAAAATAAAATAGCACATGATAATCAAAAACCTTTGCAAGAAACTCAAGAAGAATTACAACTTTCACTAAAACAAAACATGGAAATAAAACAAGAAGTGAAACAAGAACATACAACTAGCATTATCATAAAACCTCCTGTTGTGATTAACTTGGATGATGAAGATGAAATTGTTACAACTGATTGGCAAGTGCATAATGAGCTTAATATTTTTTTTTCAAAGAAAATGAATTTAGATGGGGGAAATCGTGATGATCCTCCTGATGAGAGTGACCCACCATGTGTTGAACCTAGAGATGCTCCCAGTAAGACACTTGTTGTAGTCTCTTTAGCTAGTTGTTTGGCTTCCCTATATGATGAGCAAGATTGGGATGCATACAACTTACTTTAGGTTGGCTTGCATGTGCAATACTCCTTTATGTTTATTTCATGTGTCCTTTGTGTTTTCTTGCACATGATGTGATCTCCCATGTTGTGCTACTTGGAATGTATTTTTATTTGTGAGTTTTCTTTGGATGACCATTATTGCTTCGTTGGTGCAAGGATACAAAGGAAACAAATCTGTCATGACATTCTCATATATGTATCTCCATTATTTTGTATGTTGTAAACTTTATCTTTTAATTTTGGTCTTTTTTTTTTCCTTTTGTGGATGATGCAAGGAATTGAGGCATTTAGGTCTCTTCCATGTTGAACCAAAATTTTATTAGTTTTCTCTCTATGTGTCATTCCTCCATTGTGTTCATTGTTCCATGAGTATTTGGGGAATGATGTCATTTTTTAGCTCTATTATATCATTGTGGCAAAGATGTATACTAACCTCGGATATGTGGATCCCTTATGTGTTCATATTCTATGGTGTTTGTTGCATTGCACTTGGGGGCAACCCCTTATCATGATGTAGCTTTAGTTAAAAACATATCATTGGCTTATGGCTTTCTAAATAAGATCTCATGACCTTTTATTGCATGACATTTATCATTTTTCTACCTTAAATTAATTTCTCACAGCATGGTGTTTATCAATTTCTTTAATGTGGGGGCATACATTGGAATTATTTGCTTCACTTTGTTCACATGCTTTAGACTTAGTGGTGCATTGAAATTGGCATTTTTTCTTCACTTTGTTCACATGCATTGAACTTAGTGTTGTGTTGGCATATCATCTTGATCATTTTGACACCTTATTAGAGTTATCAGGGAGTATAACTCTTGGTATTGTTGTCAATGGGTGCACACCTAATGAATAGTGGACTTCACTAGACCTAGTGTGTTTCTCATTTTGCTACTTTGTCATGGGTACACACCTAGTGAATATTGGACTTTAGTAGACATAGTGTGTTTCTCATTTTACCTTTCCTTGGGGGCTCACCTAGTGAATATCAGAATTCACTAGCTTGTGTTGCCTTCCAATTTGTGTTTTTCCTAGAAAATATTAAACTTTTCTATTGTGTGAGTCATGAATGCCTTTGGTGTGAATCCTAGCATAACACAACTTGCTAGCTCGTGATTATCCATACCCTCCTTTTTGCATTTCATTTTGACATTGTATATTTGTGCATGTTGTCTTGTTGTATTCCATACATGTGTGTGTTCCTTTTTTCTTATGTTGTCTTGCCATGGGATCTTATATCCTAGGGACTTGTGCACTCCCACTAGATCCTTAGTCATCCCATCTCTTTAACATTTGGACAATCAGACCCCTCTTGACATAGATTTTCTACTTTAGTGTGTCTTCTCACATAAGTTCATACTCTCACTAAAGTGGGTGCTAAATGTAGCATTGTAAATTGCCACCCTTCATAATTTCACATTATTTTTGTCCCCCTTAAATCATTGAGCCTAATTAAGCACCTAATTTCCCAAATTATGCATTCTATAGCCTATTTTTACCATTTTATGAGAAATTGCAAGCATTGAACAAATGCATTTATTTAATGTTTTTCCCTCGACACCCTATTTCCTAGAAAATAGTGCTAGTACTGGGATGCCCTTGGGCATCTAAGTTTTGAGAAATTAAATGTTAGTGTTCACATAAGTTAATAATGTGAGTTATTATCACAACTCACATAACTATTACGAATGTGAGAATAGTTATTTGTTAGAGTTTGTTAGTGGCAGGAGTGTTTGTTTGTAATTGATTCGTTAAAACAACTCAATATATTTAGGTATGTCATTTATGTTGTTTCCTAAACAATAGGATTTAAGAATCCTATAAACATGTAAAGTGTATTGATTGAAAAAGATATACAAGAAGCGCCATATTATTTGTGTTAAATTTATTTGCATCTTCTTTGTTTATCTCTGTCCATATTTCTAATATGGTATCAAAACCTTCTTCTTCTAATCATATTTGTAAGTAGATCTGGTCATTATTTGTATTGTCTTGTGCATGCTTCACCATTATGAAGTCAAGTAGCATCTTCATGATCTGTGACATATTTCCCTTGGTCATGGGCTTTCCATTCTTATCGGCCTTGTTTGTGCACTCCTTAACTCATAATCTTCTAGTAGATGGCAGCATATTGATTGTTGATGATTTGTGTTTTCCTGGTGTAGGTGCACCTTGTTTACTAAATGCCTTCAAAAGACAAATTTGTAAAATTTGAACTTTCAAATGTAAAACAATGTAACAAGGTCATGTGAAGGTCATAATTAATGTAATAAAGTCTCAAATAGGTCTCTAGGGGGGTTAATTATGTCAATTTGCAAATAATGTTGTTTTGTTGCACAAGTTGTAAAAGTTGCCAAACTTGTAAAATGCAAAAAAAGAAGAAGTTGAAGAGTCTTTTTTGTGGAAATAAAGAGATAGGTCATTTGAATTGAAAAGGAATTTTCCTTAACTGTTGTAAAATCTATATAAAGAATTTGTGAGGGGCAAGGAAAGAGCAGATTTTGTATTCTTGAAACTATTTATAAAATAAAGTCCATATTTCCTATATTTGCAGAGTTTTATACTCTTGACCAGCAGTTTCTAGGCTATATATTTGTTTTATTTGCTTTGGTTAGAGTGTTAGAAATTACTTAAAGGTGCTTTGGAAGGTTTCCATCAATTTTAGGACAAATAAGACCAAGGTTTTGTGATCTACCTGAAAACCCAGTCAAGGGTTTTGAGAGTCTTGTGAGAAATTTAACCCCATCCCACCATTGTAGGTTTAGTAGAATGGTGGGATGGATTATTTTGAATGTATTTAGAGTATTTTAATTTTTTTGTGTGTTGATAGGAATAGGGAATGCAAGAATATGAGGTTGTGATCACTGCCCTTACAAGAAAATACAAAATTTACCATGAAAGAGGATGGTTTCAAGTTGGTATATGTTGAAGAAGCATGCATGAAGGTTGGGAGTTGATTTATAAAGAATATGTAGACATAATACAACATGTTTGAAGTGGTGGTAGGTGGATCTGAGGTTTTTAATGTTCCTTTTCAATAAACCCTCATTCCTTTAAGCATTCTGGAGCCCAAAATTAAGTGTTTTACTGTTTAGTGCTTTATAGAGCCTTTTAGCCCCTAAAAATGGTTGAATCTTGAGTTTTGAGACTTTTTAAAAGATTATTTAAAGTCCTTAGGTGTTTTGGTGATGATTTAAGACCACCTCCTTTGTAATTTTGGGCTAATTGGGTGTAATTACCAGTGGACATTCTATTGGTTTTCATATAGTTAAAAAAACAAGTGCTATTACTCTTGAAGTATGTTAGTATGGACTGAAATGGGTTCCTAAATGCCTGTTTAGTTTATGGAGATTCAATATGGGTTGTTTGGTGTACCCACTTTTTTCAAGTTGCTATGCCACTAGGGTTTGGGTGGTTTGATTGCTAGAAAGAGTGAATATGATGAAACAGTGAAAAGAATGGTTGTTTATGTTTGGAAACTATCTTAATGATGTTTTTATAGATGTCTCAATGTTTGGATAAGGTTTAGAATGAAAACTTGTTGAATTTGATGTCTTGAGCAATGTGAACCTTATATGTAAAATGGTGTTTTGATTGCAAGTCCTAAGGAATCTGATAGATTTGTGATAAGAAGATGAGTTACTGGTTTATTTCAGTTAAAAACATGATGATTACTAGGTCTTGGATGTTTGGTGATAGTTTGGAACTAAGAATGCATTATTTGTTGTTATTTTTCCATGTGGAGTAAGTTGCATTGAAGGGTGAATTGGTGAATATGGAAAGAGTTGAATGGTTCAGTATCTCTAATCAGGATTTTGTATTGGTATAGTCAATTTGAATATGGCTAAACTATATTTTGAATCTAGTAAAGGGTTAAGTGACAAGTTTGATGATTTGATGCTTTGTAACATGAAGTGAAATTTAAGAGATTCTTTATGGATGTTTAAGTGAATCAATGGTGATTGTGAAATTGATCTTCTCAGTTTGAGTTTGGGTCCGAAGTACCCTTGTTGGTTTGGTGGTTTTTGGTAGTTGCTCTGCATCATTTCCCTCGGTGTTGCACAATTTTCATCACTGTCCATCATTTTGCATAACCCACAGTGTACTTGGCTTTCTAATCTGGTTGGGTTTGGTTTGTTCATAATCCATAGCTCTCATGAACTCTATGTTAGGATATTCATAGTGGAAAACATTCATAATGTTTTGGTCTATTCATTTTTTAATTTCATATGGCCACGTTCTATTTGTGATCTGCATATGAAGTTGCTCCCACCTTGACTAGTCTCATTTATTGACAACGAGGGTTTCTACTCAACATTAACTTTTCTTATGTTCATGTTCTTTCCTAGCCCATGAATCCCATTTAATCAAGTGACATTAAGTCAAGGAGAATAAAAAACATCATTTTTGTTGGTGGTGATATTGTGAATCAAAGCTTGTTGTTTCTACCAAGTGATTGTCATGATTTGTTGTTGGTCGTGGCTCCTCCTCTGCATGCTTCACTGAGATCAACCTATACTATTAGTGGGGAAGAGTGCTTTCTCATGTGGAAGATGGAGTTCATTGTTCTTTGACATGATATGTTAAGATAGATGGAACATTCATTATGTGATTCAATTAGATCCACCTACTTGGTGCATTCACTTACTTTGTAATTGGGCCCGACTCTAATAATTGCGGCTTGAGTTATTATTTGTAGTTTGAGTGTATAGTTGATTTTTTATTATATTTATTGTCTAATTATTGTTAGTTCAGATTGAAATATTTTGTCATAGTCAAGTAGTACTATAAAAAATAGTTCTATTATTGTGTCAAAATATAAAAGTATCAAAAATAGTAAAAATAAATTTTATCTATGTAATCGAAGTGTATGATCGGTGGTACCCGACACTTCTTGTAAGAAGATTCACATCAAGGGGGGGGATAGATTATTTCCTTGCAACTGGTGAAATGGACCTCGAAAGACAAATTTTCTAAGTAGCAATCTATTGGAGGCTAGAGGCAATGGAGGAAGGAGGAAAATTGATGACTTCTTGTTAGTCATCAACAACGGGGTTGCTTATCAGCTTTGGTGGAATTTTATTTTCTATTGTGTGGCACTGTGTGTTTTTTTTTCATCTTTTTAGTGTGGTGTATGAATGCTGAAAAATGATTGTATTGAAGAGTAGATGACTGCAAAGGTCTTCTGACTGTGGTGATCCTTTGACTGCCATACTTCGTTAGAAGATGATCGGTCAGTGAATATGTTCATTGGAAATGGTGATCGTGTGTAGCAAGATCTAGACAACAAGATCTAGACAGCAGTATGCAACTTGATATGATTTTCTTTTCAGTGTTCTTGGCTATGTGAATAAATGGAAATTTCACATTGTGGGGGGGAATAATAACCAATGTTCCATTTCCCATTTCATGCCAAAATGGCTAAATTCAAAAGCGACTTCCAATGGAAATGGTGGTTGTCTATGTTGTTCGAGATTAAGTGGCAACAAACGACAACAATGACTACAATTAAGAACATTTTGTTCTTATGGAATGTAATGCGAAACTTTTTCTAGTATGGGTTTTTCAGATTTGTTGATTCCTATATAACTTCCCTAATTACAAGAATAGTGGTGAATGAAAGCACTAAAGTAGTTAGTTCATGGATCTTGAAAGGGTTTGTGGGAGTATCTAGAAAAGCACACGAGGTGGACAGTTGATGGGTTCCTGTTCATGTCCAGGTTTTTGGTAAACCTATGTGAAAACCATGAAAGGTTGATGGGAGATGCCTTTCATTTTGAATCAAGATCATGACCCACACAAGTTGGGCCTACTACAAATGTAGGGTGTGAGTTCTTACCATGTTCACACTAAGGGGGGGGGGAATGTTGGGAAATTAAATGTTAGTGTTCACATAAGTTAATAATGTGAGTTGGTATCACAACTCACATAACTATTACGGATGTGAGAATAGCTATTTATTAGAGTTTTTTAGTGGAAGGAGTGTTTATTTGTAATTGAGTTTTTAAAACAACTCAATATATTTAGGGATGTCTTTTATGTTATTTCCTAAATAATAGGATTTAAGAATCCTATAAATATGTAAAGTGTATTGATTGAAAAAGATATACAGGAAGCATCGTATTATTTGTGTTGAATTTATTTGTAGCTTTTTTGTTTCTCTACCCATATTTCTAATACTAAGTTCCCATATTTTTCCAAGATCCAAATTTGAATATGTTGGTGTCAACATTTTAACATTTAAAATTCAGGTTGCAAATGTCGCCTATCGGGATCTAATTTGGAGGAAATTGAATAAATGCTTATAAATACCTAGTTATTGCATCATTTGAAATCCAACAAGGAGAATTTATGAGAATTTATTGTTGTCGAGAGCACTATCAAGCAAGTCAAGAGAAACATTTTAGAGATTTATTGTAGAAATTCAAGATCCAAACATCATGTCAAATCTTATGTGATTTTATATGTTTTTATGTTATCATTATTTGTGAAGGTTGACCCTTGTTGTAGGCCTCCAATAAATTCAAGCAATCAAACAAGAAAGATCCAAGAACTTGAAGTGATGTGTATGACTTCAATCCTTCAAGGAAGCCATTGAAAGGTGGTGAGTTGCAATATTTTTTTGATTCATCATTTCTTCCTATCATTTATCCATTTTATCATTAACATCACAATTGTGGAAGTGGAAACACTAACACATGGTTTGACTAAGGCAAGCCCCTAAATGGAACATTATTTCTTCTCTCTTTGCATGTGAAAATTTTAGTTTTGAAGAGGATTGAAGGAAGTTTGAAAATAATTTATCCATTCTTTCATTCAAAGCCCTACACCTTGTCAATTCATGGAAACTTACCTATAGAATTATCCAATAGTAATTCAACAAGTTTGCAAGTGAAAACAAGGATATCAGATCTACCATCAAAGGAATACAAAAGTAGACTAGTAAACCCCTACAAGGATTGGGATTCCCTTGGGTGACTCTATCCTCATATGCAAGTTGGCACCAAACTTTCAAGATAGGTACACATCACTCTGCCCTTCCCAAATATACCCACAATTCTCTATTTCAGTCTATTAGTTTTTGAAAGCTTGCATTTTTCATATTAGGGCACATAGTCTAATTAGATTAATCAAGGAAAATCAATTCCAATCCATTCCAAGACTCTAAAAGATGCAGATCTAGGTATGATTGGATCACCTTGTTGGTCTCCATCTTAATGAAACAATAGAAAAAGAACACACCCTAACAATAACACCAAAAATTTGAATCCTAGTTTTACACATTAGACCTTGGGTTCTCATTTTCTTTGTTTCAAGGACAAAGAATAATCCATAGGAAAAGTAAAAACTAAGAATATTAAAATAATGGTAGAACATAAACAATAGAAAAGGGAAGAAATCATGGATTCTCAATTATTGTATTGTTGGCAAAACAAGGACAGACAACTAAGAGGGGGAGTGAATCAGTTGTCTCATAAATTAAAACTTTTCTTACTTATCTTAACTTTAATCTCAGATAATAAGTAATAAACCATAAGAAATTAACACATCAAAGAGACAAAGAACACCAAGATTTTTTTTTGTGGAAACCCTGTTAGGGGAAAAACCACGGTGGATGTTAGTCCACAAGAATATACTTTGCTAAAAGTATAATGAAAATAATAAGGGGAATGCACATGCATTTAGGAACACTTCCTAGAGCTCACTGCTGAAATAAAAAAGGGGCTCATTGCCCAATAGAATAGGATTAAAAATCTAAAGGGTATGAACTGAGAAAATAGCTTCTGCACAAGCCTGATTACAGTCCCAATTAAGCTCAACACTTCTTCACACTTTGCACAATTTCCTTCACACTCTGCTTTGCAACCGAAATATATTCGCACATACACACAGGAACACCTTCTCTTCTCTTCTTTACACCAATGAAACAATCGCTCTTATATATCTACTACATGATATTTCATTGCATCTTAGTCAGCCAAGAAAAATAAAATATATTTGCAATGTCGGCCCAAATTTTTAATGTGTATCCATCAAGGTCGGCCACAACATAGTGGAGACCCAAATTGATATCTCCAACACAAAAAGACTTCAATTAATTCCTCCTTGAAGACACACACCATGCTACCACCATCATGTCGGTCAAGAACATGAAAAACTGAACATACAAAGAAAAATCTTCGACAACGAGTACACCGATCAATGTGGACATACCACATAGATAGAGAATGATCTAGAAGCATCCAAGAATACCAAGAAACAACAAATAAGCATCCGCAACAACTGAAATCAATAGAATCACACAATCTTCATTTAGGAACACTGACATAGACCACTAAAACACTGTCAGACCACAACATACTCAAAACTTCACGTGGACCTCTGGAAATTCTAGTAGATGATCTAGATATACTCAACAATAAGCCCTTTGATCCACACCAATTGATCTTCAACATAGAGAACAAAACACCTTCATGGTTTGCACAGTTCCACTAGGAACCTAGAACACTTTCTTTTACAATTTTCTCAATATCCTCAACATATACAACCTCTGATACACCAAATGCTAACAGTGTTGACATTAATGACAACCACATATCAACAACACATCCACAACATCCAACATGTTTATCTCCTTATTCTCACATGCATTCCCTTAAATATGGTGTATATGTACGCATTGGTTTCTAAGGAGAAAAAAAATGTAATTAAAGAGGGGATGATGGATTATATTTCCAAAAATACTCAATTTGTGATGTAAATCATTAAATATTTGATGGAAGAACTAGTAATAGATCAAAGAAAAAAGGGAAGAGGCAACACAATTAGAGGAAACATAAGAATATAGGTCTTAGGAGAAATTGTAACATACCTCTCATCTAAAAAGAAATAAAAATGAAAAAAATATAAGTTGCAGTTCATAGATCAAAATAGGGTGGGGACACTCCCTCATCACAAGTAGACGCAACTAAAGAAAAGGTCATGTAGGAGATTATAAAAGCTACACAAATGGCGCATAATTAATTATTGAAATAAGGGGGCCAAATAGAGAAACACCAAGAAATAAGTATGGAGGAATATTTGATATTACATGAGGTGGAAAAGAGATCATAAAAGTTGCATAAGAAATATAGAGGGAAGTTGAATTGAAAGAAACACCATAGATAGAGAGAAAAAAAGACAAGGGAAAATAATAATAGGTGAAGATAGTACAAAGTAAGTCCCACCAAGGTAGATCCTAATCTCTCTACCAATATGCTCCCCATATTAATCCATGTAGAAGATTAGGGAATTTTTGGCACTACAAAAAGAGCTCTATTCAATACTAATAGTGGAAAAGGGAAAAAATATTTGGAAGATATAAGGAAGAATTGTGTTGATACACACACTAAATTAGAAGTTGAATTGAATAACATGCAAGTACTTGTTATAATGTCAACACTCTATGCTATTTTTTCTTAAGTTGGCTAGCACCCATAAAGGAACTAAAACTACAACTAGAGAATATTAAAAATTAAATAATGTAGGTGTCTGCCACATATGATATCATACAAGTTACATGGTGGCACCAAAGTATAGATGCAAAAATTATACAACTAATACTAATAGGTGCAATATCAAAGAGATGGATTGAAGACATGAATAAAAATATTGAGATAAGTAGTGAACCTATGGCTTAGAAACTTGATAGGGTTACTAGTAGAAGCCAATAAGTTCACTAATCTATTAATATTTCATGATCAATCATTGAAGGGAAGGGCATTCTCATCAAGATTAATGGGAAAATTCAACTCTTGTAGAAAGTGATAACCCAATGGGCTAATACATATGCCCAATTATGAGTTATGTAAAAGAAAATACTATCATGAGGGGATAAAAGTAAAAATATTATCATTTTGATAAATATGGCAAATAATTTTGAATAACAATTGTACAATAGTTCAATTTTCAAAAATTGGCAGATAGAGCCAACATGTCTTAAGGATATTGGTAGGATAGAGTAGAACCATTCTCATTAGGTTGAAAACTTGAAAGCGGGGCCTAATGGAGACTAATTGTGAAAACATATAAGGGCACCAAAGACTAGTAACACATAGAAACACAACCAAAGCAAGAATACTATTGATAGAACCCTCACAAGGTAAATGTGCCACATGTAGCTAACGTATGAGAGAAACAAAAGGTTATAATAAGGAAAAGAGACAAGTCTTTATATGTAATAATGTATATATTCACCACATGCATGAGATGTAGAGATAAATATGAGATGAAACAAAAAAAATAGGAATAAGAGATACATGAGAGACTAAAATATATGAGATCGATATAATATAAGAATAATATGTGTCTAAGATGAATATGTGTTGATGATACTATATTGCAAGTATATATAATAAATATATGGTGGTTAATGCTAAATATTAGGTATATGTCATGAATTGTTATATGTTTATAATTTGGTTTATGTACTTTGTATTCTACCACACTTCACTATACTCCATCACACTATTTCTAATCTTCTTCTTATGCCTTTACACAAACATAGATCTTTGATCTACACTGCCTCTTTATCAACACCACTATAATGAACCTTAGCTAATTTTTTATATGCAAAACTCTTAGATCTCCTCTAAAATATTTGTGCAGACCCATAAGCAAAGCATATGACAAAGTTACCACTCTTCCATGGAGTTCGAACGTGCGAGGGTACCTGATTCTGAGTTGGAGGGGATTTCCATGCTTGAGATTAATTACCTAGTGGTACAACTCTCCTTTCCCATCACTTGCCATTACTTCACTTGCCCTCGCATTTAGTGATTGTGATTTTGTTTGCATTTTCATTTGGTTTTCAATCGATTATGCATGTGTGATATTCTAGAAGTGATATTTTAATTATGGAGGGTGATATAGACCCTCCAAATGGGTTGCTAAATGGGCATGAAAAATCTAGTCTAGACAATTTTCAAACAAATTCCTTCATGGATATCATCTGGGGAGACATAAAATGCTTTCCACAAGGTGCCAAGTGATGAGCCTTAAATATGCTCATAGTTTGAACTTTTGATACTCTTACTTTTGTTATTAATAGTTGTTTAAATCTGTTGATTAAAGACTTTTTGGGTGGTATCCTGTAGTAATGAATTCCATATTCCTGTAGTTTGACAACTTCATTAATTACCTTTTTGACCTCCCGCATGGCTGATGTATGCTTATGATTTTGGATAATGGAATAGGATTAACATGTGATTAATGAATGGATTTCGTGTCACTTGTGTCTATGCTTTCCTTCGCCTCTATCATTTATTGCAGGTTTTTGGAGGGAGCAGAAGCTAATAAGGTGCAAAGAATCTCAACTCTGTTGAAAAGTGTTTCCAATAATAACTCTTTGACCGAATCTTTGGGAAGGAGCTTTAACGGTCCTTTAATCTAGGGAGTGTGTAATGCTATATTTTCTCTGGGTCGCGTCGAGCAGATAGACTTTCATTTATGAATATTTGTTCCGCAGATTCAGAATGTATTTATGATCACGACTTCCTCTGTTAGTTAGTTTGTTGTCTTTTTCATTTAAATAACCGTTCCTCCTGCGTGAGTGAATGAGGATGAAATAGTATGAGTTAAAATTAAGTTGAATAAGCAATAGAGTTCTATGTTAAAGTCTTATTTTCAAATAGAGTAATCGATGTATTCTGGTTCTGAATATGAA
The DNA here is from genome assembly GCA_007258455.2 of Sequoia sempervirens. Taxonomy (NCBI): domain Eukaryota; kingdom Viridiplantae; phylum Streptophyta; class Pinopsida; order Cupressales; family Cupressaceae; genus Sequoia; species Sequoia sempervirens. The sequence goes on from VDFB02105785.1 coordinate 320,328,806, forward strand.
TAAAATTCGATGAAGCTTTGAGTCAACTTCTTGTGTAATCTCATTGATGCTTGCTAAGGGGGCCCACTTAGTAAGTATTCTGTAGCAAGTTGTTGTAGTTAACTGTTCAATTCATGTTGATTACTAGTTAGAATCTATTTTTGTAGATTTCAACACAAACTCAGCCTTGTATTGTTCCTGTAGCATCGGGAGTCCATCCCTGTGTCTGTTCCTGCAGCAAAGGCCAGTTCACAGTTTGTCCTTTAATAATAGCTGTTATGATTTCTGTTTTAGTCGAGTTGTATTTGAGTTAGAAAGTTTTGTGTTACACCTCTTTTAAGTATTTGTTTTCTATAGATGGTGACTGGAAACTAGTTCTTAGTGCACATACCGTGCTGCTCCATTTCAAGTATACGTCCCCTGGTTTGATAAAGTAAATGAACGACCATGAGAAGATGTTAGTCGCCTGTTGGAATGTCCAATTCCCAGGTTTAGTTTTGTTGTGACTTTTATATCCTTTTGTGGGCGTGACCACCAAGTTTTTTATCAAGGGCGTTGAGGATGTCAAAATCTCGAGTGGGGAAGGAAAAGGTAAGCACCCCTCAGCCTCCCCCCAAAAAATATTGATTCCAAATGAAGTACTAGATAATGCTATAAAATTTGAAGATAATAGACTTCAAAAAATTACAATTTTCTTAGTTGCTATGGATATCGCTAAGGTCCCGATGAGAAAGTATATGGATGAATGGTTTAATAGTGTTTGGGAGAAAAATTAGGATTCCATTATTATTATTGAAAAATGTTGCAAAAGGGTTTGTAGTTTTCTTTAAAAACCCTAAATCACAAGAGGAAATAATTTAAAAACAATTTTGGCATGTTGGCAAAATGATTTTCCACACTCTGGTGCGCCTCCCAGAAGCCCTAGAAGAGGAGGTCTTGGAACTCTCCAACCCAAGATGGTTAGTGATCAAACACATCTAGCCAAGGTTGTGGAAATTCATTCTACTTCTTTTGGAGCCCTATGGAAACATAATAAGGCTACATGACATCAAAGCATCGGTTCCCCATTCTAATGTGAGGGCTCTGGTTTCATTATTCATAGGAATTGAACTACCATAAATATTGGTGATAAAAATTTAAAAATAGAACTTTTTAACTGTGATATTGAAACCCTAGGAGGGCTCAATTCGTGCTACTTATGCCAGAAATAAGGGCATATAAGAAGAAACTGCTTGCTAATTAAGAAGACAAATAATGGCCCTATCCTCGCTGGGGAAAAAAGAATAACACTACCCCTACCTCGTTGAATCTTGTGGAAATTGATGCAATGATGAATAATCCAGAGGAAGATAACAACTTTTGTCCCACTATGGACGCAAATACGAATGAATCCCCCCAAAATCCTAATTTTTTAGGTGAAGAAAACTTGGGAAATTTAAACCATGATGTGGATGAGAAAAACAAATTAACTAATTTTAAAAATGGATCAGAAAGGATCGACAACCAATTGAAAAACCCTAGTGCAAGAACTAGAAAAATCCCTTCCTGAAGGGGCCATTGGGAATGAAGACCTATGTCAAGAAAATAATAAAGAACTGGAAAATGTTAATAATAGACCCTGCTCAAAGAAGGTAGTAGGGCATACAAATCATAGAAAATTAAATGCACAATAACTAGCATTAGCAAAAATTAGGAAAAATATTAACCAAAATTAGGCCAATGAGGGAATTGAAATTGAATTGTACACTTTTAACTCCAAAAGCTTTAAAAAAGGAAAACATCTAAACAAGATTGACGATAATCAAGGAGAAGCTAAAATTAAAATAAGCAAAAGTGATGCACCCACATCCTCTCATGTTAAAAAATGGTGTGTGAATTTGAAGGTTAGAACCCTTGCCCCACCACACATCCTCCCAAGGAAGTGGTAAGTAAGGGACAACCCTATGGGGGAAGCTCTTGCAATAGGGATAATAGTGCTGACTCAATAGCACCTATTGCCCTACTTAATGAATGAAAATGAAAGGGTGGGTGAAATTGAGGTCCATAGGGACATCCTTGAATATGAGAAAAGTGAACTCTTGACCCCTAAACAACCAATGGTGACTCTTAACATCCTCGATGAAGTGGAAAATTTAGATGGTTTTGTGTCTTAGTTAGGCTTAGAATATTTTGAGGATCTCAAAGAGTACTTTGCTAAGGATACCATGGAAGGAGAGGAGATTCCTATGGATATACTGATTAAAAATACTAGGAGATATAGGAAGAAGAAAGATTTGGGGGTGTGCAAACCTATGACTAGGAGTAGAATCCATTTGAAAAAAGAGAAGAGGAAGAAGAACAGTTGAATCATGTTGGTGCCCACAACCAAAAGAATTGAAGTAGAAATTAAGCTTCCAAAATGCTTTGACAATTTTAAGAGTGACAAAGAGCCCCCCCACCCCCCAAAGACCAAACTTGATGAATATCAATTGCATCTCTTGGAATGTAAGGGGAGTAGAATCCCTGGATAGGAAACATATTGTGAGGAGGTTCCTAGCCCAAAGAAAAGAGAAAGATGTAGTCCTTCTACAAGAGGTAAAGGCTGTTGGTTTACATTGGAAACTAGTTTGAAAATCATTTGGGGGGAGGCTTCTCAATTTCTCACCAGACATGAAAAAGGAAAAGGGGGTGTTGCTATCCTTTTAACCAAAGAGTGGGGGCATTTCGTGTCTGAATCTGGGGCATCCCCATGCAACAAAGCTGCATGGGTCATTATAAAAAGGAAAGAAGATTGCTTTGGTATCTGCTCTATATATGCCCCAAATGGTTACAAAGACAAAATCCAATTGTGGAATTGGTTGCGCAACTTGCAAGACATCCCTTAGATATTTGGGGTTGACATTAACTTTGTGGAAAGAAATCAAGACAAATGGGGTGGTACAAACCTAGAGTGGAAAGGAATGAAAGGTATTTATGGTAGAGGATGAAGGCCAAGATGAATCTGTAGGATCCTATTGAAGGGAAAAAAATGAACTCCACAGGTATCTAGTTCACTTGGTGCAATGCCCAAAAGGAGGGGAGAAGGATCTACTCTAGATTGGACGTGTTTTACATGAATAAAGACTATTTCTCAGTTGAACCAATGAAAGAGGGGTGCAATGTGGAGGTTGCACCTTTACCCTCTCAGACCATCACCCAATTAAGGAAAAAATATGCCTCAAAGTAGGCCTTGCAAAAGAAAAAGGAATGGGTGGGGAATTCATCTTGAACACTAGCCTAACTAAAGGATAAGGATTGCAAAAATGCCATTGAATTTGTAAGAGCAATTAATAAGTGGATGCAGAAAGGAGTGTCTACCATCAAAATATGGAACATGAATGTGGAAATTTGAAAATCCTCTTTTAGACAATAGGGAAAAAAAGAGCTATGGGTAAGGGATAGGAAGAAGGCCTCCTTTAAGAAAACCTGCTTAAAGTTGAATCCAATCTACAAGAAAATCTAACAAACAATCTAATCATGGCCAAGAATGCATTAAGAAGGATTCAAGAAGTCAAATTTAAAGGTTTAAGGACTAGGGAAAAGATGAATTGGCTTGAGAATGGGGATAAGGGGTCCAAGTTCTTCTTTAGATTCATTAAGGAAAAGCAGTTAAGGGAGCAAATTGATCAGATATGGGTAGATGACAAAACCCTGTCAAATTAGGAAGATATAAAAAAATATTTTTTTCAATTTTATAAAGGCCTCTTTACCTTAGAGGGGGGAAAAGATGAAAATTACAAAGCAAGGGGGCACATAAAACAAATCATCCCACCAAGGATCAAAAAGGATGAAGCATTAGAACTTGGTAAAGGAATCACAAAGGAGGAGGTAAGGAAATCCATTCTTGTATTAAAAAATGATAAATCGCCTAGAGAAGATGGCCTCCCTGCTGAATTGTATAAAAATTTCATTGGTTGGGCCAATGAGGCACTAGTATAGAAATAACAATATGTGACTAAAAACTGCTTATAAATGACTGAACATGGTCATGTGACTAGTAGTAATTTATTGCCAGTCATTTATAACACAGCCAAATTGATGACTAAACCATTTTTAGTCATTCGGTTGACCGATTTGGTTGTTAATTTAGTCACCTGATTGATGGTCGTTGATTTAGTCATATGAGTGATCGACTTGCTTATTAATTTAGTCATTTGATTGATCGATTTGGTCATTGATGTAGTCGTTAATTTGATTGATTTGGAGGTGTGTAATTTAGTCATTTATTATTTTAAACTGGTCACTTATTCAGTCATTTTTTTATTCATTAGTATATCTTGTCGTTAATTTAGTCATTGATTGATGTTAACTGGTCATTTATTTAGTCATTTTTATTCACTAATTTTTGTCTATTGGTAGTGTATTTAGTCATTAATTTTAATCATTATTTTGATCAATTTGGTAGTTTATTTAGTTGTTTTTGTTCACTAATTTCCGTCAACTAGTAGGCATATAGATACATTATTTATTAATTGCAAAATCATTATATTTAGTCATATTTATTCACTGATTTCTATCAGTTGGTAGTATATTTAGTCAATTGGTAGTTTATTTAATTGTTTTTTTTCCACTGATTTCTGCCTATAAGTGTTGGAAATGAGACAATGTGTTAATTGAGGTTTAAAGATATAAAAACATAGGAAAACATAATCAATCATTCATTTGCACATAATGAAACGACTATTAAGAAGGAAAAATACTATTTTTTTTTAGAAAACATGTTCTTACAACAAATACAAGACAAAAATGTGTCTTTTCTTTGAAAAATGTACTATTACAAAGTGTGTTTCTCAGTGTTGTGACTAAGAAAATTGAGTTACAATGCCTTTTTTTTGTTATGCAAGATATTACAATTTTGATGACAATTCTATGTTGCAACTTATTTGCAACTGCACATACATGTATGTTGCACTCTCTGCAACTTTTCCTCTTCTCTACACCTCTTTATCTACTTTTTATTTACTTCTTTTTTTGCACCCTTGTTCTCTGCATCTATTGCTTACACAATAACATATCCCCTCTTCTATAATGTACCAGTTTGAATGAGCGGAACCCAAAAAAAAAGAGAAAAACATAATCAAGGGGTTTTACATTACAAGTGTAGTAAGATAGAACGTTCTTTGTTCTACTCACAGAATGTACACCCAAATTAGATTTTCTAGTTTTTGTTTGGGTTCAACTTATTCAGGATTAGTACATTCTTTGTCTACAACTTCAATGTCGACACTCTACTACTGCTAACCCTTCTTTTTCTCTTCTGCACTTATGTCTAACACTTTGTGATTCTTTTCAAATATTTTAGTGGCCACCATGTGAAGGTCCCTTGTTTCTCTTTCAAATGGACAGCTCCATCTATTTTGTCTGGATGAGGAATGGTTATGTTACTTGAGACCTATAAATACATACATTTGCATCTCCCATTCCTTTCAAGTTGACTCCATGTATAATAGATAGTGGATGAATCTGCCCAATGCCTACAACAACAACACCATCATGTGGATCCAACACCTCAACTATATCCCCTTCTTGGATTTTATCAATAAATGTCTACAAAAACAAAAAAAATACACATTATATTGAGATATAAAATACACATCATATTGTTTTTGATAGTTGTATGTAATGTCTTATGTCTTGGAACAAATTAGTTTTTGTATGTGCTTTTATAAAAAACTCTATTAAAACTAAACTCCAAGCTTCGATATGTCAGTTATATATTGTTCTCCCTTAATTCCATAATCTATGTATAATAGCTAATTACACTTCACTACTATTATAACTAGCTTCTATCAAATAGGTAATGATTACCCTTATTTACATAATAAAACAACCATTACTTGAATAGTACTTACTTGCATGTGGTTTCATAGCACTCACCTCGAGTTCAACATGACTACCACTATGAATATCATGTGCATGCTCATCGAGTTCATCATCATAACCACTATCAACATCATTTTAGACATTAAGTTGTACAACTTTGCAGAGAGCTCTATTGACATTGACTTTTTATTTTTGTCCTTATTTCATATAATTTCTCTGCATCATGTGGTTTAATCATCCTACAAAAATTAATATAAGTCAAGTAAAGAATGCAAAAGCTATAAATTTTTGTCCAAAAGAACATTTTAAGCATGAAGAATGACAAAACATTGGGACAAATAATTGACAACTATTATATTAATTACCTCAACTTCAAGATAACTAAGATGACTGTGTTGCACATCCTTATCCACTTAATCACTATCAATATTGACAACTCTATTGACACCATGAAGGCATTTTTTTTCCTATTGCTTTGATAGAATTTATCTTCATGTGGTTTAACCATTGTGCAAAAAAATATACAAAGCATTCAATAGTCAAGTAAGGAATGCAAGCTATAATTTTTTCCAAAAGAACATTTTCGGGATCACTCCAACAATAAAGAAACTAGGTTGGATTCTCCTATGTTCAGGTTTCAATAATATACATATTAAGGGAATTTGTATATAGAACTGCCAAACAATAAGAAATTAGATCAATAAAGCCTTTTACCTCATTTGAATCCATTGATTTATTATGCTCATTCCATGCAGAAACTATAGGGTTAACGGATTCAACCAACTGTGTAACTTGTTGACTGAGACTAATTATGCAATTCCTTACCTTTTGGTACCCTAGTTCATTTGAGTTGACATGATATACAGAGGCTCGTATTGGGAATTGAACAAACGACTGTGAAATCTCTGTTGATGAACTAGATTTCAACTTCATCCTACTCTTAGATTTACTACATCTAGTGCTGCCATAATTGACAATATCTTCTGCACCTGCTTCTCTATTATTGTTCTCCACCTAAAATACAATATCAATTTCAACATATAGTCAGTTCAATAAAAAATTGAAATAAATAAAACAATTTAAATTAAACCAAAAAGCCATACACTTACTACAAATTTTTCCATTTTGGCGTGCAACCCGCCTTGGCCAATTGTATATCCAACCCTCACATTATCTCTTGCTCTCTTTCCTTTGTTACTCTTTGCACAATATTATTTAGAATGCATACTTTCTCTCAATGCCTCCCACTCTTTGGGAGATAGACTGGAGTTGAACCTCTCTTTTCCCAGCATGATTTTTTTTCTGCAACTGTATCTATAATTGTTCATCAAAATTCTCATCCTTTGCTTGTAATATTTTCTAGAGATTTTTCCACCAGTACTCTCAAAAGCATTTTCCATTTTTTGTATAAAATTTTCCACAGCTTGTGGATCTTGCTTTGTAAATTTTGATTTGCAAATATCCAAATGATCCCTACATATTACACCCAACTCAGTGGCCCACTTTGCAACATTTGGCCCAATGGGATCACCATCTCTCGATACCTCAAGCAAGAATGACTTCTTTCCTTCTAATTTTCTTTCTTTTGCATTCCTCTTTGTAGATTTGTACAAATCTTGAGTCAATCTTTGTCTTTTGACAAAAGCATCCACATCTTTTATAAAATTTCCACTACCATTCTTTCTGGCTGATCCACTAGTTCCATCAAAAGTTCTAGATGCAACAGGTGCACTCTAAGGCATAGCAGATGCAAGTGGTCTCTCTTCATGACTTTCATTAACTAGAACTTCATGCTCCTTGGCCACATCAGGTGTGGCATGAGTAGGTAGATCAGTGCCAGCATCCACAGATTCCAAATCATTAAACACATCCTTTAATGTTGAAAAAATCATCTACAAACCATTGTAACCTAGGTAAGTGCACGAAACTCTTGTGAATTAAGTTTTATGAGTACAAGATTTTTTGGAATTTTGAATTTTAGAAGTATAGGAGAACTAAGATAGTTAAACTATGAATTAAGTTTTACGAGTACAAGATTGTTTGGAATTTTACATTTCAGAAGTATAGGAGAAGTAAGATAGTTAAACATCATGTTGCCCAAGAAGAAAGAACCTGAAACTAAAAAGGAAGAATCTAAGGTTAAAAAGAGGTCCTTGCAATAGTTTATCCTAGATATACTCCTTGAATCAATTGAGAGAGGATTTAAGAAAGTTTTTAATGATGTGGCTTATAGTTGTAGAGATGCCCCTATCACTATCTTCAGGTGGGAATTGTTCTAGTACTTTTATGACAAAAGGGAGGGAAAGATTACGATGTCAAATCCATGGGCATTAGATTTTTCCAAGTTAATTGTCCCAAATGTTTTTATAGATGTAGAGTTCATCAGAGTATTGGCTTAGAGTTATCATCCTACTACTAGGTCTGTGAGATTTCTAGATGGTTCACCATTAGTTTTGTTGACTAAAGCGGCCATCATTGAATGTTTTGACCTAAACAAACAAACCCTGACTAAAATTGATTTGCAAATAAGTAAAGAAGAATATACTAGATTGAGGAAAACCCATAGAAGTGATGAATTCCCCATTTACATGAAAAGGGGTGTGAACAACAGGGTGATTCCTATATCCCCTTCTGCTACTGAACCATTTGATGTCTCAAATTTCCAATACTATTTCAAGAAAACCTACTTTTCTCTCTTTCAAGTACTTGGGATAGATGCAGAAGAGTGAATGCCAGTTAGTTTAATGATGATGGCTATGAGGATCCAAAACCCTAAGATGAACATTGAATAAGATTTTTCCTCATATCTTGAGAAAGCATTGCATGAAGGATTTTTGCAAGTCGGGGAAAATGAGCCCCCATAACATTTAGACAATGTTCTTTGTTGTGCCACCTGATATTATACTAGAAGAAAGATAGATGGACCAAAAGGATGTGTTTGGGTCATATTGACAAGTAAGGGAATTTGTTGCTAGTGCAACTATGGTGTTATATATGGGACAACAGATGTAAGAATTCAAATTATGTGATATTCCATGATGACTTTGTGTATAGAATTATGAGAGTTATTGGCCACCAACCACCAAGAATACATACTTGTGCTACAATTATTAAGACCTTTGGATTTGAAACCTGAGCAAGGAAATACCCATAACTTTGGTGATTGGTTTTTTCTACCAGATACCACAATAATAAGGATTTATGGATGTCCATAGGCCCCACATATACTACCAAAGTTTTTCTCCCTCTGATTAGCCTTTTTAGAGTTCATGTGGCAGATTCTATGGATGGAAAAGGATGTCATGAATAAACAAAGGAAGGGTACATTTCTACCCAATTTGGCAACATGTTGGGAACTATCAGTGGGATCTAATACACTTGAAGATTTGAATAATTATCTAAAAACAAGGTACTCTTTACAATCTAGAAAGGAAAGAGCTTTTGACCCTGAGGGTCACATGAATTATGTAAGACACACCATCCTTACCAAGGCTATGGTTACTCACCAGATTGATTATGGAGAAGATTTAGTCATAATTTGGTTCACTCCTCAAGAGGTATATGAGAGAAGGAGAAAATGGGAAATTATGAAAAGGATTGAAGAAGAAAGAAAGATGAAGCACAGTGATTTCTTGGGGTATTTTGTAGAGGAAGTAGATCATGTCAAGAGGATTGATATGATAATTGATAAGTTTCATGGATTATTTAAGATTACAGTAGATATGGGGAGACTTGCAAATTGTCTCCCAATAGGCCGAGTGGTATTGTAATTATAGAACCAACTTCAGATACTATTTTAATGTCATGCTTCTCCAGGATCACCTCTTGAACAACCACCTTCTAAAAACTAAAAGACAAAAGAGATAGAACCACTTGTTTCCTATGAAATAAGTGAGGAGGTTGGAGATACAAAAGAATCAGTTAATGTGTTAAGACATTTCAAGGATGATGTTGAAGTTGACCAACCTATGCTTGAAACTGATGCCCACAAGCCTAAAGCTAGAGCCGATATTGAGGTACAAGGAGAAAGATAAATGCATGAGTATGACAATGTAGTTGCAGCTCTCAAGTTCTTGGAAGATGATGAATTTATCAAAACCCCTGAATTTAAAGACTTTTGGATTAAGATGAAAATGAGAGAGTTTGAAGCGAAGGTTGAAATAAATAAGATGGGAGTTGAGGAATCCCAGCATGACCATATAGTAGCCCAAAATTTTAATGAATTAAGGATTGATAATAATGATTTCATCCCACGAGAGGCTAAAGAGATGATTTTGAAAAGTGATATACTTATTGTCCCTCGTATGAAATTAAAGAAAATGTTTTTCCTTGATCAACTGAGAACATAGGAGGACCTAATGTTGATTGTTTAGTTTGACTTAGATGAAGGGGTAAGTGGTACATGGTATAACCCTAAGATTGAAACCTTGGCATTTTGGGAAAAACAAAAGAGTACACAAAAACCAAGGTTACTAGATGTAGTGTAGGAAATGAACATGATAGCTATGGTGAAAACATTAAAGGATACATCTCCTTTAGAAGCTACAACCATGACAATGCATTCAGCTATGTTCACCCAAGCTACAATTAAGGAGATGGAATCTAGATTGGGAGATTACAAAAAGGAACAAAAGTTTTTAAATGATGAAGTCAATAAATTATTCATGGAAAATGTGAAGTTGAAGTAACAATTGAAAGGAGCAGGCCCCTCACAAAACAAGGAAATAATGTTATACCAACATCCTCCTACTCCACCAGTTGATATAGAAAGTGATTCTATTAAACAAGTGAGCATTCTTAGATAAGAGATTGGTGAGTTAAAGAAAGCCAGCAATGAGGGTAAGGAAGGAGTGAATAAGAAAATTTGCAATGTTTTAGAGAAGGTCCTTAAGCATAGGATAAAGCTAATTGTGGATAAGTTTTAGAAAGTGTGTATGATTGCTACAACTCACTGACACAAGCAATTGATCAGATGAAAACACATGTACCCATAGTGGATCCCCTTTTTAAGAATTGGTAGCCCATACACCACACATCGGTAACCTTGTGTAGAATCTTACAAAGGAGTACGGAGGCTCCTGCACCATTAAAACCTATAGAGTAGATGGAAAAAATAGTTATAGATGAATTCCAATATATACAAGGATAGGACCAAAAGATCATAACAAGAATAGATTCATTTCATACTCTGAATCAGTGGTTTGTGCAAAAAATATTGAAAGATGATGACCACTTGAAGGACCTCAATGAATGGAAGAGTGAATTTGGCTAGATTTTTCCATAGTGCATCACTGCATACAAAAGGATGGTGAGTTGAGTCTTGACAGGTTTGACTTAATCATGGATGGAGTAATAGCATTGGATGCTAGATATTCTAAGTTTATCATGGATGGCAGGGCATTACTAGACAACTGATGGAAGATTCACCTTGCAAATATATTGAAAATTCAACAATACAAATGGCCACATCATTATACAGTGTACGAGTGGGAGCATAAGTATTTGGGTCCTGCCCCCGACCAGTAGGCCTTGGGGCTATCATAGTGGAAGAACCGCACATTTAGATACACTACTATGAAGAAAGGACCTTTAACAGATCTTCAGTGATCACGGGTGCCTTATGGAGATTAACGGACTATGGTGTCATGAGTGTTGTGGACTTCATTAGTTATCTTCTTTCTTTGTTTTATGTTTTAAGAAAAAACTAATGTTTAGTTTAGTTTATACAAAGAGGCGTGAATTTTGAAAATATGCCATATTTTGTAACAGTTTGAAGCTTGTTGCTTCTCTTATAAAAGAGAAACTAAGACCGAATTTTGATATCATCATCATAGGAATTTATAGAAACATATATGAGGAGACTTATGTTACCTTGTAATATCTATTTGAAGCAATCAATGGAAAAGAAGATTTAATCTGGTGCTCGAATTATGGTCTCAATTATTTGTTGATAATATTGTGTATGATTGGATTTTTTATGTATTTTAGGTTGGAATATAGGGGTATATTATGAATTGGTATCAATTATTTGTTCATAATCATTTGCATTATTGATTACATTGCATTGCACATATTTCAAACTCAAAGCATTACTTCACATTGCATAACTAATAACTAGATGCTGATACATGACAAAATTTCAATTACAATATTGTTTTTCCAAAGTCAACCTAAATAGTTATGTAATTACTTCACATTGCATAACTAATAACTAGGAGCAGCTACCAAATACTTTTTCTTGTCATGGCATTCCATGAGACCACATTTCTTTGAGGCATTTTTTTAAACAGTTCACTGCCTTGTCTATGCTACCACATTTTTCATACATATTGTCTACCAAAGCATTTTATCAAATAGTTCATTTCCTTGTTTCTATGGCTAAAAGCCTAAAAAAAGTGCTTTCAAACAAGCTATGTATTATTATGCAATGGTTTTTGGATTCGATTGTGTATGATTTTTTGCATAATGATGATGGATCATAGAGTGTGATCTGAAATATTGATGCAAAAAATCATACACAATTGAATCCAAAAACCATTGCATAATAATTATAATGGATTGTGGAAATTTGATATCATTGATAAGCTATGGATGCTTGGAAAAAATCTATCAAAGCATAATAGTAAGCAATAGCATAGACAAGGTAGTGAATTGGTTGAAAAAATGCCTCAAAGAAATGTGGTCTCATGCTGATGGAATTCCATGACAATCCATAACAATGTGTTTTTCATGGAATTCTTCATGGCATTCCATCACCATGAGATCACATTTCTTTGAGGCATTTTTTTCCAAAGTTCATTTCCTTGTTTATGCTACCACATTTTTCATACATGTCTACCAAAGCATTTTATCAAACAATTCACTGCCTTGTTGTTATGGCTAAAATCCTTGAACAAGTTATTTCAAACAAGATATGGATGCTTGGAAAAAATATATCAAAGCATAATAGTAAGCAACAAGCTATGGTCTCATGGTTTTTTTTTGGCATGAAAATCAACGTGATTTTATTTGTACTTTTTTGTAGGTTTTAAATGCATTTTTTTTGCAATTTTATTGTTTGAAATGGGGAAAAATCTCTATGGTCAGTTTTGCACATTTTTTAATTGTAGGATTCTCACAATTAGTGAAAAATTTAGTGCTCATGAAGGAATGGAAAAGATGCGTAGAGCCTTTGAATTATACCTGTACTGTTCAATGGAATTGAATCATTTAGCAAACCATTTTTTCTTCACAGGGCAACATTTTCTTGTGGAATAGTTGACTGGGACAACTCTTGTTTCAACTGACCACCCTCTCATGAAATCTCATTCATATTATAATCTTACATGATATTATCATAGAAAACGTGATTATTACACCATTGGCTGCTTCTACATGACATCAGTCAAGGAAAGCTAGAGGCCATAGGATTTTCTGGACAGGTTTAATTGAAGCTGGGAGATCTTAAGAGTTCTCTCTCAAATTTTGAAAAGGTTTTGGAGGCCCACCCTGAGAATTGTGAGAGCTTAAAAGTTGTAGGCCGTATATATGCTCAACAAGGGCAGGAAAAAAAGGATTTGGAAATTTTAAGAAAGGAAACTCACATAGATCCACGTGATGTCCATGCATTTATCAAGAGCGGCGAGTTATTAATATCGACAAACCCTAGTGCAACCTTAGATTCTCTTGACAACAAAGTCTCTTCTGAAGAAGAGAAAAGAATAATTACCCATTGAATTGTTAAAAAACATCGGGTTTCTTGATTTTGAGCGTGATGAACTAGATTTGGCTCAACAAACTTTTATGGAGGCATTAGGAAATGGCATTTGGGTTGAATTCATAAATAAAAGCCCCAGTGCCAATTCTGCAGTTTTTTTTGTGCACTTTAAGCATATGGAATTCTTCCATCGACTAGAAGGTGGTGTTTCACTTGAGTTACCATGGGATAAAGCCACAACACTATTTAATCTTGCTAGGTTGTTTTAATAACTACATGATACTGAAAAATAAAATATTTTATATAGGCTAAAATTGTTCAAGTTTCTTGATTATGTGGATGCATATCTATGTCTTGCAACCATGGCTCAGGCTCGGAATGAGATCCAACTAACCTTAGAATTGATTGGGAATGCACTTAAGGTGGATGAAAACTCACCAAATTCTTTATGTATGCTTGACAACATGGAACTGAAAATAGATGACTGGCTTAAAGCAAAAGAATCAATTAAAGTAGCATGCCAACTTGTCTTGTTTGTTGAAGCAAAATGAAAATTTGATGAAGAACAAATGATTTAGATGGAAAGGAGAAAGCAAGAGGAAGAATTTCAATAGGTGATGCAACAAGAGGAGCAATTTGAACGTGTAAAGGAATTATGGAAGAGTAAGTGTAAGAATAGGGATGATGATAATGATGAGGTTGATCATTTTGAGAAGAAACAAAAGAAGGAAAAGAAGAAAAATAAGAAGGATAAGGACCACAAGGCTTATGATTCTTATATGGAGGAACTTTTTGTTTCCATGGAAGATGAGGCAAATTATATGGGCAATAAGGCACAAGATGATGCAAAAAATGCCCAAGATCTTCTTGCAGCTGTAGGTCTAGAAGACTTTGATGATGGTGAGACAAATTCTCTAGTTTCAACAAAATCATGAAGGAGACATGCATACTCTGATTTTGAAGATGATGAATCATTGTAGAAACAAAGTTTGAGAGAAGATGATCCATACGATAATGATGTCTAGGCTTCTTGAGCTTTAACCAAACCTAGCTCCTATTTTCCAAAAGAAAAATCCCCAAGGGCCATGGGAAATGAACAATGAGCATTTGAGTTTCAACTTGGTTTCATTTTGAAAAGGGGACATTACATTGTACAAGATTTGTTTAACAACAAAATAATTTAATCCACCTATTTGGGACAGTAAAATAAAAATAGATGAATTAATTTATTTTCAATTATAGGTTCTTTTAATCTAGAATTTGATAGAAATATAAAGCATAATACATTGGACACATAAAATGTTCTAAAATAAAGACTAAAATAGGTTGCCCATAAAAACAAGAAAGAGGAAAAATGAAAAGATAACATACAAATCATTCATTTAAGGTTTTTGATAAGATATCATTTAACTATGTCAAATGGATTTGGAAGGGACAAAGCATATTTGATTGACTAAAATTTTGAGGTAGCTTATCCATGGTCATTGTATGCATCATCTTCTCTTGGAATTTTTTTCTACAATGCACCAAGCCTATAATTGATTGGGTATGCACTTAAGTTGGATAAAAACTCATCAAATGCTTTATGTATGCTTTGGAAACATGGAACTAAAAGCAAATGACTGGATTAAAGCAAGAGTAACAATTAAAGTAGCACGCGAAATTGTCTTGGATGATGAAGCAAAATGAAAACTTGATGAAGAACAAAGGATTCAAATGCAAAGGAGAAAGCAATAGGAATAACTTCAGCAAGTGCTGCAACAAGAGGAGCAATTTGAACATGTGAAGGAATTATGGAAGAGTGAGTGTAAGGACAAGGATGATGACGATGATGAGGTTGGTTAGTCTGAGAAGAAACAAAAGAAGAAAAAGAAGAAGGATAAGGACCAAAAGGCTTATGATTCTTATATGGGAGGAACCTGATGTTGCCATGGAATTTGAGGAAAACTATATGAGTGATAAGGCACAAGATGATGTAGAAAATTCCCAAGATATTATTGCAGTTGTAGGTCTAGAAGACTCTGATGATGGTGAGACATTTTCCAATTTCAACAAAATCACGAAGGAGACATGCATACTTTGATTCTGAAGATGATGAACCATTGCAGAAATAGATTCTGAGAGAATATGATCCATATGATGATGATGTCTAGGTTTCCTAAGCTTTAACCAAACCTAGCTCCTATTTTCTAAAAGAAAAATCCCCAAGGCCCATGGGAAATGAATGATGAGAATTTGAGTTTCAACAGACTAAAATAGGTTTCCCATAAAAAATAAGAAAGAGGAAAAATGAAAAGATAACATACAGATAATTCATTTGAGGTTTTTGATAAGATCTCATTTAACTATGTCAAATGGATTTGGAAGGGACAAAGCATATTTAATTGACTAAAATTTTGAGGTAGCCTATCCATCATCATTGTATGCATCATCTTCCCTCGGAATCTGTTGAAACTCAAACACTCATCATTCATTTCCCATGGGTGTTGGGAGTTTTTCTCTTGGAAAATAGGAGCTAGGTTTGGTTAAAGCTCAGGAAGCATAGACATCATCATCATATGGATCATCTTCTCATATACTTTGTTTCTACAATGGTTCATCATCTTCAAAATCAGAGTATGCATGTCTCCTTCATGATTTTTTTGAAATTGGAGAATTATTCTCATCATCATCAGAGTCTTCTAGACCTATAGCTGCAAGAAGATCTTGGGCATTTTTTGCATCATCTTGTGCCTTATCACTCATATAATTTTCCTCATCTTCCATGGCTATAATTTTCCTCATCTTCCATGGCAACATCAAGTTCCTCCATATAAGAATCATAAGCCTTGTGGTTCTTATCCTTCTTTTTCTTCTTTTCCTTCTTTTGTTTCTTCTCAAACTGACCAACCTCATCATCGTCATCATCCTTGTCCTTACACTTACTCTTCCATAATTCCTTCACATGTTCAAATTTCTCCTCTTGTTGCATCACCTGCCAAAGTTCTTCCTCTTGCTTTCTCCTTTCCATCTGAATCCTTCGTTCTTCATTAGCTTTTCATTTTGCTTCATCAACCAAGACAAGTTAGCATATTACTTTAATTGTTCCTTTTGCTTTAAGCCAATCATCTATTTTTAGTTCCATGTTGTGAAGCATAAATAAAGCATTTTTGAGTTTTTATCCACCTTAAGTGCATCTCCAATCAATTCTAGGCTTGGTGCATTGTAGAAACAAATTACAAGAGAAGATGATGCATACAATGACGATGGATAAGCTACCTCAAAATTTTAATCAATCCAATATGCTTTGTCCCTTCCAAATCCATTTGACATAGTTAAATGAGATCTTATCAAAAACCTCAAATGAATCGTCTGTATGTTATCTTTTCATTTTTCCTCTTTCTTGTTTTTTTATGGGAAGCTCATTTTAGTCTTTATTTTAGAACATTTTTTGTGTCCTTCAATGTATTATGTTTTATCTTTCTATCAGATTCTAGATTAAAATAACCTATAATTAAAAATATATTAATTCATCTATTTTTATTTTACAGTCCCAAATAGGTGGATTGAATTATTAAGTTGTTAAACAAATCTTGTACAATGTAATGTCCCCTTTTCGAAATGAAACCAAGTTGAAACTCAAATGCTCATCATTCATTTCCCATGGGCCTTGGGTATTTTTGTCTTGGAAAATAGGAGTTTAATAATAACTCAAGAGGATCTTAATGTCATAAAAGGGGCCACTTAAGTGTTGGCACATAGACTAGGAAATGTTTATGTTACAAATGGGGCAGCCATTATGCTAGTTGAAAGGGGTCAATTTGATATTGCAAAGGAAATTTTT
This sequence comes from Sequoia sempervirens, assembly GCA_007258455.2. Taxonomy (NCBI): domain Eukaryota; kingdom Viridiplantae; phylum Streptophyta; class Pinopsida; order Cupressales; family Cupressaceae; genus Sequoia; species Sequoia sempervirens. The sequence goes on from VDFB02105785.1 coordinate 320,346,145, forward strand.
ACATACGTACAAGAAGTTGCTACAGGAAAAATATTTGTTCAGATGCCTAATGTGTGGGTAAATCTAGCACATGTTTATTGTTGATGGGTTTTTTTGCACCTTCTCAACACAGGTAGTACACAAGTGCACTGCCTCTCTTGAAAGGTAGAAATATGCAAACAAGTTCTAGATTACTACCCTAAGGTCTCTTGAGTTTCAAGTCATAAAAATGCTTGGAATAGTTCAATTGGTTGATGTGGTTTTTTGTTAATCACAAGTTGGCCTTTATGGTTTACAAAGCATGGGAAGTTGGGTCTGCAAATGGAGTTTCAAGGTGCTAGAGATGAATGAACAATGGCTGCCCACTCAAAACAGTAAGTTGAAACTCACCATGTTCATCATATTTAATTTTGTTGTGATGCTTTGAATCCTGCTCTAACAAAGGACTAAAAGAAATATCAAAAGAGGAAGGGTTAAGAGAGATGCTCTAAATATAAGCTATGAATGAACAGTGAAAATGGAGGCTACTATAGTAGACAAACTTCCTAAATTGGGTTTTGCTTGACCAAGAGAAGCCTACAACTACACAAAACTAGTGCAATCTTCTAAGGACTGTATATTTTCATATTGTACATGCACTTCATGAACATACAATTGAACTAAGTTGCAACAATTAGATAAGGAAGCCCAGGCTAACTTTGCACAACAACTTGTCATCAACAAGTGCCAAAAGTATGGGTTGAAAGTTCATCAAATACCATAACAACGAACACCATTATCACATCCATTCAAGAAACTAAAAACTAAATCTAACATGAAAGTTGAACCAACAATGCATAATGAACAAAATCAAAAGAAACACCCAAATTCATGCAATGCTTCTCTTTATTGCTGCAAAATTCCCCTTTACACCAGTTCTCCAACCATTTACAAATGAGGGGCAAGCCCCTATTTATAGTTTTCCAAATCCCAAATGAATGGCAAGGATTAATTCACAATGTATGGCTCAGATTCATTACAAGCTAGGGTTTCACCTACCTCCAATATATAGAAATTTAAAATACATCTTTTGTCTTTTCCTTATTTTGTCTTATAGTTCCCTGGCACTATAGCAATCTTGTCCTCTAGTTGATTTCCCTTTTGCTATAGTTGAAACTATTTAAAGGTTGCCCTCTTACTGATGTGTTCCCAGTATCCTTCATTTAATCTTGTTTGTGAATTGGCACTGTCGAAGAGTAGACATGTTGCTTCAAATCTTGTGGGACAATCTCCTGATGGATCACGATCATTTGCTGAAAGGGATATAACAACTCCCTCTCATTCCTAATTTTGGTGGACAACCTTCTAACTTCATGTTACTAAATTCCTTGGCATAGGTTTTTTGAGTCTTCATTCTTATGGAAGTCAGTCCTCCTTTAGCATACACTCATGAAAAAACAAATTATTTGTTTTAAAGGTCTCAGATCTCTATTAGTCCATTTCATATATGGGCTCCTCATGACATAGCATCCTCTAGCTTCATCCCAGTTGATAGGTCCTTTATAATGAATGTCCACATGTTGGTCACCTCGATGAGTTTTGATTTGTACCCCCTTTCTCATATGATTAGGCCTACAAATGGGAGAGAACTAAGATTAAAATGTAACTTTGAAGTTTATAAAAGGAAGTTTATCATATTTTTCATAAATCCTTCATAAAGTAGTTGAACCAATTCCTCCTTCCACAAATACTCCCACCTTAAGTTCATATCATGGGGCAACCTGCACAACACAAAAAGTGTGAGTGGATTCCATTAATCTTCTTAAAACATTACATGACTTTGGGAATGCGAGAATTCAAGCACCTGCTAATGGAACCCTCACACAAAACTTCAAAATAGCTAGGGCCCATATTCACCCCTGCAAAACTTACCCTGCATGAAGTAAATCCCATTAAAACGTGGTACCTAAGGAGTTTCATTTAAGATTTCGATTGAGAACTAACATCTCCACATAATTAAAGTGAGGGCCTCCATGAAATCAATATCTTTAAAATTTCTAATCCATATACGAGACTGATCCAAAGTTTACTGACCTAAACCACTCACTCTTAGCAACGCATGGGCTGCTAATGACTTGCGAGAATTTGGGATGGCTCAGCCAAAATGTGGAATCATCCATAGAAATAATGTGAATAAATTTCACGTGAACAATGAGGACACAGGTGTCATCCTAGAGGAAAGTTGTTTAAATGACCTTGTAGACATCGAACCCCGCATTGGGAATCTTTGTTGGATAGAGGAGTGTGGGACACTGCTAAAAATTATCATTAGAAAATAGTGTAGAGGAATCTATTTCCCGCGTTATAACATCTGCAAAAAGGGGGACTGCCAAGGCAATAGCATCCCTCGCATGTAGTACGCCCACCACTTGGATGACCCTCAAAACACCATCATTTTGATGAGCATCGCTCAACTCTTTAAAGCCCACACACCACCACATGCTTGGTCTCCCTCTTTACACAGCTGAATCTCCCATATTTTAATCCTCATTGTGAAAATAATAGTTAAACTCCCAAACTATAATCACTTAGTCACCATGCGAACAAGCTGCTCAATGAAGCAACTATGAACGATGGTGCGGGCGGAAAACCAACCAACACCATTTGCAGAGCTGGAGGAGTGGTCAACAACTCGAAGCATGCACTTATGGATGCTTTTTTATTGCATATAAATAATGGGTTCAATTGACACTTATGCTAAGATTAAATGATGGGATGTTGTGCACATGACTCTATTCAAGCACAATGATACTACCTTCATCCTACAAATACCATGAGCCACTCTAGCATGATTGACTGAAGTTCTTCATTGGTCCAAGTGGATCAGGCTCTTTTCCTTTTAATAAATTTTCTTGCTTAGTTACATTACCAATAGTGTGAGTTGCCACGAACTGCCTCGTCCTTGAATACCAAATTTCCCACTCTCATTTCTCTCAATGGTGCTCAATCGCTGAAGTGGTGAATAATGATGATTGTGAAAATGACCTTTGGTGATGTTCATCATTTTTAAAGGTGAGCCAATGATCAGGCACTTGTTGGAAGCTTTACTAATGACTATCATTCTATGGGCTCCTTATGGCACCAATGCGTTCCCATAAATCTTTGTAATTCTGAATGCACTTCATCATACGATAATATGGAGACCTCCCCTGAGAACAAAGAAATGAGGCAACAGTTTAAAATAAAGTTGTTTGAATGGAAAAATACGAAGCAAACTCTTTGCAGAGGACTTCCACCAAAGAGAATCGTGGGTAGGGAAGCATGGAGTGTTGTAGTTAGGACACTGTCAGGATAATGACGTTGTGTGGGTGAAAGCCCACATTGTGGCACCCACACGCGTGATTTTGTTGATGCTCCATTTATGTGATGTACGAATGAACGACATTGTCATCATCAAGGATTTAATCAAACATTCAATAATTCATCACATCCACTTGATTTACCATGTTCTTTTATCCTCAAATTTGTACTTGAAATCGTAAGTCTAAAGTCTAGTTATTATAATCATGCTTGGACCTATGGAATCTTGTGACCTTTTGTTATAGCAGTTCCCATGATTCAAAAGTTTCAAATCCTTGGGCTGGTGTAAAATCATGGCGAGAGTATAACATTGTCATCTAATATCTAGCCATTCCATCCTCAAAATAGGTGATTAGTAATTTACAAGAAGGAGGAAGCAAAAGGTCACCTTCGAGATGTTGCTCTTAAACAGAGGGAACAATGGTAGGGACATACAAAAAACTTGCAGTTGGGGTCCACAAAGAAGCATTATGTTAATGCTAAGTGTAGAGGACTCGAATGGGGCTGACGTGATGGGAATGACGTTGGATAAAAATGGTAGCGAGCAAATGGAACCTCACTGGATACAAGTCTTTTCTCATTTTCAAAGCATGAGTTTGTTATATTTCTTTCTTCATGGCGTAACATTTATTCTCCTCTGCATCAATATGTGATTCTACCTCATTAGGGTAGGGAGCAACATGTAGAGGGTTTTTTATGATCTCCATTATATTTTATTAAGTTATTTGTCCATTACCATGTTGCACGCCACTAATTTTCCCCTGGCTATACATTGATACGCATTTGATAAATCACCCTCTCTGCCTATACTCATAAGATTTCAATTTAGGGCACATTTAGTTTGCAAGATCAACATGTACACTGGCTAAAGCTCTCACTTGTTCATTACTCAACACTTTGCTCCACACAGAAACTTGGAGGCAATCCCTTATAATCATTTGGTGAAGTCTCAAAATGTTAATGTAGGATTAGAGAACAAAGTGTTGGGAGAGTAGGTACATGCTGCTACCAAGATTCCCCCGAAGGCCAGACGCCTTAAAATTTAATCCATTCAACTTTACTAGTGTTTTTTTTATGCATCCTTCAATTGTCCCACAACCTGTACTCACTTCTACCAATTGATGATGATCAAGCCGAAGGATGGAGTATGATGCAGAATTCCACCATGTTTATGCCATCTGCGGGTGGGATAATGCAGGGCACCTCAATGAGAAAGCCATAAATAACGACACCCGGGTATACAACTTCCACACAAGTGGAACCTGCACAAGAGACTTCCATCTGAACTCATAGGTGGAGGAGTGCAGAGGGTTAGGGTGTAAGTGCCACCAAGGTGATAGCGAAATATGAACGACCACTCGCATAATAAGTTCCACAAAATCAACATCCTCCTCGTTTACCGTTTGGATTCATTCCACCTCCCTCTCTAATCTTAATTTATTTCATTCAATCCAAAAAAATAATCACCCATTGACTTCACCATGATGGCCAACCATATTCAATGTTTGTGTGCCGTATGAAGAAACTCCCAATCATTAAAATCACTCCTCCTTTTTCCTCAGGCTATCAACATATTACTTTGCATAGATCATCATTTGTAAATTGTCTTTCATGTCGTTTGATTAAAATAGTTGTGCTCAGCCCTAGACCCATAGCCTCAAAGTATCGTCCTTAGAATATATTATTCCTAGCTCTAAATCCCCCTTTACTTGTGTCAAGAGATGCTAGATTTCACTCTCATGGATCGGTCGCCATTTGTGCATTTTGTTCTAAAGACCGACCATGAGTTGGTGGGAGTAATATGTAGGAAGATGGTAGGCCAATGCTACTTGCGGGAGGAAGAATGCAGGTAGTGGTCGATAAAATTTTGTTACAGTGAGCCCACTAAGAGGACATCCAAGGAAGTGGTGGGATACATATGAACAACGTTCATCAAGAAAAGTGCAGGCAAGGGGATGTAGGGCGATGAGAAGATAAACGACCGTCAAGAGTGTGGATCTTGCAAGGCGCCACTCTGTACCAAGCAAGGATGGTGAAAAGTTTTAGAATGCTCACGTGTAAAACCATCTCCCATGTTGATTTCCAATTCAATAGTAAGCTCGTCCTTGTATGCTTCACTGGAAGGAATGTGATATAAACATCTTTTCGCCACCTTTCAAATTTACACCATGTCGCCCCACTCTTTACATCTGAGCATAATTGAACGTGATCTAAATAAATAATTTCACCATGCTCAGAACATTCCCTGCCTTTGTTAAAATATTCTCATGATGTAGAGGATCATGCGAGAGTGAAGGAGTAACGTGAGGTGAACACCTTGCAAGGATGAGACAGATGCATGTTGTGTAAAAACAATAGTCACAATAGTGGCACCAAGAGAATTGGGGCCCACACATAAGATTTCCATTAAGCAGACTGCAGGTGAAGGAGTGTGGGGAGACACCTAAGGAAAGCCGCTCAGGTAGCGGCAAGTGGGAGGTGGAGGTCCACATTTCAATCTCCACATGGATGATGGTTGTTGGCTCCAATCTTAAATGTCATCATGAGCCCCCATTTGGCTCCCTCGTTTGCAAAATCTTTAATGGGTTAATATTTAGTAACTTTGCAACATCCAATCACTTATTGTTGTAGGAGAAACACATAAACATTCAGTGTGGGAAAATGATGGAAGAGCCCAACTGCCATGGTTAATATGTTGCTAGGGTAACAACAACGACAAACGAAGGAGAATAGTCCGCACAAGAGCAGCTCGGGAAAGTGGTGGGGCTTTGTTGTCATAAAGTGACACACTGATGATGACACCCAACCAATGGCAGCCTGCATGGGTGGACCTACCGACAAGCCCAGACTTAGGACCTAGCTAGTGAAGGCGAGGCTTCACACCGAGGAAATGACATATACTGGATCTGCATGGTGGAATGACCCTAGGGATTTGCCACTCAGATAATGGTTGTCAAGAGATGACTTTATACCAGTAGACACTTGCAGTCGTCGAGGAGGATCCGAATAATTATTATCTTGTTGGTTTTTCTACCTCAGGTTCCCAGGCTGGGGTCACTGATAATGGATACCGAGCGTATCACAATAGAATGATGATGGGGACGATGAGATCGAGCGCGGATCCCACCATGCTGGTGGAAGTCAGCGGTCAGTTGTCACTTTAGTGGTGAAATAGGAATGGATACTTGCATAGGGTGACCTGCAATTGCGGGTCCGCGATACCTGAAGGCGTAGCGACAAAAGTGGATGTGGGGCCCACCCCGCGGATGGATGCCAAGACTTGGCTACAGGAAAACTATAGAACACAATGGTGAATGACAAGAGTGGACCCACCCTATGGGTCCATAGGGCCCGACAGACACCGGGGTGGGGAATTAAGGGAAACCCATAGGACCATGCCTACAAAGGAAAACGACTTAGTGAAAATCAAGCAGGTGAACCTGGTCAAAGGTAAATTGATCATTTTATGGCTTGTGACTGACTTGGGTTTGGAAATAGGGGTGCACAAATCAAAACGAAGGAAAAACAGTCTGTCAGGAGCAAAAAGAGGGGGTCCTTGCCTTCGGTAGGGTGTGTGTGCAAAACATGCACAACATTTACTTTACGCAAGGATAGTTTATGCTTGCAATGAAAACATTTATGTTGCAAATGGGGTAGCCATTCTGCTAGCTAAAAGGGGTAAAATTGTTATTGCAAAGGAAATTTTTACACAAGTACAAGAAGCTGCCACATGAAACATCTTTGTTTAGATGCCTGATGTGTGGGTAAATTTAGGATATGTTTACTTTGCACAAGGATATTTTGCGCTTGTAGTGAAAGTGTATCAAAATTGTTTGAGGAAATTCTATTTTGGCACTGACACCCAAATTTTATTATATTTAGCTTGAACACATTATGAAGCAGAACAGTGGCAAGATTGGAAAAGAACATTATTAAGATTAGTAGAACATTATTAGGAGTAGTAGATTGTAATGATTGTTTTGAATTTGTGTTTAACGTAATGAGGATTTTGAATTACCTTTGAATTTTCTGTAGAGGGTGTCCCCAAATCCGATTTCACTACAGAGGGACTCGACGAAGTCAAATTTGTTTCAACAAACTCCAAATCCTTATCGCCCATGCAAGTAGTTGCTATAACCAATCAAAATGCATCATGCCAAGATAACAAATGAAGTGAGGTCAAGCGAGATGAATGAATATGCAATGAACGTGAATAACCATTCCAATACATCGCACACATGAATACATCACACCAATAATTAGTTGAATTATTTTTAAAAAAAATTGTAAAAATTGATTTAATGACTAACTATTTAGTCATTTTTATTTTTGTGACTAAATAATTTTTTAGTCAACAACCAAATTAGTCATTTATTTACTCATTTATATCTGAGTTGCAAAAATTGAGTAGAATTTAGTCATTTTTAGTTGTTTTGACTAAAATTTTAATCACTTAGTCATTTATTTGCCAAATTCTACTAGTGAGGACTTAAATGCAATTTATAATGGTGCCTTGGAAAGAGGCACTTTGGGTAGGAATATAAAAATAGGATTCATCAAATTGATCCCAAAGGATGGAGACATGACCTTTGTCAAGAATTGGATGCCAATAACCCTCATGAATGTTTCTTATAAGGTTTTGGAAAAAAATCTAGCAAATAGATTGATAGATATCTTACCCTCCATAAACAATACCCAAATAGGATTCATCAAGGGGAGGTATATTTTGGAAAATATTATCACCATTTGGGAAGCTATGGAATGGGGAAAACATACACAACAAGACATTGCAATGCTCCTTTTTGACTTTGAGAAAACATACAACAAAATTGAATGGTCTTTTGTAACATTGTTCTTAGAGGCATTTGGGTTCCCCAACTACTTTTACCATATGGTTAAAAATTTATTACAGGATGCAAATTCCCAAGTAGATGTGAATGCTACCCTCACAGAGGAATTCACCTTGGAGAGGTCCATAAGGCAAGGATTCCCCCTTGCACCGATACTCTGTCTTGTTTCCTCTTATGCATTGCACTATATGTTAAGGGATAGCATCTCACCCCCAGTGGTCAAAGGTATTACTCTTCCTAACAATAAGGAGCTCATTAATATATAATTTATATATGATACATCAACTTTCATTAAACTAGATGAGGAAATCATGAACAACCTCATGGATAAACTAAATACCTTATGTCAAGCATTAGGTGCAAAAGTTGCACTTATCAAATCTTGCTTGTTGGGATCGAGGGACACCCCCTCGGAGTGGCTAAGGAAGTTTGAGCTTCAATGGGGAGGACCCTAGAAATTGGTAAGATATATTGGCATCCCATTTTCCATTGACCCAAAACCTGAAAGAGATGTGGCTTTGGATAAGGGAGAAGATTGAAAGGAAAATTGACAAATGAAACAAACAATACCTGTCTCTGGCCAGAAGGCTACAAATCTGTCAAAAATTATATCCTCCTATAGTATATACTTTGTATCGATATGGTTCTTTAGTGCCTACCAAATCAATGAAATCCAAAAAAGAATAAGGAAATTCCTATGGTCTAATGGAAAAAGGCATGCGATAAAATGGGAATGGTGCTCCATTGCCAAAACTAGAGGGAGTTTAGGATTAAAGGACTTGAGACTGCAAGGAATTACAATAGCATCTAAATGGACAATTGGAGCTTTGGAGGGTGAGGATCCTAGTAAGTTCCTCATTAGAGAAAACATATCGAATGCAAGACCCAAAAAGGAAAAAACATGGAAGCTACTCCTGTTATGTGATATCCTTAGTAGTGCCTTCCCTATCGCCCTTGCAGGTTTCAATGTATTTAGAACCATATGGAAGGTATGGGGGTGGTCAAGAAGAACTTAACCAATTTCCACTTCATCATGAATGGTAGCAACAATATTATGGCACACAGGTCGATATGGTGGAATTTAGAACACAAGGATATGCCCCTAGCCTTAATACAAGGTTGCTCAGCTACAAGTTGGAAAAAAAAGGCATAAGATGTTTCAATGATATTATAAAGAATGGAAACCTTAAAAAATGGAATGAACTAAGTTCAAAATTTAACCTCCCTCAAAGTAATTGGAGAACATACACTATATTAAAAGAGGCCTACAAAAATTTCCAATTTCCTGTTGAAGTCAAGATCAACAACCATCAATACCAAGAATTTCAATGGCAAGATGGTAGCCCCCTAATGAAAATAAATGTTAACCAATTTATAACCTGCTAACTGAACAAATTGATATAACTGAACATGTTAATAAATTTTGGGGAACCAATCTAAGCAACAGTCAATGGAAAAAAAAACTTTAAGAAGAACTGGATAAATAAATTGGAACTAAAAAAGCCTGCTTTAGATGGTTGTTGATATTTGCAAGCTTTGTAGGGTACCTGAAATAGTCAAACATATTTTCTTTGATTGTATAATGTTAAAGAAATATGGAATCTTTTTTGCAATAATCAAAACATTTGGGGGAATAATGATGAAATCTTACATGGAAAAATCCTTTTTGAAAGTGATAATAAGATGGAAAAGAACCTTTCTTTGTTCTGGTTGTGCCTTTCCACTGAAATATTATGGGATATTTGGAAAGCCCAGAACGATGACAAGTTAAAGGGTCACATGAGGGTGCTTATTGAGTCTTGCAAGAGACTCACATTATATAATGTTTCTATGTAGGTATATATAACAATTAAAATTTCAAAAGAGAAGTTTTGGAGCTTTTTAGAGAACAAATTGATATAATTGAACATGTTAATAAAGTTTGGGGAATTGATCTAAGCAATAGTCAATGGAAAAAAAACTTTAAGAAAATTTGGATAAATAAATTGGAACAAAAAAAAGTCTGCTTTAGATGGCTATTGATACTACAAAAGCTACCTATCAAAATTGAGCAAAATGATATTGATATTTGCTATCTTTGTAGGGTACCTGAAATAGTCAAACATATTTTCTTTGATTGTATAATGTTAAAGAAATATGGAATATTTTTTGCAATAATTAGAACATATGGGGGAATAATGGTGAAATATTCCCTAGAAAAATCCTTTCTGAAAGTGATAATAAGATGGAAAAGAACCTTTCTTTGTTTTGGTTATACCTTTCCATTGAAATCTTATGGGCTATTTGGAAATCCCGGAATGATGAAAAGTTTAAGGATCATATGAGGGTGCTTACCGAGTCTTACAAGAGACTCACATTATACAATGTTGCTATGTAGGTATATATAACAATTAAAATTTTAAAAGAGAAGTTTTGGATTTTTTTAGAGAACAAGACAGTGGACATTGATATTCAAGAGGCAAAGTATGGACATACCTAGAAGGACGAGCATCCAGGGGTGGAGATCTTCCTAAGAACACTACGGGAGTTTTAGAAAGAGTTAAAATATGAAGCAAAGAACAATGCAAGAGGGGAATTTAACAACAAATCTAGGATTTTTAGAAAGAGTTAAAAGATGGAGCAAAAAACAATGCAAGAGGGATAGTTAACAACTCCAAGAAAGAGGGAATCTATGTAACTGAGCATGAAGCAACAAAAATCTTGATGAACATGAAAGATACAACTAAGGAAAGCAAGTTCAGGGGGAACAACAATTGATGGTGATAAAGATATAGTATATTTGACAATATAGTTATAAATAACCTTGCTAAATGATGTATATAAGTTGTAAGTTAGTCTCGTATATATGATGTAATTTTATAATTTTGCAACTATGATGTAAATGCCCATGTTGTAGCATTGAAAAAGGTAGTAATTTGATGTAAAGTGGAAAATATCATGGTAACAAGCTAATGCTAAACTCTAACACACTTGATATGTAAGCTCTATTTTGTTGCTTCATCCATATCTAATATTAAAAAAAAATTGACAATAGAATTATTAAAATAATAACAACAGGAAATACCCTGAACCTTATAATAGATGTGCACATGTAACACTAGTTGAAAATAAATATTTCATTTAAATCTACTTCAAATAATTACAAATATCTTCCTCTACAATAATTACAAACATATTTCAAAAATAATCAAAATGTTGAAATTCCCAAAACACTAAAATCCTATAAAATTGAAGTCTAGATGCAACCTCTATATGAAGTTTCCCTTAGGAATCCAAAGGGATTTAAACCTTTGAAATCTAGGAAAACAATATGGTTTAATCTGATAATCTTTGTTACCTAAGGGTGTTCATCCCTAAATCTAATAGCTAAGGAAAAATGTTTGAATTAGGGTTAGGGTTTGATGAAATGGTTGAAAGATACACATTGATGAGCTATCCATCTTATATAAACGGTGAAGACCTAGCATGGTCTCACATGTGCTAAATAGGAATTTGAAATTTTCCCACCATTTTATCACATTCAAATTAAGATAATTAGTGGCATCCCTAGTTATCCATAGTAGTAGGTAAAAGTCTTTGTTTGAACAATGGGGATTTAAGGAAAGGCATTCCTAAAGGTAGGGTTTGAGGAAAATTATACCTAAAAGATGCAATAGTAAGAGGGATAAGGGAATTGGGAGTTTGGATGCCACTTAGATGTATTTTGATTTTGCACATGCCAAGATTATGTTCTTCATTTGTCTAAAGTTGGTGGTTTAGGGAAGAGATTGCAAGGATGTGAGGGATTTTAAAGGTCAATGGGCCTTGATGGGTTGAGTGGCAAGATAGTGAGGATCAATATTTGGAAATGATGTTGGAGGAATTAGGGACTAGGCTTCAAATATACCAAATATAGGATGGAGTGGGGATTATAATTAGGAGATAGTTGATTCTAGAGGGAGTAGGGAGCATGATTTGGTGATACCTAATGTAAGAACATGTAGGGATTGAGGAATAAAGATATAAATTGAATAAGGAAGCAAAGGTGAATGAGGAAGTGAAGTCCCATGGGTCCACAAGTAGCAGGAGAATGGGAGGCTGGGGATTAGAGTTTTGACATATTTGATATTGGTGGGGATTGGGTATTGTGGAACTTAGGGAGAGGGTAGTAATGTAAAAGAAATATAGGAAAGCTATAAAAGGAAAATGATCAAGAAAGTGGGGGTGGGGTAGTGAAGAGAAGGCATGAAAATATGAGAAGGTTTGGAATCTTACCCATAATTGGAAAGTGACCCAAACTCTCTCATTCTTATGATTTGGGATATTGCATGCATTGCTTTAGATCTATTGGATTTTGTTACATAGTTTCTCAAGTTTAGGATTCATAGTTGATTATATTTTACTATTTCATTAGATTATTATGTATTCCTTTGTAAGTTATTACTTTATTACAAGATATTCCTCTCAAAACCAAATTTTCATTAGGAACAAAGCCAAATATTTACCTTCAAACAAGTAATTATTGATTCAAATTGGAAACTAAAATGATTAAAATAAAATATAAATATTAGATGATGGTTTAACATTTATTTAATTAGTTTAAACCATTATAGTTGCATGCAATATCAAATATCATGAAAATAAATGAAAATAATAGTTGTGGTTGCATTAGTTAATCATTTATTCATTGGGAAAAGTACAAAAACATAGGATAAAATTTAATTCATTGCATTTAATAGTTCATTTTTGAAACTAGTATAATTGTAATCCTTTTACTTTATTAGCTTTAAACTAACTAAAAACACAAAAATAAAACAACTAAAAAATCATAGGTCCTTATACTATTAAGCTATGAGCTACAAATGTAGCAATTAAACCATCAAGCAACAAAAAAAATGAATTTACACAAGACATTTAGACTAATACCCTAAGGTGACACTCACTCATATCTCCTCTTTCTCTCAAAGCTCATGAAAATAAATGAAAATCAAACCATTATAGTTGCATGCAGTATCAAAGCTCATGAAAATAAATGAAAACAAGAGCTCTAAAGGAGTTGGAGTCCCTGTCAAAGGCAAAAATAAATCTTTTGGATATTTCCAATTGAGAAAGAAACTAACATCAATTTAGAGCTTGGTTTGAGAGGGTTGGACAAAGAATCATCTCATAACCAAAATTGAGTGAGACTTGGACTAGACTCATCTACCCAAGTCAAATAGTGTCTAATTAATAACTAAAATTGAGTGAGGCATGGAAATACAACTAGACTCATTTATCCAAGGAAAACTTGTGCCCATGGACTTAGTTGAAATATCAACCATGGAATAAATCAAGACAATGTCAACATATTTTAGTAATAAAGTCACTAACCATAAATCATCTCATAAAATTTATAATGTTGAGTCAAGTATTATAATATGTATATATTTGTGTATGTATATACACCCATACATATATGTATATATAGTAATGGCATACGCATATGTATAGATATATATATGCATACATACATATACATACATACATACATACATACATACATACATACATACATACATACATACATGCATGCATGCATGCATGCATCCATGCATGCATCCATGCATCCATACATACATATATACATATATTGAAAATAGTAAAGAAGAAACATTGCTAGATTTCAAACAAAAAGGTTACAACATACACATTGCATGAGAGATAGTTGGGCACATTAGTGGCAATATAAAATATCATCAATATCTGAATCAAAATTTGAATGCAAAACCAAGGAGCAAAAAAGGCACATAACCTAATGTACCATGGTGGTAGGAATAAGATGCTCATTATCATTTTTTCCATAAGATGGTTGTAGGTGGTAGATTCACAATATAGAATAATGACACTTTGGTTAATATTGTGGAAAAAAATTGCTTTTGGATATTTGCAATTGAGCGAGAAACTAACATCAATTTAGAGCAATAAGGCACATAAGCAAATGTACCATGGTGGTAGGAATAAGATGTTCATTATCACTTTGTCCATAAGATAATCACATATAAGTTTTATTGGTGTAGATCTAGGTCATGCATGATTCGTCTTCTAGCACAAGTGATTCATCATTTTAAATTTTCTTATTGTGTCTTTGAGACATGGAAATACAACTAGACTCTTTTACCCGAGTCAAATAGTCTTTAATTAATAACTGAGATTAAGTGATTTATTGAAATACAATTAGAGTCATTTACCCAAGTGAAATACTCTCAAATTAACCATTGATGGGGAGAACTTGTGCCCACACAGTTAGTTAAAATATGAACCAGTGAATAAATAAACACAACACCAAAATATTTTAAAAATAAAATCACTAACTATAAATCATGTCATAAAATTTGTAATATTGAATCAGGTATTATCATGACTAATTATATATATGTATATGTATATATATATGTGTGTGTGTGTGTATGTATGTATGTATGTATGTATATATGTATATATGTATGTGTATGTATATACACCCATACATAAGATGTATATAGTATGAATGTATACATATATATATAGTAATGGTATATACATATATATGTATGTATATATATATACATACATATATACCTACATACATACATACATACATACATATATACCTACCTACATACATACATACATACATACATATATACATATATATGTATATATATATTGAAAATAGTAAAGAAGAAACATTACTAGATTTCAAACAAACAAGTTACAACATACAAAAAAAATATCATGAATATTTGAATCAAAACTTGAATTCAAAACAAAGGAGCATAATAAGGCATATGACCTAATGTACGATGGTGGTAGGAATAAGATGTACATTATCACTTTTTCCATAAGATGGTTGTAGGTGACCTAGAGTCACAATATAGAAGAATGAGACATTAGTTAATATTGTGGATTTCTTCACTAAGACAATAATCATATATAAGTTTTGTTGATGTAGATATAGGCCATGTGTCTTTCATCTTGTAGCACTTGATTCATCATTTTTAATTTTCTTACTGTGTCTTTGCAATGTGAATGTTAAGTAGTAGAATGTTAGGATTAGGTATACAATTCATCTTGTAAGTTTTATGTCTTGATTTCCCATATTTAAGCATGTAGATGATAAACATTTTATGATCTTCAAATATCATGAAATGTGCAGATTATTTATTCTTTGAAATAGTTGGAATACTATGTGAGAAGGTATCAAATGGGGATGTTACATTGAAAATATCAAAAGTATTAGTTATAAAACATCCTTCCAATCAAATACTCTTATGGAGTTCATAGATTTGAGAAACTATTCATTTTGACTACTATGACACAATCTATGATATATAAAGATGTGTAAGAGGAGTTATTTTCTAATCTAGGATGTTGATCATGACTATGTGACTTTGGATTTTTGGTATGGCTTATGTTTTTGACTCATAGTGTTGGGGCCATTTATTTGTAATGTTTCTAGATAATGGATACATAAGGTAGAAGTTTTTTGGGTTCTTTTGTGGATACTCTTATAGTGCTAGATTAGTATTAGAGAAACTAATAAGAATATTATATTGATGTACTTTTTTACTTTGATTGATATAAGCTTGAGTCTTTTTCGTGGTATTTTTTGTTGCAATGTTTTCTAAACACATATTTGGTGTTCATACATTTTGAATAGTTATGTTCACTTCTCCACCGTGTCATTAATCTTTATGGTTTAATTACATGTTTAATTAGATTGTAAAACTTGATTGTTAATATTTTCTTTGCATAATTCATCATATATTCAACAAGCATCTTAGGTAGAATGTGAAGATGCACAAGACACATGAATAGTGAGAGAAAGATAGAGAAATATGATCATTAGGACATATAGGAAGAGTGCTCAAGTTAGAAGATCGGATAAATGAGTAATGGGTGTAACATAATTCTATTGTTTGAAGGATCACTTAAGGTATTTAGCAGTAGAAGTATAAAGAAATGAAGCACCAATGTACAATAATTAATGTCATATGCAAAGTTACAAATAATAGTAACCATGAAATAATATATCATAGCATGATATAGCAGGAAATAATAAAAATTTCTGAAGTGTCTATGGAAACATCAAAGGACACTATAATGCAATAAGGTGAAATCAAACAAACATCCTATTAATGTGCATATTAAAAAATATTTGAGCATAAATCTGATGAGAACTTTTGTTCGATAAGTTTTATCAAGATGAGGATAAATATCCTTCAATGAGTCATCTAAATAAAAAATATGATATTTGACAGATGACAATGAATTATGAAATATGTAATTTATAGAATATTAAATAGTTCTATGTACATTGAATTAGTCAAATTGATACATGTGGAAATAATAATTTCATTCTAATCATAGAAACATCTATATGTGATGCGTATAACAAGATAAGAAGCAATAGGAGTTTCTGCACAATGTCTAATGCTTACTGGAAAACTACATTTATTATTTTGGAAGATGGTACTATAGGATCAGTGAGTGCAACTGAGTTTTCTTTTCAAATTTCATTGGTTTAGATAGCTACATTGAGAAATATTAAAAGTAGGAATTAGGCGAGAGGAAAAATAGTTAAAAGGAAAAACCATGAAAATGTTAGAAAAATAAATCCTTTAATATGACAAAGAAGCAAGATGGAATAAATCTTACAAATATCATATCAAGTGCTTTTGAGAGGCCAGCAAGGTCAGGAACTTGTTGTGTGGCTACATTTGAGAGATCAATACCTGTAGAAGAAAAAGATCCTGAATTAAAGTTGTTTAATTTTAAAGCTAATCAATGAAATGAAGAGAAAAGATAGAAAATTATGAATCTAATCTCATTGACGAATTGGGTGTCCCCAACAAAAAAACATTGCATTTTTGATGAAATATTATAGATTTTGCACGTATCTAGGCCTAAATTTCATTTAATACATTAAAGTGCAGTTGGTATGAATGCATGGAAGACAAATGATTAGTTGCATTGTTAATGGTGGCCAACAAAGAACTCGACATTTATGAATTATGGTATTAAGTTTTTAACTAAACAAGACACATTAACCCATAAAAGTAGACGATAGATAGACCCTCTCAACATACGCAGATTTCACCGTCATCAAATAATTTGAGCAAATGAATAAACAATGCAGGAAAGATAGTGTAAAAGATATAGATAATTACAAACGCCTACTTTTTTGACAAATTTCATCACCATCAAATAATTTGTGCAAATGAATAAACAACACAAATTATTGTTTGGTTGAGAGTCTTAAAACTTGACAACAAAATGCATTAACCTTGGACAACTATAAATCAATCCATTGATAATAAATGAAAATTAGGGACAAACAAATGCTAAATGTCGTTTTTTATTAGAGGTAAATAATTGGTTTTGAAGGGGCCCAAAACCCTTTGCAAAAGAAAGTAGTTGAAACTAAACAAAACTACATTAAGTATCGATTAGCCTAGAAAACAACGAACCATTAGCAAAACGTCAGCCAAAAAGGAGGACACCAGCTAGCAGCACTACATGTTTTTTAGAATATCAGCCGCCTCCACATCGCTTGACGCAACCTTTTGAGCATCATCCAACACATCAGGAAATTCTTTACCAGAAGCCCCAACTTGAGCCTTAGTCTTATTTCTGGTTCTAGCCCCAGGCCCATCCGTATTCACCTCAGTAATCAAAATATTATTCTTATCCTCACCCTTCTCAACATTAACCTCCTCCTCCATCAGCTTTCCACCAACACCAAACTCATCAACATGAAAAATTTCCTTACAATTCTTGGCACTAACATAAGGAGAAGTAACAACAATAGATTCAAAATTAACAACAAACTTAGTCACCTCCCCACCCTTGACCACACTAGCACAAATTTTCTCCAATTGGTCCTTGAGGGTGATGATTCTACCTTCCATATTTTGTTTCATCTTAAATTTTCCTCCGCCACAATGTTCAAGGAATTAAAAAATTCATCAATCTAGTTTTCAATAGAGGACTCTTCAGCCTTACTCCTAGCACCCCTAACTTTGACATTAGTCATATTAAGTTCATGCAAAACCATTTAACCAATTTGAACAAAACAATGGAACCCTCCCTAGTAGTACCCATCACATTAGAGATATCTTCCCTATCAAAGTTAAAAACCCCCTTCCCAACAACATCTTCCTCCTCAGAGGAGCTAACCTTATCTTGACTGGCAGAGACTTCCTTACCTTTCTTAGCAACAACTGACATTTTGATTTTGCGGATGGATTTCGCAATCTCCTCTACCACATCCTTTCTTTTCTTCATCTGCTCCAGGTCCATAGTCTGGGTCTCCACAACATCCTAACCGCCAACAACCCCAACCTTACCTTTATGTTGCAATTTGGGTTCACACTCGAGGAATCATTAGCATCTAGACCACCCATGATCATGAGAGGAGAGACCCTCTCCAGTAATTGATTCGTAGTCCTTAGAACTTGTTTCTTCTTACTTCCCTCCTCTAGCTCCTTCTTCTACTTGGTCATAAGGGTGAAAAAGATGCTTCACCATACAGATCATTCTTCTCCTTCACACCAGTACACAGAAAATCAACAACCACCTCATCATTGCAAGTCTCATAGCCCAACTCCCCTTTTTTAGACTTTCCCACAACAGGGGGTTGTGGACCCACCTCCAAAGATGCAAGTGATTCTAGGGAAAATTCCACATCCTCCTTAGAATCCGACTCCTTTTCCAAAATTATTTTCCTTTTCTTCCCTATTTTTTTACTAGCTAACTCCTCTTTTGAGACAGTCTCATACTCCTCCACCGGCTTAGACTGCTTACCCTTCAGAGTAACAATTGGCTTAACCACCTCAAAATATTTAGCATATTTAGAAATTAAAAGGATTAACCCCACATGTAAAACAAGATTTTTGGGGTTTTTCTTATGGTCCTTGAGACCCAAGTCGAGTGACGCCAGGAGATAATAGGGAAAAGACATCCTTTTCTTGTGGTGGAAATGATTAAGAAAAAGGAAGTGGTAAGCATTTACTGTGGAGAAGTGACCTTCTAGGGTGATATAACGCATGAGTTCCTCGGCCACATCTCCCCATAATGCCTTAAGAGAGCTCCTCTGGTAGCCCCCACTCCTCACAGTCCTCAAGTCATTAGCTTCATCCCCCTTGAAGAAGATTTGCATAGAAATTTGTGACTCCTTTTTGTCTCTAAAAACTTTCATACCATCCATGGCCAAACCAATGATATTTGCTATAAATTTTTCATTCACATCAAACTCTGTTGCGTCTAGCTTCAACACCCTATTATTCTAGGCCTTTGCAAACAATGTCGTAGTCTGTGGATTGTTGTCATGCAATCTCTCCAGGTATAGAGTCAACCCTCCTTTCTCCAACACCTGTCAGACCTTCAGCTTCTTCTTGACAGCTTCACAAGAGAAGGGCTCCACTCGGTTCCTATCTCCACCCATGTCTACAAAATTTGTAGAGTGTAAAAGCTTGAGGCTCTAAACGCAATGAGAAAGAACCGCAGGAAGATGATGCAAGGAGTGCCCAGAATCCATGTGAAAATGGAATTAAGGAAGAGAGGAATTAAAATCATAGAGTTTCGTTCCCTACGGGTTTCAACCACCATACCATTAGTTTATTTCAAATCCAATTTAGCATACTTCCACATAATCATTGGCCATGTGAAGATTGACATGCATGCCACAAGCCATAATAAATCCTTATGCAATTTAAATTTGGCAATCATTGTTAATACTTGCTATTGCCTCTATAGGGAGGGGGTCATTCAAACCCCATTCCCTAAAACCTCTAACTCCAATATTAGTGAAGACATCTGCTAGCCCGTTACCCTCTCTCAAAATATGAGATGTAATATTCATCAAAAGAATTAAGAATATCCATAGAGTCCCTAATCAAGGACTCAATAGTCCAAGAAGAGGAGGCACAATTTTTCAAATTATTGATGATATTCAGAGAATCAGCCTCCAACCAAACTTTCTTATAGCCTTTGACTTGTGCCAGCTTAAGACCATGATAGGCTGTAGTCGATGCTAAATTTCCTTGTTAAAATACCATGCATTGACAAAAACACTATGTGCGAAGAGATGACTATATCAAAGAACATTACAAAGTCATGAAATATTTCCAATACCAACAAAAAATTACCAATTGATGTGTTAAGTCTTTAACTCAACAATAGAGACTGACACATAAAAGCACTCAAAGATAGGGAAGAATAGACATTAACCCATAAAATGCAGAGAACATTAAACAATAGACATTAACCCATAAAACATAGAGATGCAAAAAACTATACAATGAAATTGTAAAAGATAAAGGAACTTACAAATGCCTCATTTTTTGCTTCCAATACAATAGACATAAACCCTTTCAATGGACACATATTTCACCCTCATCAAACAATCTGAGCAAATGAATAAACAACACAAAAATGACAGTGTAAAAAATATAGGAACTTACAAATGCCTCATATTTTGCTTCCAATATGATAGATATAAACCCTCTCAACAGACACATATTTCACCCTCATGAAACAGTCTGAGCAAATAATAAAGAACGCAAAGAATCCTTTTCTCAATAGACTTAAAACTTCACACCATAGGCCATTAATGATGCCTGTAATTTAGGCTATTCACAATAAATGAAAATTAGGGACTAATAAATGCAGAGAACAACAAACAATAGACATTAATCCATAAAATGCAGAGGTGTAGAAAACTATAAAATAACAATGTAAAAGGTATAGGAACTTACAACCGCTTCATTTTTCACTTCCAACATGAGATACATAAACCCTGTCAATAGACACAGATTTCACTGTCATCAAATAATCCGAGTAAGTGAATAAACAACACAAAAATGATAGTGTAAAAGATATAGGAACTTACAAACGCCTCTATTTTTGCTTCCAATATGATAGGTATAAACTCTCTCAATAGACATAAATTCCACTCTCATCAAACAATATAAGCAAATGAATAAACAATACAAATGGAAATTAGGGATTATATATGTACAATGTTCTTGTTAAAATTCCATACATGGACTAAGACACTGGGTGTGAAGACACGACTACATCAGAGAACATTAGAATGCCATGAAATATTTCCAAAAGCAAGAAAACATTAGTGATTGATCAAATTTGTCCTCTTCTCACACCGGAAATGATATGCAAAAAAATAGGGCCCATTATAAATGTAAAGATGTAAGAAACTATAAAATGACATTGTAAAAGATATAGGAACTTACAAACACCTCATTTTTCTCTTCAAAGATGATGGACATAAACCCTGTCAAGAGACACAGATTTCACCCCCATCAAACAATCTGAGCAAATGAATAAAAAACACAAAAAATGACAGTGTAAAAGATATGGGAACTTACAAATTCCTCCTTTTTCACTTGCAATACAATAGATATAAACCCTCTCAATAGACAGAGATTTCACCCTCACGAAACAATCCGTTGACCCTCTCAATAGACCATATTATCCATACAATAGATTAAATCCTCTTAATAGACCATATTATGCAAAAAATTACTTTGAGAATCCATAGGACTTGCTAGGCCAACCATGCTAGGGAAATGGGGGATGTGAAGATACAAAATGTACCTATTACAGCTTCCATGCATCTGGATACCTCATGGTCGTTGGAAACCTGCTTGAGAAGTCTGGTAAACCAGATCAACTTCTTTCCAATTCCCCCCATTCTGAATTTGAAGGAAATTAGTCTTTTACTTTGTAATTTCGCTTCCAAGACACTAGACATAAACCCTATCAATAGACACAAATTTCAGCTTCATGAAACAATTCGAGCAAGTGAATAAACAACACAAAAATTGGAATGTAAAAGACATAGGATATTACAAATGCCTCCTTTTTCGATTTGAATATGATGGATATAATATTTTTCAATAGACCCAGATTTGATGCTCATCAAACAATCTCAGCAAATGAATAAACAATGCAAATAATCCTTTTGCTCAACAAACTCAAAACTTTACAGGATAAGCCATTAATGACACCCACACTTCATTCTATTCATAATAAATGAAAATTAGGGACTATATATGCACAATTTCCTCATTAAAACACCATGCGTGGATAGAAACACTAGGTGCAAAGACAAGACTAGATCGAAGAAGATTAGAAAGCCGTGAAACATTTCCAATAGCAACAAAACATAAGGAATTGATTATTTGTTTAAAAACAAGCTAAAGATGATTAGACTAAAAAACATTGTGTAATGATGAAATGTTTGTCATAGAAAATTGATGCATAAAATGCAGAGATGCAAAAAACAATAAAATGAAACTATAAAAGATATAGGAACTTACAACCACCTCATTTTTTTACTTCCAACATGATAAACATAAACCCTATCAACAGAGAAAAAATTCATGCTCATGACACAATTTGAGCAACAAATTTCCCTTTATTGCATTGAAAATAATAGGAAAATAGGAAAATACAAAAACATGAGAAAAATAGCAACAACTAGTGAGAAAATACTTATAGTTTTTTAAAATGTGAAGATGATTACAAAGAAACATTGCATATTGATGAAATGTTTCTCATAGAAAATTGATCCATAAAATACAAGGATGTAAAAAACTATAAAACAAAATTGTGAAAGATATAGGAACTTACAACTACCTCATTTTTTGCTTGCAACACAAAAGGCATAAACCCTATCAATAGACATAGATTTCACCTTCGCGGAACAATTTGAGCAAGTGAATAAACAACACAAAAATGACAGTGTAAAAGATATAGGAACTTACAAATGCCTCCTTTTTTGGTTTGAAAATGATAGATATAAACTATGTTAGATCCCCATCAAAGAATCTGAGCAAATGAATAAACAACTCAAATAATCATTTGCTCAACAGATTTAAAACTTCACATCATAAGCCATTAATGGTACATGCACTTCAGCCTATTCACTTTAGATGAAAATTAGGGACTATATATGCAAAATGTCCTTGTTAAAATGGCACGTGTGGACAAAAATATTTGGTGCAAAGACAACTATATCAAAGAACATTACAAAGCCATGAAATATTTTCAATAGCAGCAAAAGATTAGGAATTGATTAATTTTTTCCTTTTCTTATGCCAAAAGTAATTTGCAACAAAATGAGACCCATTACCATGTTCTTCAGATATAGTGACTTACAAACGCCTCATTTTTTGCTTCCAATACAATAGATGCAAACCCTATCAATAGGCACAGGTTTCACTCTCGTTAAACAATCTGAGCAAATGAATAAACAACGCAAAAAATGATAGTGTAAAAGATATAGGAACTTACAAACGCCTCCTTTTTTGCTTCCAATACAATAGTTATAAACCTTTTCAATTGATAGATTTTATCCCCATCGACCAATTTGATAAAATGAGCAAGCAATGCAAATAATTGTTTGTTTGATAGACTTAAAACTTCACATCGTAAGTCATTAATGAATTGGAAAGGCATATAAACTATAAAAATTACATTGTAAGAGATATAGAAAGTTACAAATGCAAATAAATGCATAATGCCCTTGCACACAAAAAACATGTCAACTACCATCAACCAGTATAGTCTATGGCACATGAACAATGACTCATCTCAGATACATGTAATAATGAGCATAGTGAATATAAGATTATTACACTCAATAAATGTCAAAATATTAAATCTATTGTCATGTCCCACCATGTTATGTCTTGGAAAAGTGAAATCTTATCTTCATGTATTTGATCAAAGTAAGAAATAAACAAATAAAGGAGAATCTAATCACCTAAGAAAACAAAAAAGGAAAAAAAAATATAATCATTAACTATATTTTTTTATTTGATTGAAACAAAGAAACCAAAAATACTTCACTCACTAAAATATTAAGGATTTTCTTCATATATTTGAATGAACTATGTAAAAATAAAAATAAAGAATCTAAATACTTGTACCTACTTTATTAAAGCCAACACACTGAATTAAAATAAAAATATTGAAGACAATGCACTGACCTAAATAGACTAGACAATCTAGTACTTAATATAGTCTAATCAATGCACTCAATCTAAAGTGAATGCATAGCATTCCAAACAAGATGTCATTGTTTGAGAGACTTGGTTTCATGATTTCTGAGATGTTGCACCATTTTGCAATGAAATTGATAAATTAATAATATTGATCACCTATTGTCTATTGTTCATCCTTTTGAAAGCCACAAACTAAATTCTTCAGAACAATACTACAAACAAGGTCATAATCATTTACTTAGTATCAAATTCTTGGAAGAATACAACATTGTACATAAAAGCATTAGGAATCTTACCACATGTATTTTCTATTTCACACACAAGCAACATTGGTTTTCTACAATTTTCGTTTCATCATAAACATGTATTAGTATGATATGCACATGATAGAAAATGTAATCCATGAAACACTACTAATAATTGTTTCTAGAATGGCAAGCAAAGTCATTTATATCCATAGCATAAATGTTTGAAACAGACTAATAGTCAATTGTGAAATTATATGGTGCATATAAGAAGTTAAAATAAGTCATCAGATTAGTCTTCATTAAAGCATTAATAAAGTTGTCTTGTCATTGATATTGTCAACAAGAGCCATGCTATGCAACTTCTTTGATGTCTTGCTTGTTGATATTGTTTTGCATTGCTATGCTCTATTGCATGTTTCCTGCATCACAATCAATTATTATGCTTCTTAGAATGTAGTTGTTACAATATGCTATGAGGAATGAGAATCAAAATTGCAATACTCAAAGGTAAGCACATGTGTTGAGTTGTGAATATTTTCTCAGTTTGGTGGACATGTCATGTTGCTTCTTTCAATGACAATTCATATAATGCAACTATCCATTCCAAGTGTGAATGTTCCTTGTAATTGAAACTTTTGTAACAAGAACATTACTGCAAACATGTCTTTCTTGTAATTTTCAAATGGTATTGTAGCTAGTTGGGGGAATTTTTTTTGTAGTTGTTGTTTGTGCAAATAATAGTCCACAACTCCATCTGTTGTTTGAATAGTGCATTGGAGAAAATGCATGTATTCAAATTTTGTGTCAGTTGCACATGTTGTGCATTGTGCAAGATCATTTTTGATGTTTTTGTTAAAAAAATGCTTTGTTTACATGACGTGCAAATTGGTTCATATGGGGGCAAGTGGACATTTTTAGGCCACAATGTTCCAGTCACCTGGAATGATAATGCAGATGTAATTAGTAACAAATTACAAGAATGCAATTTCAGAAATTTTTTACAGAATTTGTAAACATCACAATAGTAGGGGACACATGACAAGTGTTTTGAATCAAAAGCCTACACTATTATGTGAAATGTAAATGTTTTAGGTGTTTACTTCCATGCTTGAGGACTTAAGTGGTTCTAGGGAGGATTTTGTAGATGCATCATTGAGCTCGTCAATGAAGCTCGACTATGTTGTTTTCATTACACTTGTGCCTTTTTCCCCAGAACGAACAATATTCCTAAGCAATATGAAGTGGGTTTTTGTTAATGCTAGGATCACTTGAAGTGTGGCATAGAGCTTTGCATGGCTGGTGGGGACTATAACCTTTAAAATATAGAATTGTTCAAATGGAAAATTCCAAGGAAAATCAGTTTAAGAATTCTATGGCACTAAACTAGATTAGAATTGTATGCTCTAAAATATGTACATTAATTTAATCAAAAGGAGACTATTAAAATGTAAATGTTGTTAATGCAGAAAATCATGTTATAAGCAAATACATTAATTGTGAAAAAAATCTTACAATAGCCTAATCATCCTAGGACTCTCCATCTTTAACTTGCAGCTCATATTGCATTGGCGCTTGATGGTAACTAGTAACAATAGTGCCAATTATTCCAATAGAGTAGTTTTCATCTGATTGGATGAGCTGTGAGATGGTTGTGTTAGGAATCAATCTACATTCATTATAGGCTTTGTCAATGGATTGATTGGTGCTTTGAGGGGTTAATACAAGGGATTATTCAACATCTCCTCTTTCATATTGTTTTTTTTCCTAATGGAAAAATTTGTGAAACACACATTTCTATGAGGCAATAACAGCGGAAGAAATGTGTCAATTAGTTTTTTGTTAATGTTTACAATGATTTTCATTTTCCCATGGTTGTCAACCAAATCAACATGCACAATTGCTGCTTTTGGTGGTGAGTCAGAATTTTGTAATAGCAGGGCCATAAATGGCTAAAATATCGCCTTCAAATGCTAAAGTTGATTGTTTTGTGCATATGTCAAGTATGCTTGATGGTTGGACAGTTTCTGCCTTCAATCTATACATTGCAATTTGAGAAATGACGAAAACTAAATGGACACTTAATCATACACAAAGTCAAGCTATATATGACACAAATGGGATACAACACTTGCCTCTTTTCTTCTTGTTTTTCATTTGACTGATCCATTTTGTGTTGTGTAGGAAATGTGATTGGTGTCCTCCAAGTGTTTCTAGAAATATATATGCAATGAGATATTTGTGTCAAGAATGGATTAAAACAAATTGAAAAGAAAGTATTAATGAGATCAAATATGGTTTTCAAGTTTGTTGGTGTCAACTATTAAGCATTTACCTATTTGTAGATGGTCTGAATGTTATGTCGTAAGCTGGAAAATTTTAAGATATATGTTCTATGAACTAGTAAGATATGTGCACCCTGCATCCATCAATTTAGAAAGTTGATATCCATAGAATAAATGTTATATCAATTTTCTTCAAGCTAGTTCTGCGATGCATAAGAATTTTGGTATTAATCTTGTTATAATTTTGAAATCCATGTATGGTTTGAGCTTAGATACATACATACATACATACATACATGCATACATACATACATACATGCATACATACATACATACATACATACATACATACACACACACACACACATAAATATATATATGCGTAGGCATGTACATACATATATATATACATATGCATATACATACATATATGTATTAATGTAGTTGCAACCTTGGAATTTCTAAGAAAATTATGCTTTATGAATATGTAAATAGCAGAAACTTTTCCAAGTAAAAGGGTATTATGCTTTATTTGTTTGGTCCAAGAAACCAAAGGACAATGTGCAACATCCAAGAATAGAAGGATATTATGCTATATCTGTGTGTTGCAAAAAGTGAAACTATGAAGTGCAATATGCAAGAAAATTTTGTTTTCCCAATTCCTAAGGAGCAACAATTTTGCAATGTCCAAGGAAATTCCACTATCCCAACATGTAACTAGCAACAATGTTCCAAGGTCCATGGAAACTATGCTCTACCAAATTCTTGCAACAGAATTGTATTTACAAAATTATAGTTTCTCTTGCTACGATTAAAAACATAAGCGAAGCTTTCTAATATGAACTTTGGTGACTTATTAGTAGTAACTAGAACAAAGTAGTTATGACAAACATCAATGTATAGATAATCATAGAGGTTTCCAATTTTGTGAGCCTGGCCAATTTCTATAGACTCCACTTTGTGAGCGTGAACACCATCTTGTCAATGGTTTCTTATCTATTGCATTTCATTCATGTAGCAAAATAGGATCCATTACAAGTAATTGGAAGAAAATGATTGAGTCCCTTTATCTATAACTGCAAATATAAGTGAAATATTGATTGTCGTAATAATATACAAGAAGAAGATAACAATAATGGATAAAGCACAAAGCAATACATTGGTTACGATTCTAAAACTATAATGCTTATTATACTGTGATTTAGATCTATAGAAAATCTGGTTTTAGACTCAGATTTACTAATAGTAACTAGAGCTAACCTTGCTCCAATTCAACTGAATAAGAATTTGGGATTTTTCCATCAATGACAACACCATCACAATTACATAGAGATCCATTGTTGTCAAGTGTTTTCCTAAGGAATTGCACAGAACCAAAAGAAGACAAAAGTAGAAAAAGGCTATAATTGCAAGGAATAGCACAAGAAAATAGACTTGATGCATGACTATAATTGTAATTTAGTATGTTTTTTATATTTAAGAAAAATAATTTTATTGCATAAAAAATAGGGTGTGATTGTATAAAATAGTAATACAAAATAGAGTCAACTTGTAAATTTAGAACACGACACCTAATAAAGTTCATCTCCTATGTATTCACATATGCAGTAGATGATCCAAGTAACAACCACCACTTGATAACAACAAGGTACTTATCAATCTTAATAATAAATAGAAAATCTATAGAACAATGCATTCCAATTTCCAACACCTAGCATTAGCATGAGTTTTACACAAGGCATGTGCAATAATATGAACAACACCACCTATCCATAGAAACATTTGCACTCAAGGAATATGTATAGCAAAAAAATATTAGCAATAAATAAGCCTATCACAATTTTCTATGCAGCAATGAGATACTCACTATATTATGTGGAATCATTTTATCAATAGGGAATTTTGGCCTTTTTTTACAATTTTCTCATTGGTTGTTGGCATTTTTCTTGCTTTTCCCATGCCTATCATTGCATTCATTAGAAATCATGTTAGTAATTTTTATTGTTCACCATGCTAATGTTAACAAATTCTTGATGTTTTGCTGCTATTGGAAATATTTCATGATTTTGTAGTGTTCTTTGATATAGTTGTGTCTTCCCACCTAGTGTTTCTGTTGAAGTGTGGTGTTTTAATGAGGGCATTGTGCATTTACTATTAGCACATTTTCATTTGTTGTGAATAGATTGAAGTGCAGGAATCATTAATGGCTTATGGTGTGAAGTTTTAAGTCTGTCAAGCAAAGGATTATTTTCATTGTTTATTCATTTGCTCATATTACATGCATGATGTACATGCATCAAAACATCCATGGTACATCAAACATATCTTGAATAGATAGACATATTTCAATGTCTATAATTGTTTCATGAACACAATTAATTTGGATTGAAAAATACAAAACCATGATCGAAATATCAAAATCCAATGAGGAAATTGCAAAAATAGAGATTAACCCATAAAAACACTCATCAATAAGGAACAACAGAGATCAAATCATTGCAGAAATATAAAAAATGATTAAGAGGGTGAAATCTATGTCTATTGAGAGATTTTATGTCTATCGTATTGGAAGTGAAAAACGAGGCATTTGTAAGTTCCTATCTCTTTTACAATGTCATTTTTTAGTTTTTTACATCTCTACATTTTATGGGTTAATGTCTATTGTTTGTTGTTCTCTGAATTTTATGGGTTAATGTCTACTCTTCCCTATTTTTGAGTACTTTTATGTGCTAGTCTTTGTTATTGAGTTAAAGACCTAACACCATAATTCATTAATGTTGACTTCTTTGTTGGCCATGATTAAGAATGGAACTAATCTTTTCTCTACACACATGCATGTCAAGTGCACTTTAATACATTAAATGAAAATGAAAATTAGGTCTGCATAAGTGAAAAATGTCTTTGTATAAAATCATTTCATCAATTGGTAATGTTTTCTTGCTATTGGAAATATTTCATGGCTTTGTAATTTTCTTTGATAAAGTCGTGTCTTGGAACCAAGTGTTTCTATCCATGCATGGAATTTTAACGAGGACATTTAGCATTTTCTAATCCCTAATTTTCATTTATTGTTAATGGACTGAAGTGCAGTCATCATTAATGGATTCTAGTGTCAAGTCTTAAGACTATTGAGAAAAGGATTATTTATGTTCTTTATTCATTTGCACTGATTATTTGATGATGGTGAAATCTATCAAAAAAGGAGGTGTTTGTAATTTCCTAAATCTTTTACATTGTCTTTTTTGCGTTGTTTATTCATTTGCTCAGATTATTTGATGAGAGTGAAAGTTGTGTCTGTTGAGAGGGTCTATATCTATTGTGTTGGAAGCAACAAATAACGTGTTTCAAAGTTGTTATATCTTTTAAACTGAAAATACAAAACCAGGAACAAAATATCAACTACCAACGAGAAAATTGCAAAAAATAGCACAAACTTCATTTTAACAATTCCAAATACACATCTTGAAAAGAAGTCTTATTTGTTCAACATATGCATGATGTGCATGCATCAAAACATCCATGATACATTAGATATATCTTGAACATATAGAAATCTTTCAATGCCTATCACTATTTGATGCACACACAATTAATTAGGATTGAAAAAATACAAAACCACAACCGAAATATCAATATCCAATCAAGAAATTACAACAATATAGCTCAAATTCAATATTCATAACAAATATGCTACAACATATCATTTGCAATCAGGAAAATTCAAAACCAGGAATAAAATATCAATTTCCAATGAGAAAATTGAAAAAAATAGCACAAACTTCATTTCAACAGTTGCAAATACACATCTTCAACATAAGTCTTATATGTACAAGATATGCATGTTGCACATGCATCAAAAAATCCATGGTACATCAAACATATCTTGAACAGATAGAAATCTTTCAATGTTTATCACTGTTTCATAAACACACGATTAGTTTGGATTAAAATAATACAAAACCACGACCAAAATATCAAAATCCAATGAGGAAATTGCAAAAATAGAGACTAACCCATAGAAACACTCATCGATATGGAACAACAGAGATTAAACCATTGCAAAAATATAAAAAACTATGAAATCTTCATAAATTTAGAGTTCTTTGTTGACCACCATTAACAATGTAAGTAATCTTTTGTTTTCCATGCATGCATGCCAGTTGCACTTCAATCTATCAAATGAAAATCAAGTCTAGATAAAGTGCAAAATCTATGGGTGTAAAATCTGCAATATTTCATCAATACGTAATGTTTTTTTGTTAGGGACATCCAAATCTTCAATGAGATTACATTCATAATTTTCTACCTTTTCTCTTCATTTCACTAATTAAGAATGGAAGTAGTCTTTTCTCTGCTTGCATGCATGCCAATTGTGCTTCAATCTATTAAATGAAAATGAAAATAGGGCCTCAATAACTACAAAATGTCTCGGTATAAAATCATTCCATCAATTGGTAAGGTTTTGTTGCTATTGGACATATTTCATGGCTTTGTATACCTCTGTTATTCCCTATCATTGACCGCTTTTATGGGTTAATCTTTACTGGTCAGTTAAGGAATTAACACCATAATCTATTAATGTCGACTTCTCTGTTAGCCATCACTAACAATGCAACTAATCTTTTCTCTGTCACACATGCATGCCAACTAGACTTAAATCTATCAAATGAAAATTAGGTCTGAATAACTACAAAATCTTTTGATGTAAAATCTGTGTCTACTGAGAGGATTTATAACTATCCTATTGGTATGCATATTGTAACAAATATCTATGCATTGTTTTAAAGAACTTGTGCTATTTTAACCATGTTTAGTGTCTTAGAAAGGTTTTTCATAATTTTTTCATGGTGTTTGTTACAATTATTGATGCAAAGACTAATGTTTTATGTGTGTTACTTGCTTATCCATGAATTGATCTAAAATCATGCAACTAATGTTTTTTATTAGAGGTAAACAGGTTTTGAAGGGGCCCTGAAACCCTTTACAAAAAGGAAAGATGTATCAAAAGATAGCAAACATTAACAATCAACAACCAAAATGTAGCAAGACATTAGCCAGACAACTACCAAAAAAGAGGGACAAAAGCACACAACTACATATTCTTCAGTATATATATAGCTTCCATGTCACTCTCAATAGACTTTAATGTGCATCCATGACTCCAAACATATCTTTAGTGGGAGCCCCAACTTGCATCTTGGTCTTATTGCGAGTTCTAGCACCGGGCCCCAAAACATTTACCTCATTAACCAAAAAATCATGTGAGCCAATAGCCTTATCAATCGAAGGTTCCTCCTCCACGTGCCTTTCACCAACAACATCTTTTTCACCAGGAGCTCCCTCCATCCATTTCTTGGACTTCTCATTAAGAGTAGCAAGACCCTTAGCCTCATGCCTCATAACAGATTTAGTCCCATCAATGACCTTGTCCAATTTCATGCTAACCCTTTCCATCCGCTCTTCCAAGGTCACAATTCTTTGTTCAAAAATCTGCTTGATTTTTAGCATCTCCTTAGCAACAATCTTCAAGGAATTAAACAACTCATCAACTTGAGTCTAAACAGAAGATTGCGGAGATTCCCCAACTTTTCTCACAACACCTCGAACCCTCACATTAGTAATTTTAAGCTCATGAAAAACCCATTTGAACAATTTAAACAGGGAAATGGTGCCCTCCTTAGCCAGACCCAAAACATTGGGCAATTCCTCTCGGTCAAAGTTAAACACATCCCTAGCCTCCACATCACCCTCCTAAGAAATACTAAACTTATCCTAGCTCTCACAAACCTCTTTACCTTTAGCCCCAACCACCAGCATTTGAATTTTACAGAGAGAGCTAACAATGTCCTTAGCCACAAACCTCCTTCTATTATGTTTCTCCATATCCACAACAGTGGATTCCAAAGCATCCTCCCTGCCACCAATCTTCAGAGAAGAAGCAATGTGCTCCTCCTACACAGGGTTGCCAAACTTGGTAGCCAACTTCTTTCTACTACCCTCCTTCAAAACCTTCTTCCTCTTAGGCCCCAAAACATGGGGTAGTGGAGACACATCTTCAACAGTATCAAGAAAATCTTTCAAAATGGAGGAGGGAGCGGTTGGCCCAATTTTACAAGGTTTATCACCAATCTCTTCCTCATTACAAGTCTCATAATCCTTTAGGTCATGAGAAGAATAACCTTTACCACTCTTACCTGGGGTAGGAGGTTGTGAAACTACTTCCAAAGAGGCCTAAGAATCATGAACACAAGCATCATCCTCCTCCAACTCAGACTCCTCCAAAACCACTTTCTTCTTTTTCCCTTTCACAATCACCAGTTCTTCCTCTAATATAGTCTCATATTCCAAGGTTGGCTTCTATTGCTTACCTTTAGGAACTGTTGCAGGTGGCTTATGGACCACAAAATCCTTACCATAATCCATAATCAATAGAATATGCCCAACATGTAGTACATGATTCTTATGATTCCTTTTATGATCCTTAAGACCATACTCTAGAGAAGGAAAAAGATAGAAAGGAAAGGATATTTTCTTCTTATGACAAAAATGATTCAAAAGAATAAAATGATTAGAATTAATAGTAGAGAACTGACCTTCTTG
Organism: Sequoia sempervirens; assembly: GCA_007258455.2. NCBI lineage: Eukaryota > Viridiplantae > Streptophyta > Pinopsida > Cupressales > Cupressaceae > Sequoia > Sequoia sempervirens. The sequence continues at coordinate 320,379,471 of VDFB02105785.1, forward strand.
TACCTCATCAATTCCTCAGCAACATCACCCCACAGGGCTTTGATGGAGTTACGTTGGTAACCACCACTCTTATCCTACTTGAGCTTTTATTCTTCATCCCCTTTGAAGAAAATCTACATAGAAGCTTTCGATTCCTTCTTATCCCTATAAACCTTCTTTCCCTCCAAAGAAATACCAATGATATTTGCAATGAAATATTCATTGATGTCAAATTTTGTGCCACCCCATTTCAAAACCCTAATATTCCAACCTTTGACAAATGAGGTCGTAGCCTACAGGTTATTCCCATGGAGATGCTCCAAGTATGGAGTAAGCCCACCCTTATGCAATCTTTGCCACACCTCAGTCTTTTTTTTCAAGGTGTAGCAAGAGAAAGGTTTCGTTGTGTTTTGATCATTTCCCATGGTCACAACCTTAGCTAAACACAAAAGCTTGAGAGCTTTGCAAACAATTAAGAGAAGCCTCGAGAGAGAGGAAGGAAGAAAATACTCACAATCCATGTGACAACGACATGGTGGAAGAGGTCATAATTAGCCTTGAAGGCCGCCCCATATGGATATTACTCAAAGTACCATAAGCCTAATCATGATCCAACTCACCTTCATTCCAAACAATAATTGGCCATGTGAACAGGGTCATGTGAGCACAGAACATAATGAAACCGCCATCCACCTTAGCAATGTTGGTAATCATGATTAAGACAAGCAAGAGCCTCAATGGGAAGGGGGTCATCCATATCTTACACCCTAGAGCCACTAACACAAAAGTTGGCAAAGACATCTGCAAGACTATTCCCTTCCCTAACAATGTGAGAAATTTTAAATTCTGAATTTAAAATTTCAATGGCATCCATAATAAGGGATTCAACACTCCATGAGGGAGCAGAAGATTTCTTCAAATTTTTGATAATATTTAATGAGTCTCCCTCCAACCACACCTTTCTATAGCCTTTAGATTGAGTCATCTTCAAGCCATGATAGGCTATAGACGCTTCCATGAATTGGTTTTTTTGGGTTCCCAAAGGGAGCGCCACCGTAGAAACAAACCTACCATTAAAATTTCTTAACACTCCCCCACAACTAGCAAGCCTCGGGTTACCTTTAGCAGCTCTATCAAAATTAACTTTCACCCAACCATCTAGAGGAGCCTTCCAAGCAACATTGTCTCTAGAGGCTTTACCTTCAGTCATAGGAAGAGAAATATCACAAGGTAGCTTCCAATTTTGCACAATATAAATATCACCCAGTTTGAGTGCAATCCTAGGACCACACTGAAAAGAAGCCCCAGAAACAAAATTTTCCTTGATAGCATCACAAATTTTAAAAGCCACAGAGATGGAAGGAAGAGTCGATCTTCTAAAAATCATGCCACTAATGTTTATCCTATGGTTTGTGGAATTATTTTATTAAAAAGGAGTTTGGGATTTTTTTTTGCAATTTTCTCATTCAATCCAAATTAATTGTGTCTTCATGAAACAATGATGGTCATTGAAACATTTCTATCTATTCAAGATATACCTGACAATCGATGTATTTTTGATCCATGGACATCATGCATATCTTCAAGAAATAAAATTTTTATTCATGATGTCTATTTGAAACTATTAAAATGAATTTTGGTCTATTTTTATGCATTTTTCTCATTAGTTGTTCATATTTTGATTCTAGTTTTGTATTTTCCCAATTGAAAATTATTGTTGGGAACAGTGAAGGAAAAAAATTCATCAATTCCTAATGTTTTGTTGCTATACACATGTATTCACTGCAAGTGTTTCAGTGAACACATGGCATTGTTGATAGTAGTTCATGTGCCTTATGTCTGTGAGCATATTTTGCATATATCTAGATATAATTTTTATTTATTGTCATCAGATTCAAGTGTGGTTGCCATCAATGGATTATGGTGCTAAGTTTTACAGCTGCCACCCAAAGAATTCTTGTCTCTGACATTGAAATATGTCCATGTATTCAAGATATACCTCATGTATCATGTATGTCTTGATGCATGGACCTCATATATATCTCAGGAATATATAATAGTTCTGTTGAATATGTCTATTTTCCTCATTTAAATGGAATACTAGCTCTTTTTTTGCAATTTTCTCATTGGCACCAGATATTTTGGCCATTGTTTTCTATTTTCCAAATTGCAAATTATTACCAAGATGAAGAAACAGAAAAATTTCATCCATTTCTAATTTCTTGCTACTTTAGACATATTTTCACTGTGAACATCCATGGTGTGTAGGTCACATTGTTGATAGTAGTTAACACGCCCAATTGGAAATTGCAATGCATCTTTACATAGATTTTATGTACTATTAAGATTGATAGGTGCATTGATAATAGAAGCACTACCTTATTGCTACAAGGAAATCAATAGATGTAACTGGTAAACTCAAAAATCATTACTCGCCAACACCCAAGCAACATTAAAATAAAAGTTGAAAGAATGTCTACTGCACTTCACATAGATTGCATCAACTTCATTAGATAACATGCAACAAGCATATGTCCATAACACATAATAAGTATGAATTGTATTCTAATCACATAATATGATCCCAAATAAATTTGAATTGTAATCTCATACTGAATCTATGCATTGGAAAAAATTAGAAAGCTTCATTAGATAGATTGTAGGCTTGTAATACTACATCCATAATCTTCTAAAAAGTACAAGAAGAGTGAATAAGCAAAAGTGGGAAAAAGATATTTCATTATTCATTTTAGCTTTAATCTTAATCTCGATACTTTATAAGATTCAAGAAACATTTAAAAATTAATATATAACACAAAATAATAAAAATGCTACATATTAGTTAAAATTTCCAATGCTTATCTCTACTTCTTCATTAGTGGGCATTGTCACAGATGCAAATCCTTGTTCAATTCTAGTTTCCCTATCTGTGATCAACTACAAAAATGGTTCAAAGATGAGGTTAAAAACATATGCTATAATACATCAAATATAAATGTTAACCCTCGAAAAGAAAATGACATTGCAATTTATCTAGAGCACAATTTATCAACATAATCTTGACCATATAGAGATTATAATAGTTAGGTTTTTTATCAATATATTTAACTATCAATATTTACTTTTTATCCTAAAATTAAGAAATTCTAAAGCCATATCAAGTTGTAATTTATTATTGAACAAAATTGAAAATCAATGCTACCATTCACATTTATTTCTACCTATAATACTTTTATAATTGTTTGGATGTATCTGTATACATCCATTTCCACTTAAACAGACAAAGTTGACATATGCTTACATGTATACATGCTTTTGAATTATTCTACACTAATCTCTACCAGTTTTTGATTCTCCATTTCAATTTTAAAATATTTTATTTATTTCCATTTCATGGCTTTATTCATGATTTAATTTACATGTATACAATAAGACCAAGACAAATTAAAGATATATATTTTTTCCATATACATTTCACTACGACATAGTTGTTGAAAAATAAGGTGTTTTCTTAGCTTAATACTCTGTAAAACTTTAATATTGTTGATCTAAGTAAGATTTTTCTTTGTTACATATATTCTTTGTGGGTGATTATCTTGATTAATCCATTTTACTACTGTAGAATGTAGACAGAAGTTGATAGAAGAAATAGACGGGATATTAGAAAGATTACACAAGATATAACGTGGAGAAACCCTTTTGGGAAAAAACTCCACCAAGAATTATTCTATTATTCAATCTTTGAATTACAATAGCTCCAATTCTTGCTTGAGAATGCTTCTTCTATCTTTACCAATCTTCTTCACACCTGCAAATAACAATTATGAAAACTCTCTTCAACTTGAATGAGATATAGAGACAATATGCAACCTTGTAATCTCCAAATGGTGATAATTACAATGCACAAGCTCAAGCCCTTGAAAAGGCACACCATATTGCTTCAAGTTGAGTTATTCTATGAAGACTAAAGCTTACAACATGTGCTTCATGCATTTGGGCATCCCAAACTAAAGCTACAACTTATCCTTCACTTTGGTGATAATTCCAAAGCTCTTCCTCAAAGTTGGTGCCCATAAGTAATCCTACTTAACTGAGCCTTCAGAAATATCTTATCATGCAAGAGAGGTAAATCCAAGAAAGCATCTTGGGCGCCCAAGTTGGCTCCAAGTGATTTCTAGTTAATTGAAACATTTACTTAACACCATTCATGCAAGAATGGTCATCCCCTATTAACTGGAGATAGTCCCTGCTATCTGTCATACAACTCAATGTTATTAGCCATGCATTCCAAGTTAACTGAAGTTAACTAACATACAACTGAAACTAACTGAAGACAACTGAACCATAACTGAACTAAACTAAACTAAACTAAACTGATTCTAAAAACTAAACTAAACTAAACTAAACTGATTTGAACTTAACTGAATTGAACTAAACTTCAAGCATACAAACATCAAACCCTAACTCCTAGGATCTTTATATTCATTCAGAAGTGTTAATTATTACTCTGTATAGTTAACTGAACACAAGGTGAGTGTCACCTTACCATGTGGGTGCCCCATGTGCCCCTATTATTTAGGAACTCACTATGGATGCCCTCACATGCTTCTTACATTTAGAATTAATTACAAATGTCAATAATCATGATTATTTCATCAAATATTAATCTCATCCTAATCTTAGTGTTGTTGAACACATTCCAAGAATCTAGGAGATAAATGAAATAATTAATGTTTAGGATTTTCAATTAAATGGCATCCTATTTCCAACATTCTCCCACTTGACATTATACATTGCAATTATTCTAAACAAGTAATAATAAATTTAAATCAAGTACAAGACTCAAGGCCAATGGCCTTCCTGCACCATGAGAACTTATCTATAGGAACTGGCTTCATAAGATAATTTGCAACATTAATCAAAGTGTCAACTTTTTCAATTAATACTTTCCCACCCTCAACCATTTCTCACACAAAGTGATACTGAAAATATACATGTTTAGTATGAGCATGATACATAGGATTTTTGGCTAAACAAATAGCACTCTGACGATCACATTCAAGCCTAACTTGCTTGCAATTAAAACCAATACTTGACCCAAGTCTCTGTAAACCAAATTGCCTCTTTAGAGGCATGTGTGGCAGCCATGTACTCTACTTTTGTGGTGGACAAAGCAACCGTGGGCTGCCTCTTACTCATCCAACTAACCACAGCTCCAAAAAAAGTGTACACATAACCACTTTTCGAACTCCGACTATCTAGATCTCCTGCCCAATCTGAATCAACAAACCCCTGTATGTCCAATGATCAATTCATAATATCAATATTATTAGAACCATGATAAACTAAACAGTACTCTGAAGTCCCTCGTAAATATCTAAGCACATAAACCTACATAATTCTAATGTTCTTTACCAGGGTTAGACATAAACCTACTAAGAACTCCCACTGCTTGTGCTATTTCTGCTCTTGTACAAACCATTGCATACATTAAACTACCAATTGCACTAACATACAAAATTTTAGACATTTCATCAAAATCAAAATTAGATTTAGGACTTATATCTAAAATTAACTTTGTGCCAACTCGTAAAGGAATATTAACCGGTTTACTGTCCTACATGTTAAATCCTTTGAAAATAGTATCAACATAATTACTTGAATTAAGCAAAGCTTTAAGTTACCTCTATCTCTACTGATCTCCATACCAAGTATCTTGTAGCTCCTAGATTTTTCATCTAAAATGTGCCCGAGAGTTGTGCTGTCAATTCTCTAATCATTACCTTGTTGTTACCAATAAACATGTCATCAACATACAAGATAATAATTAAAAGCCGATCATCAATAATTTTTATAAAAACACAATGATCTTCCTCACTCCTAACATAACCAATTTTTAATGCGAAAGCATTAAACTTCTGGTACCACATTCTGGGTGATTGTTTCAATCCACATAAATATCTCTTTAACCTACAAACCAATTCTTCTTTTCCTTTTACGACAAAACCTTCAGGTTGCTTCATATAAATCTCCTCATCAAGATTCCCATGCAAAAAAGCAGTTTTCACATCCATTTGCTCAATTTCAAAACCATAAGCAACAACAATGGATAAAAAGAATCTAATAGAAGTTAATTTAGCAACATGAGAGAATATTTCATTAAAGTCAACTCCCTCTCTCTGGGAGTAGCCCTTGGCTACTAATCTAGCCTTGTACCTTTCAAGATTACCATCTGCACCAATCTTCTTTTTAAAGATCCATTTACAACCAATGGCCTTTCTATCTTTGGGAAAACTCTCAAGATCCCATGTGTCACAAGTATCCAAGGATTCCATTTCCTCATGCATAGCTTGTGACCAAATCTTGTTCTCGTTTGAGGACAAAGCTTCCCTGTAAGAACTAGGTTCATCATTAGTACTCATTAAATAAAAATACAACAGAAATTAGGTGGGCTATACCTATCAACGGGATTTCATTGTCTTGTGGATCTTCTCAAAGGAGTTTCTTCTTGTTCCTCAATATGCTCATCTTGAGCCTCTATTTCATAAGAACTCTTTGAACTCTCTTCTTCCAATTCATCCACTTGTTCTTCAACATGTGCATCTTGCTGCTTCTCAGTATTTGTCTCAAAATGCACTGTTTGAGAAGTATCCTTTTCTTTTGGTTGTTCTTCTCTTGAATAAGCTCTAAATGCCTTGAAAATAACATCTCTAGATAAAGAAACTTTTATTGTTAGTGGATTCCAAAGCTTGTATCCTTTTACATTTTCACCATAATCTATGAATATGCATTTATGTGCTTTAGGATCCAATTTAGATAACTTTTCTTGAGGCACGTGAACAAAAGCTTCACAACCAAAGATCCTTAAATGTGCAACACTAGGTTTCTTACCTAACCACATCTCATAAGGATTTTTATCTTCAATAGATGAACTAGGGGATCTATTAATTAAATAAAAAGAAGTACATACCGCTTCAGCCCATAAGGACCGTTCAAGCTTATCACTACTTAACATACTCCTAGCTCTTTCCATTAAGGTTTGGTTCATCCTTTCTGCTACTCCATTTTGTTGAGGTTTATATGGAGTAGTTTTTTGTCTCACTATTCTTGCATGCTTACAATAATAATCAAATTCCTTAGAACAATACTCACCACCATTATCTGATCTCAACACTTTTATCTTATGATCTGATTGTTTCTCAACCAAAGCCTTAATTTCCTTAAACTTATTAAACACATCAGATTTTTTATGCATAAAATATATCCAAGTGTATCTTGAGACATCATCAATAAATGTGGCATAGTATCTAAATTTTCCAATAGAGTCAATATCCACAGGACCCATTACATTTGAGTGAATAATCTCTAATAATATTTTAGCTCTATTTGTACAAGTAGGAAATTTAGATCTATATTGCTTTCCAAACACATAGTGCTCACAAAAGTCATTTTTTCCAATATTATAATTAGGAATACGGTCAACCAAATTTTTATTAAGAATGGTCCTAAGACCTTTTTCACCTATATGGCCCAATCTATGGTGCCATAGCATACATGTATTTTCAGCTTCAATTACATTTGATAAAATATTTACATTGGAGGTATTTAGCTTAAACAAAGTCCCAATCTAAGATCCTTTAGCAACCACCATATTCCCTTTCACCAATCTACAACCACCTTTGTCAAATGTCACATGCATTCCAGAATCATTAAACTTAGAGATAGAAAGTAGATTCCTTGCAAGTCCTAGAATATGTAAAACATCATTAAGGTTCTTAATACTACCATCACCGAAACACAATTTTACCTCTCCTTTGCCAACAACCTTTGTTGTGTTGTTGTCTCCAAAGAAGAAATCTCCTCCATCATATGTAGTATACTTAGAGAACCACTCCTTTCTAGGAGTCATATGATAGGAGCAACCTGAATCAATAATCCAAGAGTTATCAACAACAGTATTAGAAGAAATGACTAAAGCATCATTATTGTCATCAGATTTTTCTATAGAAGCATCAGTACTCTTCTTCTTACTCTTACAATAATTTTTGATATGTCCAGGTTTTCCACAATTCCAACACTTTACCTTACTCTTACCAGGGGTTTTTGACCATCCTTTAGACTTACCCTTTCCTTTCTTTTCTGCTTTAGATTCCTTCTCTTTAGGCCTACCTCTTACAAACAAGGCATCTTGGGAGCCAATTTTAAATTTCCTCCTCATCTCCTCTGATAGGAGAGTAGGAATGATGTTTTCCATCTTTGGATCTGCACCATTACCACTAATTGCAACTATTATATTTTCCCAAGAATCTGGTAAAGAGCAAAGTAATAAAATGCACTTATCCTCATCCTCAAGCTTTACATCTACATATGCTAACTGACTGAGAATTAAATTGAAAGAATTTAAATGTTGTGCTACTAAATCACCATCTTTCATTTTCAATGAATATAATTTCCTTTTCAGATACAACTTATTTGTTAGACTCTTTGTTTGATAAATGTCTCCTATTCTTTTCCACAATTTATATGCACTGGTTTCCACTGAAACATTTAAAAGAACTACATCAGCAAGACACAATCTAATTGTTCCTCTTTCCTTTTTATCTAACTTAACCCAATCTTCATCTGACATAGTTGTAGGTGTCTTTGTCTCATTATTAACCTCTAACCATTGATCTCTTTCTTCAAGAAGATCTTCCATTTTTAATTTCCACATTTCATAGTTAGAACCATTGAACCTTTCAATATCTAACCTTGAATTCATTGTAACAAAAAACTTAATTCCAAAATCAACAAATTACTAAAATAATAAGAGCTCCCACTAAGCCAATAAATCCTTCAAACTTTAAGAGAAAGGCGTCCCAATACTCTACCCAACCTCGGCTCTGATACCAGGTGTTGAAAAATGAGGTGTTTTCTTAGCTTAATACTCTGTAAAACTTTAATATTGCTGATCTAAGTAAGCTTTTTCTTTGTTACATATATTCTTTGTGGGTGATTATCTTGATTAATCCATTTTACTGTTGTAGAATGTAGACAAAAGTTGATAGAAGAACTAGATGGGATATTAGAAAGATTACACAAGATATAACGTGGAGAAACCCTTTTGAGAAAAAACTCCATCAAGAATTATTCTATTATTCAATCTCTAAATTACAATAGCTCCAATTCTTGCTTGAGAATGCTTCTTCTGTCTTTACCAATCTTCTTCATACCTGCAAATAACAATTATGAAAACTCTCCTCAACATGAATGAGATATAGAGACAATATGCAACCTTGTAATCTCCAAATGGTGATAATTACAATGCACAAGCTCAAGCCCTTGAAAAAGTACACCATATTGCTTCAAGTTGAGTTATTTTGTGAAGACTAAAGCTTACAATATGTGCTTCATGCATTTGGGCGTCCCAAACTGAAGCTACAACTTATCCTTCACTTTGGTGATAATTCCAAAGCTCTTCCTCAAAGTTGGTGCCCATAAGTAATCCTACTTAACTGAGCCTTCAAAAATATCTAATCATGCAAGAGAGGTAAATCCAAAAAAGCATCTTGGGTGCCCAAGTTGGCTCCAAGTGATTTCTAGTTAACTGAAACATTTACTAAACACCATTCATGCAAGAATGGTCATCCCATGTTAACTGGAGGTAGTACATGTTATCTGGCATACAACTTAATGTTATTAGCCATGCATTCCAAGTTAATTGAAGTTAACTAACATACAACTGAAACTAACTGAAGACAATTGAACCATAACTGAACTGGACTGAACTGAACTGAACTAAACTAAACTGATTCTGAACTGAACTGAACTTAACTGAACTGAACTTCAAGCATGCAAACATCAAACCCTAACTCCTAGGATCTTTACATGCATTCAGAAGTGTTACCTGTTACTCTGTATAGTTAACTAAACACAAGGTGAGTGTCACCTTACCATGTGGGTGCCCCAAGTGCCCCTATTATTTAGGAACTCACTATGGACGCCCTCACATGCTCCTTACATTTAGAATTAATTACAAATTTCAATAATCATGATTATTTCATCAAATATTAATCTCATCCTAATCTTAGTGTTGTTGAACACATTCCAAGAATCTAGGAGATACATGAAATAATTAATGTTTAGGATTTGCAATTAAATGGCATCCTATTTCCAACAATAGTTGAACTATTAGAGAATTGATTCTTTGTATAGAACAAATTGAGACCAATCAGTTATGTATTAATGAATATTCCCTATAACTATAAATGTAAAATGGAAAAGGTTGGTTAATTAAACATTTAATTGAGTTATGGCACATGATGATGGATAAATGGTGAGGAAAAAAATGGAATAGATAAGTAAGACATGTTGTCATACTAACTTCGTGTGCAAGTAGCCACCTTTATTTTGTTGTGGCACTTAATGCTATGCACCATGATATAAGACACCATGATGACTATGAGTCATGTGTGAATAGATTGACACACTAATAGAATAGCGACCAGATAGAAAAATTGTCTCTAGCACGCAAACATATGAATAATGATGACAACTATGGCACTATGATTGTTGTAGCACTAAGAGAAAAAAGTGAAACAAAACATAAATCAAAGATAAAATAAACTAGAATATGTAAAAGTGATGCATCATATATTGGTGTAGTGCCCCTTCACGCCCTTTCATGATGTTTGATTAATTATGGTTGGGTTGTTTGAATTAAATTGGTTTTATAATGTTGTTTTCTTTGGTGACAAATTAAATGAATTATTAAATAAAGTATTTTGACAAATTGATATATATGTTGTTCTTGGATATTTAATTTATTAAATTAAATCATTAAGTTAAAAAGTAACTTGACAATTAAATATTAGGATATTGATTATTAATGAGGAGTTTTAATTATAAATTAAAATGTGAGAAAATATTAAAAGGAAATAAAAAATTAAAATAAAATGTGAAATTGGAAGAAGATAATGAACAACTAGTTACAAGAAGTAAAAATATAGAAATTTGTGCACATGCATGACTCCAAACTAATTGTTGAATGCAAACTTGTCATTTTGAGTGGATATTGCTTGATTTTTATCTGCTTTTTGTTTTTGAAAAACAAAATTTTTCCTTGGTTATCAATGATCATTTTTGGGGAGGTTTTTCATCTTTATTTTTGTTCAAACGAAATTTTTTGTCTGCAACAATATTTATAAAAATACAGATTTTTGATTTAAAAAGTATTTTCGAAGTGGGAAGAATTTCTAAAGGTTGATCAAGGATTTGTAGAAAAGGATTGTTGTTGTGTTAGAGTTATTCTCTGCACTTCTTTTTCATCTCTGAAGCATTGGATCTCAGGTTGGCATCGTTTTTACTCTTGTTTCATTTATCTGTTATTGGCATACAATCTCTCTCTCTTGTCTGCTAAAAACAATTATTTGCTATTCAATATTTATATTTCCTACCTGTGTCTTCATTTCCTTATTAGTGATTCCATCATTTGTACGAATACCACTTGTATGGTTTTTATAGATCATGTCTTTCTTGAATAGATTTAATTGTATCTTGCTCACTATATGCTCTGATTCAGAGGTTCCACCCATGAATATCAAACCTTTGTGTGAATATTGCTAATCATGTAACCTTAGTAAATTCGATTTTCTTTTCTAAAAGTGTGAAAGATAAGTTTACTAGCATTGAATTTTATATATGTGATTTCACCCTTAGAACCTCCACTTTTCATAAACTAAAGATTTGAAAAATTCAAATTCTAGCAACTTATATTGCTTGGCATCCTGCATACTTTTCACTTCTTGGCCCTTTTGGCTTATTGTTAGTTATCTGTAAACCATTGCTTTTGGCTTTGTATCAAATTATTCTTCATTTGGATTTCTATAAAATTATCTACCTTCCTACCCTATTTGTTGGGCGCACCTCCCTTGTACAAGCCCACTTTTGATTCAATTAATAATAGGTGAAAGGAACAAAAGTAATTCTTATCAATTTGGAGATGAATTTAGATGTAGCATGGCAATCAGACCATACTTGGAGATTCTTATCAACTCTAATAGTTGCGTTGTAGTTAGCTTTTAAGTAGGGCGATAAATAAATGAGTCTTTTCTTCTCATCCACAACATTGGGTATTAGTCTTACATATAATACCTTGTTGTTTTAATTTGCCACACTAATTTCTCCAACTTTGCACCTCTCTTGTGATTGGGGACGTGATCTCTTTTCTTGCACAACTAGCATGCACCATTCTATGGCGTCTTCCCATTTTGTTGCTGCGAGTTTAATTTGGAGAATACATTTTATGTTGGAACTCATTATTAGATTTGACATTCGATTTAAGTTATATATATATATACCATGATAAAAATTAAAGAATATTTCTACTTCATAAATAATTGATCTTAGGTAGACATAATAGAAATTCTTGAAAAGGTAAAAGGAGATGGCGAACTCGAGCTCTGTGGGCCGAGCTAGGGCAACCGTGCCCTAGCTCGATTTTCATTTTTCTTGTTGTTGCGTGTGAGGGGGGCATTCGACGCGTTCAGGGAGGGGGAGATCCTGTGATTGTGTGTGTTTTTTTCTGCAGTGGGATTCGTTTCTTCTGCACTCTCTGCCTTGTCTGACTGGCGTGGAGCTGGTGAGTGGCCGTGGCCTGGCGAATCTCGGTGGGCTGTGGGTGTTTGTTCCTGTGGCAGGCAGTGCTTGCTCCTCTTTGTCTTGTTTTTCCTTGCTGGCTACATAGGGTGGGGTGTATATCACTCTTCCCTTCTTCGTTGCCTTTCCTCATCCGTGTTTGGGTTTGGGGTGTTGGAGCCCTCGTTGAGAAGAATTCTTTTTTTGTTCACTGAGGGAGACGTTCGGGGAAACCCAATGTTTTCTTGTGTTGAATATTTTCTTTGATCTTTGGCCCTGGGGGCTGCATGCCCGATTTGGGTATCTGTGAAGCAATGTCGTGCGGGATGTCATCTGGGGCCAGCCCTAGGTTGGACTTTTGTGCTGCGATTGGATCGATGCCTCCAGTACTAAATGCAAAAATGATTGATAATAATTTATTCTCTTCGGATCAGGAGATGAATGATGCAGGGCCGTCTGGGGGGTCTCGAATTACGAAAATTAATGGGTGTCTAGAAAGATGCAAAGAGAGACCGAAACTGGTGATTCTGATGGAGATGTTGGCGGATGATATTGACTATTATTCGAAGCATTCCTTTTACTGCAAGTTCATGGGATTGCGTGTTTCATTGCAATTTTTGGAATCTTGGGCTCAGAGGACCTGGTTGCCAGTGGGGGAGATGGAAATTAGGCTTCTAGCGAACAACTACTTTATGGTTTCCTTTGATTGCATGGCGGATCGGAATAGGGTCTTTGAAGAGGGACCATATTTCTTTAACCAGGTGGGATTATTTATTAAGCCGTGGCATGCTGGCTTTAACTCGACTGAGGAGCTTCCGAGTCGGGTTCCGGTTTGGGTTAGACTACCTTGGTTTCCGGTCGAGTGCTGGCGAGAGGATGTGTTGCATCTGGTGGCTTCGATGCTTGGTAAACCTATTGGGTCTTCACAATAGACACAATTTAAAAAGGTAATGACTTTTTCCCGTATCTGTGTGGAAATTGATTTAAGTAAACCTTTGCCAGACTCTGTGGAAGTAAGTGCAAGACAGTATACATGGGTGCAACAGTTAGACTATGAAACCCTACCTTTTCGGTGCCGACTTTGTCATGAATATGGACATCTACAGCGTAGGTGTCCTAGGGGTAAGACTGTGACATCCCAGCCTTCTCAGACTTCCCGAAACCCGCCTAGGGTTGATAAGGGGAAAGAGCCTGTTCAGGGTGAAGCTACTGAAGATGATGGATTTGTCCCTGTCAAGGCATGCAGTAGGAATCAGGGGAAAAAGTGGTCCTTGAGGGAGAGACAGGAGGATGACACTTTTAACAGATTCGAGGTGTTAGATGATCTCATCCAGCAGGAGGTGAATCCGGGATTGATGAATTTGGACCAGGGAGTTTTGGGTACAGGACAGGAAGGGAAACCTTTGGAGGTTTTGCAAGTTGTGCAGGATGCTGGTGTGGGGCAGTTGGATTCAGATCAACAATTGGTTGACCAGACTGCGCAGGATTCTAGTATTGGCTTTATGAAGAAAAGGGGGGGAGGATCTCCCTTGCCCCATAAAGGTGATGTGGAAGTTGGAAAGAGTTCTCTGTCCTCTTCTCGCATGGGTATTCAGCAAAAGGAACCGAAGAAAGGGGTTGGTGAAAAAAATCCCAAACTGGGCAGGAAAAAGGATATAGAAAAGATTAAATCAACTGGGGAAACTTTGGTTGAGTCAGGGGCAGTCAAGACCTTGGATTCACTTTTCTCTTGCCCCCAGAAATGATTGCCCTATCATGGAATGTAAGGGGCTTGAACAGTGGCCCTCGACAAAAAGTTTTTCGTGAGTTGGTTAGAAGTCATTCTCCAGATATTTGTTTTCTGCAGGAGACTAAATTATCTGTTGAGAATATGTTGAGCTTGGTTCCTAAGTTATGGAAATTTGGTGAGTGTCAGTGTATTGGGGCTCTTGGTGCTTCTGGGGGGGTGGCTTGCTTATGGAATCCTCAGAAGATTTGCCCTATTTGGTGGGTTACCTCTAGATCTTCTATCTCCTTGGTTGCTTCTTGTTTTGAGACTGGTGAGCGTATCCTCCTGTCTAATGTGTATGCTCCAGTGGAGTTTCAAGGAAAGCAACTTCTTTGGTCGCATCTTTGTTTTGTTCGTAGCCTAGTTCCTTTTCATCCGTGGATCTTGGCGGGTGACTTCAATGCTATCGTGACGTTGTCTGAGAAAAGGGGTGGGCTTGCTAGGTTGGAGCCTTCGGCGCTTCTTCTCAGGGATAGCATCTCCGATTTAAGTTTGTTTGATGTTCAACCCAGTAATGGACATTTTACATGGAATAACAGGAGGCTTGGAGAGGACTGTGTTGCTGAGAGACTTGATCGTTTCTTGGTTTCATGTTTCTGGATTGGGGACTTGTGGTCTACATCCTCTGAAATTATGGATTGGAGGGGTTCTGACCATTGGCCCATCAAGCTTAGTATTACTTCTGCTCGGATGCCTCATTCCCCTTCCTTCAAGTTCCAGCTTATGTGGTTAAGGGATGCTACTCTTTTTGACCATATGGTTGTGTGGTGGAGAATTGGAAGACTGGCTTTCGGTACAGCAATGTACATTTTTTCCAAGCTTCTCCAGTTTGTCAAATTTCAGCTCAAAAGGTGGAATCAGCGTTGTTTTGGTAACATATTTCATGAGAAGGGTGTTGCTCAAGATGAGCTGAATAATATTACGCGATTGATTCACGAAAATGGGGTTTCTGAGGAGCTTCTAAGGGAAGAGGCCAGGGCTTTGAAAGAGGTTGAGGAATGGGAATTGTGGGAAGAGATCTATTGGAAGCAAAAGTCTCGGGTTGAATGGCTGTAGGAGGGAGACAAAAACACTACCTTTTTCTTTAACTCTGTGAAGGACAGGAGGCATGGTAATACCATCCCCGTTTTGGTGAATGATAGGGGCGAACGCCTGGCCTCTTATCAGAAAATCTCTGCTGAGGCTTCACAGTATTTTGTTGCTCTATTCAGGGAAGATTCACAAGGGGGATCTATCGAGGAAGCACATGTTCTTTCTTGTATTCCCCAGTTGGTTTCTAGGGAAGCAAATGAGCATCTAATGAGAGAGATCTCTTTAGAGGAGTTGGAGGAGATTATGTTTCAGATGAAAAAAGGAAAGGCTCCTGGCCCAGATGGTTTCCCAGTTGAGTTTTTTCATGCATTCTGGGATATCATAAAGGTAGATCTTCTTGCAGTAGTCCAGGAGTCTCAAAAGAACAAGCAGATGTTGAGGGCTCTGAACTCCACCTTCCTTGCTCTCATTCCCAAGTGTGATAGGGCGGATAGATTAATGCAGTTTCGGCCTATCTCCCTTTGCAATGTGATTTATAAAATTATATCGAAGTTATTCACTGAACGGTTGAAGAAGTGGCTTAAAATGCTGATTTCAGAGGAACAGAGTGGATTTGTTGCAGGTCGTCAAATTCTTGATGGGGTTGTTATTGCAACAGAGACCATTCATTCCATGGCCAACTCCAAGGAGAAGGCAATGTTCATTAAGTTGGATATGGCTAAGGCTTATGACAGGGTTAGGTGGTCTTTTTTGCGAAAGATCCTTGTCGCTTTTGGCTTTTGCCAGGAGTGGATCCAGTGGGTCATGAGTTGTGTGACGTCCGTGTCTTTCTCAGTGCTGATAAATGGAGATCATTCTGAACTTTTTGGGGCTTCTAGGGGTCTACGACAAGGGGATCCTCTTTCTCCATACCTTTTCCTTCTCTTTGTTGAAGGTCTTGGTCGTTTATTGAAAAGAAATGTTGGGTTAGGTATCATCCAAGGGTGGCATTGGGGTGGAGACTTGCCTCCGCAGTCTCATTTACAGTTTGTTGATGATACTGCTCTAATGGGGATGGCTACAGTTAAGGAAGCTACTAATTTGAGGCAGTTGTTGGACGTTTACCTGGTGGCTTCAGGGCAATTGATTAATGAGGATAAATCCTCCATTTTTTTCTTCAACACGCGGGGACCCATCCAAAGAAGAATTGCTAATATTTTAAGGTTTCAAATTGGGTCTCTTCCTTTTACTTATCTGGGTATTCCAATTTCTGTTGGGCGTCTTCCCAAGGGTTCGTGGCAGAATATCTTTGATAAGTTTCGGGGGAAAGTTAATCATTGGACCCATAGGTGGTTGTCTTTTGCTGGGCGGGTTCAGCTTCTTAAATCTATGGTGCAGGCTCTTCCTACCTACCGATGTATGCTTCAGGTGGCTCCAACGGGGTTCCTTAAAGAGTTGGATGCTTTGGAAAGGCAATTTTTATGGGCTGGATGTTTGTCGGCTTCCAAATGGAGTTTGGTTATATGGGAAGCTGTGTGTAGCCCAAAGCATTATGGTGGTCTTGGTCTACGTCAGTCTTCTTTGTTCGGTGTAGCCGTGGCTGCTAAGCTGTTTTGGAGATGGTGTGTGGAGCAGGATCAGCTATGGGCCAGGATTGTGTCTCATAAGTATTTTCCGGGAGTTCCACGGCATGATCTCCCTAGGTACCCTCTTGTGGGGAAAGGGTCAGTGATTTGGAATACTCTTCAAAAGGGTGCAAATCTCATCAAGGAAGGTTTATTTTGGATTTGCAGACGGGGCTCTGAAGCTCTCTTTTGGTCAGATTCTTGGGATGGTTTCCCTCCTCTTATCTCTTAGTTCCCTAACTTGTTGCCTTTATGCCAGAGATTTCTTGTGGAAGGTTGGTCTAGGGTGAGTGACTTCAAGTCCTCTTATTCTGGGCATTTGGAAGTGGCTGGTTGGAAGGATCCCGCTGAGTGGCTAGTTGTGGGAATGGAGGAAGAAAGTGCTGAGCTTTACACAATCCTTTGCAGTAGGCGTTGTTGTTCTCTTATGGAACAGGATATTCTTGCCTGGACCCCTAATAATAAGGGGATCTACTCAGTTGCTTCTGGTTATCAGGTGTTATTGGCTCAGAAAATGGATGGGGCGGAGGTGCATTGGTGGAAGAGGGTTTGAAATAAGCTCTCTTGGCCAAAGTGCAATTGCTTTGTTTGGACTCTGGCTTGGAATAGGTGCTTGACATGGGATAACATTCGTAAACGGGGATTCCAAGGGCCTTCTTGTTGTGTTTTGTTTGGGAATGGGGAGGAGGATGTTGCTCACTTGTTCTTCCGGTGTCCCTTTGTTATGCATCTTTGGCATATGTGGTGGGAGGTTTGGAAGCAACCTTGTGTTCATGCTTCCTCCTTGGTGGAATTTTGGGATAGTATGGGTCGACCCCCCTCTGTGGCTGCCTTTTTGCAGGATGTTTGGTATGTTGGTCCTACCTTTCTTCTTTGGCAGATCTGGCTGGAGAGGAATCGCAGGTTATTCCGTGGTATGAAAATGGGGGGTCAACAAGTGTGGATGTGAATGTTAGGTATGATTCAGGAGTCGGTGGTGGCTAAAAGTGAAGTGGTTTTTCCCTTGGGGAAAGAGGATGTTGAGTTGGTTGACAAACTGGGCCTTCAGGAGATACATTCTTCTTTTGTTAGTTCAAGGAGCTATCGGCATGGGAGGAAGAGAGTCCAACGGACGAGTAGGTGGTTGCCTCCTTCGGGTGGCGTTTTGAAGATCAATACTGATGGATCTTCTAGAGGTAATCCTGGTCCTGCTGGGATTGGTGGAGTTGGCAGGGACTCTGTGGGTTCGGTGATATTTCTTTTCTCTATCCATGAGGGGGTGCAGACTGTTAATCTCATGGAGGGTTTGGCGATTCTTTATGCTGTGGAGCATGCCTTTGCTCTGGGTTGGCAAAAGGTTATTTTTGAAGCTAATTCACAGGTCTTGATTTCTCTTTCGAATGAGAGGAAAGTGACTGGTATTAACTGGCAGTTGGCCTCAATGGTTCATCGGATTCTTCAAGTTAGCTCTAGGATGATGGAGGTCTCCTTTGTTCATATCCCAAGGGAGTGGAATAGGGTTGCTGATTGCTTGGCCAAATAGGCTTCTGAGCATGATGGTGGTTGGAAGATTGAAGACTGGGTACAGGTTTCCCCCGAGTTGCGTCTGGAGTTGGATCGGTTCCTTGAGGAGGATAGGAGGCTTTATGTTGATAGTTGATGTTGTTTGAATGAACTGGTTCTTTTGGTTCCTGGGTCTTGGGCCCTTGTGTATTGTTGTAATGTGCTATTTTAAGTTTCAATAAAGTTTTTACCCCTTTTTAAAAAAATAATAATAATTGATCTTGTTAAATATAAATTTGATAATTTAATATGGAGATCGATTTGGTTATAATGAATTGAATTGAAGGATTTGAAATTTGGTCTGAATAAATAGGTAAAGGAATGGGGCATTTAATTAAGTTAATAGAAAGGGTATTTAACGATTTTGAGTGATAATAAATGACTTAGGTTAAATGAACGTTTATGCTAATTTGTTCTAGGAGTTTAGTATATGCTTACATCATTCTCTTATCATTATCTAATTATAAGATTGTCAACTTTTATGAAATAATCTTCATCATTATTGTATATATAATGGTTAAGAGTTTAAGACAAATTTCTTAATTATATGATAGGTGAGGAAATGAATTACATAAAAAAAGGTCTAATTTGGATAGATAGTATTGAAACAAGAAATTAATATCCCATAGACTAATGTATTGGGTAATTTACTTTTGAAAATCGATTGTCTCATAGATAAGAAATTGAGTGATGAAATAAATGAGCTAGATTATCTTTGTTTTGATTGCTTTTATAAATATTTAATAGTTAGAATGTGAATTTCCTTGTAGTTTCCTTATTGGAATTGAGTCATGGACAACTGTTGTCTTGATGGAAATAAATTAAATGGATTAAAGAGGAAAATTATTTAGATATGTTTAAGATTTAAAGTAAGATGATACAATAGTTTAATTACCAAGGATAAAATGTTGTATGCCTAAATGAGAATAGGGACTTTGGGTAATTCTAATTTTATTTACTCTTGTTATGATTTGGATTTGGTCTTAGTGGTTGTATAATTGGTTTTAGTGCTTGGAGTAAGTGATTAAGTTGGCGACTAAAATGAAAAGTGGAAATAATGTGTTCATGGTTGTTTGTTGAATGTTTACTTGTTGGAATAATGTGTTGGATTAGGGCGTTTGGGTGAACTTGGTTATTGTTCAAAATTGAAGTAATGATGTATGTATGGAGTATTTATGTTTGTGATGCAAGGATTGTTTGAATTGAATACCATGTCGTTTATTGGAAATTGGGGGTGAATTTGATAATTTTTTGAAAGTGGGAGTTATTATGTAGGTTGAATTCATGATTGAAATGTTTATTTGTTGCTCATCTAGTTTGAGGTGTTAAATTAGTAAAAAATGAGAAGCTTTTTATTATTGAGGTTGATTTTTATTTTGAGTTGTGTTTTGGGATTTGTGTTATAAGTGAGTTCTTATGAGAATTTGTTATGGTAATCTTCTAGAGGTTAGAGGGGAGCATGATTTTTACTTGCATGAATTTGTATGGGGGCTGGGAATCAGGTGAGGCTATTAGGGTAACCCAAGATGGGGGTCAGGTCCTAGGAAGATCCACCAAGACAACCCATATCAAGCTATGAGTGTTTGCATGAGTTTTATGTTGTTTCACATGGAAGTGGGTGGTTTCATGATTGTTTCATAAAGTGGTTGATCATGTATTTGAGTTGTGTTCGTGAGGATTTTATTTTGCACTGTTTACTTGTGGTTATGGTTGGGAAAATTGTAAGTGAGATGGTTCATGCCATGCTCGGGAAATGTGATTCTTATGGCTATGTTTCATTGTGCAAGATAGATTTATCGTGTTTGATGTGTTGGGTCTTCTAGTTGCAAGTAGGGGGAGTGGATCTCAATGGGGTTTGGGACCCAAAGTGGTGCCTAGGGTAACTCATTAAGAGTTTTTTTAATCCAGTGATAACTTAAAATGAACTAGGGGGTTGGGTAGTTCACATTAATCAAGATAATGGTATGCCTCACTCATGGCTCAAGCACTCATTTAGGCTTGAGATGAGTGGGAAGGCCTGGAATGGAAAAGATCAATTGCCTTGTCCTATTGAAAGGTATGTTGATCCTGCATGAGTTAGAATGGGGGCCAGGGATCGGTTGAGGTTGCCAGGGTAACCCAGGATGGGGGTCGGGACTTAGGAAGATCCGCATTGGGTAACCCATATCGAGCTATGCAATGACACTATCCCCTATAGCAACCTTGTATGCCTTTTTTTTTTCCCCTCGTTGTTCATGTACCTCTGGAAGCAGTTTCTCTTTATGTTTCATCTTTTTGCACCTTGTATGTTGGATTCATGGTAGCTCTTTTCTATTCACTATTTGTGTAGTAGGTCCTTATTGTCATCTCCTGGCATAGGGGGTGGATTTAGGGTTCCACATGGTTGGGTGGAACGTGCTATGCACTCCATTGGGTTCCTAGTTGATGTTTGTGAGTGTGGATTTGTACCTTATATAGTGGTTCCAGATCTTGTACCAAACTTGATATAGCGTTGATGTTATGTAATGTAATCATTTCAATTGTATCTTATCTTGTATCTGATGTATCCTTCCCGTTGTATGTTGGGAAGTATTGATGTAATTATGTAATCATGAAATGGTGTGCCTTTATATAATAAAAGTGATGTATGTACTCCTTGGGTTTAACATTTGATCATTGATGGTTATTTATTTAATATGATGTATGGGTGTATGATGTTCATTTACTTAATGCAATGGATTTTTTAATTAACTTGTATGGGTTGGTTAATTGAAGATGTTGGATTAGAACATGTTAGGAATATATGCACATAATGCAATCATGATACCCTAAAGGACATACTTAGAGCATATGTACATGTAGTTTACATTCAATGTTAGTTGATAGCATGACCTATATGTTGATTCACTTTTTAAAAAATTGTGTCATAATTGTTAGTTAGATGTGTTGTCCTTTGGGGTTTCATGGCGGGGTGTTACAATTGGAAAAAGAAATGTGCGACAAAATTCCAAAAACCTAGGAAGGGAATGATATTGTAGCAAAAGCTAAGTTGAAAGCACATACAATTGATTTGAAAGTTTTGAAATGAATTATTGTACATACTTAGTGTGGATGTAATTGTTAAAGCTATTAGAACAATCATTATGTTCTCTTCCTTTCATATCTCATGTCATAGAATCCACAAATGCATAAATTGGTTCAGAACATACCCTTTCACATAGTTTTAGTAGTATATCCATGTCTTCAATGGAGGAAAGATGTCAAATAATAAACATTTGGAAAAGACCCTTGCAAAATCAAAGATTGTTGCAAAACACACTATGTCATGATTCTAAATAAATGGGACCTGAACATCACATGTGCATCTGACATGTGGTTATAGAAAATATACATTATGCAACAATTTTATCTAACAACTTCTGAAATTGCCTTCTACATATAGTTTCTTTCTTTTAGGGGCTAATACTATTCAGTATTTGCTTCACACAAGTATGCATAAATAATAGGTACATGCCTTCACCCATATATGCACATATATACATACATATATATATGCACACACACACATATATACACACACACATATATACACACACATATATAAACATACATATATATATGCATACATACATATATACATACATACATACATATATATATATATACATACACACACACACATATATATGTATATATATACTTATATATACATATATATACACATACACATAAATATATATATGTATCTTTATATATCTACATGTATACATATATGCATACATATATACATAGCATATTAGCCAATGTAGACATGAACCTGTGATTTTGTTTTAATAGACTAAAGTGTAGTTGGCATCCATCCATGGTAGAGGAAACATTAATTGCATTGTTAATGGTAGCTAACACATAAGTTGACATTAATGAATTATGATGTTAAGTCTTTAACTAAACAACAAAAATTAACCCATAAAAGCACTCAATAATAGGGAACAACAAATACAGGAACCTACAAAAGTCTCTTTTTTGGTTCCAACACAATAGCTATAAACCCTCTCAAGAGACACAAATTTTACCCTGATTCAATGTTTCGAGCAAATGAATAAACAACACAAATCGTCCTTTGCTTGACAGGCTCAAAACTCAACACCATAATCCATTAATGGTGATTGCACTTGAATCCACACACACACACACACACACACAGATATATATATATATGTATGTATGTATGTATGTATGTATGTATGTATGTATGTATATGTATATATATATGTATATATATATATATATGTATGTATATATATATATGTATATATATATATATATGTATATATATATATATGTATATATATATATATATGTATATATATATATATGTATATATATATATATGTATGTATATATATATTTTATAGTAGTATATATATATGTATATATATATATGTATGGTATATATATGGTGGTAGTATGAGAAAAGAGAAGAGTAATGGTGGATACATACATATATATATATATATATATATATAAAACACATACATATATATACACACATATATGCATACATACATATATATATATACATACATACATACATAAATATATATACATGTACTTATAGATATATATACATACATATATATATACACACATTATGTAGACTCAAAATTGAACACCATAATTCATTAAATGGCAACTACTTGAATCTATTCACAATAAATGAAAACCAGATCTAAATAAATACAAAATGTGGTCGTACACACAAGAACCTTTTGCTTGACAACCACAAAACTTAACACCATAATCCATTAATGATGACCACACTTGACTCTATTTACAATAAGTGAAAATTAGATGCAAAGAAAAGAAAAATGTGGTCATACATGCAAGCCACATGAAACCAAGAACAAAATATCAACTATCAATGAGAAAATTGCAAAAAAATAATACAATATTCATTTTAATAGTTCCAAATACACATCTTCAATAGAAGTATTATATGTTCAAGATATTCATGATGTACATGCATCAAAACATCCATGACACATCAAATATATCTTGAATAGATAGACATCTTTCAATGCCTATCACTATTTCATGAATACACAATTAATTTGGACTGAAAAAATAGGAAACCATGACCGAAATGTGAAAAGCCAATAAGGAAACTACAAGAATATAGCTCAATCTCCATATCAATAGCGAAGATGCTACAACATATCATTTGCAATTGGGAAAATTCAAAACAAGGAACCAAATATCAATTGTGAATGAGAAA
Source organism: Sequoia sempervirens (assembly GCA_007258455.2). Classification (NCBI taxonomy): domain Eukaryota; kingdom Viridiplantae; phylum Streptophyta; class Pinopsida; order Cupressales; family Cupressaceae; genus Sequoia; species Sequoia sempervirens. The sequence goes on from VDFB02105785.1 coordinate 320,403,265, forward strand.
TTTGCAAAAAAATAGCACAAATTTCATTTTAATAGTTCCAAATACACATCTTCAACATAAGTCTTATCTGTTTGATACATGCATGGTGCATATGCATCAAAACATCCACAATGGATCAAACATGTATTGAACAGATAGAAATCTTTCAATATCTATCACTGTTTCATGAACACACAATTAATATCGATTGAAAAAATACAAAACCACAATCGAGATATCAAAAGCTGATGAGGAAATTGCAAAATAGAGATTAACCCATAAAAACTCTCATCAATAAGGAACAACATAGATTAAACCATTGCAGAAATGTAAAAAACTATGAAATCATAGTGTAAAAGATATAGGAACTTACAAATGCCTCCTTTTTCGCTTACAATACCGTAGATATAAACCCTCTCAACACACAAAAATTTCACCCTCATCAAACAATCTGAGCAAATGAAGAAATTGCTCAACAGATTTAAAACTTCACACCATAAGCCATTAATGATGCTTGCACTTCAGTCTATTCACAATAAAATGCGCTAATAGTAAATGCACAATGTCCTCGTTAAAACACCACTCCTCAATAGAAACACTAGGCATGAAGACACGACTATATCAAAGAACATTACAAAGCCATGAAATATTTCTAATAGCAACAAAACATTAGGAATTTGTTAAATTAATTAGAATAATTAAATTAATTTAGAAAAACACAAAACCACGAGGAAAATGGCAACAACCAATGAAAAAATTGCAAAGAAAAGGCCAAAATTTCCTTTTAATAAAATAACCCCAAAAACATTAGCGTGATGAAAAATTAACATTGCCACCATGATTCCTGAGGAATGCATTAATAGGCATGAGTGCAGTGAAAAAATTAGTCTCCTACCTTAAAAGGTAGGGTCTAACTACACAAGAGCTTTTCAATGATGCATACATATTTGTTAAAACATGCATACCAACAGGATAGTTATAAACCCTCCCAACAACCACAGATTTTACACCGACATATTTTGCACCTATCTAGACCTAATTTCATTTAATAGATTGAACTCTTGTTTGCATGCATGCATGACAGACAAAATATTAGTTGCGTTGTTAATGATGGTCAACAAAGAACTCATCATTTATGAATTATGTTGTTAAGTCTTTAACTAAACAAAATATGAAATGATATCATAAAAGATATATGAACTTTCAAATGCATCCTTTTTTGATAGATTGTTTGATGAGGGTCAAATCTATGTCTCTCGATAGCATTAAAACTTGACACCACAATCCATTAATCAATGAAAATTAGGGAGTAACAAATGCTAAATGTCATTAAAATTCCACACATCGACAAAAACACTCAGTGCAAAGACACAACTATATCAAAGAACATTACAAACCCATGAAATATTTCTAATACGAACAAAACATTTCCAATTGAGGAAATGATTTTATACTGAGATATTTTGCACCTATTTAGACCTGATTTTCATTTCCATTTAATAGATTGAAGTGCAACTTGAATTAGGGTGTTAAGTCTTTAACTCAACAATAGAGACTAACCCATAAAAGCACTCAAAGATAGTGAACAATAGACATTAACCCATAAAATGCAGAAAACAACAAACAATAGACATTAACCCATAAAATGCACAAATGTAAAAACCTATAAAATGACATTGTAAAAGATACAAGAACTTACAAACACAATATTTTTCACCTCCAATATGATAGACATAAACCCTATCAATAAACACATATTAGAACACAAAAATGACAGTGTAAAAGACATAGGAACTTACAAACACCTCCCTTCTCGCTTCCAATATGATAAATATAAACTCTCTCAACAAACATAGATTCCACTCTCATCAAACAATTTGAGAAAATGAAGAAACAACACAAATAATCCTTTGCTTCATAGACTTAAAAATTCACACCATAAGACATTAATAATGCCTACACTTCAGTCTAATATTTCCAATACAAACAAAACATTACCAATTGATGAAATGATTTTATACCAAGACATTTTCCACTTATTTAGACGCAATTTTCATTTCCATTTAATACATTGTAATGCAATTGACATGCATGCATGCAAAGAAAATATTAGTTTCATTCTTAATAGTGGCCGACAAAGAAGTCGACATTAATGAATTATGGCTTTAAGTCTTTAACTCAACAAGAGAGACCAACCCATAAAAGCATTGAAAGATAGGGAAGAATAGAAATTAACCCATAAAATGCAGAGAAGAACAAACCCTAGACATTAACGCATAAAATGTAGAGATATAAAAAAATATAAAACGACACTATAAAAGATTTAGGAACTTACAAATGCCTCATTTTTTGCTTCCAATACAATAGACATAAACCCTCTCAACATACACAGATTTCACCCTCATTAAACAATCAGAGCAAATGAATAAACAACACAAATAATCCTTTGCTCGATAGGCTTAAAAATTCACACCATAAACCATTAATGACGCATGCACCTTAGTTATACTGAGATATTTTCCACTTATTTAGACCTAATTTTCATTTTCATTTAATAGATTGAAGTGCAGTTGGCATGCATGCATCCAATGAAAAGATTAGTTCCATTCTTAACCGTCGCCAGCAGAGAAGCCGACATTAATGAATTATGGTGTTAAGTATTTAACTCAACAACAGAGGCTAACCCATAAAAGCACTCAAACATAGGGAAGGCCAGGCATTAACCCATAAAATGTAGAGAACAACAAACAATAGACATTAATAGATAAAATGCAGAGATGTAAAAAACTAATATAGGAACTTAGAAACGCCTTGTTTTTTGCTACCAATACCATAGACATAAACCCTCTCCAAAGACACCATTTTCACCCTCATCAAACAACCTGAGAAAATGAATAAACAACACAAAAATGAATGTGTAAAAGATATAGGAACTTACAGACGCCTCCTTTGTCACTATCTACACGATAGATGTAAACCCTCTCAACAGACACAAATTTCACCATCATCAAACAATCTGAGCAAATGAATAAACAATGTAAATAATCCTTTGCTTGAAAAACTTAAAACTTCACAACATAAGCCATTAATGACGCCTGCACTTTAGTCTATTCAAAATAAATGAAAATGTGCTAATAGTAAATGCATAATATATTTGCTAAAACGCCATGCGTCAACAAAACTGGGCACGAAGACACAACTATACCAAAGTTCCAATAGCAAAAAAACATTAGGAATTTGTTAAACTAATTAGAATAATTAAATTGATTAAAAAAAACACAAAACTACGAGAAAATGGAAACAACCAATGACAAAATTGCAAAGAAAAGGCCAAAATTTCCTTCTAATAAAATAATCTCAGAAACATTAGCATGGCGAAAAAAACTTGTCCGCACGATTCCCAAACTAAAATGAAAATGTGCTAATAGTAAATGCAGAATGTCCTCGCTAAAACGTCACGTGTAAATAGAAACACTGGACGTGAAGACACGACTATATCAAAGAACATTACAAAGTCATGAAATATTTCAAATAGCACAAAACATTAGGAATTCACTAAACTAATTAGAAAAATTAAATCGATTAAAAAAACACAAAACCATAAGGAAAATCGTAACAGCCAATGACAAAATTGCACAGGAAAGGTCAAATTTGTCTTTTAATAAAATAATCCCTAAAACATTAGCATGGAGAAAAAAAAACATTGTCTGCACAATTCCCGAGGAACACATTAATAGGCATGAGCGCAGTGAAAACATTAGTCTCCCGCATATAAGGAAACGACTAATAATAGTTGTGGTTGCATTAGCTAATCATTTATTCATTGAGAAAAGTACACAAACATAGGGTAAAATTTAATTCATTAAATTTAATAGTTCATTTTAGAAACTAGTGTTGTCGACACAAAAAATTGTCCTAGTTCTACGAACTTTTTTTTTTGATCGGTGATAATATTTTATTTTATTAAAGATAAAGCAAAATTTACAAAAACTTCAAATTTGAGTCCATCCAGCAACTCCCAAAAAAATTATGATAAACTAGCATAGTTTCCAATGAAACAAAAAACCCATTACCAATTATGCTTGTTAACTACCCTACCATCTATTACCCATACCCCAAGCTGAGTACAATTTCTATTCAAAAACATGGCTTAACCCCATTAGCACATATCAAAATCCCAATTAAATATAGTAAACTAAACAAAATTTAAGCTTGTGTTTACGCAGAAGCCTTAGAAGTGTTTCCCAACTCCAATGAACAAATCTCCATAATCGGCTTTAGCTTCTTCCTCGGGCGCAGACCCTTCTTCTCTCGCATCTCCACTTTGACAACTTCTTTGAGTCCCTCTATGATCTCCTTGACCTCCATTATCTCGACACATAGTTTGAGCGCTTCCCACCCCCGTTCTGCTCCTTCTCTCCACATGGATTTGGTGTGTCCTTCTGGCCACCTGATAAAAGGAAGATTTAACTCTGCTACTTCTGAGTCCCCAATTTCCATGCCTTCTTCCGCAACAAATACCTTTCCTGGTATAGCCCGTTCCAGGATTTTTTCCATGTCCACCAAGAAATCATTGTGCACCAATGCTTTCATTACTTTCCTCACTTCCTCCACCGACTCTCCTAAATCTAGCCCCCAAGCCATGATCAATGAGTATATATCCATATTAGTCTGATATATGTGTTTCAAATCTTCAAATCCATTTCCCAAAATTAGTTGCACAGATTGCGCTACCTGCACATCCTTGACAAGAAATAAACCTCTCAGCCTCTTCACGGTCACCTTGCCAGCAAAAGGATCCAATTTCCTCCTCAATTTTAGTGTGAAATTGGCCTTTATTTCTTCTCTAAAGCGCTATCTTCCAAGCTGCCTCACACCACAAACTGGATACATTCCTTGCTACCGCACACCAAGAAGCATCGAAGGCAATGAAAGTTGTATCTTTAATACTCATCAAATTACCAGCCTTCTCCATTAATGTCTAACATATGTCTAGCGCTGACAACACTTCCTTCATCAATGCTTCACATCCTTCAAGAATTTTGCACTCTATCCTCTACTTTCTAATATTTATCCCTTCTTGCATTAAATGCATTAGACAAAAATCCTCCAAAGTGATTCCACTAAAATCTTCAATTCTAAATTCATCCACCTCTGCAAAAGATAGAGCCCATTTTGAGAGGGTATCTGCTTCCATATTCCTAGTTCTCCTAATATGACTAACCTTATAGTCTTCAAAAGGAGCTAATTATTCAATGATTTTCCTGATCACTCCCTATAAATGCCAAGCATCAATTCCTCCTTTTATTATTGTTTGGATGATTCTTAAGGAATCACCCTCCAAATGAATCCTTGTCGCCCCTAGCTTTATGGCTAACTTAATTGCCATTAAGGTTGTTGTTGCTTCGGCTACATTGTTAGTTCCTTCCTTTAGTCTCATTGCACCTATGGCCAACACATTCCCATTCCAATCATGAACAATACTACCAACCCTTGATGAACTCGGGTTTCCTTTTGAAGCCCCATCAAAGTTTACCTTCCACCAACATTCTTTTGGTTTCTCCCATTTATCCACCTCTAGAGACACCTAAGTCGGATTAACCCAACCAAGCCCCTTAATAGGCTAGTTATGCGAACTTTAATTTCTTCATAAATTTCCCTTTCATTCCTAATAATTAAATAATTTTAATTATTTAATTAATTCATTCCTATCTTTTATTTCCCCTTTTGATTAATTAAATAAATTTTATTTATTTAATTATGTCACTAATATCTTTTCCTCTATAATTTTTTTTTAATTCAAGGGGTAAACGCTTTTGACCGGAGCTATGAACCGGATACAACCATTCAACAATACCACCCCAACGGGGTTTGAACCTTGGTGGCAAGAACAACAATGCCACCTATAAACCATCACACCATGCCAATACCGGCATCTTTTCCTCTATAATTAAATAAATCTTATTTATTTAATTATTTATCAACTTCCTATTATAATTAAATAGTTATATTAATTATTTAATTATTTACTAGCCTTTTCTATCATTAAATTAAATAAATTTTATTTATTTAATTGCTTACTAATTTGTCATCTTCCTCCCATTTTTGAATCAAATTATTATTTAATTAAAAAAAATCAGCTTGTCACATGTCCCACTTTTGAAATAAATTGTTCTTTAATGAAAAAGTCAACCTATCACATGTTCTCTATAATTAAATAATGTTTTTATTATTTAATTATTCACTTCCCTCTCAAAACAAATAATTTTATAATAATTTGAATCTCTCCTACAACCTTTTTTTTTGTGCCAAGCTCATTATCCGTGCCAATCTTATCTTCTCTTGTCTCATTCAATTTCAGCCCTTGATTGAATAATTTTATAATTCAATCTAAGCCATTCATTCTTAACATTGCCCTAATTTTTTCCTAACCCTATTTCATAGTACAACTTTCATTCTTGGCCATTGATTCACACATCTTGTTGACATTGAATCTCAACCCTTCATTCAAATTTTCCTTTTCTATAAAAGACCCTATCCTTGTCATTTTCATACATCTAGTTCATATGCAAGTACCTGTTGTTAGTGTGAGACAACAATCTTCAATATTTTGCTATTCATTGTCATAGGCTACTAGTGCATACTCAAATATGAGGGCATCAAGTACATTCAAGCAAGATGGAGAAGAGAAATGGAGGTCAAGCAACCATGGCATAGGCTATATTTACTTTGAGTTTATGTTTCTTATGTTGGATTGTGCTCTATTGTTTATTTAGGGCTTAATAGGTTTAGTTTTTATGCTATTTTACCTTTACTTGAATTTTTCCCTAGATTACATTGGTAAACCCGGTGTGAAGCTAACCAGATCTTACATGAATTTTTAGAATTTTTGAGTTTTTTAGGTTTGCAACACAATCGCGAGCTGAAACAATGCAACTACCAAAAGCCGGTGTGACACAATTGCAATCTGGAAAGGTACAATTGCTTAGGAGTTAAGAATATCATTTGGGTTATTTTATTTACAGATTTTTCAGTCATTCCTGGTTTATGGTTTTTGTGTTTATCATCTAACATCGGTTGTACATCATATTATTCTCTAGTTTTGTCAAAATTAGTTGCCTTTTTTGTGTTTTATAGCTATAGGTTCCTGTGATGCAACTGCTTAGGGCATCACTACAACTATCCAGGACTTAATCACATCAGTTGTTTACATCTATTTTTAGATTTTTTTGGTTGTTTCTAGTTTCTAGTTTCTAGTTTTTCCATCTAACATCATTATCATTTCATCTTGGTTTTTGGTCTGGTTGAAATCAGTTGTTTTTGTTGTGTTTTTGTAGCTCCAAGTTAATTTATTGCAACTGTTGAGGGAAATGACGTAACTACTACATACTTCATCACATTTTGTTGACGTAGTTTCCATCCAGAAAGCTGCAATCAATTGGTCCTGCACCGCAACTGTCAAGAGCTAGTGAGTCGCAACTGTCACTTACAGTGAAACAATTTCCTGTTTTCCAGAATCTTGCATGTTTTTAGGAATTTTCAATTTATTTATTTTTTGCATTTCATAGTGTAGGAAGTTTTTGGTACTAATATTTGATTTCCAGTGTGTGGCATAGGTGGAAAGGAGGCATTTGATTTTGATTTTTCTAGCTTGTAGTCTTGTCTCACTTTATAATTCTATTTTGATCTATCACACTCATTTGGTTAAAATTGACTTGCATAAACACTCATTTGGTTAAAATTTACAACAACCTGTATTTTTTCACTCATGAGTTAAAATTTTCACACAACTTGCATATGCACTCATATGGTTTAAAATTTACAACAGTTTGCATAATAAATTCATTTGGGGCTTATAATTAACCTTGAATATTCACTCATTGGCTTTAAATTGACAACTTTTCATCAAATGTCTTCTTTCACATATTGCTTTGTTTACCTAAAATAAATCATTGTCTTCTTTGTTTTGTGGTTTTACATTTTGTTGTAGAGGTGTGTATGCTCTTCTCTCACACCAATTTGGTGATCTTGAGAATGAAAAACATCTCTTAACACTTGCATCATCACCCACACATTTTGATTTATTAAGGTTAATGAACACCATGCGAGTGTGAGTCAAGGGTGTTGTGTATGCTCTCTCCTTGTGCCTTGTACAATCTTGGAGATAAAAAAAAACATACTTTTCTTGCTTTTGTTTACCCTTAGAGGGGCCTACCAAGTGAGACACATCTATACATAGAACTCCTTGGTTACTCCAATCAGTTTTTCCCTCAGGCCAGTATATAAAAGGATGTGACAAAACGTCATAGTCCTCATGCTATGTAGGCCTTAACCGTACAATGTCATTCAGAAAGGGGAGGTAATTTTGAGTATAAGTGCCCCAAGTAAGGTGGTTAGATCCTTTAGTGGCTTGCTGGATGCTCGCAAGGTGGAATGTCCCCGAGTTGTGGCTAATAACCAAACTAGTTAAAAGCCACCCTTTTGATTGAGTTTTGACGATGTTCTTAGTGTCAGGGTGTAGCACCACACCCTTAAGACTTTTACGCCCAACATTTGGCTCCCTTCAGTGACACAAAAATCCCTGGCTTGCATAAGTTACTTGCCTTTTGGGCTTGTGACTTTCCATAGAGAGGGTGATTTGTGGTATCCTTCCATAGCAAGAGACCCCTACTCATCCACTATCATAGGAAAGAGGTGATACATACCCCAAAAGGGTGTCCCTCCCTTGTGCTGAAGGAGATTCCTATTTTGGGTCTAAGAGTGTCATCATTGGCCATTGACTTTTAGGGATAGACAAGTTCTCTATGTGTGTGATATTGTATTTGAATTGTGTTATACCCATTGAAATTTGAGATGAATAACCTCCAAACATACACATTGTAAACATATTTTTGGACATTTTCAGACCAACCCAAGTGTCTTCAGAGTGTTTACAATGTTTTATATTCATACTTCACACAAATCAGGTAAAAATTGAGTAAAACACATTCAACTTAGAGTCAAAACAAACTGTTCACCACAACTGACTGTCCTTCACCACAATAGTTGATCAAAAAACCATAACTAATTCAAAAAAAACCACAATTGATTCACAAAACACTGCAACTAATACTCAGAATGACACAATTGCTTGTTGTTGAAAATTTTAGGGAAAGCTGAAACAGTCCACTCTTTGATCAATTCCTGAGCATCACCTTGTCCTTTGATCACAGACTTGCAATCACCAGACCTGCCATTTTCAATCCATCCACTATTCTATATCTTTGCATTAGTTGAATTTTCCATAGGTCAAACATTAAGTCATCTATTAATTTTCATACGTCTTGTTGTAGTATTTAGCTTTGGAAATTCATCAGACTTTAGAGAAATCCATAGTTGCAAAATTAGATTCATCTTGACCTTAATTTCCATCATTTTTAGTCCTTTATCATGTAGATTGGCTCCTCAACTCACAAGGCTAATTTGAGACCACCTTTTTCAACTTGTCATTTTAGTCCTTGCAATCATTGAGGTCTTGATAAATTAGATGTTTTCTCCTTGGCTATCTTAGTTTGATTAGTAACCTTACATTAGACTTACCATAAGGTGCTTAGTTGGCATAATCTTAGTCATCATTTTAGATCGCATTACCATTCCCACCTCCATCATCCTTTCACATCTGCATTACACTTGACATTACCTTAGTCTTAGACACACTATAGATATTGATCTCATTATGGCATTTCCTTATTGACATCTTGATTATTGTCACTTTGGCTCCCTATCTTGGAATTATTAGACATCATCTTGCATACATTAGTCACAAACATACCATAGCTTTGGACTTCATTGTGACATTATCCTATTAACATCTTGACTATTTCCACTTTGAATCTTTATCTTTGTATCATCCTTAGACATCACTTATACCTCAAAAATAAAAAAAATAGTCATCTTGCATCCCTTAGTCATAGACATACTATAGATATTGACCTCATTCTGACATTATCCTATTGATATCTTGATTATTGTCACTTTGGTTCTTTATCTTGGTATCATGCTTAGACATCATTTATACCTTGAAAAATCTAAAAAAAATGTCATCTTGTATACCCTGTCTTAGACATACCATAGATATTGACCTCATTATGAAACTATCCTATTGACATCTTGATTATTGCCAGTTTGACTATTTATCTTGGTATCGCCATTAGACATCACCTATACTTTGAAAAATCCATAAACATAGTTGCACAACCTTTACATGGTCATACCTTTGCATAGTCATACCTTAGTCATACCTTTGCATTACCATACCTTAGTCATACCTTTCCATTACCATACCTTGGATGTCATATCATCACCATATCACCTCCCCCTTTGCAAGTCCTTTATGATCGAAACAAGTTTGCAAAAGAAATGAAAAGAGATGGACTTTCCCCATGAAGATGAGTTTGTCAACCTTGTTGATGGTATTTTTTGCACAACTCAGACAAGATACAAGTATCCTATCTCTCTTGAAAGGTAAATCTCTATCAGCAAGCCTCAAGATATAACCCCAAGGTCTCTAATTTCAGGTCTCGACAATGCAAAAAATACTCAGTGATAAATGTGAAAATATTGGTAATCACAAAGGGACCTTACAAACAAATACTGGATCTTCAAACTTATCAGATTTTGCAATGTACTGATACTTGAAATTATAAATCTAACCCAAATGATAAAAAAAATAACAAAAGATAAGGGTTTAAGAGAGATTTCTAAGATTAAAACTATTCCTAAGACCAACAATTCCAATGATAAAATACTTGAAATGGACCAATCCCTCAAAACTAATTCCTACTTAACCCATATTTTATTTGCAATCTTACAGAAACAGTGCAATCTTCTAAGGAATTAAAAAAAATTAGATCATGAGACATTCATTCAAGCCAACCCTATTTTTCAATTGAAATGAATAAAGCATCCACAATTGAACTAAGCACAATAAATATAAGGTATGGGCTAACTTTACACAACAACTCACAATCAGCCAGTTGCTAAAAGTATGGACCAGGGATAGCTACAAACACTTCAAGCATCAAACTATAAACACCATTGAATCATATCTAACTCTAAATCTAACATATATCCAATGTTTTCAAGCAATATCAAAAGATAGAATAACAAGAACCATGCAAGATAAATCAACACAAAAAAGATCACCAAAGCACAGTGTCTTTACTTATATTGAATCACCCAAAAGTTGCAAGAATTCCAGTATTCTGTGTTACAACACTTGCTTCAAAATAAACTAACTCCTAGCTCTAGCTCTTTCTCTATCACTTAACTTGCTCCAAAATCTATCTGTCCCTTGCAAATGAGGCAAAACACCCTATTTATAGAAATTTTATGCTATGTCGACCCAAATAGGGTTACAAAGATGGACGACCATAAGAGGTTGGTATAGAAAGTTCCTAGAATAAAATAATATTTTTCCATTTAATGCTTGAGACTTTTTCCAGGTCAGCTTGAGTTCTCCAATGTTGCTCACTCCAATGCATGTAGAGGTTGGAAGAATAAGCACGTAGAACTCCTGGATAAATGGGAAGCACAAATGTCAATGCAAACATTCATTAACTGGCCCCTTGTCCTTATCCTGGCCCAATTTATCCTACACCTTAAGAAAAATACTCTCCAAGTCGGCCAGTGGTGGAGTGATCAATACCTTATATCTCCTTTCAATTGATTTAATATCATGCCTTGATTCCTTGATGACCTTGTCCCACTCTACCTTGAGATCTTTAAATTTCTCCATAACAACAATATAGGTTGTTGCATCATCCAAATGGTGGGTAGTGATTGGACCATCATAAACTAAAGCATAAACTTCATGCCACCATTTTCTTAATTGTTCTAGGTTTAGGTGTTTTGGTGCAAATTTCTTCCTCCCAGTCATTACCTCAAAGAATGATATGCATTTATTATAAATTACATTCAATGTATTTCCCACCTGTTGACCTTGTTTATGAATTTTCTTTAGAACTCTTTGTCTGATCTGTAGGGCTTCATACCACTCTCAAGGCTCTGAAACCTTTGAGGAAGGAGAGATTCCAAAACTTATTAAATTTTCCTTAGTATAATCCATGATTGTCTTTGTTTTATGCAGGAGAAGATCCACATCCTCTTTATCTTGTGCCAATAAAGTCTACAACCACTCAAATGATCTATGTGCATCTCCACAAGTTGACAGAATTTCCTTAATCATGTTGTCCCCTCTAAGCCCTACTCCTTGTAGCCATTCATGTGTAACCTATGTAGAGGTTTTCATCCTTTCAAGCTCATTGACTGCCTCTTTAGGAAACAATCCTTCAAGGGCTACTCCTTCACTTCCCATTGCTCTCAAAGGTTTCATTACGTGATGCACATACTTGTACACATCATTCAACTGCCTTTTCAAGTTCTCTTTTTCCTTTGTTTCTCTATCTAATCTCCTCATAATGGCTTGAGAGGATTCTTGGAATTCTTCCTTCTCTTGATCTTTGCTCACAGGCCCCAAGTTAATAGTCTACACTTTATAATCAAAAGCTCTAACTTAATCCTCAAATTTATCAAATCGAGGAGAAAAAACATGAATCACCCTATTATTGGAATCATCTCTAGTGATTCTATAAATAATTCTGGCCTTCTTTTTTGTTTTACCTTTTCCAATATTAGCCAGTAAATTATCCCAGTTTGGAGGAGTATCATCTATAACTATTTTCTTGCTTTTCAATTCCCCATTGAGCCAACTAAGAGTAGAAATATCTGATTGTTGCTCACCTTGTTTATCCTTTTCTGGTTGATCAATGGAGGAGTCAATATTTGAATCATGCATTGTAGGAAATTCTTCACCTTTATCTTCCTTTTCTTCATCTTTCTCCTTATCCTCCCCTAGATTCTCATTCTCTTTCTTGTCATGTATCTCTGTCACCTCATGAGTTGGAGAGGGAGTTCTTTCATGCATCTCTTATTTCTCCAGGGATTTGTCTCATGTATCCTTGACTGGTGAATCCTCATGTGACACCAAAGAAGATTGCATAATCTTATCAATCTCTGCCTCTCCATTGTGAAGATCCCCATCCCTGAATTCTTTTGTGTCCTCACCTTGAGGGGTACCTAAACAACTGCATTTTTTGGCTCCTTTTCTTCACTATGCACTTCCTGAATAGGAGGAGAGGAAGAAGTATCCTTTTTTTGTTGTGTAACAAAGGGAATCATGGGAATGCCTTCTTTTACCAAACCTGCCTTAGGGGATGGAGTTCTTGATCTCTGACTATAAACCTGTGTCTTCTCTCCAGAACTCGCAACATTTACCAACTCTGGTCCTATCTCATCCTCTCCCCTAGGAGGCTCATTTTTCTTCCTTGATGTTCTCGTTACTCTTCTCCTTTTGAGCACAGGGGAATCACCCTTCTTTCCCTCTTCATCATGTTCCTCTTCTTGAACAGATTTCTTCTCCTTGGAGGTAGTCTTTCTCTTCTTTGTCATGGGCTTTCTTTTCTTTTATTCTCTGGTCTCAGTTTGACCACTTTTGATCTTAATTTTAAAAAGAGAGCCCACCTTCTCCTTTCCTTTTAGGTCATGCTCCTCCTCAGAAGTAGACTAAGACTCCAAGCTTCCCATCAGGCCATAAGTATATTGTTTCCCTTCAGTATCTAACTCCAAAATCTTGTGCTTGATCCACAACTTAGTGTATTTGATCACAGGGGCATTGATTTGCTCTAATTCTATTTTTTTTCTCTTCCATCCAATCAATTTCACCTATTGGTTTATCTTTAAATGGCTCATAGTCATGGTTTTGTATAACTTTTCCATCATCATCAATTTGATCTAGGATGGCCTTGATACTATACAATCTGATTAAATTGGCAGGAAATCTGGAGAACTTCCTAAAAACCCCAAATTCATCTTTGCAATTGGCCTAATAATCTTCAAGATCATCCTTGTGTCTAAACTCCCTGTTGGCTTTCTTTTGAGCCCCACCTATTCTGTCAAATCTAGACCTTTTACTATGCAAGGATAAGCCGAAGGTGCCCATATCTTCTTCAAAAAAGTGTGTCATGGCTAAGGAAGGGCAAGCCTCGTTACCTCCAATCCTTAATGGGAACTTATTGCCAAAACTAGCTTTGTGCATATCCTTCTTCAAAAATTGCATCAAAGGTAGAAGTTTGCCTTGTAACCTCTAAAAGAATGATGTGATCAGTAGGATACCTGGGAAATCTATATGGGGCTATCTGACAACCATCAATCCTGATGTAGGAAAATGTGGGAAACTGTGTGAACCATGCCCTAAACTTCTTAACCAACTCCTTGGAAGCATTAAAAATCCTAACATGCTCTACACCCTGGAGCAATCTTGTGATGTACATGGTAAATGCATCATTCACCCTTCTATAGCTAGAACTATCCAAATGCAACTGGGGGTAGACTTCATAGATCACATCCTGGCCAAAGATCCCTCGAGTGTTCAATCCCTTATACAGATGGAGCCTTTCCAAGGCATAGACCAAATAAGATGTCATGGTGAAAGTCTCGGTCTGCAAAATGTTACACAATTACTCATGAATCATCCTACTGGTTATTCCTGCCCAATGATAGTTTGTACCTTGTTCCATTATCACTATCAAATAAAACATCCAATTCTCAAACATTACTACACTCTTAAGACCCATCACTCTACTGAGAAGGGTGATTGCATCATAGTAGTGTAATTTGAACTTAGCTCTGAACAACTATTTTGACCATCTAGAAATGTATGCCTTAGGCTTCTCTAGCCAAGTATTGATAATCTACAGAGCCTTGTTTGTACCCTACTCATAATATTTCTTGGCTATGTCAATATCAAACTGCACTACATGAGACATGTCTAGCATGTCAAACATTTGGGCAGCTGAGACAAGAGAAATGTTTGCAAGCACTCTACCCTATGGATTGATCACTCTCTATGTACCTTGATCATAGTGTCTAGCACATTCCAAAACAATCTCATAACACTGCATTGTGGAAGGGAAACTAACCACATGATCCAACCAAGAGTCTCTCATTCTCCTCACCAACACAGAAGGGTCACTCGATGCCATCCTTGCCTTGAATTCTTCATAGTCCTACTTTCCCACATTAATGTCAGTCACCTCTGACCAAATGGAGACAAGTTTTCTCTCAGGAGCTTTGCTCTTTGTATCCAACTTAATCCTTTCAGCTTCTAAGAAGGGAGCTCCCTCAACATTAGGATCCATTTCCTTATTCTTACCCTTGCTAGCAACAACCTTGCTTGATTCAACCTACACTCAACAAGGTCACAATCAATATTCATTACAACATAAGAGTTAAGGTTAGCCCATCATAAACAACATATTCATCGTCCAAATAAGCCCAAACAATGATCAAAATCCATTAAAATCTTACAAACATGATTCCTTAAAACCTCAAGATTTTCACTCTTTCATGGAAATCTAGCCAGGGGGAAATTTTGGGGATTTCATAGCCAGGCAAAAATTAGCGAGGAAAGCACAACTATCGCCCAAAAGGTCCTTTAATCAATATTATAGCTCAAGAAATGAAATCCAACCTTTAATCATTCAAACCAATCATAAAATACCGAAATCATGCAATGTCAATTCATTCATTTCTACTATTTCCTCATTTTGAAATAGTTCAAGGATTTCCATTCAGGAGGGAAATTCGGGAAGCCAACATAACCTTTGCATTTAAATGCATTCCCCGATAAATGGAAGGGCGATGGAAATTTTAGAGATTTCTGAGTGTGAAGGAATTCCCTGAGATACCTAAAATCTATGAAAGTCTTGATTTTTTCACAGTTTTTCCCAAATTGATCAAATGATCACAAATTTTGGGATTCAGATCAGATTTCATTCGTTTCAAATCACTCATTCATGGCCTAGACCTATAACTCATTCAAGCACAGTTTGATTGGTATTGGCAGGGAATTCAGAAATCATAACCTTAGGGTTTCGCCATGAATAACCAATCCAGGCCTCAATACATTCACTTATTCAATCAAATCAAAATCAACTCTTCAAAACTCTCAAAAGTAAGTGACGATCAGATGCAAATGGGAAATCAACAGCTCAAAATCATATCTGGATCATCAATTTGTGAAACACAAGGAACCCTAGATCAATCGAACCAAATCACCAACATGCACAACACTAAATTCAAAGGCTAAGCCTAGCAAGGATTGGAATCATCAATTCAATGGGAGGCTGCAACATCAACACTCAAGGGAGGCATCAAAATGAAGCAAGGGAAACCCTAGTTTAACCATAGACCTCTAGATACGTAGAAACCCAAGCAAAGAATGCACATAACACCACAAAACTACATATACTCATCAATCAAAAGAAAAGGTATCATGCACATACCATGGATGGAGAAAAACTCAAGAGAAAAAAAAAATAGCAACAAGTTTCAAGTTCTCCATAGATGCAAACGAGGCCAAGAAACATCACCAAAACCAACAATTCGCAACTCCAATAATCAAGTTCATACGTAGCTCCTAGAACCAAGCTCTCTTAGATTCGATGTGAGACAAATAATCATCAATTCACCAATATAATCTCTCAAAATTCCATTAAATGCAATCTGCAAGATTTGTACAAAAAGCATAAATGAAGTGAAATGATGGCTCAAGACATACTTTAGGGATTTGATGGGAGGACAGAAGTCAAGGATCTGAAGACCCAAGGAAGTTCAGAGAATTTCGCCAGATATAGAATTTTGTGAACCGCTAAAATCTCTAGGATGTAACATTAAGCAATAACCTTTGGGCATCCGAGACACTGACAAAAATCAGAGATTTTTGCCCAGGGAGGAAATACCCAAGACCTAGGAAAAACCTGAAACTTACCTTTAACTTAAGATTTTTCCCATTTTCACCATTTTGAACTTTGAAGGTGACTTCTAAGGATTGATTCATGACCATCAAATTGCAAGAGGGCACCCCAAAAGAGCAAGTGCACCAACGCAAATGGGTGATTCAAGACACAGACTGAGGGACTTATCCCTTAGGGGGATGAAGTTAGGACCCTACATAGAAAAAAAATGAAAAGCGAAGCAAAGCAAAGAGGGTCCCTGCTTTAAGTGGGGCGTGTGTGCAAAAACTGCACAACAAACCCCTTTGGTAATTATTCCCATGGGGTACCTAGACCACAACAACATTTCCTAATCCATTTGAAAATTTCATGATATGAGACAAAGGTCATGTCACTATAGAGGAAGTAGAGGCTGCTACACAAGACCCTGAAATAGCCTCCTTTGTGAATGAAATAGTGGCATTAAACCCCCAAAGGTTCCTAGCTGAACTATTACATGAAGGAGCTAGATTATCCCGTGGATTTGATGTCAACACATTACAAGAAATTCCTACCCAAAAAAAACAAAATCAAGGACATAATACACCTACCTCTAGTGGCTCCATCCCACAAGTCAACACTTCTATACCACTAGGAGGGTCCACACAAGACTCAACAACTATCCACGCATCACCATTTGGCACTCAAACAATGACACAAGGGATGAAACAAAACATGATTCAATCTATGACACAACCCTTTACCACTTCATTCAATCCACTTTCTACATCTAAAGCTATGGGGTCATCATCTTCTAATCCATTTTTCATGGGTCTAAACAAGACAATAAAAAGACCTAAGATTGTTGTTAATGGTCCTAAAAATCCCAAGACAAATGTTATACCTAACATGGGGACCTCTAAACATACCATCACATGAAAACAAGGGCCTACTCCTAATATGAATTCACAACAAAGTACCCAAGGGTCTACTCCACACCATACACAAGGACCTTTCACACAACATGGCAACCAAAACTTACATGGTCATACTTTTGTAAGTTCACGACAAGCAGAATCTAATCCTATCTACACCAATGAAATTCCAAATTTCAACCAAAATGTTCATAACCAAATACCACCTTTCACCCCTCATATACAAAACCAAAATCCATCACATACATTCACAACCAATCAAAATCCCTCTCACGACATTGGATTAAAACATGCCAACATGAACAATGAACAATGCACAAGACACATCATTGACCCAAGTGGATGTCCTAGCAACTCAAATGCTTTCCTTGCAACAACAAATAGAAAACATGCAAGTATCAAACAAGAGAACCTACTCCACAAAAAACTTATGTCCATACCCATTTGACAAGAGTCTATACATGCCTCCCTTCCCACATGGCTATGTCATGCCTAACTTGCCTAAATATGGAGGGAAGGGAAACCCCATAGAACATGTGAGAGAGTTCTTTATAGCTTGCATAGACATTGCACATGAACCGACATATCTAATGAGACTATTCCCATGAAGTGTTATAGGACAAGCACTTGAGTGGTTTTCTCACTTACCAAGTGGAATAGGAACATGGGGATACTTGCTTGAAAAATTTATAGAACACTTTGCCTACAATATTGAAAATGAGATAACAATTTCCAACCTATGTCACACCAAACAAGAAGAAGGTGAAAACTTTGCAACATTCTTCCAACACTGGAGGAGTTTAGCTAGTTGATGTTCTGTGGAAATACCCGAAAAGCAAAAAGTTGTCATGTTTGTGGAAAACCTCAATTTGAATTTAAAACATGAACTACAAATGCAATGTTGTGCCTCATTTGAAAAATTAGTAGAGAAGGGAATTGTCCTTGAGAAAGAACTTATTGAAAAGGAGGAAATCAAAACCTTCAACAAGAACATGAATACCCAAAACACTTCAAAAGACAAAAACAAATATTGGGCCCACAACAAAAATGTGACCAACGATGGAGTAGTCGATGCCAAAGCAATACACATAGGTCCTACAATCACACTAAGGGGACCCAACACATCAAATAACCCACCACACGCTCCCGATCATATAACAAATGTTGTCCAAAACACACAAGAACAAAGAGCCCAAATGAAGTTTCCTACAAGATGTAAATATACTCCCCTAAGGGAGCCAATTGAATATATCCTCAAACAACTCTTGCAAAAAAATGTCATACAACTTCTTGATGTGAAACCATATGACCTAGGGAATTTCAAACATTCTTGGTGGGATGATAATTCCTTTTGTGATTATCATCAAACTAAAGGACACCCAACCTCACAATGCAGACAATTGAAAAATAACATTTAAGACCTCAATGGAAATGACATCATAGAATTCGATGGACAACAATAAACCTCCAACAATGACCATAAAGTCTTTACAGATCCTTTACATGACCATGGAAAATGAAAGGCCTCTAATTCAGGTAATAAGACCAACAATTCTGCCAATTACACCAATGTCAAATATGACTATACTATCATCAATCACCTTCGAGTCGTTGATGATTATGTCAACACCATTACTTTCAAGAAACCACTAGAATGTGCCATTAATACCGTCAAACCAAGGTGACTATCTAGGGTGCTCCCTCAAAAGAACAACAACCAAAATCTCAATATAATATGCTTGACTATTTGGGGAAGACACCCACACAAATCTCTATCCTTAAGTTGTTGCGTATATCACCTGAACATAGGGTCATTCTTGATAAAACCTTATAGGACACTACCGTACCCACTGACCTTGATGTCAATCGCTTCCAAGCGATTGTAGGCTACTTGGCTAATTCTTATCATGTCACTTTCTCTGACCAAGATTATTTGACCCAAAAGACTATTTACAAATGACCCCTTACACCTTGAGGTCTTCGTCCATAAACACAAAGTCAAATGAGTCTTGGTAGATGATGGAGCAAGGTTAAACATTTGCACCCTCAAATGGCTTAAGGAATTAGGCTTCTATGAAGCGTGTGTAGACACAACAAAAATAATTATCATCAAATCTTATGACAATGAGGAACGCTCTTCCAAGGGTGTTATCACACTACCAATTAGAGTTGGAACTACAATAATGGACACCAGATTCCAAGTCTTGGATCTTGACCTCCCATTCAACCTACTCCTCAGATGACCATGGATCCATGCCATGAAATCTATACCATCCATATATCACCAATGCATCAAATTCCCATATAATGGCACCAATATTACAATAATTAGTGATCTTGATCCCTTTCAATATTGCAATAATCTAAGAGGGACCACCAAACAACAAGTGCCCATCAACCAGGAAGCCTCATCATCCAACTCATCTCACTACATTGATCCTTCTGCCCTATCCAAAGCATCCACCTCCAAGACTCTGCCCTTCGATCCCAAAGTTGATGTCCAAGACAAGGGGTGTGGTGAATATCACATGAAGACATCTTACTATGTCAAAAAGTTGACAACTCCTAAGTCATATGGAAAATAAATAGAAGACAAGAGACAATCCAAGGTCACTATCCACATGCCTCCCACTACCACTTTCACAAAATGGGGAGAGCTAAGCAAATAATCTATCAATGAAGAAGACGTGGCCTCTTGGCTCTATAGAGAAGATGATGAAGAAGCTCCTCCCACCACACTAATACCCACTAAAAAATATGGAAAAGGTTTCAAAATTATGAAAAGCAAAGGATATGATGGACATAGTGGATTTAGATTGAAAAAAAGTAGGATGGCTGGACCTTTGTCAATATCTAAGCAACCAAAAGGCCTAGGGTTGGGGTTTAAACCAATCAAGGTTTGTGCTCCTAGTACTAAGGTACTTTCAATTGAGAAAGTAAGTGCTTATGAGAATATCGAGACATCCGCAACACCCGACACCCTCGAACCATCTGAGACATATGACGATGACTATATTGAGAAATACTCCAATGAATTTATGAATGGGACTCCCTTGTCTCCAATGAGTATGATATAGCCGAGATGCTTGCCAAACTTGATTTATCTAATACCATGACCCAGGACCCTAAAAATACCTTTGTCTTTACCTTGTACACTCTAAACCTTGACATTATCAATGATGGCATGCCTTTAGTCTACCCCTAACTCATCAATTGAGACCAACAAGGACCTCCCATCTTAGATGTATTCGAGAATGATGAAGCTATTACTAAATTCATGGGATTATGAGAAGGAATTCCTAGTGGCGATCATAAATTGGGATTTACCATTGACTTGGATCACACAACATACTTTGGGGAGTCTATCCACCTCTTTAGTGGAAAAATTAAAAAAGATAAAACAAAAAATGACAGGTCTTTAGGTGAAAACTGCAAGATGCCTTTTGACCAAGAAAAAGTAAAAAGAAAGGATGTATTTATGGGTGAAAACCTCTCTAAGGTGCCCAAGGATGGAAGGTTGGACATTCTTCCTATTAACCAAGAGAAGCCACTAATTCTTATTGAGCAATCTACAAAAGTCAACATTGGCATATATGAAAATCATAGAGTTATCCACTTTGTGGTATCGTTGACTAAATCTGAGTAGCCTGAGTTCCATGCTTTCTTTGCACAATGACAGATTAAGTTCGCTTGATACTATGTTGACATGCCTAGGCTAGATCCCAAGTTGGTATTGCACCATTTGGCATTATTTCACGATGCTAAACCTGCCAAAAAGAAGCACAAAAAGATGCACCCACAAATTGCATTGTTTGTCAATGCTGAGTTGAAAAAGTTACTAGATGTCGACTTCATCAGATCTATTGACTACACAGAGTGGATTTATAACCTTGTGCCAATAACAAAGCCAATAGGTGGGATCTATATTTTTATAGACTTTCAAGACTTGAATAAAGCATGCCCAAAGGATGATTTTCCTTTTCCAAACATTGACATAATCATGGACTTGACAACTAGCTACGAGATGTTGTCCCTCATGGATGGCTTCTTGGGATACAGCCAAATTAGAATAGCTCCTAAAGATCAACATAAGATGACCTTCACATGTCCAGGGGGAACTTATTGTTGGAACATCATTCCTTTCAGACTCAAAAATATTGGGGCCACATACTAACGTGTTATGACAATAATTTTTCATGATCTCATGCATACTTTAATGGAAGAGTATGTGGATGAATTGCTAGAAAAATCATTAACACTAGGTGACCACTTGCAAGTCTTAGACAAGATTTTCAAAAGGCTGGAAGAATACAAAGTTAGACTGAATCCCAAAAAGTGTGTATTTGGAGTAACGTCAGGAAAACTTCTAGGTTATATTATTTCCAGAGGAGGCATTGAAGTCAACCTGGCCAAAGTCAAAGCTATAATAGACATGCCTCCACCCACCAACATCAATCAACTACATATATTGCAAAGATGACTCTAGTTTATCAAACGATTCATTGCACAACTGGCCGATAAAATACATCCATTTCAACACTTGCTTAGAAAAGGTGTATCATTCATGTGGACGGATAAGTGTTAGGAAGCCTTCCAATAGATTAAGGATTATCTACTAGTACCACTAGTTCTTATACCACGTGTTGATGGGAGACCTCTCATCCTTTACATTTTAGTGACTACATCTTCACTAGGGGCATTACTTGTGCAAAATGATTATGAAGGTCGTGAACAAGCAATATACTAGATATCAGTCACACCTTGGTTGGTTATGAACTAAATTATAGTCCCATAGAATTTTCTTGTCTTGCAGTGGTTTTTGCTACTCAATGACTTAGGCACTACATGTTGAACCATCAAACAAAGCTTGTCGCCAAGATAGATCCATTGAAATATCTTCTCAGTAAGGCAACCTTGATAGAACAACTAGCTAAATGGGTCATGATACTTAGTATGATATTCAGTATGTCAAGAGAAAAGCAATAAAAGTATAAGTCATCACCGATAAACTTGCAGATGCACCAACCAAAGCCAATCATTTGTTAGTCTTCGATTTTCCTGAGGATTCTATCTTCACTTTGGACATGCTAGTGACATGGAGATTGTACTTTGACGAATCTCACACAAACTATAGGTTAGGGGCAGGCATACTATTTATCACCCCTTAAGGTGATACTATACCCAAGTCATTCAAAATTTCCTTCTCATGCACCAACAATATAGTAGAGTATGAGGCTCTCCTTATAAGACTTTGTATGGCAATCAAGTGGAAAATCAAGAACTTTCAAGTGTACAGTGATTCTCAATTGATAATATCGTAGGTCAATGATGATTATGACACTAAGGATAAAAAGATTACTCCATACAAATGAATGGTGGATAGTTGCAAATAGTATTTTGACATAATACTCTTTCATCAAGTCCCTTGTATTTAGAACAAAGCAACATAAACCATGGCCACCATTGGCTCTCTCTTGGATATCCCAAACAATGTGCCTCATTACAAGTTTCTGGTAGAACAATTGTGTATCCCTGCCTTCAACATCCTCAAGTCTGAGATGGTCTGCGAACTTGTTGGTCCTAACTCCCCATGGTACTAGGACATTTACGACTACCTCCATGACCATATCCTTTCCCTCAATATCTCTGCTAACCAATGCAAGACATTCATCTACAAAGCCTCCAAATATGCTGCCATTGGTGACACCCTTTACATACGATCCCTTGACAATACCCTTTTGCGATGTCTTGATACTGAAGAAGCACAAACAACCTTATGTGAAGTACACGAGGGTATATGTGGAGCCCATTCTAGTGGTCCAACCCTAGCCGAGAAGATCATGAGAGTGGGGTACTACTACCTACCATGGAATGAGATTCATATCACTTCGTTAAAAGATGTCGATAATATCAAATTCATGGAGACTTGATACATGCACCAACACAAGATTTATGTTGGATAACATCACCATGTCCCTTTAACTAATGGGGACTCAACCTCATAGGTAAGATCCATCCCACATCACTGTGACTGAATACTTTACTAAGTGGATTGAAGCTATACCTATGACATACATCAACAACAAGAAAATCTCAATTTTCATCCTCAATTATATCATTTTCTAGTATGGTGTCCCTCAATCCATCATCACCGATAATGGTTGTCCATTCAAGAACCAAGAAGTTTGCCACCTTTGTGAAAAGTTCCATTTCTAACATCATTTCTCCACTCTATACTACCCACAAGGAAACGAACAAGTTGAGGCGTCAAATAAAACCATTCTAAGAATCCTTAAAAAGACTGTTAATGATGTTGGTCATGACTAGCACCTTCAGCTTAACCCTGCCTTATGGGCATACCACACCAATATTCGTACGAGCCCAACAACACCACTCCATATTCATTAGTCTTTGGTTTTGAATCCATATTACCTATTGAGGTCGAATTACCTTCCCTAAGGGTATCCATGCAAGGGCAAATCGGCGATGAAGAATATCGTGTATCAAGGCTACATGAATTAGAATTTCTAGATGAATGAAGAAAAATACATTGGTCCATATACAAGCATATTAGAATCGTCTTCGTCATATCTATAATAAGAAATTCTTGAATTAACACTTTGACGTTGGCGACTTGGTGTTAATGGAGAATCCTAAGAACCAAGTAGAGTGAGGAAAGCTAGGTAAATTTGAGCCGAATTGGTTGGTTCCCTACAATGTCACAACAGTCTTTAGATCAAGAGCATATCAACTTTCAACTCTTGAAGGGGAACCCTTGTCAGAACCAATCAACAGTTTGCACCTACACAAATTCTACACTTAGCTTCAAAGAGCTCTTGTCATAACCCATAAAAATACAAAAAAAAAAAATCGTTACCTTGATGAAAACCTGGAAAACAAGCATCTTGGTGACACCAAAAAATCAAGAAAATAGTAAAGAGAAATAATCCTTCCAATAGTGAAAACCAATTCAGTGGCACTTTGGATAAGTACCAAGGTGAAAACCTAGCAAACAGGTGCCATGTGCAGATTGATCTTTGCTCCATCGTCTACCATAATTCTATTTGATTCTCACTATCCATTCATTTGACGCTCTATTTTGCACGACATCCATAATAATGTTTGGTTGTCCTTTCCATAACCTGGAATGATTAACATTATGTGTCTTTTCACCTTCATATCTATCTATCATGACACCTACCTCATTCTGACTGGGGGAAAATACTTGACCTATGTCGTTATTGGATCCTACATTTACTATTGGAGGTCACTATATCAAAAACACACAAAAAAAAATAATTCCCAAATAGAAAAAAAATCAAAACATGTCAAAAACACAAAAACATCCAAATAACTTTCAAAAATCCCAAAAATAGAGTCAAGGCATATTAAGTCAGTCCAAGTCCAGTCGAATTACATTGCCTCTATGACTTAAAGTAGGCAAGGCCATCTGTCAATGAGCCCCCGAGGCATTAGGTCAATCCTTTTAGGTTTGGTCAAATAAAAATCATGATTTTGTCCTTTGTCAATAAAAACAAAGCCAAGTCACGTCAAACTATGAGGTCTTTATGCATTGTTACATAGGAAAGGCCATATGTTGATGAGCCTTCAAGGCCACCTAGGTCAGTCCTTTAGGGTTTGTCACATTAGTCATAATAAATCAGACATTGTCACTGGACATAAATATTCATCAAAACATCACATAAGTCACACATCAACCAGACTAACAGGTCAACAAATCATCAAGTCAACTCAGTCAATTGTCAAAATAGTCAAATGTCAAATCAACCTCAAACATCAAAACAATCAATCCTTTGTCTTATACAAGATGTGTCCTTCCCGTAAATCAGACATTGTCATTAATTAAACCTTGTCATTTGCCTTATACAGGTGGTCACATGATCAAAACCAAACTTGACATCTTATAAAACACATTTCCTCTCTTGAAACGAGGCCTTGTCAAACAATTAACCTATCAATCACCTAGTCAATTAAACATCGACAAACAATTATTGGCAAGCACTTTGAATGGTTGTTGACTTTGTGGGCTATTTGTCTTATCTTTTTGCATTTTTCTATGAGTCACGTTACTAACTATCTCGAGGATGTTCCCATGAACGATTTAGAGGAGCGATGATGTCTCATGACTCTTTTCTTTGACTGTTGTTTGTGGATTATCTCAGCAAAAAGACTGGGGCAACTTTTCCTTTAGTATGAGTCAGGACATTCCTTGTTTGTGGCTGTTTGTTTTGCAAATAGATTCCTTGCACACCTTGGTCTATGTCATACCATGGTGTTTGTTTTACATTTGTCACATTTTAATACCCAATGGTGATTAATGCAAAGCCTTGCTTAGCAAAATATACATCTTTAAGTTGTCTCCACCAACGCCATGCTAACATCCATATCTTCTGCACTAACATTTCTTCTATCCGCATCTTGATAGTGCCCTATGACACACAAAAAAATCCTACATACATGATCATGTTAGGAAGCATCCTAGATAGCATCATCATCATATACATCATCATATTAGTTCATTTATATTACATAAGAAAATACAAAAACATAGATTGAATCCATATAGCATTATAATTTCATTACATCATATCATATTAAGCATGCCATTACATCTACATTAGGTTATAAGCATCATCCATTTATTACATTGCATATTCATTTAACATACATGATATTTGCATGCTAAAACATTGCATTCAATAAACATCACATTGCATAATCATATCATTTTGACATAAATCATAATGCATTCACATAACATTCATCATCATTTACATATATAATGCCATGACATTAAGTACATCCATCTATCATCTAAGCATCATGCATCGACATAAATTAATCATCCATCATATTGCATTGACATATAGCATCATCGGGTAAAAGCACAAATCTATGTCACACTTTTTAAAGGAAACAACCAACAATGATCCAAGTTTTAAACTTGAATCACTAAAAAGTGACATATATGTTTTGAATTTTGAAATGATGTAAAGTAATGAAATATTTATTTTTTACTATATTTTATTCTTGAATTTTTTTTTTTTAAACAATTATTTTAATATAGTTTTTTATAAATTGACACTATAATTTAGTTGTTGAAAAAAAATTGAAAAATGAAGTCACATGAGACGTCAACCTTTATGTAGTAATTTTTATTTTTATCCTTCAATTTTTTTTGTATGTATTTATAACTTGAAACTTTAGTGCATGGATTTATTTTTTTCAATTTTGATAAATATATATTTTTAAATAAATATTAGAATGTGTGCATATTAAAACATAGATGTTTCCATTGGACGTCAACTTTCATGTTATCTATTTATCTAAAATGGAAAAAAAATTATACCCTCTTGATATAGATTCTTTTATCTCTAATGCATCATATTTTTTTCAATTTTTTTTAATAAGTTTTACTATTTTTCCTTGTCATGGTAATCAACCTAATATTTTGTGCTAATAACCTACTTTTAAGGAAAAATTAAAAGAAAAATATAAATAATGATTTAATTACTAATATATATATTTTTTGAAAACTAGACTTATGGATCTACAAAAGGGTTTTTTTTTTTTAATGTTATTTACATGAGTAGAAATTGTTAAAACATCAATTTTTTTCAAATAAATCTATTTTTTTGGTAAATTGGCCTCAAAGTGGTGCTACATATGCATTTAGCCAATAATTTTAGTTGGAAAAGTTATGAATATATCTAGCTTAGCTAGAATGAATCTTACAAGATCATATGTTTGACCCAATTATATTTTTAGTTAGAAATACTTGAATTCACTTGTGTTGATATGTTGGTTGAAAGTGTGACAGAGCTTTGTACTTTTACCCCATCACATAATCATAAAAAATTCATAACCATCATAAACATAATCATAACCACATAACATCATAATATAAGACTGCATGTCATATAAATCACCACCAAAATCATATATCATATATATATATATATATATATATATATATCGTTTAAAATATGTCACAGTACAACGTCAAGATGTATCATATATATCCCAAAAATAGAGCTTGCAGGCTTGATGGTTAAAAATACATGTGTCATGATACAATGTCAAAATATAATCTAGCTTGAGTTGCCCTGTCCCTTGAAGATGATGGTCTATCTTCTCATCGTGGTGACCTTGAGGACCTATGGTTTGAATGTGGCCTATCAGATGGCCCTGATCGTGTCGGCCCTGAAACACCCCTGCTGCTCTAGGACCTGCTATGAGATTGTCTACTATGAGACTTTCCACTGCTCAAGGTCACTGAAGCACTCGATGCTCTCCTCTCTAGTGGAACCTCAACCTCATACAAGTCTCTATAGTAATGCTCTCGTTTACTCACTCTCATAAGTATTGCGGCCATATCTGCACTCAACCCATTGAGGGTGGCAGTGAAATCTAGAACTCGTTGGTCTACCTCCTAACTCCTGATCACTACAACATCCCTCTCTACCTACAGACCATCCCTCTTTGTCCTCAATCCATATCTCTCTATCCTCAGTGCTCCCACCTCGGCCTCTAGTGCCTAGATCCTGGCTGTGGACTACTATAACCGTGTCTATAAATCAGCTATCCGTTGATTAACTAATCCATCCCCTCCTTTGAGTGTCACCTCCTCTAATCCCTCCACATCTTCGCCCATAACTATCCTCTCTCAGAGGAATTTCTCTGCATCTCCCATTTCCTCCTCCTCTCATCTCTCCTCCTCCTCTTGGTGCTCCTCCACCATCTCAACCTCCTCCATCACCACATCATGCTGCCCCACCTCAAGAAGTGGTACATCCTCATGTTGCTCCTCCTTTTCCATCTCCTCCTCTGCTACCCTCTCCTCCTCACCCTCCTCATGGATCAGTGACAATGGCCTCACCACCTGCTATCTCCTTATCCTCCTCCACCACCTCTCTCGTCTCCTCCATCATCATCTCTCTCTCCATCTCCCTGTCCACCTCTCCATCTTTGACCCCCTCTCTGACCTTGTGGGCCCCTGCCTTGGCGCTCTACCAGCGCCAACTGATCTAGGTCTGTGTATGGATCTAGTCTATGGGTGGCCCACCATGCATCATACTTTGTCATGGTCTTTGCATATGCTACACCACCCCTCCATGCCCACTGCACTGGCTATAGTGCATCTATACCTTGATTGACTATCACTATTTGAATCACCTATCCCCATGGGTGTACCTACCATGAGGAACATGTGAACTATGTCGATCCTCGAGGCACACCTTGTGTCTCCCCAAAATTATGCCTCACTCGCTCTGGAAAGTATTGCTCAATGATATGTTGTGAGTGTAAAATGTTGGAAATAGGATGCCATTTAATTGCAATCCTAAACATTATTTATTTCATGTATCTCCTAAGTCCTTGGAAAGTGTTCCCCAACACTAGGATTAGAAAGAGATTAATATTAAATGAAATAATAATGCTAATTGACATTTGCAATTAATTCTAAATGTTAAGAGCATGTGAGGGCGTCTAATATGGGTTCCTAAATAATAGGGGCACATGGGGCACCCACATGGAAGGTGGAACCCACCTTGAGTTAAGTTAACTATTTGGAGTAAAAGATAACACTTTTGTAATGCATGTAAAGATCCTAGAAGTTAGGGATTGATGTTTACATGCATGAAGTTTAGTTCAGTTCAATTCAGATCAGTTTAGTTCAGTTATGGTTCAGTTATCTTTAGTTAGTTTTAGTTGAATGCTATTTGACTTCAGTTAACTTGGAATGCATGACTAATGACTTGAGTTGCATGACAGATAACAGGTGACTACCTTCAGTTAATAGGGGATGACCATTTTTGCATCAATGGTGGGAGAGATATGTTTTAGTTAACAGAGAGTGACTTGGACCCACCTTGGGTACCCAAGTTGGCTTCTTGGAGTTAACTCTTTTGCATGCTAAGATATTTCAGAAGGCTGAGTTAAGTGGGCCCATTCTTGGGCGCCTACTTTGAGGATAATACTTGAAGATATCTACAAAATCAAGGTTTAGTTGTGACTTCAATTTGGGAAGCCCAAATGGATGAAGCACATGTTTTGGCATTGTTCTTCAGGGTAGAACTCTACTTGCAAGAGATAGGCATACTTTTTGTGAGATAGGGATTGAGCTTTGTAATTATAACTCTTTGGAGTTTACAAAGTTGATTATTGCCTATTTATCTCAAGCAAGTTGAAGAGAGTTAGTATCAATTTTATTACAGGCTGTGAAGAAGGTTTGGTGAAGGCAAAAGAAGCATTCTCAAGCAAGGATTGGAATTATTGTAATCTACTTTAGAGATTAAATAATACACTGATTCTTGGTGGAGTTTTTTCCTAAAAGGGTTTCTCCATGGTATATTCTATGTATCTTCTAATATCCTATCTAATTCTTCTACAACCTTCTGTCTTCATTCTATAAATGATAAAATGAATTAATCAGATGATCACCCACAAAGAATCTGTAACAAAGAATACATATTTAGATCAAAAATCATAAATTTTTACAAAGTATTAAGCTACATAAACACCTCAATTTTCAACATAAAATACAACCAATCAAGTATCTGGCCTGTTGGCACCATGGTAGGTGTCGATCCTCATCTGCCCACTACTCACAATTTCTATATGGCCTTTAGACAAAGCTCGCTAGAAAATCTATCCCATGCCTCCAATAGCCTGTATCTCCCACATGAGTTTGAGTGACAACACCTCTATACATATAGGCATATGTCATCCCATCACCCAGTTGTTGCCCTATTGCTAGTTGAAATACTGTAATATGCTCCCATGCCCATACTGTTGATGGTGTTTTCTGCACAGCAACAACTCAGACAGAAAATAATATTCTATCTCTCTTGAAAGATAATCTTCAACAATAAATTGCTAAAAATCACCCCAAGGTCTCTCGGGTGTCAGGTCATGACAATGCATAAACAACTCAGATAATATGTGAAAATGTTGGTAATCACAAGGGGACCTTACTACAAGCAAACTGTATGTTTCCAATTTATCAGATTGTGCAATATGATGATCTCAAATCCTAAATCTAACCAAATGACAAAGAAATAGCAAAAGATAAGGGTGCACAGATATGATAAGATCTAAACTATTTCTAGAATGAACAATGCAAATGACAAATATCTGGAATGGACCAATCTCAAATAACCAATTCTTGATCAACCCACAATGCAGTATCACAAGAACGGTGCAATCTTCTAAGGTATATAAATTTTCAAATCATAGATATTCATCCACAATCGAACTAAGCACAAAATAGATATATGGTCCAGGTTGACTTCACCAGCCTACTACAATCAAATAGTTACTGGGAGTATAGACCAGAGATTGCTACAAACATTCCAAATACGAAATCATGTACATCACTCACCAAACTAATCCAACTCTAAAACACTAAATCATAAATCTTTAAGCAATTTGAAAGATGAAACAACAGGAACCATGCAAGATAAACTAACACAAGAGATTTCACCAGGAAAACCACAATGTCTTCAATTGTATTAGATCACCAAAATGCTGCAACAATTCCACTATTATGTTACAATATTTGCTTCAAGAAATTGACTACTACTTCTACTACAAAATGCTCTAGCTCTGCTCTTACTTGTCTCTATTATTTTCTAGCTCCCTTACAATGAGACAAGAATGCCTTTTATAGAAAATTCTTAAAACATGTCGGCCCAGCCAAACATTTACAAAATAAAACAGCCAAAACAAGTCGGCCTCAGGAATTCCAAAATAAGGCACACATTAAATGCCGATACATCATCAAGGTCGGCCTAGACACATTCCCCAATGTAGCCCAGATCAACACATGCCCTATAATAATAGGGAAGCACAAATTTTCAAAATGGACATTAACTACCGCCTCCCTTATCCTTACTCTGGGCCAATGATTCCTGAACCTTCAAAAATACTTTATCTAGCTTGGTGATAGGTGGCAAGGGCAAGATCTTAAGCCGACATTCAATGGAGTCAATCTCCTCTTTTGACTGTTCAACAATTTTATTCCAATCATCTTTGTGGGCTTGATACTTATCCATCACTGCCAAATAGGTTGTTGCATCATCCAACTGGTGCCCTGTTATGACATTCTCATAATCTGGGGCGTATACATCATGCCACCATTCCCTTAGCTGTTCCAGGTTCAGATACTTAGGAGCAATTTTCCTCCTGCCAGTCATGATCTCAAAAAATGCAATGCACCCCTCATAGACATCAGTTAAATTACCATCTATTAATTTATTTTGCTTCTGAATCTTCCTCATGGCCTTCTGTCGAATCTGCAAAGCCTCAAACCATTCCCAAGGTTCACTAAGTCTGGAGGAAGGAAGAATCCCATCTACAGCCAAATGATCCTTTCCATATTCCATGATCACTCTGGATTTCTGCAACAGAAGGTCAATATCTTCCTTGTCCTGGGATAACACATGCTCCAACAAATCCTTGGCTCTGACTGCATCTTTTCCAACTGAAAGGACATCCTTTATTGCATTATCTCCTTTTACTTGCACATCCTTCAACCAATCCATTGTAGTCTGGGTAGAAGTCTTCAACTTTTCAATCTCGAAAATAGTTTCCTTGGGCAAGAAACCAGGAGTAACAGAGGAAGAGGGGTGGAGAGATTGTAGAGGTTTCATTACATCTTCTAAACACTTCTTGAGCCTCTCATTTTCCTTCCTAAGCTCATGTTTGGTCTGAGTTTCTTTCCTTAGTCTCCCAATTATTACTGCACTAGACCCTTCATACTCCTCAATGTCCTGTTCTACAGAAGCTGGCCCAAGGTTGATGGTTTGCACATTGTAATCCTTTCCGGTGACCTCTTCTTTACGCTTATCAGTAGCAGAAGTGGCAATATGGATAACTTTGTTATTCACTTCATCCCTTTCTATTCTTGAGACTACCCTAGCCATCTTTTTCTTTTTCCCTTTGCCAATCTTGGATAACATCTCATCCCAATCTAGAGGAGTGTCTTCAACAACGACCTGTTTCTTTCTTGTGATCTCCTTTTCCAACCAATTCGGGACAGCAGGTTCTACCCAGATTTCATCCGTCTTGACCTCTTCATGTTTTTCAGGTGTTTCATCTTTTCCTTTCCCAGGAGACTATTCACGTTGATCACCTATTTCAATCTTTTCTTCTTGCACCGATGATGGGGTTCTAACGGGGATATTCTCCTTTTCAGGTGATCTGTTTCCTTTGCTACTCATCGGAGAATCCTCATATTGTACTAATGGAGAAGGATGCTTTTCTATCTCTTCAACTTCAAACTCGGCTGTTGCACCAAAGAGTTCTCCTTCTTTGAAAGGTCTTGCCTCTCCACTAGTCTCATGTTCCTCAAGAATCTCTTGTTCAGGCACGCTTGGCGAGGGAAAAGTAGCCCTAGGCTGCTCCACAACTGGTGACTTTGGAGGAAGATCCATCTTTTGCATGGTCTCCTTAGGAGATGGAGTCCTTGATCTCCTTGAATAAACCTTTGTCTTTTCCCCTGAACTCTCCACATCAACAATCAGAGTCTCATCTTTGGAGGTATCCTGACCCTTCTTCTTTGAAACCCTAGTTGTTCTCATCTTCTTTGGCTGTGGAGGAGCATCTTCTTCTTCTGCCCTTTCAACTTCTTCCTCTTCAGAGGACTTGCCTATTTTCAAGGCTCGACTTCTTTTCTTTCCTTTCGGTTTTCTTTTAGGTTCTGGCTCACTTCCTTTAGGACCCCTGATTTTAATTTTGAAGGGTGAGCTCCTTTTGGTTTTCCTTTTGGGGTCATCTTCCCCGGATTCCTCTGAAGTGGACATGGGATTGAGATTTCCCATCAAATTAAAGGTACAGGGTACCTTCTCACTTTCCAACTCCCAAACCTTATGCTTTAACCATGAAGTGGTAAATTTCATAACAAGGACCATTAGGTCTTCCAACTGAGTGACCTCATCATCATTCCAACTTATCTCCCCAATTGATTTGTCCTTAACGGACTCATATGCATGGTCTTGCACCAGATTTCCATCATCTTCTAATTGGTCAGGGATTAACTTGACATTGTATTGCCTAATCACATCAATAGGAAGCCTAGAGTACCTTTTCTTCCTTACCTCAAAATCATCTTTGATATTGGCCCAATAGTCTTCTAGGTCATCCTTGTGGCGGTATTCTTTGGTAGCCTTCTTCTGTGCTTCCCCGGTGATATCAAAATTTGTTCTTTTGGAGTGGAAGGAAAAACCATGAGCTGCCAATTCATCGCCTGCTACGTATGCTGATTGAATGGAAGGGCACATCTCTGCTACACCAATTCCAAGAGGAAATCCCCACCAAAACCTGTTTTATGCTTTTTCCTTTTGACAATTGCATCAAATTCACATATATGTCTAACAACTTCCAATAATACAATATGATCAGTAGGGTACCTAGGTAACCTGTATGGAGCAGCCGGGCATCCATCAATTCTGATGTAAGAGAAGGTAGGAAACTGATTGAACTAGGCTCCATATTTCTTTATCAATTCCTTCGCTCCATCTAACAGTCTCACATGCTCTGCATTTTGAAGCATCCTAGTGATATGCATTGTGAATGCATCATTGGCCCTTCTGTAGTTCTGATGTCCTAGGTGTAATTCTGGGTATATCTCATAGACTATATCCTGTCCAAATGTCCCCTATGGACTCAAACCCCTGTACGGGTAAAATCTAGCTAACACATACACCACATAGGAAGACATGGTGAAATTCTTTGTTTCCAGGACATCTCTTAATTGCTTATCAATCACAACACTAATAAGTCCTGCCCAATGGTAATTAGTACCCTGCTCAATCTTGTTAATCACATGGACCATCCAATTTTCTAGCACACTAGCACTCTTCAATCCTGCTACTCTGCTTAAGAATGTGATTGCATCATAAATATCTTATCTGAATTTAATCCTATGCAATTGCTTGGGCAGTTTGGAGTAGTGTGACTTTGAATTTTCCAACCAAGAATTAATCATCTGCTGAGCTTTGGTGGGCTCATTCTCATAATATGTTTTGGCCAAGTCCATGTTCAGGGCACACACAGAAGGAAAATCTGCCATGTCGAAAGTTTGAGCAATGGAAACAGGATTGAAATTTGCCAAGACTCTTCCCTCGGTACTCACAACCCTTTGTGTGTCGAAGTCGTATTGCCGGGCACACTCAAGTATTAACTCATAGCACTGGATTGCAGGAGGGAACCTTGCCACATGGACTAGTCCGGACTTCATCATTCCTTGTCTTAAGACTGACAGATCCTTCTGAGCTATTCTCTCTTTGAACTCCTCGTATCTCCATGCTCCAACATTGGTGTCTGAAACCTCAGACCACATAGAAGATATCTTGCTTTCGGGTAACTGACTCTTGGTATCCAATCTTAGTCTTTCTGCCTCTGAAATGGAGGACCCCTCCATATCTCCCTTAGATTTTCCTGCAGCAGACTTGCTTGATTCGGCCTGCATTTACAAAAGGACGTCATGAGTATCCAATTATCATACATATTCCAATCCAAAGGTTAGCATAAAATCATATAAAGCCATTGAGATCCATCACAAATCATCAATCCCTGAAAATCCGAAAAAATAAAGCAATCCGGGAAAACAAGGTAAACCGGGAAAATCCAGTCGGGGCAAAATTTCAGAGAAATCCGACCCGGACGGATTCCTGCTACCAAGAAACCATGCACCAAATAGATCGTTAGTACTTATAAGATTATCATGAAATTCACCCATTAGCAACAAGAAATCAACGTTTAGCCTTTACCCCATTAGTCCCAGCCTCGAGAATCGAAAGGATGAAATCAGGCAGGAAAACCGGAAAAATCTGGGTAGGACGAATTTCCGCAGACAGTTTGAGACTCCAAAATTTTCCATACTCCGCGAAATTGGCCGAAACCGGGAAAATCCAGGTGCGCAAGAATTCTGCGAACACCTCGGAAACCCGACGACTGTTAACACGCGAACCATTAATCGAACGATCATGCAAACTTCTCTACTTGGATTCTAATGGTCCCAAAATTGACGCCAGCCAACAAAATTTGGAATGCACTTGAAGTTGAATTTCAAAAGACCTCTGAATAACTATTCCTCAAGTCGAAACAATGATGCCCTAAATCCCATAACCAGACCCTCGCCATGAAAGCCCAGGTAAGCTTAAAATTTCAAAGAACACTATCATTGAGACGATCCATCGAAGCACACAGGGACTTCTTAAGATATGAGCAGGTTGGGCCGAACATAGATCAAGAGATCTATTGTCAATTCAGATTGCACCCGAACGCATGAATAGTTAAATTCAGCAGTCTGTTGAAACATGGAATGATTCTCAGGCCTGTGGGTTGCCTAAAACTGAGAATCAATCTGCAGAGAGGGCTGGTTCCCTGATAAAAATCCCCTAAAATCTAATTGACTTGGCTAGGAAAGAGGTAGAAAGACTAAGTCTGAATTCTAAACTATGAAACTGTTAATTTATGGTGATGCACCGAAGAATCCAACTTGCAGACTTAACTCACAAAACAATTACTCACTATTTTCATTCGCACAACTACATCTGGAAGTTTAAACACTTGAATGTTTTAAATAAAGGCTATTAAAGAAACAATCACGGAAGGGAAATATGATTTCCACAACTAGACTGTTTGATTATCGATCAACACAATGTTGAACCAGTGGATTTAAACCTGGATGCATACATAATTCACTAAGGAGACAAAAATATTTAAAGGTTTCAAAAAACTGCAACACAATAATTACTTCGATCAATCCCACATGACAAAGATGCTTGAAACTTGAAGGCAAATTCTAAAATATTGAAACTTGAAGGAATTCTCTGCAATAACACGATCTGAACCTATAAAAAACACTGCTGTATTAATCTGTAAATAAATGTTGAGTTACAAGATAGTCTTCTTTGCTGAAGGCAAAGGAAAAAAACAAGAACTAAAATGAAAAACAGTTAAGTTTTTCAATATATACAAAAACCTTTCCAAAAGGCATGCAAAAATAACTGAAAGTCCAACACCAAGAAAGGGTGATGATTCCAAAGCCAAATCCGAGCAGAAGAAAATATCTCTGAAAAGGAGGCCCAAAACCATGCAAAAATAAGTCCAATCAAGCTCAAACTCACTGCCAAGTCATAACTGATACATGCACTATTCCAACTGAACTGCAACTCCCTGAAAAAGTGGCTTAAAGCATGCAAAACTGCCTCATTTTTACCAATTTCGCCCATGGGAACTGAAACTCCAACTCTATTATCATGTGCATGATAAAAATATCTCTCACTTCAGTTAACTTTGCTTATTATAATATCTTTTATTTGCATTTGTGACTAAATTAATTAAATGATCTATAATTTAATCATTTAATAAATTTAGCTATTATTGATCAATGCACATAACAGATATTAAAGTAATAAACAAAACTTAACTGGAAAACCCAAAATCATACATACATACTTGGCATATTTTCTAAATATTTCCACATTTAATTGATAGAAGTGGCCGACCACACTCACTCAATCATATTTGACCATACCATTAGCCCATTTTTTGGGAATATTTGACAAAGTTGTCCTCACATAATAATTCGAAATTATTCTTCAAAGGCAATAATTAACTTTCAATGTTGACTTTAGGGCAAATGAGCAAAAAGAGCTAAGAAAACCTAAACTTGTTATCATTTCTTTGCATTAGACTTAGAGAAGTTTGAGGAAAACAGCCACCGCCACTGCTCAAACCCTAGCCGTGAATTGCTTTGCTTCTGGTATTTCCTGCTATGAAGAAATTCAAATCTAACTTTTGGGGCCAAATCTGGAACATGAGACATTTTTTATGAAAAACGTGGAAGTATTTAGGCACGATTTTTTGTTCCTAGATGATGCTTGAAGACTTCTCTGTGGTTTTCCTGCAAACTTTGGAAAAATCTGCTTGTTTCATGGGCGAACTAAGAACATAAGACGTTTTTTATAAAAAATGTGGAAGCATTAAGCACGATTTTCTGTTCCTAGATGATATTCTGCCATTTATCTGAGCTTTTGCTTCGAATTTTGTCAAGAATCTACATCTAACTTGGCCGCCATGAAGATCTGAAGCTACGAACTTTGTTCAAACACTCTTCAAATTCGAAAATAAGAAGATTTCTGAAGGTATTTTGAGATAATAGTCTGATTTTTGTTGCTTTTCCTATGCATTTCTAAGAGCTTTCTCTACTTCTTGAAGCACCATTGAACATTTTTTGAAGTATTTTGACAGATAAAGAACAATCTTTGCTTTAAAAAATTCGAATCTGTGTCTTGTTCTTTTGAAACTGCAAAAATCTTCACTCTTAAGCTGGTACATGAAGATTTCCTTTTGATTTTTTCCATATTTCTGAGACAACAACTTTAAAACTTCTGGGTACTGTAAATAACGTTTGATTTCTGTATTTTTCTGTATTTGAAGCTTCAAATACTCATGATAGCAAAGAAAATGTATTTCCCAGTTCGAAATCTCATCTGGTATATGCGAAAAAAACTCCTCCAGGCCGCCATGAATGATATTAGATCTGGGTATTTTTGTCTCATCATATTTCCTGTTTCTTTTTAAGAGCAAAACCTTCATGGCTGTAGTTATGTTTGTATGGCAAGGCACGCCTGAACAATTCCTTTTGATGAGCTTCAAGACAACAATAAAGAATTTTTGTACATTGTTTCCTTGATACTGACTATAGATGAAGAAGATTTAACTTCTTCTTTCCTTGTAAAACATACTTCCTTACACACTAGAAGCCTGTAGAACTTGTTTCATCAGAAAAATCAAATACAACATTGTTTAAAAGAGACAGATTCTTAACATTTCGTAACTGATAAGATACTGAAAATGCGCAAGACTGTCTTGATACTGAGCCATTCTTTTATTGTTAATGATTTCTCACTTTAGGAATTTGATTAAAAGAGAAAATGCCTTTCTCTTTTTTGCTGTTTCATATTTGATTAAAAGAGAAAATGCCTTTCTCTTTTTTACTATTTCATATTTGATTAAAAGAGAAAATGCCTTTCTCTTTTTTGTTGTTCATTGCTGCTCTACCAGTTCAAACTTCTCACTGTCCTTCAAAGTTACTGTATTTGTAATCATTATCACATATTTTCTAGCAATCTGTACTACACACTGTGATAAATTATGATGCTTTGCTCTTACTGTGTGTACCATCGAATGTGTTTTCACCATCACACTTAGCAAATTAATAAGTGTTGTACTTTTTGTTGTTCTCTCATCTTTGATTCAAACAAAAGTTTCAAGGTATCATGCATTTTATAGGATAGCACTCCTTTTACTTATGAATCTAATACTTTCATTTACCCAGCTCAATGTATGAATCAGCTTACTATCTTCTTTCACTCATTGTTCTTTGCTAAACATGGAAATTCTTCTCATAATGTTGAAGTTAAACTGTTATCTTGAGTCTTCTGTAGACTGTGCATGCACTTGATGGTGTAAGAAACAAAACAAAATGTTGAATGCTCTGTTTATCTGCCATGCTACTTTACTGTTCCTTTGATTTGTGAGCAAAAGATAATTTCTCAATCAGTTCCGTCATGCTGATTTAGACTGTTTTTATCATTTGATATTATAGTACAGTAATCCTTTCTTGCTCTAAAATTGAAAACTTGATATGCCGGGCTCAACCCTTGTGGGAGCCCATTTTACTCCACATATATGATGAAATGAACTCGAATATGATAAACCTGTTCCTGCACATTGAAACAAACATGTTAGCAAAATATAAGAAGCTGAAAGCTTCCATTGAATTATGTCTTTCTGCTTGATCTTTTTCAATTATCTGATGAATGCTTGGTTTAATGCAAATTACATTTCTGTCTGTAGCATAGACGTAAGGCAAAAAGTAATTCACCATTGCTTAGAGTATAACTCTAATACCATTTCCTTAACGATTTTGTAGGTACACGGAGCGATGAAGCGAGGCTGCAACTGCTTGGAGGCACGACAGCTAGAAGCACCAACGAAGTGATTCATCATTACAAGTAATGATGAATTGCTTCTCTTTTTTACGTTTATGTTATTTTCAGCAGTGTAGTCTGTCCATTTAGATTTAGTATTCATCTCTTGATTGTCAGAAACAAACTCAATTACTCTCGCGACTTGTGCGAGATTCAGCATTTCACAAAATGAATAAAAATATCATTATGCAAATTTCTCTTAATTTTCTGTTTTAAACATTTGCACAATAAGCTTATGTCACATCTGTAAGATGATCTCAATGATGATCAATGAACACTTTATCAGCAAAATTTGAAAATTTCCTGTACCTATAATAGTTGAACTTCATTCAGCTCTACCTATTGAGCGTAAAGTGAAAAAATAGGTAACAAGATCGCGATAACCCCACTAAACCTTGGCAAATCCGAACAAATGAACCAAAACCCTAATCCTCACAAAAAAAAGCGAATGGCATGCCTAGGAGGCAAAGTCCTACCCAGACGTAACTACAAAGATGCATCCAACGCTCAATTGATAAACAAAAACATGCACAGTGGGAGTGACGAAACTACGAAAAGATGGGTCAAGCCCTAAATTTATAAATACAAAGTCATAATCCAAGCAAAGGCCAACCCAAAAACGGCTACCAATCGACCTAGAAAGATTCAATTATTGCACAAACAGATGGAAGGGCTAACCACGACTTACCATGGATCAATATGGATGAGGCTCGAGCTCGAAGAGGTGACTGCAAAGCAAGTGTGCCCTAGCAACGAGAATCTTGACACCAACGCCCAAACAATTCACACACAGGCAACTCAAGATCAACGCTCAAAGCTCGAATGAAGAATGCACTCAAATGCCAAAGCAGAAAACAGGTGAACATTGAAGTCAAAATGATGCCTAAAAGACTTTAAATCACTCCATAATTGCGCCTGAGCTAAGGTACTTCGAGCATTAATGAGCGACAAGACATGTCTGAAAAATCCAGAAACTTGAGCCCAGGACGGAATTTCAGAAAAAACCAAGACACACGGAAAATCCGAATGAACGCGAATTCTGCGGATATAGCAGAAACTGGGATTTTAACGAAGTTCAGGATTTTGACACAGTCCGGGAAAATCCGCCAGAACTGGAAAATCCGCCAGAACCGGAAAATCCCGGATTCAAGCAAAAACCTGGATTCAAAAAATTCAGCAATAAATGGACAATGAACCAACGCCCGGGAAAATCCGCCGGAGCTGGAAAATCCCGGATTCGGGTCAAAACCCGTATTTTCACTAAAAGCCAATTTTAAAGAATTCAAGCCTCAAGGCAAGACCAAAGCCAACAAGACCAACATTTCAAGACCTTAAAAGACAAATCCAATAAAACCAAAGGTCCGAAGACATCCTGAAAAGAGGGTCCCTACTCCAAGTGGGGCGTGTGTGCAAAACTGCACAACACATACCATCAACAATGTTACTCCACAACTCATACTTTGACCATCCTGATATGTTATGTCATATAGTTGGAAGTAGAGCATCGCTAATAGACATGGTCCCCATGCATAAACAATCCCCTGCTCCATCATCCTTGGTAGCATCTCTCCCTATCCCACCGAAAAACTATGCCCTCTGCCATTTGGAATGATCACCCCACCAATCAAAGTATAAAAGACAGTCATATCTCTCATATCGCTCTGCCAACGTCTCCCATATGATCTCATAGCTCTGCATGCCAAGCTCTACCACATCCTCATAGTCATAATGGTCATAGATTGCCTACAACCCTCAGACGAGGCCATATCTCACTCACTTTCCTCAAATCGGAGGTTGGAGTATCTTGTAGACATCCTCCAAGGTAACAGTTGACTCCTCAATCAAAAAATGAAATGACTAGGTCTCAGAGTGCCACCTCTTCAAGAGTGCCACCAGTAAACCTTATTTTTCCCTAATGATGGGCATATAAGTCACATGGTACAATCCTAGCTCCATCAATCCATGATTTTCAGTGGCGAATTCCTGATTGCACAATAGAATAGTTGAGGGTCACATCCCCTGAGTATAAATAGGAGGTAGAACAACTTGTGGTCATAAATATTGGTCATTACATTAATATAAAACCCTAATTAGACCTATTAGACTTAAATGACACAAGTCATTTCATCCTAAACTATGGCAAATATTTCATCAATCAATTGTGTCGTTATGCTTGGCAAATGCATCACCAAAATCAATAGCATCATTATTTTTGCATCTGTGTCACACACCGTAGCATATGTGTCATTGGGTTCGATTGCAGTCAACCCCCAAATAGTTGTGTCATTCCCCTTCACATGCGTCATTTCCCTTGTCACCTACAACACAATTTGACGAATGCATCGTTCCCGTCTGTAGGTGCAGTGTAGGAAGCAAATGCAACACACCTTACAATTGTGTCACGATGTGAAAAATGTGACTAAATACAGTCACTGACGTTCACCGCAATTTCCTGCTAAAAATCCCTAGCCCTAAAAGCATAATAAATAAAAAAATCACAAGGCAGGTGCATAGTACTTAGCGGGTCCCCTGCTCCCTCAAGTCGACAAAAGGTGCAAATGTGATATCCTTGGTGTGCAGTGTGTGGAATTGGTGACATCCTAATAGCTTCTCTCTCCTTAAAGCTCTCTAATTTCAAACTTCAGAGTGCACAAATGAGCCATTTTGCCAATCAAATGCATATTTATAGGCAATCAAATTAGGGTTTCCTAGGGTTTGCACTAGGGTTTATAATTTGACACACTTTTTGGAAACTTACAACCTAAATTTGACTACCTAAATGACCTCGAAAATCATTTCTATTACCACCATTGAACTCTTGGTTGTCAAATTGACTTATCAAAATAGTTTCCACTTTTTTTTGAATTTTTTCAAAAATTTGCAAAAGTTTTTGAGGGGGCAAGGTCCACCCTACTTTCATCAGGACATGTTTTGACTATTTTTCTTTAACACAATGCAATAAACTACATTATATAAAAGATGGGCAAAATGTAGACACTAAAAATTGTCCTAGGTCTACGAACTTTAATTTCTTCATAAATTTCCCTTTTGTTCCTAATAATTAAATAATTTTAATTATTTAATTAATTCATTCCTAGTTCATTTTCATACATAAATTTTCATAAATTTGTCTTTCGTTTCTAATAATTAAATAATTTTAATTATTTAGTTATTGTCATATGTACTTGTACATATCATTTTCATACATCTAGTTCATATGCAAGTACATGTTAGTGTGAGACAACAATCTTCAATATTTTGCTAGTCATTGTCATAGGCTAC
Source organism: Sequoia sempervirens (assembly GCA_007258455.2). NCBI lineage: Eukaryota > Viridiplantae > Streptophyta > Pinopsida > Cupressales > Cupressaceae > Sequoia > Sequoia sempervirens. The sequence goes on from VDFB02105785.1 coordinate 320,446,297, forward strand.
TAGTGCATACTCAAATATGAGGGCATCAAGTACATTCAAGCAAGATGGAGAAAAGCAATGGAGGTCAAACAACCATGGCATAGGTGATATTTACTTTGAGTTTATGTTTCTTATGTTGGATTGTGCTCTATTGTTGATTTAGGGCTTAATAGGTTTAGTTTTTATGCTATTTTACCTTTACCTAAATTTTTCCCTATATTACATTGGTAAACCCGACGTGAAGCTAACCAGACCTTGCATGAATTTTTAGAATTTTTGAGTTCTTTAGGTCTGTGATGTAATTGCGAGCTAATATGACACAACTACCAAAAGCTAGTGCGACACAATCACAATCTGGAAAGTCGCAACTGCTCAAGAGTCAATAATATCATTTGGGATGCTTCTATTTTTAGATTTTTCAATCATTCATGGTTTTTGGTTTTTATGTTTATCATCTAACATTGGTTTTACATCATATTATTCTCTAGTTTTGTTGAAATTGGTTACCTTTATTGTGTTTTGCAACTACAGGTTCTTGCGATGCAACTGCTTAGGGCATCATCACAACTGTTCAGGACTCAATCACATCACTTGTTTGCATCTATTTTTAGATTTTTCTTATTGTTTTTGGTTTTTGGTTTTTCCATCTAACATTATTATCATATCATCTTGGTTTTTAGTCTAGTCAAAATCGATTGTTTTTATTGTGTTTTTGCAGCTCTAGGTTAATCTGCCGCCATTGTTGAGAGAAATGATGCAACTACTACAAACTTCATCACATTCTACCAATGCAGTCACCATCCAAAAATCCATAGTCAACTAGTCCTGCACCGCAACTGTCAAGAGCTAGTGAGCTGCAACTATCACTTACAACGATGAAATTTCCTGCTTTCTAGAATCTTGCATGTTTTTAGGAATTTTCATAAATTTCCCTTTCCTTCCTAATAATTAAATAATTTTAATTATTTAGTTATTGTCATATGTCTTTTATTAATTAAATAATTTTAATTATTTAATTAATTCATTCCTATCTTTTATTTCCCCTTTTGATTAATTAAATAAATTTTATTTATTTAATTATGTCACTAATATCTTTTCCTCTATAATTAAATAAATCTTATTTATTTAATTATTTATCAACTTCCTATTATAATTAAATAGTTATATTAATTATTTAATTATTCACTAGCCTTTTCTGTCATTAAATTAAATAAATTTTATTTATTTAATTGCTTACTAATTTGTCGTCTTCTTCCCATTTTTGAATTAAACTATAATTTAATTAAAAAAAATCAGCTTGTCACATGTCCCACTTTTGAAATAAATTGTTCTTTAATGACAAAGTCAACCTATCACATGTTCTCTATAATTAAATAATGTTTTTATTATTTAATTATTCACTTCCCTCTCAAAAAAATAATTTTATAATTATTTGAATCTCTCCTACAACCTCTTTTTCTGTGCCAATCTCATTATCCGTGCCAATCTTATCTTCTCTTGTTTCATTCAATTTCAACCCTTGATTGAATAATTTTACAATTCAATCTTAGCCATTCATTCTTGACATTGCCCTAATTTTTCCCTAACCCTATTTCATACTACAACTTTCATTCTTGGCCATTGATTCACACATCTTGTTGACATTGAATCTCAACCCTTCATTCAAATTTGTCTTTTCTATAAAAGACCCTATCCTTGTCATTTTCATACATCTAGTTCATATGCAAGTACATGTTGTTAGTGTGAGACAACAATCTTCAATATTTTGCTAGTCATTGTCATAGGTTACTAGTGCATACTCAAATCTGAGGGCATCAAGTACATTCAAGCAAGATGGAGAAGAGCAATGGAGGTCAAGCAACCATGGCATAGGTGCTATTTACTTTGAGTTTATGTTTCTTATATTGGATTGTGCTCTATTATTGATTTAGGGCTTAATAGGTTTAGTTTTTATGCTATCTTACTTTTACTTGAATTTTTCCCTAGATTATAAGTATAATTGTAATCTTTTACTTTATTAGCTTTAAATTAGCTTTAAATTAGCTCAAGACACAAAAATAAAACAACTAAAAAATCGTAGGTCCTTATACTATTAAGCTATGAGCTACACATGTAGCAATTAAACCATCAAGCAACCAAACAAACGAATTCACACAAGACATCTAGACTAACACTCTAAGGTGACACTCACTCATATCCCCTCTTTCTCTCACATTGAACATATTAATCTCATGCATTTGGAAATTTGATAAGATTGGATAAAGGCCATCTTCATTGAGCTAAGGGTAAATCAATCGAATTTCAAGATCATTAACCAACAAAAAGTTTGAGAACAAGCCCAAATATTATAATAAATTTTAGAAGAAAACAAGACAACGCGCTTTAGATCCAACACTCCTTGAATAACTATTTGAGATAGAAAATGATCATCTTAATGTTTTCCTTGATGACAACCAATAAGAACTCAATACAATACAAACTATTATTCTAATTTTTTTCACATAAATCATTATCACAACTCCTCTATAAATCTCAATTATTAAATAATTAATCTAAATAAATTATGCTTTATGTATAAACATTTTTATTCAATTGAACTAGAGTAAACATTAAGAAAAGTTTTATTTCCCTTTACAATAGGATATTTTTTTAATGTTATTATCCTAGGGACTAAAACCCTTGGGTGTAATTGTTGTAGAAGCTGTTATTATTAAATTGTACCGCACCAGGGTTTAGAGGAGAGGAGGGGCCAAAAATGGTTTCACTCACTCACTCATTCATTTCCAATAATTGCCCATTTCACCAATAATTTTTTCTCTCTCTTCTTCATTTTCGAAAACGACATATTTAGCATGTGAAAAAAATAAAAAAATACATTCAACCGCTCTCAAAAGTTTTTCTTAACAAAAATCCAACTAAAGCTTTTATGATGGAATAAGATATGGGAGGTGTGAAATGAGGCCTCTGATTTGGAGGCGGACCTTTTTATTTTATCTCCGCCCACGATAATATTTATAATAATAAAAATAATTGGGAGGAAGAGTGAAGACGCAGCAACCAACTGCAACTGCACTGGAATTCCCCAACAAGCGCCGCGCAAGGCTTCTCTTCAATTTCTTCGCGGTAAGGACTTGACAAATCCACACAATTAAAGGGGAATTCTATGCTATTTTTCATCTCTCTTTCCTCTAATTTTCTGGGGCGGATTTGGATGTGGATTTGTTATTTCTCAGGTTTTCATCCGCCATTTTTCTTTCCAGTGTTTATGCTGTTAAATTCTTCGATCGGCGCCGCCGTTTTAAGGCTGTAGATTTTGGTTTCTCTGTAAAAAAAAATGTTATTTGAGTGAAGTCGCTGTGCGCCGTGCCAGATTTGTTTGCCCTATTTTATCACGCCCTATGAAATTTTCTTCCAGAATATTATAGGGGTGTGGTTGCGTTTTCGAGATTTATTCTAGATTTTATTAAAAAATGATTTATCTGTTTGGTTGCTTCCAAACCACTCAATTTTGAATTAAACCCTATTAGTTTTGCTTTATAGAATTTGGCTTTGGATTTCGTTGACTTCGTTGGGTAGGTTTGGTGTAGTATGAAGAAAAGAGTGGCTGTGAGCGTTGAGGCCTGGTGAGCTTTAGATTTGGGCTTAAATCTTGGAATATGTTTCTGATATTTGCAGATTTCAAGCTAAAAATGATATGCAGCGGGATGTTTAATTTTGCACGCCTGTAATTTGAATATGCCCTTCATTTATACCTTGATTGCAAGTGCGAGAGTATTTGTCGGCTACCGGAGCGGCTGGCCGTAGAAATTGCAACCCGTCTGGATTTGTTCGTTTCTTAATTGAGCTGTCGTGGCGATTAACCGGTTTTGTGTCCAACAGTTCAAAATCCGGAAAAGCCGTTTTGTGCGGGGTGGAGGGGTTCTATTTGTATTTAGTTCTCCTAGAAATCGCGAAGGAGCGTGAGTTTCTGAGGAGCAGCAGAAGGAATTTAAGAGAGCGAGAGCAAGAGCAAGACCATGTCCCGGAGCTGCTCGCAATGTGGAAACAATGGGCACAATTCGAGAACCTGTGTGGAAAACGGGTTCATGCTGTTTGGCGTTCGCGTGACAGACGGATCTATGCGGAAAAGTGTCAGTATGACGAATCTGTCGAATTTATCGCAGTACGAGCAGTCGGAGGGGGGTGGCAGAAGCGCCGATGGTGGCTATGCCTCTGATGATCTCGTTCATTCCTCTAGCAATGCGCGCGAGAGGAAGAGAGGTAAGGGCAAGTTTTCTAGTTGAAAACCTGATTTTTGTATCATGTTTAGGATATTTGGTTTTTTAATTTAGGGCCTTCCTGGGGTTTTGCCTTCCATTCGGTTGCAGGGGTGCCATGGACTGAGGAAGAGCACAGGTTGTTTCTTGTTGGCCTGCAGAAGGTGGGAAAGGGTGACTGGCGAGGGATTTCCAGGAATTTTGTGAAGACGAGGACACCCACACAGGTTGCAAGCCATGCCCAGAAGTATTTTCTCAGACAGAGTAATCTTAACAGAAGGCGCCGCAGATCAAGCTTGTTCGACATGACAACCGATACGGTAAATTGTTTTTTCATTTTTAGTCTTTTAGTTGTCAAAAAAATAACAAACGGCAGAGTCATCCCAGAAAACAAAAATCTAGAAAGACTAAATGGATTTGGCATTCTGTAATCATTTTCGAATTTAAATTTTCTCTTGGATTGGAAGCATATGTTGTGCTGATTTTATTAATTTGTTTTTGTAGTTTCTGAGCATTCCGGTTGAAGAAGATATAGTAACAGGATCGGGAAACCACCCTCCACTTCCAAGCCAGCTGAATCCAGGACCACAATCAAGCAATCCGGTCCCAGATTCTGGTGTACAGTCAAATTGCAATTTTGGCATCCCTGTAAGAGTTTTTCCTGTTCCTTTATCACCTGTTGTGCTGCCTGGAATGCCTGTTGGGAAATCACATGAAATAGAGAATCGAGGGTTTACTGCCATGGAATGGACTGCAAATACAGAGGCATCCGGGTTTTCTAGTAATTCTGAAGTTGGTGCTATTGATACTTCCACCAGCCCTCCCAAGTTCATGGATATTCCTCCATATCCATATAGAACTCTGAACCAAACGCTGCCTCGTCATTCTGTTGAAGCCCCAGCATCATCGGGATCTAAGCTTGTGAAGCCTATCCCAATTATTCCAATCCCCCAGGTGAGGGGCACTGAGTCTACCGTGGAAAAAGTAGTATCTGGTCACAATCCTGTGATGGAGCCCTCTCCACTCTCATTGAAGCTTTCTGAACAGCCAAAGCGACAGTCTGCCTTCCAGTCAAAGACATCCCTTAATAACCATGAATTGGAATCACAAGGAAAGCTCGGCAATGTAATCAGTGTGGCATAAGCCTTATTTGGAGGAATGGACTGATCACAGAAGCAACCTGTTTAAGTACAAGACTTAATTTCTTTGGCCGAATATGCAGATGCTTTCCCCCTGTCGGGGGTCCTGTTTCTAGTGCAGGACTTACTTTGTTCGGTTAGTTCTGCAGATGTTTTCCCTTGTTGGGTGTGCTATTTTATGCAAGACATATTTTCTTTGGCACAATATGCAAATCTTTGGCCCTCTTGGGTTCCTGTTTTTCGTGCCAAAGTTCTTTTTCGCCTGAATATGCAGACCCTCTTGGGTGTCCTGTTTTAGTGCAGGACTTAGTTTCTGTCACTCAATGTGCAGATGTTTATTCCCATTGGTTGTCATGTTTAAGTCATGGACTTAGTTCTTTTGGCCGAAGGTGCAGATGTTTGCCCCTTTTGGGCCTCATGTTTTTAATTCAGACCTCAGCTTCTTTGGCTGAATTTGCATGGTGATTGAATGTTGGTGATCTAAAGACTTGAAATTTGTTTTTATTTTGTCAATTTGACCTCCAAATATTCATTGTCTGTAAATATTTGATATAAGAGGGTTTGAATTAATCCGAAGATATCAATGTTTTTGTTTTTGATGCCAAAGTTTTAGTTGATTGCACAGCGAGAGTTGTAACTGCGAGTGACTGCATACTGACTTTCTTTTATATTTGGAAACTGGACTTGTCCTTTGCTCTCTTGGACCTTGATACAGGAACATTGAACTAATGATAGCAGGTGTCAAACCATTCTTTATCATGGTATAAAGCTGTTTTTTTTTCAAATTATATTTTTATTTTCCATGACCCATTCTAGACAAGGATAGAATTTTGCATTTCACATTACACTTATACAAAAAGTTGGCTCACTATTATAACTGAAATTAATATTGACGAGTACATGATTTTCTGATTACGAAGTCAATAGTGACATTGGACTGGCTCTGAGTATTATAATTTTTTCACAGGAGACAAATATTTCTGGTTTTAAGTGGTTGCAGGGATTAAAATGTGATGACTTGAGCATCTTAGATTGCAATTAAGCATTATAATATAAAAAAGAAAGCTGTTTAGCTTAAGATAAGCAATTAATCTTTTCTTCTTTGTCTCAGGGCCATGCATTTGGACGTATGTCAATTTCTATTTGCTTTGGTTTGCAATAATGATTAAATTATTCCTTCTGTTCAAGTTTGACATGGTTCAAGTCGAGTTGTTTTTTTTACTCGGGTGAGATGGTGACTATAATTTTGAAGATTCTACAACATATTTGGATAATTACATCGTCTTTATTTGCAGCGGGCATTTTTCATTCAAAACAATCTTAATGAGTATTAGTCTATAGCCACGTGATGTACAGTAAAACAAAATTACAGCTGATAGTTTTTTCACATAATTGACTAATCATAATGCTGCATATATTGATATTCCCAGTCCCCAACCAACCAGATACAATAGCTGGCAGTTAATTTTGTTGTGTTGTCGTTGCATCAGCCTGTATGCATGCAGTTGCAGCTGAAGCCACTAACTGCCATTCTTAAGATAAAGAGCCTGGGCCAAAGGAAGTGTAACAGTATTACGTTAGCAGTGACATTGCACTGGGAAATGTAACTTTCCAAAAGATTTTGAGTATCTAGTAGGGTGTGGGAAAGAACCATTGGATAGCTTATTATAAAGCGGCTGATAAATATCCGGTTTTCTTGTGGCTTGCATCTAGTCTAGTCACGAGTTGTTACTGTCCTTTTTGGAAGCCAGTACAGATAATGATTTTATTGTTGGTTTATGTGGCACATGCCCAGGGGCAGCCTTTGTGTCGTTTGCTACAGATAAGACTACCTCTAAAAACATATAAATGGGATACGTCCAATGAAATATCATTTGTTTTCTGAAAGGCTGGCTGCTAATTAGATTATGTGCATATTCTGTGTACCTGGCAGATCCCTGCTCTCTAGCGAGGGCTCTGTTTGATCCGCTCTTGATAAAATGATAATTGTTGATGTGCTTTCTTGTAGTAAACACTCCTAAGAGGCCTAGTATATAGAAATAGGTTGGTAATGTTAGAAGGTTGAAGCTGGTTGTTTTGAAACTTAATGCGTCATTAATATATATATGACGGACAATCCATATGAAAGACAATGAAGTATTACGCAGTGATCGGGCTACCATGGTTTTATCTACGGGTTTTACAGAAAAAAAAACTGCCATGTTGTAAAATGGTTCTCCATAAAATAAAATAAAAATTCAGGTATTCTGATATTCATGCTATCCATTACTTTATTAAAAAAGAAATAAAATTCACACCACACATGCTTTCAGATGGTACAAAATCTCCCCTAATAATTTGGATGCTTGCTATGAAAATGTAGCCCCACTTTTCAACCCTTGACAGGCTCCCCCAGTAATTAAGAATTAGTCTGATCCATTTCTTAATACAAGCCCTTTAAGAACTTGTCATGGGGCCACTACACGCAAAAGAGGAGTGACACCTCGCTCTATGGGACACTGCTTTTGTCTAGAGATATTGTGGAGGGGGGAGGGGTTTCTGTGTGGTAGACGCTGAAAATTGAGGAAGTTTTCAGGGGAAATTTGGACCACGGCTTCGAAATTGTATTGGTGTGTTGTAGCTGAAAAAGATAGCCATTACTTTGAGCAAATTAATGTGAAAAAAGCACGTGGCTGGAATAGTACTTTGAAACACCTCTACACGAGATATTTGGAATGAGTACCATGTTTTCCCATGTGTCATTGTTCTGATCATTGGTGAAAAGATTCCTCAAGAGTTATGACAGATCACACAAACCAAAGTTGTTTAATAATGCCCATTTGATTATAGTGACTTTTATGTAATAATAAGAGTACAAATGGTGGATTTTTTTATTGAGTGTGATTTCATAGTTTGAGTTTTCCTTGTTGCTATTTGTACTTAATCTCAAGGTTCGGTATTAATTTTTAGTTCATCTTTTTGTTTAGCTTTAGGTCAGTTTCATAGTTATAGAAATGATCTTTTAAAAATTCAAATTCAAATATAGAATCAATTTTACCTCTTTGTCACGGTTGTGTGCAGATTTAAGGTGTGAAAGTATTTCAAAAGTATTTCGTTTGATTTTTGGAGTTGTCTTTAATGAAATAGTCATTGGTCCTTAACTTTTAAAATTTAAATTCAAATTATAGAGTTCTAATTTAACTTCTTTTTGTGATTGTTGTGTGTTGATTTAAAGTGTTCAAAGCATTTTGTTTGACTATTGGAGTTGTCTTTAAATGAGTAGCGATAGTTCATTTTAGATCAACACATATCTAGATCTTTTGCTTTCCAAAACTATCATTTTCTACTTGCACATATTATCAAGAGCATATATGAGGGATTTTAATTGCACAAGCATACATGACATCTTGCATGTTTTAGAGTATTGCCATCGATCATTTATCTAGTTTTTTAAGTCAATGTCCTTAGATGTTTTGACACAACAGAAACAATTATACTTGTTAAGTGCCAACTATCAAATCGCATAATTAATTTTTATGTGGGAACATTGAGAACATCAAGGTGAGGTGAAAGTGACATCTATAAAGTTTGTAGAGATTAGATCAGTGTGCCTAGAGAAAATTTGCAAGACAAATTAAATCCACAATTGTTTGATAAAATATGTAGTTGTAGAAGTGATCTAGAACAACAAATAAAGTACTCATTGACAAAAGAATTCATTTAGTCTTAGCTAAATTTTTTACACTATCGATAAATCACATTATGTTATGTCACAGTTTTTTAGATAAGTATTGTGGATACCTAAAAATGTTCTGACTATATCACACATCTTGATTTCACTTACTAACATCATTTTCTCTCATAATCACCCTAATTTATCCATTTAATTAAATAATGTCCAATTATTTAGTTAAATTCACTTTATTCTAGTATTAATTGAATAATTAAGGTTATTTGATTAATTCACTATTTTCATGCTAATAATCCTTCTTGATTAAATAATTCCTAATAATTCTTTCAACTTGCACAATTAAATGATTTTCATAATTGTTAATTAACTATTTTGCCTCCATTCATTCAACTTGCACAAAGAATATTCTCCAAATAATATTCCCTTTTCAATTTCAATTTCAAATTCTTCCCTCCAATTCAAAATATTTACAACATATTTTCATGAAATAAGGGATATTGTTGATCATCTCATGGATTATGAACCATTGATTAATCCTTGATCCACACCTCATCGATTATGAACCATTTTGATTAATCCTTGATCCACACTCACTTCTTTGATCTTCTCTCATCCATTGATTACTATTTTCAATCTTGACCATTGATTAGAATTTCTAAAATCTATAAATACTAGGCCTTCTCAGCATGAATTCAATTCACAATCTTCATAGCATCCTTACTCTTTAGAATTCTTGAGCCAATCTTGAGCATTTTAAAGCATTTTGTGAATCATCCCTCTTCAACCAAGCTTTTGCAAATGGATTATGCATTCAATTGAACAATCTACATCACAATTATGCATCAATCCACAATGAGGTTGAGGGTTTTCACTTTCAATTGGTTTAAATAGTTTTGAATTATGTTCAATTCTTTAGATTAAACTCTTTTTTGATTAATTTGCAAGTGAATTTCATTGAGTATGACCTTGTTTGATCTTAATTTTGTAGATTCTTAATGTTTTTAAGATTTTAATTATTTCAATTATGTTGTTCTTTGATCATTCATGCTAACCATACGATATTTTGGCACACCCAGTGGGACCCACGTCTGTTTTAATAAATTTTTGTGAAGATTTGTCGGCCTTGCAGGTTACAGAGACAGTTTAACGCCTTTGTTTAAAGATCGATACTTGTACAAGTCAAAGATCAATGCCTTTGTACAAATATTGATGCCTTTGCAAAATCTCAATGCATTTGTCTATTGGCAGTTCAATGCCTTTGTCCTAAACCGATGCCTCTGTTCTGAATTACTTTTTGTTTTGGATAGGATAGTCTGATGCCTTTGCAGACTAACAATGTAGTGCCTTTGTTCTGTAGTTTGACGCCTTTGTTTGGTAAACAACACTTTTTCTTATTAAGGTTTGCAATCTAGTTTTGAATTCTTTACTTTGACTAACCTTTAACAATCTTTTGTTTTCTTGATTTTATCTAACAGTTTGTAGCATTATTGGCTATCGATGGAGGAAGATTGAAATCAAAGCAAATTACTAACGTTTTTGGTTAAATTTAGGATTCACTTACATTTGGTGTATAAAATTGAATCTCACATTTGAATTTAGTGCATTAAAATTGAACACAACTTTCATATTTGATTTGGTGCTTAAAATTGAACCAATAACTTGCATACTTCAATTTGGGTTTTAAAATTGAACCAACTGGCACATTTGAATTTGGTGTTTCTAAAATTGAACCACACATTTGGATCCTTGATGCACTTAAAAATAATTATATGTCATGTTTGGTAAGTGAATGTGTGTGTATGCTCTTTCCTTGCGCTTCGGGTGATCTTGGAAATCATAAACACCATTCACTTGCAGTCTGTTTGTACACCTTGAGATATAGTGTTTGCATATGCTCTCCTCTCACAACTTCTAAGAATGATCTTGAGAACCAAAAGCAACACTATTTCCATTTATTTCTAAGTAGGAGACTTGCTTGGGGGCCTTGTCACCCTAAGTTCTGATCTCAAGCACATTTACTAGTGGGCTATATAAAGTGGGGGGGAATGAAAGTTGTACCCCAAGGAGTAGCTAGCATCCTTTAAGCCAAGCTCCATGACCCTCATTCCACTAAGACATGGAGGTGATGAGTAGAGAGGAGACCCCTCTTGTCTTGGGCATATCGGATGAGCTCTCTATTCATGACAAACCCTTACTACGAACTTGTAAAATGTAGAAGCCTATGAGCTTTTTGTAAACCGTCTACTTAAAGTAGTGTAATGTACAAGGATCAATGCGTGAAGTTACTTGCTATATACCAACCTTTTTGAGGCAACAATAATCCCTTGGTAGTATCTTTTCCTTTCAAGATAAGAGGTGTCAAGGTGGTACATGACCTTGGCATACTCTAGTCATCCATTCATTGAAAGGTATTTTATTATGCAGGCCTACTCTAAGCTAATAATTCTGATCTACCAATAAATTAGGATGTATCTCTATGGTGTTTTTTAATTGTAAATCTATCCATAATACCAATTAGTGTGGTCTTGTTGAAGAAGACATGCAAAAATTTTCCAAACACCCAATTGAGTTAGTCCTACATGTTTGTTATTTTCTATCACTTAATAGATCTTTTACACACAAAACATACTTCAAAAATTTAAACTCCTAGGCCAACTTGCAAAAAATTCAACTCGAATAAATTTTGACGCATTTGTCTTGACAGTGCAACACCTTTGTGCAAACAAACGCTTTTGTTTTTGTCAAAACAACGCCTCTTTTTTTATCTCGACACCTTTGTACATCTCAGCGCCTTTATCTTAGGGTAAAACTGGAAATCTATATTACGACACCTTTGATTCAACAGTGTGACGCTCCTGTTGAACCTCAACGCCTTTGCAGATACGTCGACACCTTTGTAGAAAACAGTGACACGCCTTTGACTATTAACAGAAAACAAAAAAGCCCAAAAATTTCTAGATTCTACTTTGTGACTAGAAAACATAAGAAAACTTGATTCATGACAAATAAACTTGTAGTCATCTTAATTAGTCAAAACAAACAACAAACTCCATATTCCCATTTTACGTTACTACTTCAATTTGAACTCGTCTAAACATCCTTTTCCATCATTAGACCAATTCAACCCCATCACAAACAACAAAATCAACCCATTCAAAAACAAACAACCTAGAAATTGACATAGCTCACTTTTGGTTGCAAATCTCTATCATCATCTCCTAATTTAGCTCTTTGCTTGAAACACTATCCTCTTTCAAGTACTTAGTCGAATTAGTATCAAACATTGTTAATTAACTTGCTTTGGAGTCATTAGTCTACTCCCAAAGTTTGTGAACTTCATTATCCTCCTCTTTTCGCTTGCACTCATTATTTTAGTACAATCAAAACGTCATCCTCAAACACATACTAAACAAGAGATTTGTCCAAAATAAAACTTTGTCCAAAGTTCAAGGTTTTACTCCATCCATTCATCCAAATATCATCCAACATTGATCCAAAACTGATTAAGGTGTCTTTACAATTTGTATGGTCACAACAAGATCTAAATACAAGAAAAACATGGAGTTAAATCCTAGTGGTTCAAATGCTCCTACTACCACAAGTGCTAGTGAGCGACCTTATGGAATGCCTCAAACAAATTCTAAAGGGTATGAACTTCCTTTACCAAAAAAAATGCAACTCAATATTGTTGAAGTTGGAACAGTTCATTTAGAAGACATCATTGACAAATCCTTTGAATTCACTCCCGACCAGATATTAGAGATACAATAAAACCCATCTCTTGTTAAAGGGATAAATGTTGTGATAAGCCTAGATCCAAACTTATACATGTAAAGAATCGCACAAGTTACTAAATTTCTCATAGATTTTGATATTAATCAACTTAGGGAACAACCAATCTTGTCTAATTTTGGAGCAAAGAAACGTCCACAAAGAAGTGACCCTTTAGTACAACATATCATTGAACATACCTAATCCTTCTTCAACAAATGTACATCAACCCACCCTACCAATCCCTATCTCCTCTCTCTCTCTCTCCCTCCTGTGACCCTACCAATACCTATCTCTCATTCCCTCTCTCACCCTCTCACCTTATCAATCCCTATATCTCTCCTCCCCCCCCTCTCTCTCTCCCCCTTCCTTCCCACCCTACCATCCCTATCTCCTCTCTCTCACCCTCTCACCTTATCAATCCCTATCTCCCTCCTTCCCTCTTTCTCTCCCTCCACCTATCCCTCCCTATCTCCCACACACCATACCAATCCCTATCTCCTCTCTCTTTCTCTCTCTCCCTCCCACCTTACCAATCCATATCTTCCTCCTTCCCTCTTTCTCTTCCTCCCACTATCCCTCCCATCCTACCACTCCCTATTTCCCTCCTTACCTCTTTCTCTCTCTCCCTCGCTCCCTTCCACCCTACCACTCAATATCTCCCTCCATCCCTCTTTCTCTCCCTCCCCTATTCCCCCCCCCTCTCTCTCTCCCTCCCACGCTACCAATCCCTATCTCCTCTCTTTCTCTCTCCCTACCACTCTACCAATCTCTATCTCTTTTCTCTTTATTCCTCCCACCCTACCACTCCCTATCTCCCTCCTTCCCTCTCACACCCTCCCATCTTCCATCCACATCCCCCCCTCCCCACCTCTCTCTCCATACCAATCCCTATCCCCTTCTCTCTCTCCCTCCCTCCCTACCTAATCTCTATCTCCTTCTTTCTCTCTATTCCTCCCAACCTACCACTCCCTATCTCCCTCCTTCCCTCTCTCACCCTCCCATCTTACAATCCCTCTCTCCTATATCTCCCTCCCACCCTACCAATCTCTATCTCCCTCCTTCCCTCTTTCTCTCCCTCCACCAATCCCTATCTCCTCTCTCTCCCCACCTCTCTCTCTCACACTCTATTAACCCTAATCTCCTTCTCTCTCTCTCTCTCCCACCTTACCAATCCCTATCTCCTTCTCTCTCTCTCTCCATTCCACCCTACCGATACCTATCTCTCTCCTTCCCTCTCACCCTCTCACATTATCAATCTCTATATCCCTCTTTCCCTCTTTCTCTCCCTCCACCTATCCCCCCTCTCTCCCATTCTACCATTCCCTATCTTCTTCTCTCTCTCCCTTCCACTTTACCAATCCATATCTCCCTCCTTCCCTCTTTCTCTCCCTCCCTCTATCCCTTCCACCCTCTTTCTTTCAATATGCAATTGGCAGGTGTAAATACAAATTCCATAAGCTTTGCCAGTGTCCCCCTGCCCGTCTTAAAATGGGAGCTTTGTAATAAGAAATAGATATCCATCGAAGCAAGATGTTGGGAAGGTTCTCTTAGGTTATGGTTGGAAATGATCTGGTTGACATGTATGTAAAATGATGAATCATACAGAAGGCACGTGAGGTGTTTGACAAAATGCCTCAAAGAGATGTGTTCAATATCCATCAAAACACGAAGGATAGTGGATTTTAATCAGATATTGTAATTGCAGATTTTAGTTAGATGTTATAATTGCAATTGCTTCACGCATACATAGATAAGGCGCGGCTCAAGGTTGTGAAAATGGCGCGATGGAGAACAGGGAGACAGGCTGGTGAAATGTTTGACCGAATATGTGATCTCACGAGTCTAAGTCATCGCAGATTATAGCGCAGTTATTTGGTGAAAAAGGCACGATATGCACACAGGTATATAATAAAAGTCCGCCACCACCATCCTCTCGGTTCGTGCTAATATGGCGCAGATACAAATCACGCTAACTGTTGAACTAAATGCCTGAAAAGAATTTGGTTTCAGGGGTCGAAGTAGTTGCAGATTATGGTGCAACTGTTCGATGGAAAAGGCGTGATAAGTATTGTAGAATAGGTGCAAGGTAGATTTGTTTAAGAATGAGAGATTTGGAACAGAGGAAAGTTTTCCATTAAAACACAAAGGATAGGAAAGCTTTGTCAGATGCTATAGTTCCAACTGCCTGGTACACGCGTATGCAAATGGGGATGCGCATGAAAGTATATGAGTTATTTGATAGAATGCTACGAGAGACATGTTGTCTAATCATGGGAATACATAATTACAGGGAATGCACAAAATGAAATTGTGAATAATACTTTAAAAACTTTGATGCGAATGCAATTAGCAGGTGTGAGGACAAATTTATAAATCCTTAAACCAATATTCTCCCCGCCCGTGACAAAATAAGAGTTCTAAAATATAGTATTGTCGTATATTGAAACTTGAAAACATAGAGATTTTATCAAAATTGAAAGATATGGAAAATAGATTGGTTAAGCAAACCATTTAACAAGTTGCCTTGAATGAATGCAGTTACACAGTGCCGTGATTACATGATTAATGTAATCGGCAGTGGTATAGTCAAAGTTAGTGGTTTCTCAACGTAGGCATATTTTCCATATTTAAGGTGAAATACGAAAAATTGGTGGAGTCAAAGCTTGAAATTGTGGAAAATAGTTTCTTACATCATATTGCACCTGGCAACATAAGAAGTCATTTTATTTATACAGTAGTGGATTTATACCAAAAATAGGCATAAATATCAAGGCTACAAGTACATTTCTATTCTCGAAAGCACGCTTTCTGAAATAATAGATACCAAATTGGGGGTATATTAGCATTCATGATTTTTGGGAAAGCATGAAAGAAGGGAAGAGGTGCCCATTTGTACAAAAGGTATATGAAAGAAGGGAAGAGGTCCCCATTTGTACATAAGGTATATGAAAGAGGGTTAGCTAATGTAATAGGATATCTAGTAGCCGTCCAATGTCCTGAACTAGTCTTAGAATGTATGAAGGTGTATGATGCTGAAACTAGAGAAATCAAAACATCAAATGGTAGATTAGTGGTGAGGTTGGATGCTATTTCCATTAGAATTATTTTTAGATTGTCAGTAAAGAACCAGTTCACTAAAATAAATAGGGAAATTGCAGAGCAATATTTTATTGAGAATAAGGATCGATGTTTCAATACCATGGAAAAACATTGGTTGTTGGCACCCAAAAAGGGAAAATCTCATTTGTTGAGAATTCCTCGCAGGTCAATGTTTGTTGAAGATGTTTCAAATATGGGAGTACTTCTAAATAGGTTAATTGGGAATAAAGCTTCAGATAATTCTGAAAGGTGGATGTACTTGTTTATTACCATCATATGTGCAGGAAACTAATTTATTGATTGGAGGGTTATCATAAGTGACAACTTGCATAATTAGATAACTCAATTTGAGACAAATTAGTACTTTTATATGTCCTCTTACCTAATCTATGCTATTGCAAGCATGAAGATTTGGCTGGGGCTTGGTAGTAATGGGGTATTTGATAACACAATCCAAATCTATGATTTTTATTATCAGCTAAAACTAGAGGAAAGTTACAAGCATTTTCGTAGGGTTAATGGTGTTTTCACTATGTTGACAATGAGAGAACTCCAAGGGAATACTATACTTAAAATTTCTCTAGAGGCAAAAATCCTTATCAAATGATATAGGAATTACTTTATCTAGTTTCCAAGGTTCACATATATATGGATTGTGGGTTTTGATGGATATCCTTATATGTTGCCAAGATATGTGGATGACAAGTTGATTCTAATTGGAGTATGCAAGAAAATTGGTCAAATCAATAAAGTATGTAGCTTGACAAAAGGAAAAGTGGCATTCCTTTTCCTATAGGCCTTGGTTACTACATCTTCAAGTCTTCTTTAGATGTTCAAAACATCGAGAGAACAATTTCCAAACTAAATATGGGTATTTATAAGATGAGATTTCCCTTTGATGGAAAATGGCATGTTAGAGACAATTTGCACCTTGGTGTAGACTATTGTCATTTTCCACAAATTGAGGGACTTTTGGGAAGATTATGAGGATGATTTTGAGGTTCAAAGAAGGGATTGGATGAGGTTTACCATTGAGAAAATGATAGAGTTCAAGCTAGGATGGGAGGTAATTGGCATAGAAGATGACAAATCAGGTTTAATTAATCCTATTCATTTTGAGAAGATTCAGGTGCTACCCTTACTGCCTATCAATTGGGAAAAGTCAGGAGTTGAGAGGATTGGTGAGAGGATAGCTCACATCATCAAGAGATCAAAAGAGTGGTTAAGGAGGAATATATTTGAAGCCACAACTATAAGACCAAGGGATAAAGATAGTTCTTCAAGGAAAAAAAGTGACACACAGGAAGGCTCCTCTTCTTCAACCATTTTATAGGTTTCTATTTCAATTCCCAATTCTCTATGTAATGTTCAAAGTGGTGTTGATGATGAGGATTTGAATAGGAGAGGTAATCTTACAAGCTCATGTGAGAGTGATCCAAAAATTTAAAAAAAGAGGTCAAAGTTGAAAGAAAAGGCATTAGACCCAATTCAAGAAGCTACAAACAAAAGGGGATACACAGATCCCCAAAGTGATCCTAATGATAAAGAATCAATTCCCTCTATCTCACCTTATGTTCTTCTCTTGTCACCTTCTCAAGATGATCTAATTTTTGTCCCTAAAGCACCAATCAATGATGCATCTCTTAGTGAAGCTTCTTTGCTAGTTGGCTATACTATTCCGGTATCATCAGAGCCATCATTTGTGGGTATTCTAGGTTCTTCATAGGTTCCTTCATCATGGTTGCAACAAAGTTTATTGAAGAAAAAAATAGTTCAACTAGTTGTTCCTGAGTTTGATATAGTGGCTAATTTAATCCAAAAGACTGCAAAGCCAGAGAAGGATAAAGTCACATCCACATTGATAATGGATTCTCTGTCTAGAAATTTATGTGTTGAAGTGGGACAACCTACTTCAAAGAAAAATGTAGATGAAGTTGATGAGAGTGACTTTTATATCACTAAAGTTGATCTTGATCCTTCAACGCATGATGGTGATATCCATAATTTTTAGATATCCCTAGCCAAATTAATACAAAGGATGGAGAAGGAGAAACATTCTAAAGATCAATTGAAATAGTAGGTGCAAGCATTAACTTCGTATCTTAGGTCTATAGTGGACACATCTACTCTACCCTTAGATACAAATTTTCCCTCAACAGTTCTCATTCTTCATGGAGGAATTATTCAGAAAGAAGTCATGGAAAGTGTGCAAAAGTATCAATCATGTCAGAAAATGATTGAAAAGTGGGTAGAGAAAATAAAATAAAATACCTTAGATTTTATTGTAAAAGCTAAAGAAGCTCATGAAAAGATAGATGATGTAAAACAATAAATTACCAAGGAGCTGAAAAGTATCAAAGAAGAAGAAATAGTTTGGTGAGGGATTGTAAAGGATCTTCAAGAAATGGTCAAAATGGATATTGATGTTTTGGTTTCCCACAAGATTTTCTCAATTATAGAAGAAAATCAAATTGATATGTGGTTTCTGAGTATAGATTGGAAACTCATTAATATTGGCCAAGTTATAGTGGAGCAAGAAAAATTGTTGACATCTTGTGAACAAATGAAGATGAAAGTTTTAGATGATCTTTTATCAATCATTACAGATGCATAAATAAGGGATGGGATCTAGAGTATGGATGTCCAAGTCATACAGGGTAGCTTTGAGAAGATGATTGACACAAATTTATTCAAAAAATATGTTTTCAGTGTGGATGTGATGAGGAAGTTGAGTGTCATTTATGTTGCACTTGACACATGTAGTGATCACTTGTCTAGCTATAATTAGAGTATGGAGGATATTTAGAAATGACATGTCATTTGGAAGTTGAGAATGGTGAATTTAATTGTTCCCAAAAATAAAATTATGGCCTTAGCTGTCAAGGAATTTACGAAACTCAAGACAATAGTTTCTCTTCAACAAAGGTAGGATGCAACTCAAAAGACTCCTTCAAAAGACACTACAAGCATTGAAGATAAATGAAACGGAGCTGATTTGTGTAATTATCTTATTGCAATTAAGTCAAAGTCATTGGTTATGTTGTGATGTATTATTTTGTAATAGTGACTTTATCACTTTTGTAATAAGTTAGAAAATAAACTATGTTGCTCAAATTTAAGAATTTTCTAACTTTAATAAAGCTTAGTTTTACTCCCAACAATTTGTGGAGGTAGTTACTAAGGTGGTTTTGAGTTGGTTATGAGGTAGTTATAGGCGAAGAGTATAAATATAAGGCTCTAAACATTGTAAATGACCTTTTCTTCTCAGAAGTTTGACATAAAGGAAATTTTGGAGTTGTACAATTCTAAAAGCAATGGAAAATAACTTGGAGGTGCAACCATGATGTTTTATTCTTGTTATTATTGACCTTTCACATGTTTATGTTGATAATAACCTTTGCTATCTCAAAAGTAATTTGTGAAAAAAATTGTCGGACCTCAATAAGTTTCTCCAGATATATTCAATTCTTGGTATCTAGAACTAGATGTATTTGGATTTGTGTTCATTATTAAGTTTCTTATGCATAGTCTTTGATCCTTGTGATGGAAATATTTCAGTTTAAATCATTTTTGTGAGTCTCTAGTAATATTGGTATCTTTGTTATTGAGGGTTTCTCTATCATTTTCAATCACTGTAAATCTTTCATAGCTTTATGTAATTTCAGGTTAAAAGTGCGTGAAAACTATAAAAACCCATATCATATGAGGGAGTTGCCCAGGCTCTCAAATGTAAAGGAAGATTTCAATTTCATATGCAATCATTCCAATTATTGGTGCATCATTGTCACTTTCCATTGGGCGGTCAAAGTACTATTTCAAGTGTCAATCCGCTTACCAACAATACCCTATCTAATAAAACTAATTATTACTATATACCTATGTATTTTACTATTTCTATGATGCACACATATATGGGTGTAAATCTTATACATATACAACATGATGGCTCCTCTAGCAACATTCCTATATATACATTTATCAGCACATGACACATAATTTTTCCTCTTTGTATATAGTTTTGGTCATTTTATTTTGAGGATGATATCCCCAATAATAACTATCATATTCCACTCTATGTTTAAAGTTTCCTCCATAGTTGACAATGTATGGGCATCCTCCACAAATTTTTAATGGCGATTTTTCACCAATTTGATTTATTTATTTTTTTGAGGTCTAAAAATAGAAAAAAAATTGGTGGCACACACTTCTACCCAAATTTGATTTTTTTTCATGTACATAGCATCATATTGCCTTGGATTTTTTACTATCTTAGAACATTATATTGTTATGCTATTTAATGTAGTTTGGTCCCCACCACTAGTATATTATAGAGGAAAATTTTAATCTTGGTACAATTGAACCTATCATTTGAATTTGATTTTTTAATATTGTGATTCAATTTTATATATTTTTATATTAATTAAAGGTAAAAGGTGGTGTGATTACCAATGAAATCATAGGAAAACAAGGGAAAAAGGTGTTGTAGTCACCAATGAAATCATAGACAATTAAGGGAAAAAGGTGGTGGGATCACCAATGAAATTATATATAATTAAGGGCAAAGGGTAGTGTGAGCAACAATAAAATTATGATGAATTTCAAGAAAATGTATGTAATTTCCATTTAATTATAGGAATTTTAGGGAAAACATGTATTATCACCATATAATTATAATAATTTAGGGAAAACATTTATTATCACCACTAAATTAGGAATTTTACAGAATTTATGTGTCATCCTCATGGAATTATAGGTAATTTAGCGCTATTTTATTTAATCGCCCATACAAATATTACTACATTTTTTTGGAATATAGAACTAAGACAACTTGCAACTTAGTGTGACCATGGATTTATATTTAAGAAAAAAATCTTCATTCACTTATTAGGTATTCAATTAACCGATTTATTGCATTACAAATTAGTTATAGTCCTTTGGATTAACATTTAATCAATCTTTTATGAGATGTCAACTATGAGGAAGGAATGTATTTTCTCAAAAGTTAATGAATAAAAAAACCCTACAACTGAAATTTAGTCTCCCATTCCTAATTAATTATACAAATAATTTTTAATTTGTATCACATTTTGCATTGTATATAATATGATTAATCTCTATAATAGTAGTTCTTATGTAGACCTCCATATTTTTCATGTGTTTATATTGATTTAAAAATCATAATTAAATAGACCTACATGTTTCTCATGTGTTGATATTAATATAAAACATTATAAGTTATTCATTGCATAAAACTACATAGTTTTTTTTCTCATTATTCCATATTTATTTTTTAGGTAGGCTATATTCATGGTCATGGGATATTGGTTGAGTAAAATATGTATTGTATTTAATTATAAAAAAAATCATAGATAGTAGACTACTACATGCATCCAAGAGAATACTATGGTATTTTATTTTGTATCACTAGGTTTGAATAAATATGAACTTGATACTAGTGTTAGAAAATGCCTAAAGGAACCACACATTAGAGTTATAAATCTTTATCTTCATGAAAAATACTGACCTCACTAATTGAGCTTTTAACAAGTAGTTACAAAGAATTGATAAATCTAATAATACTTTGGAAATTTTTACTCCTTAAACCATCCATAGATAATTTCTTTCAAGGGGCGGGTGCAAAAAGTTGGGGGGCCAAATTGTGGCCAAAGTTTTTATAAAAAATTGAAAGGCTATAACACGAGTGTGTTATAGCTTATTAAAACAAAAAAATCAAACCATTTCATTTCATTTTCACTGTGTGTTTTCTTGCCTGTGGCCACCAAACCCTGCTATTACATGCTCGCATTTTGGAAGCATCAAAACTTGCAATTTCTTCATTGAATCTTTGCAATTTCATCGCTAGGATGCCACCACGTTGATGGGGAGGTCAAATAAGTAAGCATTTTTTTTTTTAATGAATTTGTTGTTAAATAGGTAATTTTAGGTTGTTTTTGATGGTCATTTCTTTAATTTGTAGATGGTAATCAACCTCAAAATAATTCTTCCCATGAAAAATCACATGAACAAAATCCTCAACAACCACAACAACAAAATCCACCATTTCCTCAACATCCTCTTGGTACACAACAAAATTTAATGGGGGAAATTGAAAGAAAAAAATATATTGAGTTAATCGTGAGGTTGAACGATCCTGTAAGTTCAACCGTGGAAAGAAGAAAACTTGTGAATTCACTTCAAGCCATGTTAACATATGTAGATGCTATCAACAAACAATTAAGTGGTTGGGCAAATAGGAGGTAGGCGTGGAGGAATTTTTATGCAGATAAATTATCATATAAAGAAGTAAAAGATGAAAAAATTACAAAATATGATTTGTGCTCACTATTCACTGACCCACTCACAAATCAAAATCTTGACCTTAATTCCAAGAGGTTTCCTATCCATTGGTGCCACCACCAAGGGATTAAGAACAATTTTTGGGATAGGTGGTGGATGGTTGTTTTACTACCACCATGCAACAATAACAAGGTGCCCCAATATTTCTTGAGGAAAATCTATTGTGAGTTCATCCTCAAAAAAATCCCCAACTATTTTGATATGAGGGAATTTCAGGGGAGAGGTGGAGAGTCGGCATAGGATAGACTAGGTGCACATCAGGATCCTCAGTGACAAGGGAGACACTTTGTAGTCTATTAGCTCTTTGACCCAGAGTATCATCCAGTGTGTCACTCCTTAATGTAGAGCAAGGGTAGAAAAATTCAAAACAACCTCAATCAACTACTCTTTCAGTCTCTCAAACATTCAATGGTGGGTTTGGCTTATCAAGCCTTCATTCTCCTAGTAGCCTTTCAAACAGGGTTTTTCAAACATAAATTTCAGGGAAGACATGGTATCAAAAATGAAAACATAGTTCCAGATACCCATTTGGACTTTATTAACATATCTCAGAAGCAAGGCAAAGTGATTTGTATGGAATGCATCAAAATTTGATTGTCCTTTTGGCAACTAGGCCTAAAAGGGCTAATTTAGGATTTAGTGCACTAGGGGTTGGTCACAAAAAGGATTCCAAAGATCCCCCAACCACTTCTTGGCTCGTATATGGTCCTCACACATCCAATGGCATGTTCCACTTGCCAACAATACATTCCTCAACTCTCCTAGCACAAATTTCTACTCCTTTCATGGCTTCCTGGTCTAATAAATGGAGATACTAGACCTTCAATTCAACCTAGCATGTGCCAACCATATTCCCTGCTCCTAAAACTTTGGGAAAACAAAATATATCCTACTTCAAGCCATTCCACTAAGTTTGAGGCATTTTCACTAGTGGAATGGAGAGAAAAGCATTTTATTCACTTTGAGCCCACCCTAACTAGGGTTTCAGGCGGTTTAGAGTAAAATTGCTCTAATTTGCTTCAAACACAATGAAATCAGGTGCTACAAAAAGTAGAAATTAGGAGATTCACTTCTCTACATGTTCAAACAAGTTTCAGGCTATGGGAAGGCCATACACATCTGTACTGTTCACCAATTCAACAAAGAAAAACATTGTAAACGTAGAAAATAGAGATTTCTATTGATTTTTTTTCAAAGAAACTTCAGCAACAACTTTGAGTTGATGTCACAAGGCTTTAAAAGGAATGTACCTTCATCTCCCAATGGTTCACAACCGGATTTCAAATTAGAAAATCAACACATCTTTTTACCCACCAATAACAAAAATGCAAAAGTTGCATTGACAACATTTGCAACTTTTTGCAACATTTACAATTTATGAACACCTTAGCTCCTAGGACCCTACCAAGACACCTACAAACATAAAATGGTCTAAGAAGACCTTATTGCATGAAGACAACTCAAAATAAAACAAAATTTCCACTTTGACCACCTTGAGGCATGAAAGCACACATGGGTGCCCCTGCACCATACTCCTAGGGAAAAGAAGCTCAAGTTCCACTTGAGGAAAGACCTGCAACTATGTTTCCATGCTTCAAAATATCATCTTCAGTCATCCAAGATGCATCCTCCATTGGAATACCTCTCCACTTAACCAAGTATTGCTAATAGAATTTGTTTCTAGTCTTCTTGAGTTCTCTTTTCTCCAAAATGCACTCCAACTCCAAAGGTTGGCTTGGTGGAAGGTCTCTAATCCAATCCTCATCTGAAAACACTGATGAACCTATATGATCACCTACAACATCCCCTTTGTAAGGGTAAAGGTCAGATACATTGAAAATAGGAGAAATAGCAACATTAAGAGGTAGTTCTATTTCATAAGCATTCTCTCCAAACTTGTGCACCACTTTGCATGGCCCTATTTTCTTCATTTGCAACTTAGAGTACTGCCCTTTAGGGAATATTTTCTTCCTCAAATGTGCCAAAACCAAGTATCCAACCTTATAATAAACTTCTCTCCTTTTTCAATCAGTAGATTGCTTGTATTTGTCCAAACTCTTTTGAAGATTACTCTTGACCTGTTGGTGGATTTCTTGCATAGTCTCAACAAATTTTTCTCCTTCAACACTTCTCCTCTCCATGCCACTAACATCCCCAAGCTAAAACACACCTCTAGGATGCAACCCATAAATAATCTCAAAAGGGATTTTTCCAATACTCCCATTCATTGAATCATTGCAAGCAAACTCTGCTTGAGGAAAAATTAGATCCCATTGTGTTGAGTGCTCCTTGGTTAGACATCTTAGAAGGTTTCCAAGGATTCTATTCACCAATTTAGTATTCCCATCAGTTTGAGGGTGAAAGGCAGAACTGAAACTCAAATTTGTGTCAAGTTTCTTCCATAGGGGTTCTCCAAAAGTGACCAACAAATTTGCTATCCCTATCAGATATAATACTAAGAGGTAAACCATGGATTCTTACCACCTCTTTGAAGAAGAGTCTTGCAATGTATGAAGCATCATTAGTGCTCTTACAAGGTATAAAGTGTTCCATCTTAGAAAATATTTCCACAACAACGTACACCAAATCAAAGCCTCTTGGAGTTCTAGATAACCCCATCACAAAATCCATGCTTATTGATTCCCAAGGACTGTTAGGGATTGGAAGAGGTTGATATAACCTTGCATTAGTGCTAGTTCCTTTGGCCCTTTGAAAATTAGTACACTTATCAACAAAGTTTCTCACATTAGTTTGCATCCTTGGCCAATAATAGTGTCTTTTCAACTACTCCAATGTTTTATCCAAACCAAAGTGACATGCAAGGCTACTACTATGCTTTTCTTTGATTAAATTATCCCTCATTGAACATTTAGGAATGCATAATTGTGCCCCTTTGAACAATAAATAATATTTTATTATAAAATCAAGCCCCTTTTCATTATTGTTGCTACAAGGCTACCTACAACTTGCATAAATCTCTTTAAAATCTGCATCAATGTACATACCTTTCAAAGAATCCAAACCTATGCTTTTCAATTGAATTTCCTACACCATGAGAGCCCTTCTACTCAATGCATGAGCCACCTTATTATATTGTCCCTTTTTATGCTTAATGGTGAAGGTAAAATCTTGTAAATATTCAACCCATTTCACATGCATACTTCTGAGTTTATCTTGACTATTCAAAAATTAGAGAGCATGATTGTCAGTATACACAATAAATTGCTTAGGAAGCAAATAATGTCTCCATTTTTTCAATGCTTGCACCATCGCATACATTTCAAGATCATAAGAAGAATTATTTTTCTTGGCTTCATTCAATTTTTCACTGAAAAAGACAATAGGTCTATTTTCTTGACTTAGGACAGAACCTATAGCATGACCACTTGCATCACACTCAATGGTAAAGACCTTATCAAAGCTAGGTAAAGTCAATATGGGCTTCTCAACAAATTTCTTTTTCAAATATTCAAAACTCCTATCAACCTCATGAGACCAAACAAACCTCTTTCTTTTATCACCCTTTATTGTATCAATCATAGGAGCACACACATGACTGAAACCTCTTATGAATTTTCTATATAAACTAGCCAAACCATGGAAACTCCTTACCTCAACCACTGATTTTGGTGTAGGCCAGCTTAGGATAGCCTCAACCTTACTTGGATCCATCTTCAAAGTGCCATTGGTGACCACAAAGCCAAGGTAAACCGACTCTGTTTTGAAAAACTCACACTTCTTCAAGTTTATCATTAGCTTTTCCTCATGCAACCTCCTCAAAACCAAATCTAAATGCTACAAATTTTCCTCTTTAGTCTTGCTAAAAATAAGAATATCATCAAGATACACTACCAAAAGCTTACCAATGAAAGGTTTAAGCATCTCATTCATCAAGTGCATGAAAGTACTAGGGAAATTTGACAAACCAAAAGGCATTACCATCCATTCATACAACCCTTCATTTTTCTTGAAGGTTGTTTTCCATTCATCACCAGGTCTGATCTTGATTTGGTGGTAACCACTATTGAGATCAATCTTGGAAAAGTAACATGCACCCCCAAACAATCTGTTAGATCTTCAATTCTTGGAATGGGAAACCTATACCTTATTGTAATCTTGTTGATGGCCTTGGAATCAGTGTACATCCTCCACTCACCACCTTTCTTTGGTGCTAGAACTGTGGGAACAACACAAGGAATCAAACTCTCCCTAATCAGCCCCTTGTCAATAATTTCTTGCACTTGTCTTCTTATCTCTTCATTTTTATGTGGAGTCATCTTATATGCAACTTTGTTGGGAAAAATAGCCCCAAGAATGAAATCTATGTGATGGCTAATGTCCCTCATAGGTGGCAAGGTGTTGGGAATCTCATCAACCACTATATCAACATACTTCTTCAACAATGTGTCTATCTCCAAAGGCAACTCCTCTTACCTTTCTACTATTATGACAGATTTAGGCCTTACTATGACAACAAATCCCACATTCTCCTCTTCCAAGGTCTTTAAAAACTCCTTCTCATTGACCAACATCACACTAGGGCCTTCATGTGTAGCTTTGTCCTCATCTTGTAATGGTGTGAGATTGAAAGAGATCCCATCTTTTTCAATAACATAAGTGTTCTTTCTCCCATCATGCTTGGCCTTCCTATCATATTTCCAAGGACTCCCTAAAAGAAAATGACAAAAATCCATAGGGATGATGTCACACAAAATCTTATCCTTGTACCCTCCTATGTGAAATTCCACCCAACTTTGTTCATCTACTAAGACCTGTTGTCCCTTATTCAACCAAGAGACCTTGTAAGGAGTGGGATGTGTTATTCTTTCCAGTTTCAACTTCTCTACCATCTCAAGGGAAACCAAATTATTTGTACTATCCGAATCAACAACAACTTTGTAAAATTTACCTTGAGACTTACATGTAGTTCTGAAGAGAGATTTCCTTTGTGGAGGTTCCTTCACCATAGGAACTTTAATCAATTTTCTCCTTACCATAAGAGATTCACCAAATTTTGGACCAACATGTTGTGATGGAGAGTTTACACTCTCATTGTCCTCTTCTCATATAAACGGATTTCTTCTTTCCCCTCCATGTGAAGTGGTAGACTGATTTTTAGTGCATTGACATGCTTGATGGCCTACAATTTTTTTGCATTTATAGCACTTTCATGTGAATCCACTTGATCCTCCTCTTTGGATTCCAAATATGCTCCTATTATTGGGTCTCCTTCCTCTAAAGCTTCCCCTTGAGTATGAACTTTGTTCTTGATTGTTGCTTGATTCTCCTTGTGATCTTTGGGACTGCCCCCTACCAACAAACGTCCCTCTTCCTTTGAAATTTCTACCTCTACCCCTGCTTTGCTTTTCATGCCTCCTCTTCAACTTATCCTCAGCCTTGATGGACAATTGGTAACACTCCTCTACTGTTCTTAGATTAGTGAGGCTTAATTCATCTTGAAGGTTATACCTCAACCCGTTCATGTATCTTGCCACTTTTTCCCCATATTCTTCTGTATGACCTACCCTTATACTCAATTTGTAGAACTCCTCTATATAGGTGTGCACATCCATCTCTTTTTTCTTAAGGTTTTGAAGCCTTTTGAACAACTAAATAGTGTAATCATCGAGTAGGAACTTTCCTATGAGTTTAGAAACCATCCTATCCCAAGAGGTGATTTTAGACTTCCCCTTCTTTCTCCTTTCATCTTGTACATAATCCCACCAAAGCAAGGCATGGCCCTTCAACTTTTTCTTGGAAAACTTCACCCTTTGCTCCTCTGGCACATCTTCATAATAAAAGTAGTTATCCAATGCTCCTATCCAATCTAGGAGTTCTTCACTATCCAATTTTCCTCCATACATGGGTAAATCCATCTTGATCTTAGGACCTTCTCCCTTCACTACCTTCAATAGCTTTACCAGCTTCAACTCATCAGGATCCATCTCTTCCTCAGATCCTTCTTGGGAACTTTTCTCTTTCCCTTCTTCTTTTTCTTGGACACTCAAGTCTCCTATGACCATTCCTCTTTTTTGACTGGTTTCAAAAGTTGCAAGCTTGGCTTGAATGGCTTCTTGAATCTCCTTCATTTGTCTCATCTCTCTTGCATGCTTCTCCTTTATTTCATTTATCTCTCTAGTGTATTCCCTTTTAGAGACATCTTGTTCCTTCTTCTCTTCAACCTTTTCCCTCTTCAAATCAAACCTAAAATTTGATACCAATTTGATGTAGAGAATGGGTAGACAACTTAAAAAAAACCTCAATCAACTACTCTTTCAATCTCTCAAACATCCAATGGTGGGTTTTGCTTCTCAAGCCTTCATTCTCCTAGTAGCCTTTCAAACAAGGTTTTTCAAACATAACTTTCACGAGAGACATGGTATCAAAAATGTAAACATGGTTCCAGAAGCAGGGCAAGGTACTTTGTATGGAATGCATCAAAATTTGATTGTCCTTCTAGCAACTAGTCCTAGAAGGGCTAATTTAGGATTTAGTGCATTAGGGCTTGGTCACAAAAAGGTTTCCAGAGATCCCCCAACCACTTCTTGGCTCTGATAGGGTCCTCACACATCCAATGACATGTTCCACTTGCCAATAATACATTCCTCAACTCTCCTAGCACAATTTGCTACTCCTTTCATGGCTTCCTGGTCTAATACATGGAGATATTAGACCTTCAATTCAACCTAGCACGTGCCAACCATTTTCCCTGCTCCTGCAACTTTGGGAAAAAAAAAACCTATCCTACTCCAAGCCATTCCACCAAGTTTGAGGCCTTTTCACTGGTGGAATGGAGAGAAAAGCATTTTATTCACTCAGAGCCCACCCTAATTAGGGTTTTAGGCGGTTTAGAGTAAAATTACTCTAATTTGCTTCAAACACAATGAAATCAAGTGCTACAAAAAGGAGAATTTAGGAGATTCATTGCTCTATAGGTTCAAACAAGTTTTAGGCCATGGTAAGGCCGTACACGTCTATACTATTCACTATTTCAACAAAGAAAAATGTTGTACATGCAGAAAACAAAGATTTCTATTGATTGTTCTTTAAAGAAACTTCAACAACCACTTTGGGTTGATGTCACAAGGATTTAAAAGACATGTCCCTTCATCTCCCAATGATTCACAACCAACTTTCAAATTAGAAACTTAACACATATTTTTACCTGCCAATAAGAAAAATGCAAAAGTTGCATTAACAACAATTGCAACTTTTTGCAACATTTACAATTTCTTAACACCTTAACTCCTAGGACCCTACCAAGACACCTACAAACATTAAATGGTCTAAGAATAACTTATTGCATGAATACAACTCAAAATAAAACAAAATTTCCACTTTGACCACCTTGAGGCATGAAAACACACATGGGTGTCCCTGCACCAGTCCCGCAGTACAACACCATCTAGGGGAGAGTTCGAGGGGTATGCTTCCACCCCATTCTTGTCAGGTTTGCGAGTTGGCTTGTACATATGACCCCATAGATAGTTAGGAGGTTGGTGCGTAGGATATATTTGTAGTTGTGGAGTTGGTGATGGCAGTTGACATTTTGAATGAGGCTTTCAACGTTGATACTCAGGTAAATGTTAGCATGTTCATTGAATTTAATTTATTAACTTTCATTTTTGAAATGTAAGATTAACTAATTTAGGTTAATTATTGTAATACAATTTTAGGGTCATAATGTTGATATTGGATACACCGACCCTCCACCTATTTATTACTCCACTGCATCTATTGTTGAGGTATGTAACTAGTAAACAATTATAAATATTATATGTGAATAACATTGTTATATGAATGGTATTCTAATATCTGATTTTGTATGTTGAATAGGCTAATATTGGAGGTTTCGTGGGAACACCTCCCAGTGCCAGTGGAGTTGTACAAACCTTCACATAGGTAATAGAATAAAGAGTTCAACTAATGAATTATACTTAATAGATTTGTGTAGTGTATATTCATATCATTGATTACATTGCATTGCACATCTTTCAAACTCAAAGCATTACTTCACATTGCATAAATAATAACTAGATCTTGATAGATGGGAAAATTTCAATTACAATATAGTTGTTTAGAAAGTCAACATAAGCAATGATGTAATTACTTCACATAGCATAAGTAATAACTAGGAGCAACTGCCGATTGCATTTTCTTTTCATGGAATTCCATGAGACCAGTTTTTATTGAGACATTTTTTCAAATAGTTCACTACCTTGTCTATGCTATGGATCAGTGATAACATTAAGAAACCCCCTCAAAAAAAGATATAAAATCCTGACGAATCTTTCATTTTTTAAGGAAAAATATTAATTTTTATTAGCGAATCTTTCACATTTTTTGAAAAAATAATTAATTTTATTGGTGATTTTTTTACATCACTAAAGTTATGTATAAAATTTTGGTGAATGTTGAAAATAATAAGAAAATTCATTAATTATGATGGTGAATCCATCCAGTCTAAAAATAGTTCTCATGAAAAAGTAGGGGCTCGAGGGTGGAAAATATTGATGGGTTTAAGGGGTAGGCTATAATATTTACTTGCCACCATTTTTTTAAAATATAATATAGTGGCCTTCATTGTATTTTGCAAGGTAAAATGTACCCATGATCTGTAATTCTCATGGGGCTCGAAAATGATTTTAGATCATTGATCTAATGACCCTCGTTGTACCCTGCGAGGTAAAATGTACCCACAATCTATAATGCTCATGAGACCCAAAATTATGGGCCCCATGAGCATTATAGATTGTGGGTACATTTACCTTGTGGAATACAACAAGGGCCATTAGATAATATTATAAATTAATGGTGGAAACTAAAGATTAGAAATATGGTCCTAAAACAACTAATAATTATGATATACTGTTGGTGAATTAACATAGATTTCTACTATAATTTATAAAATTTAGGCAAATCTAATCTAATCATGTATCGAATATTGTGGCGAATTTTTGAGTTAAATTTTTTAATAATATAAATCGTTTGGCTATTTAAATAAGCCTATAATAAAAATTTGTAAAAATGTGGCAATTCAAATCAAATTATAGCTTGAACTATTATCCAATTGGCGAATATTAGCCACTAAAAAAATCACTACTATGGATGCTTGGAAAAAATTTATGAAAGAATAACAGTAAGCAATATCTTAGACAAGGCAATGAGTTGTTTAAAAAAATACCCCAAAGAAATGTGGTCTCATGGACCCAATTTCTTTGAGGCATTTTTTCAAACAGTTCACCACCTTTTCTATGCTACCACATTTTTCATACATGTCCACCAAAGCATTTTATCAAACAATTCACTTCCTTGCTACTATGGCTAAAAGCCTAAAAAAGGTGCTTTCCAACAAACTATGGATGCTTGGAAAAAATCTATTAAAGCATAATAGTAAGAAATATCATAGACAAGGAAGTGATTAGTTTGAAAAAATGCCTCAAAGAAATGTGGTCTCATGGTGATGGAATGGTATTCCATCACCATGAGACCACATTTCTTCAAGGCATTTTTCAAACTACTCACTGCCTTAAGAATAGAAATCAAGCCTTTAGCCAAAATTCCCCTCCAAATATTTTGAAGGTCCTCATCCTCATCCTTAATTTACCAATCCATGGAAGCTTCCACCTCTTATTCCAATTGTTCATATCCCCACCCCTCCCTCTTCATGTCATGATCGCTCTTCATCTCACAACCAAGACCACACTATACCATCCACCCCATCCCAGTATAATACCATAGAGAAGGCAATGAATTGTTTGAAAAAATGCCTCAAAGAAATGTGGTCTCATGGTGATGGAATACCATGACACATTTGTTTGTCATGGAATTCCATCACCATGAGATTGCATTTCTTTGAGTAATTTTTTCAAATAGTTCACTGCCTTCTCTATGTTACCAAATTTTTCATACATGTCTACCAAAGCATTTTATCAAACGTTTCACCACCTTGCTACTATGGATAAAAATCTAAAATAGGTTCCTTCAAAGAAGCTATGGATAGGGTAAATAGTAAGCATGATAGTAAGAAATATATAGTTCAATAAGTACTCAAAATTTTATTTATTATCTCATACAGTATAAGCCATGATGTGCATCACTATTTTAGTTTTTGTGATTGAATAATTTGTTGTTTTATTTTCAGATGTTGCAAGCAGAAATACCTCCAGATGTTTATAGGGCAATGGAGCTTGGTGTTTCTTCTTCCATAGAATCCTTGATGCCTCTCATAGGGGTATGAGGCAGATTACTAAATTTCAATTTACATATGTTGTTATAGTTGTTAGTTATTGAAAAATCAAACGATTATTGATTCGTAGTTTAATTTCTCTTTGGATGGTTTCTATAGGGCTTCAACATGCCACAACATGGGCATGCAAATATATACCTCGAGGAGAGTGATCATCTAGTGGCAATAAGTGATTATTTTGTTAAATATATCATTTTTTATGATGTGATTTCTATATATTAATGTTTTTACTTGTTATTGTAACAGGTAGGAACTAAACCTTAGGAGGAGCACTAGGAGCACTCCTCGACCTCAAAAAATTCTAAGTTTTATTGATAAAAGGTTCTTTGTAACCATAAATATTCTAAAAATTCTTTGAAATCTACTTGAAAATAGTGTTACATTGATTTTCAATAATCTAAAATGACTAGTTTTGAGCTACAATGATATATTTCACAGAAAGAACTTATTGCAATTATGATACTATTTTATGAAATATGCAAAATACTCCTCAATTTTTTTCCTAAGTGTGCCTTTTAGCCTTGAACCATCTCCTAAAATCGAAACATTTCTAATAAAGACAAAATGACAAGTGTGTTGCTTTGTTACTTGGTCACAAGCTTCCTCTTGGGCATCTAGTTGAGTTGCCTCTTGCTCTTGCTCCTAGAAAAGCTCCATGATGTTATAAATTGTGTATGACTTACTTATACCTCCCCCTAGATATTTGGAACTATTTTCTATGTCACACAAACTTCCTCTAGATGCTTTCAATTGTTCATAAATCCTCCAACTACCAAAATTTTCATCAAACTTGTTTATAGGACATTTGAGAGAGAATTTGAAATGGTCAAAAATCCCTAGAGGGTGTAGGAGAATCTTAAAGGATTTTTTGACATGTGTCATTTATTTATGATGCCCCATCTTCATGTTTTCAACCATTGTGTATCAAAATTATGTCACTCATCTCAATTTGCCATGTTTTATCTTTTGTCATGTCTTTTTAAACCCTCACATAAATCTTTGGCTCTTATGTTTGATATTTTTTTTAATTATTTAAGAAATGTACTTTTCATGTCTTTTACCAATTATCTGCTATGAATTAGTTCCCCTCATGAAAAATATTGTCATTCTTTGTAGGCTAGTGTTTAGATCTATACACTTTTATGCCCTTCATACACTATCCTCTAGTACTCATGCTCCTCTTTCACATTGTTGTACTATGATTCAATTATGCTTTTCCATGTAAAGATTTCTTTGTATCACTAACCTTCATTTGTATCCTTGTCCTTGTAATTTTCTCCTTTCATTGTGTCATTGAAGCTATCAAAGAGTCCACTAGAGAAGAAAGGGCCTTCAACTGCCTGCTAATCTAACAAGTATTAATTTTTGGAATTTTGAAAACTTTCATATAGTAGTAGCTTTGTACATTTCCTCTCTTTCTAATTTATTTCTTTGATACATAAATTTTTGGAATACTAAAAAATTTGTTCCTTCCTTTTTAATTGCTCCTACAAAAATTTGCACTTGGTAATTACATCTTTGCATTGCATGCACTCTTCCTGAAGATCTAAATCTAAAGTATCCACTTTTAAAGTACTATCTAAATGAGATACTCTGTCTTCAAGAGTAGTATTTTGTTGTGTTAGAGTATCAAACTCTTTCTTTAAAGCCATTATTTATTTTTGGTAAAATCACAGTCACCCTTCCCTTTGGAATTTTTGTTATCGAAAAAACCATATCTACTTTTATCATGGTTACTCTCACAACATTATGTCCATTGGTTCTATTCTTTCATACCTCATAGTGAATTTCCTTTATCCCCCTTACTATCCTATAACTAACCCTTGAAATTTCATCCTAAAACTCTGCTATGTGAGGTATTGTCATGCCTTTTATGTCATGTCTTTTTAATATATCATCCTAAAGATATCCACATAGTCTAAGGTTAAATTCTCCATCCTTATACAAATAAATTACAAGTTTCTAAATAATATATCAAACACATAGAGAGTACAGTTCCCAACCATGCATTCAAAACTAATGTTTTCCCTTCTACCAATTATGCTAAGAGCATTTACCAGTCATGTCCCTTATGTACATGGGTATTCGGTATTCATCAAGCATGGGCTAGATGTGATTAATTTTATAGTCCTTGTCACATCCATGATCCAAGATTAGGATGCAAATTACTCAAAACTTATAAATCTTAGATATTGAACTATATTCTCATATGAATGTTGTATCCTAATAAGTCTCCCTTGTGTGTCTTGGAATGCAATATTATTAAATGCTTTTGAGATATTATCTCTCAATAATGAGTCCTTTAAAAATTTGACCTTCAACTACATTATCTTTGAGCTCTTCTGACTCATCATCATGCAATAATGATAGAAGTATTGGTATAACACTAGCTTTAGCTAATGAAAGTATGTCACCTTGATCATAACTTAATTGTGAAACTGTACTAAATAATGTATCTTTAAAATCATCATTCTCATCCTCCAAAAGTCTCAGAAGTAAAGGGACTACACCTAAAGTTCTCCTCATAGTATCTTCACTAAGCATAGTGACTTTAACCTTTTGTCCTCATGATTGACTACTATGAATTGTAACCTTTTATTTTATGTATCAATAAATATTGTCTCAAAATATTTCTTTATAAATTGATATGCACAAACCCTCTAGGTTTGTAAACACTTGTTTTGGACATGACTTCCATTATATCTCTCAACACCCATCATATCATGATTCACATTATATCATATCTTCTCACTATTTTCAAATAGACTTGGAACCATTTTATTGAAAACTATGATAGGTATTCTATCCTTTTAGACACAATTACATGTATATAGAACTCTAAACACTGTCATCTCTCTTGATTTTCAATAGAGATTGTGTTGGGTCCATAACACCACCACTGGGTTTGAATAAAGATGATCTCTATACTAGTGTTATAAAATGCCTAAAGGAATTGCACGTTAGAGATATAAATATTTATCTTCATGATAGATACTAGCCTCACTAATTGAGCTTTTAACAAGAAGTTACAAAGAATTTATAAATCTAATAATGCTTTGGTAGGTTTTAATCTTTAAACCAACCACAGATACTTTCTTTCAAGGTCATCCACAAGAATCCATATTAGTATTTGTGGGATCTTTACAATATATTATCCACTAATGAGAAGGCCCCCCTCATATGCTAATGGAATAAATTAGCATCTACTCTACTTGAATGTGTAATATGATGTAGCATGTGTAATGCCACAAGGAACAATTAGAGAGAAGGATTTTGTAGACTTGGAATATATTATAGTGATTTTTTTCATTTCATGCCTTCCTTCCTTGCATAAACTTAGTTTAGATTTGATATTTGTAGAATCCAATTTCTTACAACACAAACTGTTGTGATAAACAACAAGGAGAAAACAAATAGATGATACTTGGTTCCATGATAGTATCCCATCTTAAGATTTGAGAGTGATGGAGACTACATGAGAATGACTATACCCTTCACACACCTTAAATATTAAGTTCTTCACTATCATAGCCATCACAATTTTTACTTCCTACATAGCAAAGTTCTAGTCTATGCATTCTCATGGCCCACTAGCAAATGGAATAAAGGAAAAACTAAAATTTTCAAACATGGTGGATGATTATTGACCTTGGATCTATATCATTTCCTTGCACAATAGATGGTGCTATTTCCTTATCACTAGTATCTATCTTATTATTTATGATTTTCATCTTATTTGAATTCATTATAGAGTGCATCATTCGTAAAATTTACATTCTTGACAGATGTTTGAGCATTTAGACAAATATATATGAGCTTTGAGAACTCTTCCTCAAAAAGCCATGCATAAGGACAACATGCCATCTTCATGCCTCTATCTCTTGGTCTAAATATGTTCCTTAAATTTTCCTTTGGATATTGTGTGCATGGACCTTTTAGAAGGTTTTCATAGTATACTTCTATGAACTCCAAATTATTCCTTACTAATAGCAACTCTTTGCAAGCTACTAGTGACAAAAAAATTGCTAAATGTGAATCTTGTTTGATGGCACTATATAAAAAATTCCTCATTTTAATGGTTATGTCATGTAGGTTTAGTATCATTTGTCTTTGTTAACAAAGAAAAATTCAAGATCACTTCTTAATAGTGCCTTTAACTATTCACAAATATGTTGCATTTTATTATCATATTTGAACCCTAGTGTAGATCAATATAAGGTAATTTTTTACATACATATCTACTATTGTTGTGGTATGTACTAGCCAATTGAGCATATTATTGCATCTTAAACCTTCATCCATTATTGTGGATAATGTGGCAAATGATACTCATAAAATGGATTGCAACATAAAAAGAACTAGGGAAGCTAAATATTCAAAAGATCTCATTATAGAATTCTTGAAAACTTAAGCAACATATTATGGTGATAATCATAAAAAAAAAAACTAAAAGATGTTTTGATAAGGGCTCTCACTATATGAAACTCTGATTTTCCTTTGAAGCTCTCAAGATGCTCCTAACCACATTTAAGACTTCTAAAATATACCCCAAAATTCCTTAGATTTAGATATTTTAAGCAAATTTCAAACATTATACTTATCATAAACCCAGATACCTCTCTAAAGTATAAAAAATTGTGCAATATAAGGCATACCTGGAAAAATATGGGGAGGAAACCATAGATTTAGCAATGCGGGTGAATATCCAACAAACTCTTGGAATTTCTGCACAAACCGCTACTAGTCTCACACCATCCCATAAGCTTCCTTAGACTTCTTTAATACCAGCAACTAAAAACCATAAGATTTTCTCATGATATGTCGGTGGAGGGAAACAAGAAACCCAATATTCTTCTTTTCTTTTTCTTCTTAGCATCAAACACAAAAAAAAACTTAAGAGGCTTTGGATCAAAAATAAAAATAAAAATTTAACTTTTAAATTCCCCCTAAAGTGTTTCTACTAACTATTTTAGTCAAGGTATGACAAAAATATCATGTATCTTGATGGAGTACGTGGAACACTTGGATGTATTGATGCTAAATTTTGGGTTTAGAGATTGCTCCCTTGATGTTTGAGTTTATTTTTTTTTATCTCTTTTACAATGTATTCAAGTGGGAGAATGTAGAAAAAAATTGTGTTGTATACCTTGCATAGTGCTTATAACATAAAATTAATATTTATTTTTGGTGTACCTAGGGAATCTAAGGATATGTGCATCACTTGGGTTAGAAATTATTAGAGCCACTTTATAACAACCCTCAAGTTGTACCTAAAATATTTCACCTATTTTTAATAACTTTAACCATTTATTAATTTTTTTATGTATTCATTTAGCTCTATATTAGCTATCTTTTATCCATATGGTATAGAAATCCATCTAAATATGATAGACATCCATTAATACGAGATAGAAATCCATCCATATAGGACAACCATCTATCTAAATGAGAAAGACAATGCTCTTGTGAGAGACTTAGATTCATGTGATGTTGATTGTCTTGAGTCTTTTTGAATGACTGCACTTTCCTAATGGAAGTGCACATAGGTCATGATCATTTCTATATATAATCTCAAATTTTGGTGTAAAAAAATTCTACTCTTGTCTCAAAAACCTAAATATTGGGAATCTCCTTCGTTACCCAAGCTATCTACATACCCATTTCTAAATAGGATTAAGGTGTAAAATATATGTAGTTATATTTTCTAATCAAAGTTTGATGTGTACTACTAAATACAAGTTCATAGTCCTTTATAGGGCCTTTTTTTCCTATATAGTTCCTTAGTGACTACTATCTATGAAAGGAAGTATTAATTTATTATGTATTTAATCATATTGACCAAGACTTTTTTACTAATATATTCTAATTATATTCCTAATTAAGGACTTAGCTATCTTTAAAACACATTCCTTGACTAATATTTTCCTTAAATTTTCAATAGTTTATTTACTTGACACATTCCCCTTGAGTAATTTTTTCTTGAGATTTTATATCAAAATAAAAAAACTAAACTAATAAAATTATTTATTTATTTTTTAATGTAAGTTATTTGAGGAGATTTTTTGTTCACTTGAATTTATTATCGAGATGCTCCATATCACTCTCTAGTGTTTTATAGGGACAATGTCATAGACGTCATTGTTGTAGCTATGTTAGACAATATATGCAAAAGTACAAATTACAATGATATTGCCCATGACCATGAACCAAAAGTACCATTAATAACAATACTAACTACTAATTATATTAATTTTGATGATGTCGGATTATTGCTACTATTGAAAATTTGGTATGTCAAAAATATTAAATGTTGTTTACTTTCATTTAAGAGTGAGAGGTTGTATAGAGATCTAAAGTATTGGAATTTTCTTCCCTCAATTGTAAAAAAGTAAAAACAGTTTTGTACGAATGTGACCTGGATGATTTCCTTTTGAGAGAAAATAGATTGTTATTAGTACAAGAACAAATATCTCAATTTCAATCAAAGTTAACTCCCCCTATTGGTTTCTTTCATGAATATTTTGAACAAAGAAAATAGCTAGGACTTGTTTATTTTCAATATTTAGCTGAATTTATTCAGTGAGGTCTAACTCATACAATAGGTGTAATGAATTTTGAATTAAATCCATTGTTTTTAGCAGAAATGCCGATCTTCATTGCTTTTTATCAAAAGATTACTTTCATGCCAATTGACTCATCTTTATCTAACCATGTGATATTTTACCCTCTCTACTCAGTACTGTCCCTTTCGAATCAAATTTTATTGATAGGGCCTAAGGAAACTGGATGATTGTATTTGGCTAAAAGTTTAGCAACAGATTCTTATTTACCTTTAATAAGAATATCTCCTAATTTTTTTTTGAGGCAGTGGAAACTTTTTCCTCGCTATGAATCTAAGTATACATCTTCAACTCAAAAATCATACCTTGAGCATGAAAATATCCTTAGGTCTCTCAATTGGTCAAGCAGGCCAAAAGACATATATGAGAAAGTGCATTATGATAAAAAACCTCATAAGTTTTTGTATACCCGAGGAGAGGATCCTAACCCTCCAGAGTATTTTGCGAGAAGAGTTATCCAATTCATGTTTTCACTCAAATTGGAAAAATCGATGTCTCCTTGCATCATATGGATTCCAAGCATTCATGAATTGAATGATTACTTCTTCCTTATTGAATTATTGCTAGAAATCCTTGGGGATGCATATAATGCGATTGATGGTGAAAAGGGAACCACCATCAAACAAAATATTGTTGTTATTGCTTCAACTCATCTTCCAAAAAAAATTGATCCACTTCTAATCACTTCTCGTAGTAAACGAAGATTTGATACATTTATCAACATTAAAAACTTGCCTGCCTTACATCGAGAAAAGGAATTTCCTTTGCGTTTTAGTAACAAAAGGCTCTACTTGAAAAAAGAGTGGAACTACCTTGATGAATTTGGATTAACTACCAAAGGCTTTACTACACTAGATCTAGCAAAACTTACTGATGAAATATTGCTAATTAGCATGATCCAAAATACTTCAGCTATAGATAATGATATAATTGGAGTAGCTTTGTATAGATCAAGTTGGGGTCCTTGCAATTATAATATGAAATTCAGTGAGTTTTTCAAAGGACTTCCCTATAAGATAGGAAAAGCTATTATTCAAAATAAACTTACGTATTTAAAAAATTCCCTAAGACTTACTCTAGATTTCCAGGTTCAAAGGGAAAACTATTTGCATCAATGGTATTTAGAACCTTCAATTTCCATAGCAGTTGTGAAAGAGTTCACCATACTCTATCATATTTTGGGTTGCTTAGCCGGATCAGTAGCTCAAGATTGTTGGTTTCTCTCGGCATCAAATAAAGAGAATTGGAGTCCTTTTCATCCATTCATTGCAAATGATTTCATTCTAGCTTCGAGTCTTTTACAAGGTCTTTTGGAAGAGTTTCCATCATTGGCAATATATCGGGGTAATTCTAATTACATCACAATTGCTCAGTTCAAAAGAGATACGATGCAAAAACAATTATCTTCTATACTAGATCAAATCATTTTATCTAAAGAATTAAGAAACTCCTACGTAGAACACTTATTTAACTCATTATAATGCATGGATGAGATTTTAAAGTAAACAGTCTAAAAGAAACAAATAACCTAATTTTTTAAAATCTAAATATAATATTAAAATAATATAAATAATTATATATTTACTATTTTCTTGGCATATATTATATAAATTATTATTAAATTATTTTAAAAGAGGCTTGTGGCTCTTTACAATAGAGGCAGCCTATGTAAATAGGTCACAACCTATATTTACATAGGTCTAGCCTTCTAACGCTACTTCCAAGTTTTAAAAATAAAATTTTGTATGAATTTTTTATTAATTTTTTTACTATATCTTTTTTTATATAATTTTTAATTTAATTATTTATATTTTGTAATGTATTTTAATATATATTATATTATATTAAATTGTAGAATCTATTTTAATTTAATTATAAAGAAATTTAAGTTATTATTAATTTAACAATTTATAGTTTATTAAAATAAAAAATAAAAAATTATATGAATTTAGTTATCAAATTGTTTACATTTAGATTTTTATCTAATTAATTAATTTTAAATTTGAGATAAATGAATTGCTATTAGAATCACATAATGATGAGGAGCATCCAGTAGTGTAGGGAAATCTTGCATCACCCAAAAAAATTGTTTTCTTTATTTTCTTTAGTTGTTTTGAGTCCCATGATGGCACTTAAGGGGTATAAGACAGTTAGGCATAAAAAAATAGTGAAAAATGGGCACTTACTATTTTTAGTAAGCCGGTCTAAACGAGCTTGTATGGATGTGAAATTTACCCCAAGGAGCAAAGCTGAAAAACATTTTTGGCCACGAAAGAATCGCCTTAATACCCTACACGGTTTGGGAGAAATTAAAGTTTTCGTCCCGAGAAATTTCTCCAATGCAGCTTCAAATTTAGATATAAAACTTTAGAGGTCCCAAAACAACTCAAAAAGTGGCCAAACCAACCTACAGTGGTTCACATGTTGTAGAGCTCGTCGATTGCTTTCCACCGATATGCAATAATAGCAAATCAGACACCCAAATGAAATGTTATGGCCCCACGAAGTTGGTCCTCTAAAAAGTGAATTTCTTAAAAATTTCTTCCTAGGCCAAAAATCACACAGTGAGACTTTTGGCACCAAAACATAAAGGGGAAATTTGAACTTTTTAGAAAATTCTATGGCGGTTATTGTGGAAAATAAAAAGGGATAAGTGGGGCTTGTAGAAGGTGGCCCTGATAGTGCAGATTGTGGCTCTAAATAATAGATTTTCTTTTCAAAGTTGATTTTGTTGTAATGAATCAAGTCCACGAGGCTGTAGCATGTAAGCTTTGAATTTGTAATTTCATTTTCTAAAAATAATTGAAAGTGAGTCATTTTTCTGTCTCACATTTTTTGTGTTGGTATTTGTTGTTATGATTTATATGGGTTTTTTTGGCGGTGTGGCCCTCATCACATACTTGTATTTTTGTTAATATATTTAGACAAGTTTTCAATTTGTTCCCTTCTTAGTAAATCCGTTCTTCTATACTTGGTGTTCTCCTTTACAATTCTTGATAAATTTTATTTTCCCTTTTTTATAATTTTCTCATGGTTTTATTTTTATTTTTTATCATTAGTTTTTGTTTTAAATCTTTATTTTTAGAATAATTTCCATGTTAAAAATAATAATTAAATATTATTTTATTTTTATTTTTAATATTTTATTTCAAAATATTCATCAAGATATTGTTAATGTATAAAAATATCAAATTATAAAGCAAATCTAAATCGTGATAGTTTTTAAAATACAATTATTTAAGCACAAGAATACTAATTATTATTATTATATTTAAAAATAAATAATTTAATAGTTATTAAAATAAAATAAATCATAGAAGGAATACTAGGGTTAGTTTTTCTCTACCCAAGGAGTGTTATGTGGTCTACAAATGATATGGAATCTAAATAAAGCATAGGTGGAGGAATTGCATACAAGACATCATTGGTAGGTAAGTAGAATCAAATTTCTTCTAAGGAATTATAGTTTTATACTGTTCAATGTGTATGGGCCTATCGAAAATGCTAAAAACAACTAGAGTGGGATCAAATTTCTAATTAGATTCAATTATGCAAAGATGAGAGGGTAATTATGGATGGTGACTTTGATGCCACTTTAGATGCCTCAACAAAATAGTGGGGAAAAATACAAGGAAAGGCTTTACTAGTATAGCAAAGCACCTCAACTATTTTTTGTCTGGGAATCAACCCAACATCCCACTAATTTATGAATCCTCCATCCTACCCTTCATTGGATTAGATCATTATCTTTTTTTATTGAAATTTTCAATTTTCTCCTCTCCAAACATTACAAATGTTTGTTCAAGTTTGAAAATATGTGGATGAGGGATCCAAAACTAGAAAATAAGATTCTAGATTAGTCTAAGGCTTCCAAACTTCATGGTTCCAAATTATTAAAATTCTACAAAAAAAAAAAAAAGGTTTCATCAAGGAGCATATGAAAGAACGGAACTTATCTCACTTCAAAAATATTTTTCAAGAAAAGACAAAGATTGAGAAGGATTTGACAACTCTTAATGAATATATTATCTAATTATGTATAGATCATGACTCTTATGTAATGGAGAAAGACCTAAAAGGGAAATATGCAATAAAATTGGCTATAGAATAAGTGTTCTAGAGGAAAAAATATAGAGAATGTTGGTTGAAGGGGGTGATAAGAATACCAATATTTTTCATAACACTACAAATATCAAGCAAAGAGTGGAGTGAAATATGTAAAGTAGTAGATTTTTTTAAAAATATTTCACATAAATAATTTAGTACTAGTGGATGATCAAATTAAAGAAAACTTTTTGAGCTCAATTTATAGTCTAATTAATCAGAACAAGAATTAGTTTTTAAGACTATTTACAAAGGAGTGAAAGAGGATACTTTTTATCTAGACCTAGATAAATACCCTAGGCTAAATGGCTTCATAGATGGATTCTGTCAAATATTTTGGAATATTATTAGAGCTAAACTACTTTCTATTATAGGAGAATCAAGAAAAAATGTACATTTTGAAGTATGTGGACAACACCCTCGTGTAATTGATCTTGAAGAAAATCTTTCTGCTGGATCAACTATTTAGGATTTCATAATGTCTAGTAGAGATTTGATAACTAAGCATATCACTTGGGAGATTTGTGTTGGAGCATAAAACTATGAATACAAAATTTAAAACTTCCCCAAAAGAATCAAGCACAAAAAATTAACCAAGAAACTATCATGAAACATATAAATGTGCAATTATCTCTCCTTGCATATGTAGGAAAATGAGGAAGCAGGAAGGTGAAATAAAAATATTGACCAAACCTTTAAGAGATGTGACACATGTAGAACACTTGGGGAAAGTGTGAGAGCATGTTTCATGTGTTTATGAGGTGAGACAAATAAATCGCTAAGTAAACTTAAGATTTTGTGAATAGGACTAAAAGGTGTGTGAACTAAATAAATGATATCTGGATGCATAAAGATACTTTTCATACTAACACCCCCTTAAGTGATACTTATGGATTGATTCACTAAAAAATGGCTCTCAACAAGAAGGATTGATAAGGTACTCATGTAAAAAATAAAGTCTCTCACAAATGGAGTAAAGGAGAAACCACTATGGTTAAAAATCCTCTCCAAAACAAAGAGCTTTATTTAAAGGAATGAGGACTCAAGACCCCCTAAGGATAACTTCACCCAATAAACTAGTGTAACACAAGATAACAAGGTGATGCTAAGGGTTTAATTAATATGTTTACAACCTAATCCTTAGTACACAAATACTTCAAGGATAGAACACCATATTGGATAAGTTATCAAATGAAGTGCATATAAATGTTGATATGCTTTGTCTACTCATGCTAAATTGGGTTGCGTGAAATATGGATGGCACTATGTTTATCGCACCAAATTATAGTAGGGTGATTAGGTGGAATACTAGACTCTATTATAGTTAAAGCTATAGTTCCTCCTAGCTAGCAAGAACTACTCCTTAATACCAAACCTCAGT
This sequence comes from Sequoia sempervirens, assembly GCA_007258455.2. Classification (NCBI taxonomy): domain Eukaryota; kingdom Viridiplantae; phylum Streptophyta; class Pinopsida; order Cupressales; family Cupressaceae; genus Sequoia; species Sequoia sempervirens. The sequence goes on from VDFB02105785.1 coordinate 320,490,925, forward strand.
GGATGATAATGCAATTAGACGAGCCAAGATAAAAAAAAATGAAAGTGGCCTTCCACGAGTCAACATCTCTTGTCAAATTTGAGTCAATGTAACCTACTATCTATGAAGCCCCTAATGTGTATTGAATGCCAAAATGAGTGTTTCCATAAATATATCTCAAAATATTATTGATTTCCTTCCAATGAATCTCATGAGGGTAATGTACAAATTGGAGACAAGCCCAATAAGGAAGGTGATATTGAGAGAAGTGTGTGATAAACATAAAAGGATACCAACTAATCATCTATACAAAGTAGAATCAACACTAGGTGTTGTGAAAGTGGTAGTCAAAGTGACACCAGATTAGAATAGTGTAGGTGTGATATTAAAATTACTCATATGATATTTATGAAGCAATTCAATAGCATATTTATGTTGATATATGGATATCCCTTAATATATTGAAGAACCTAAAGACCAAGAAATAAATGTAGAAGCCCAAGATCTATCATGTCAAAATATTTCATCAAAATGTGTTAAATATCTTGAAGCATGGATGAGGAACTAGTAGTGAGAATCAAGTCATGAACATACAATAGTAGTATCAAAATATCATCTCCATGACTCTAGATGTATATGGTGTGATTTGAGTGATAATGAGTGAAACCAAATTTTAAGTAAGAAACCATCAATATTCTCATACCAAACCTTAGGGGCTTGTTTGAGACCATACAAAGAATGGTGTAACTTGTAAACAAGTGAAGAGTCTTGGACAAAACCTAGAGGCTACTCAATATAGATATCATAAATATCATCATGTAAAAAGGAAATCTTTGATGAGAACCATTTACATTCTATTTCATACTCTATTTTAACCATTTTCCAACATTGTAATCTATCAATGTGCCTCATTTCCATATCATATCTTAATCATTTTATTATTTCTTCTATATATGATTAAATAAAAATAAGTAATATTCAATAGAGTTTTTAGATAAAATAGGATAAAACAATTAGATTATATTTACCAATAACATTTATTATTTTAGATTTGATAAACTAGCTTCTGTAGCATGTTGAAAAATTATATGGCAAGGAATAATTTGTGGATAAGCAAAATCATTTTCTATTTGTAAGCTACATGCTAAAAATAGTTGATGTTACAACTAATAATGTTGCTCTTCATAATTGGTTAGAAAAGAAGGAGAACAAAATACTCCTAGCTCGAAGGATGGATCTCCATGTTAATCAATGTCAATGGTTATCCATTAATATTCTGATTTAATTATTATAAACTGATTCGGCTGCATGCTAAGAAAATCTTTCAAAATTTTATGGCTTGTAGGCCACATTACTATATAGTCTATGTTTAGATATAATTTTGGACATAGAATTTAATGGTTTATTTCAAAAAAATTATCTATTATATAAATATATGCAATTTCTCCTTAGATTTTTGCCAAGTAAATACAAAAAGAAGCCTTTTTACAAAATGCGTGTGAATAAAAGAAAGTAGCTATAGTGTTGCAGCTACCTTGCCAACCAAGAGGAAGGGCCCACTCTTTAAAAGGCTAGTGAAATTTTATTTATTTCTTTTTTATATTGCATCTCTATTTAACATTTTTTTTGTTATACTATAGTAATTACTTCCTATAAGATTTTTGTAGAGGTGTTTCTATTCATGTGTGTAACCTATGTATTTTCTTTTTCAAGAAATCTTTTTGTAAGATGGGGTTAGATCATCTTAGGGAAAATGCATAAACAAATTATAATGAAACCCTAACAAGCATAATAGAGCACAAACTGGCATGAAAATCAAAAGAAGAAAGCAAAATAAACCGATCTCCAAGCTAGATTTGATTTATCTCCATTCCTCTTCTCCACCTGCATGAGAATGCAAGATTTTGAAAGTTTGATTGTTGATTTCTTAATTTCGCAGCATAACATTGAGATGGGGATGATAGAGGAAAAATAGATAGATAGATGAGAAGATTGGAGGAAATTTTGGCAAAGTGTGGATACTAGAAGAAGATTGATCTCAAATGGTTTGTGAAAGGCTTGATTTATAAGCAAGAGTTGATTTGATTCGATGGAAAATATTAAAAGTCAATTGTGTGATGTGTATGGCTAGGATTAAAAGTTGATTTTAGTGCCTATGATGCACATTTAGCGGGTTATGACATGAGGCTAAAATTAGGATGTAAGGGAATAAGTGGGATTCTTTTATTTATTTTGGAGGAAAAGATTCCTATGATGCGCAAATAAGTGGGGCTAAAAATAGGATGTGAGTAAGAATCTCATAATTTAAACAATAAAATTATTTAAATTATTTGTGCATGTGAAGAGTTGTAATAATGTGACACATGTTGCAATGTGGTAATAAGTGAGGGATTAATTCAAATATTTAATTTGAATTATTTTGAGACATGTGAAGGGGAATTAATTAAATAAATGAGATTTATTTAATTAATTGGGAAGGTGATTAAGTGGAATTTATGTGATAAGTGGGATAAGGTAATAACCTAGGGTAAAATATTGCAAGATGTTTTACAAGGTCATGTATGACTAGGTAATGTTATGACATGGAAAATTTTGGGTGTCTAAATTTTTCCCCTCTTTGAGATGATGTTTGAGATGATGTTTGAGATGATGTTTGAGATGATGAGATTTATGTTGAGTAACATCATTTCAAAGAAGCTAAGGTATGGATAGAGGAAAAAAAAAAGATGATGCCCCATCCACTTGAGGAAGTGAGGAGTAAGATGAATGAAGAAAAGGGATGGTAGAAGAATATGATGATGTAAAAGATATGAAGAAATGGGATGATGATATAGGATATAATAATGATGATGATGCCCCCTCGAGAGGATAGGTGGGTTGGAAAAACATGAGTATGCTCTTGAAATGAATGAATGAAACAATAAAGGAGGGATAAGATGAATGATACAAGATAAGAAGCAGATGAAAAAGAAGAATGACACACTATGCTGCAATAAAGTGAGCAATCATATGTTTGATATAGCACTAGACATTATGCACCAAGGTAACGATGTGTCTCATTCCCCAAGGTAATACAACCTTGTCAAAATACAAGATATGAATATTAGTTGGGACTGATTTGGATTTGATGCAAATTCAAGATAAAAGAATGATAACACACACCAACAAGCAAGCATGCATGCACAAATGATACAAAAAGAAACAAGGTATTTCCCCTGACAAGTTGTAAACTGATGAGTAATTGATTGATTGATGATGATGATAGTGTTTTCATTGTGGGAAATGATATATCCCTAGATCAACACAAGGATGATTGATTAAATGATTGGGTTTACAACAAGGCTAGGATCAAGACCAAAGGATGCAATTGGATAATTTGGCAAGATTGATTAGCTTGTTGGAATGGATTAAGGATTGACTTGCATTTGGATTATTGCTTGGAATGATTGAAGATGATTTATTTGATTGGATTGATTTTATTGAAGAATGAAATTGATTGATGATTGGATTGATGAAGAAATGATTTGGTTTAATGATAATGATTAGATTGATTAGAAGAATGGGTTTGATCAGACGTGATGTGATTCATTAGAAGAATGGATTTGATTAGAAGAAGTGATGTGATTGGATAATTTGATGAAGAAATTGGTTTGAAGGATTGATTTGAAGAAGTGGTAAATTGATTTGTGGAATTTGAAGATTTGATTTGATGATGATGGATTGATTTTTGATTTGATTTTATTGCTTCGGTTTTTGATGGATATTTGATTTTTTTTATAAATTTTTTATTTTTGGATGTTTGGAAATGTTTTGATTTTTTTGGATTTTTGAATTTTTGTTTTTTGATTTTTAAATGTTTTAGTTTTGGACTTTTGAAATATTTTGTTTTTGTTTGGATTTTGGGAATATTTGATTTTTTTAGATTTTTTTAAGGACCTTTTTTCAATTTTTTGTATTTTTTCAAGAATTTTTTGAAATCTTTTGAGATGTCAATGGATGAAAATTTGGGTAGCCTTTGTGTTAGATACCAATGACAAGGGAAAACCAAGTATAGGTGCAAGGAGATAGATGGGATTGATGGATGAAATGGTGGGTGATAGGATAAGGGATAAAATGTTCATGATAAATGGATGTATAAAAAGGATAGGTCATAGTGAATGGAATGGATGTATGAATCATAAGAGAGAAAGGATGTGATCTCCAAAGACTATGTCACATAGGAATAACATGCCCCATTATAGGTACAATAATTAGTACTTTTCATGTCAAAGGTTATGAAAATAGGATAATGATGGGCCTGTTTGGAAGGATGAGGTATATCAAAATATATCAAAAGCATGTTTCAATATTTTGTCCCGTATTTTTATCAAGATAAAAAAGAGAAAGAGAGGATGAATGGACTCAATATGATAAGTATTTAGGTATGGTGTCCAAGGATGATAAGATAGGAGATAGTAAGATATGATAGGATAGGATAAAAAATGATATGATAGGATGAGACAATGTGCCCCTAAGTGTAAGTGACATAGAAGACCAACCTACACATGGCACCTGTTTGCCAAGTTTTCATCATGGTACTTATCCAAAGTGCTTGTTTACCAGGTTTTCACCATTGGACGAAGGGATTTCTCTTTAAATTTTTTTTTTTTAATTTTTTCACTTTTGATTTTTTAATTTTTTTTTTTTTGAATAGGAGAAGGATAGGAGGGACACAAGTGTCTAGTTCCATGAAAGGTGATAGTCTCACTAGATGGATGTTGTCGCATGGACCATGTCAAATTTCATTATGCTCATAGATGTTGGTAATGGATGACATGAAAGGGAAATGAAGTAGGTAGATGATGGATTATGATGTGGATTATGGAGGGAAATAGTGGATTATGTAGGGAAGATGAATGGGAAGCTTAGCCAAAGCATGGACCATAGGAAGATGATGGGGGAGATATGTAGGATAATGAGTGAAGGATGAGGAGATGGAGGTATGTGGAATTGTTGTGAAATGGAAGGAACCATGACCAATGGTTGCACACACTGTGATAAACGTTGAAGCTTTTGATGTGGAGGGGGAATAGGAAGCAATGGAGATGTTTGCTTAGGAGATGGGTGCTGAAGTGCTTTAGGTACCCACATAGACTTAGTATTTTTATGACTTTTATTTTGCTTGTGGGATGGAATATGAGATTATTGAATAGAGTGGGAATGTGAGGTGGAAGTGGATGGTTGGGATTTTTGTGATGTGGATGCCTCGTTTGACTTGATTTCTTTTTGCTTAGGTACCCAAACCATTTTATTTTTAGACTTTTCTTTTGGAGGTATGGGCTTATATAGCTTTTTAGATGTATTTTTCTTTGATTCTTTGCTTTTGTGCCCTAAGGCATGAAGACCCTTAGGATTTTTTACTTTATAGGTAGAGGGATTTAAATTTTTTCTTTTGAATCCCATGGGTATGGTGGAATGAGTGGAAGCTTCATGTTTAGACAATGTGTGCATTGATTGGCCATGATTAGGATTTTAGAAGATTTATGGATGGATGGATAAGGGTATTATATAATGGCGATATTAGGTATTGGGAGTAATGGAGGTATATTAGATGGAGGGATATTAGGAGTTGGAAGAAATAGTGGAAAATTTGATGGTGGAAGGTGTACGATCACATGCTTTTGACATTTATAAGATGATGGAGGGATGGCAACATATGTTTTAGGCATATGATAGGATTTATGGTGGAAAGAGGACTTAGGATGGATGGAGGAAGTACCAACATATTTATCTTGTTTTACTTGGGGTGAGTATCCAAGGAAAAATGAGAATAGAGGGACTTTGACATGGATTGGCTCCAAAATACCTTGTTCACGAAGGCCTAAACCTTTACCTTGGCAGTTCATGTTTTGGATTATGTGACAGACAATGGGACTAGGTGTAGGTGGAAAACTACACATGAGTTTGTTATTTGATGGAGAAGGTGAAGTGGATAATGGTGGTTGTGGTTTTAAGGAGGAACATACATGAATGAGAGTGGAAAGACCAAGTGGATATGTTGAGATGATGGATTGCACAGCCCCTGAAGCTCTGGAATCTTCAATGAAGGACTTTAGCCATGAAAGATAATCAACCACAAAGAGAAGTGTTGCAACAATGGAATGCTGATTAAAGATTCTATTGATAATATGATTGATATGATATTGATATGATATATTACAAATGAACAAGATGCCTGATTATATAGGCAAGAGGTAAAACCTAATATGCATGAGATGTTGCCAAGTGTTATAATCTAACAACATGTGACAACATGTGAACCCTATCTATATGATCATTAAATGATGAGATAAGTTCTAGAAGGAATCTTATCCCACAAACTAGGAAAGGGAATATTATCCCATTTATTAAATGATTGCAACCTAAGACTAAATGATTAAATGCAAGACCTTAGTTAACTTATGCTAGTGTAATAATTAATTAATTAATTACACCAACACCCCCCCATAAGTGCAACTTAGGGAGGAAAATGCAATGATTATGCAAGATGATGATGATGGGTCCCAGCTACGAGGCCATGTTAGGTACCCATGTACATGAAGATGCATAGAATCTCCCACAATTGGAGAAAAGGGGAAAACCCAGTGGGAACAAAACCCCTCTCCAAAAAGGAGATAAAAAGAAAGAATGTGAGAATGGGAAGGATGAAGGACTCCCAAATACCCCCCAAGGACACCATCTGTCACATGGATACAATAGAGAGACTATATAGCCCCCCCAAAAGATAAGATCACCTGCAAAGATGGTAAGTGGCTGAAGACAAAATATAATCCAATGTCGACAAACAACTTGTCTCCCTTTCGGAAGAAACAAAACCAACTGCAAGTGCAAAGATGCTTCCCATTCCGGATAGGAATTGAAGGAAGGAAGAATGAACATGGATGATGATGTATCTGAACGCTACTCAAATGTCTCCTTGCCTGATGAAGATGCCACAATCAATGAAGAGGGTGACAAACCAAGACGATGCAAAAACTAATGTCGAATAATATCCAAAGACAAAGATAGAATGGATATGATGGATGTGATGGAGACTTGATAGCCCCCCCTGAATGAAGTGTCCTCAAAACCACTGAAGGAAGTCTAAAGCATCGAAGGTGTCCAAACCACAAATCCCCTGCTAGGAAGAAGCAAATCCAATGGTGGATGCTAAAGAAACCTCCAGTCCTGAATGGAATGACAGGGAAGAAGTCTTGGATATGAAATCTCTGAAGAGAAACCAAGTTCCTCCAAGATAGTCTCTGGATTCCCAATCAAGGTCGAGAAAAAAGAATGAGGATACTCAAGAAAACTCTCCAAGGTGTGATTTGAATAGAGGAGTGATATCCCCTCAAGAATGTCCTCCAAACCTGTAGAAGTAGCCAAGTCAGTGATACCTGAAATGAAGCCATCCTGTGATGTTAAGTCTGGAAAACAGAATGTGTCCTGATGAAAGATGATAGTGGAAGCCTCAATCAATGATTCTGGACAAGGAATCACTAAATGTGAAGGAATGCCAACTGTCTTTGATGAAGAAGAAGCACTGAAAGGTACCTTGTCAACCTCTTCAGAAAGATCAAGGTAATCAACATCCTGCACAACAATAGCATCATGGGGTATTTGATCTGAAGAATGACATTCTGAATCATGACCATCGGGGAATGGTGGAGTGTTTGAATCTCCATAGATCTCCCAAAGCTTAATCCAAAGGATGTGAGGACAATCACCATGATCAATATATCTCAAAACATCGCAATCAACTTGCATCGCAATGATTTCCAAAATAGTGTACCTACTACAACTCCAAGCAAATTTATGAACACCTTCACTTGGATAGGGAACTAAACCATACAGATGAGGCAATAGATGAAGTGACAGAAGATGGTGGTAGATCCCATCTCGCCATTGCTGATAGTTACCCTTGTGCAACATAACCAAAGGAGAGTAATATGCAAGCCCCATAATGAAAATTTCTCCAAGAAAACAAAGACAATGACCTTCAATGACAAATAGAAGACTTCAGAGAGAGCCTAATCTACACCAGAAATCAGCTTGGCTCCCGGGTAGAACCAACTAGCCTGCAACATAAAACTCCAAGCCTGCAAGAATTTTGCACTCCAACTTCCTGGATCAAGGGTTGATGTTTCAATGGACTAGCTCTGATACCATGTTGAGATGATGGATTGCACAACCCCTGAAGCTCCAGAATCTTCAATGAAGGACTTTAGCCATGAAAGATAATCAACCACAAAGAGAAGTGTTGCAACAATGGAATGTTGATTAAAGATTCTATTGATAATATGATTGATATGATATTGATATGATATATTACAAATGAACAAGATGCCTGATTATATAGGCAAGAGGTAAAACCTAATATGCATGAGATGTTTCCAAGTGTTATAATCTAACAACATGTGACAACATGTGAACCCTATCTATATGATCATTAAATGATGAGATAAGTTCTAGAAGGAATCTTATCCCACAAACTAGGAAAGGGAATATTATCCCATTTATTAAATGACTGCAACCTAGGACTAAATGATTAAATGCAAGACCTAAGTTAACTTATGCTAGTGTAGTAATTAATCAATTAATTACACCAACATGATGGATTTGAAATGGAGTTGATGGTGGATATGGAAGGATCATTGGGATTTTGATTAACATTGAGTTTACTAAGATCTAAGATATTTGTTTGATCTTCTATGTTGACTTGGGAGGCATGTGTCTCATCATGACAAGTGAATTTTTGTGGATCATAGATAGGACTAGGTGGAGATGTATTTGGGATATCTTTCTCATGGATGGGTATAGGATCAAGTTTCTCATGAATAGGCTCTTCGCCATTATGGATATCATCTTGATCATAGAAAAGTTATAGATTATGGATAGGTTGGAAGAAAGTGATTTGATCTTGATTAGGACTAGGTCTTGATGTTTCCACATGCTTGGGAGTAGACTCTTGATATAACTCTTGGGTTTCTTGAATGGAAGTGGATGGCAATGAATCTTGAATAGGCTTGATAGCTTGTGGGTCACATGATAGGATTGAAGGGCTAGGTATGTTTATGGAGGGATCTTGGATAGTCTCAAGGATAGGACTTTGATGACATGGAGATTTTTTATTCCTTGCTAGTAGCCCTTGGGTCACATCCTTTGTAGGTGGATGGGTAGATTTGGGTAATTCCATAGGTTTACTTTTGAAATGTTTGAATTTAGGGCATGGATTTGATGGAGGATTAGATGATGGTGAGGGTAATGAAAATTTTGATGGGTTAGAATGTGGAGAGGCCAATGGATTAGGACTAGGACATGGTGGTATGATAAAATTATAGGGTGCATGAACTAGATTTGTGTTCCCCTTGTTAGAGGTTATTAGGTCTTGCTGCAAATATGGACTTGGGTGTGCGTGTTCTTGTTGCAAATGCCATTGATAGTTTCGTGAATGAATTTAGTGGTAAGGTGAAGTGGGATATGTAGATAAAAGATCTTGGGATTGGTATGAAGTTGAGGGAATTTGATCTTTTTTGCAAGGTGGACTTGGGATCCTATGTTCTTGTTGTGATATGGATGGATATGTTCATGTGTTATTGACATGATAGGTAGATGGGTTAGGTTTGCATGATGATAATGAAAGTGGCACATATGATTGTGGTTGAATGTGTTGAGGTTGGAATGGCGTTTGGAATTGTTGTGGTATGATTTTTTGTTGTGATAATGATGGAGGGGTTGCATAGGATAATGTTTGTTCAGAGGTGGATTGATATGGATAAGGGTTGGCATTGGAAGAGGTGTGATATGTTGATGAAGGGGTAACATGATATGTGGATGGATTAGGTTGATATGATGATATAGATGACACATAGGATTGATGTGAATTTTTTTGATATGGTAATTAGATTGGATGTTGTGATTGTTAGATTTGACAAGTGGACATGAGATATTGGGTCTATGCAATCAGTTGTTGTATTTGAGGTGATTGGTTTGTTTGAAGTTGAAATTTTTGGATGAGGCCTTGGAGACCATGTATAATTTTTTGGTCTAAGGGTTGTAGTGCTTGATAAAGTGATTAGAGGAGGTCTTGGAATTGGGGTACTAGGTATTCTAATGTTGGCATGGTGGAAAATGATGTTGATTGGATTAAAGAGATGATGATTGATGCAGGAGTATCCAACAGTGCAGGGAAATCTTCTATCACCCAAAAAAAAATGTTTTCTTTATTTTCTTTAGTTGTTTTGAGTCCCATGATGGAACTTAAGGGGTATAAGACTATTAGACATCAAAAATAGAAAAAAATGAGAACTTACTATTTTTAGTAAGCTGGCCAAAATAGCCACGTATGAACGTGAAAATTTACCCAAAGGAGTAGAGCTGAAAAACATTTTTAGATGCGAACGAATCACCTCAATACCCTGCACATTTTGGGAGAAATTAATTTTTGTCCTGGAAAATTTCTCCAATGTAGCTTCAAATTCAGATATAAAACTTTAGAGGCCCCAAAATAGCTCAAAAAGTGGACAAACTGACCTAAGGTGTGTTTGCACATTGTGGAGCTCATCGAGAGATTTTCAACGATATGCAATAATAGCAAATTGAACACCTAGATCAAAAGTTATGGCCCTGCGAAGTTGGTCCTGTAAAAAGTGAATTTCATTAAATTTTCTTCCTAGGCCAAAAATCAAACAATGAGACTTTTGGTGCCAAAACAAAAAGGGGAAATTTGATCTTTCTAAAACATTCTAGGGTGGTTATTGGGGAAAATAAAAAAGGGTTAAGTGGGGGTTGTAGAAGGTGGCCCTGATAGTGCAAATTGTGGCTCTAAATAGTAGATTTTCTTTTCAAAGTTGATTTTGTTGTAATAAATCAAGCCCATGAGGTTGTAGCATGTAAGCTTTGAATCTATAATTTCATTTTCTGAAAATAATTGAAAGTGAGTCAATTTTTTGTCTCGCATTTTTTGTGTTGGTATATGTTATTGCAATTTATGTGGATTTTGGGCAGTGTGGCCCTCATCAATGATGATTAGGATATGATGTGAAATGACAAGATTGGATGATTTGGATGATGTGGCAAGTGTTTATTGGATGATTGACCCGGCTAATATCAAACACAATATCTCACATGTAAATGCATGAACAAACACACCAAACACAATGATAAATTTTTCTTTCAAGATTAAATTTTATGTTTAAGCAACCACTTGAATACACAACAAAAACCCTAATGTTAGTCAAGTGGGTATGGCCAATTAGGTCTAAAGCTAGCATGCACAAGGTTGACTAGGGATGATTTGAAAGCAAAATCCTACCACACAACTGGGAGAAAAGGGTAACCCTTCACTTCCCAAAGGTATAAAGTTCTTTGGTGCTTTGCCAAGAGTGACAAGATTTCAACTCCCAAAGAAGCGTATATTTCGATTCACACCTTGATTGAGGTTGTCCCTTGGAGTGGTGTGTGCTCCAAGCAGACCTTCTAAGAAGGGTATGACAAAAGAAAACCAAGTGAGGTGTTTTTGATCACACACACACTTGATTCACAGTCATAGTTGTTAATTGACCCTTATAAATGAAATGTGTGTAAGAAAACAATGGAAGCACTTGTTCTTTTTAACCCAAAGCCAAAATGTGTGATGGAAGACAATGGTTATTTTTAAGCCCAATTTCAAAGTGTGATTGCAAACAAGATGTTCATTTTAAAGCCCCAAATTCAAGTGTTTTGAAAACAAGATTGATTGATAAAATGAGAGATAAAGATAATAGAATGAGTGCACTCGAAAGTTTTCGCTCTCTAATCTATTGTGTATGATTGATATTGCTACTACTACATCTCCTTATGATCACTTGGGGTTTTTTCCAAAAAATGGTAGATCTGCAACAAAAAGCTAATGAAACCTATAAAAAAGAAAGCTAGATCAAAGGATTCACATCAAGTTCACCAATGTAGTTAGGGTAAAAATCATCTTAGGTAAAATGCATAAATGAATTATAATGAAACCCTAAAAGCACAATAGAGCACAAACTAGCATGAAAATCAAAATAAGAAAGCAAAGCAAACTGATCTCCTAGCTAGATTTGATTTATCTCCATTTCTCTTCTCCACTTACATGAGAATGCAATATTTTGAAGGTTTTATTGTTGATTTCTCAATTTCACAGCATAACATTGAGATGGAGATGATAGAGGAAAAATAGATAGATAGATGAGAATATTGGAGGAAATTTTGGTAGAGTGTGGATACTAGAAGAAGATTGATCTCAAATGGTCTGTGAAAGGCTTGATTTATAGGCAAGAGCTGATTTGATTTGATGGACAATATTAAAAGTCAATTTTGTGATGTATATGGCTAGGATTAAAAGTTAATTTTAGTGCCTATGACACACATTAAGTGGATAATGACATGAGGGTAAAATTAGGATGTGATGGAATAAGTGGGATTCTCTTATTTTGTAGTGCCCCTCTAGTTGCTACTATGTGTTTCAATTTGTTTATGCTATTAGACAGTACCTATAATATGATAGACCTTGATACCTTGTTACTGTTTTATGATCGTTGACATTGGAGCGATAATGGTGTTATATTTTGATGTTATGATGCACTATATGGATGTTTATGTTTTATGTTATGCTTTTGATTAGCATAGTTGTTAATATTGATAAATGCTCATCTATTGATTAATGATGCTTTAATTTTTTCAGTCTTGATGTGACTGTATTGGTGAAGGGGACATGATTACATCACTTGCATGCAAGCACCTTGTGATTCCACAATTTCTCTTCACGGTGTGATTGTTATGTTTTATCCATGTACGACATTCGTCTTGATTGCAGGATTGCAGGTACAAGACATTATCTCCACCTGGCTTCACAGGTCCGAGAGTGTCCACTTTCCCAATGGTTTTGTTGATTGGGAGATAGTAACAGGGTTCCCTTGTCAAACCACAATCACAGTCATAGTGTGTCATCAATTTGTGTCTTGTTTGTTGCTGAGTCATGTCGTCTTTGATGTTTTGATAATTTATTATCGGTGGGAATTATATGTGGAAATTAATGTTAAGTGGTTGTAAATGCTAATTTATGTATTTTAGATTAAAATTGTTATTTAATTAAATTTATTTTATTTTATTCAATTGGTAAGGTAATTTAATCTATTGATTAAATTTATCTTATTAAATGGATAAATTAATTAATTAAATTAAAGTTGTTGATTAAATAAAATAAATAATTAAAGTTGTTTTGTAAAGTGCATAGATTAAGTGATTTAAATTTATTTGGAAATTAAATTGTGTTTTAAATTATTTAAAAGCAAAAATAAATTTTGAATGCATAAGAGGAAATAACTATGGTGGTTGAAAGAGATATTTTTGGAATTTTGACTAAGTGTTGAGGAAATTAATGGGGGGTATTTTTTTGGAAAAATTTGGTTGTTAAAATGGAGGAAGATTTGGCTCTGTAATTTCACATTTTGATCTGGAAGTGGAGATTTTGGAAGAGGTTTTGGGAGATTGGATTTTGCAAGGAAGCTCAACTTCAATTTTCATTTCTTCTAACTTAGAAAAATAGGTTCTTTTGTTGCTTTGAATTATTTGTTTTGTGATTTGGAAAGAAGTTGTGTTAAATTTTGTGAAATTGAAAGATTAGAGGATCTGTGGATTTTATAGAGGTATTGCTTTTAAATTTTGAAAGGATTGTTGTGAAATTTTGAAAACCTCTGTAGAAAAATCAAGAAAAATCTTAGATCCTTTGTAGGGAAACAAATTTTAACGGTAGAAAATTAAAAGAGAAAACAATAGAAAATTTTGTGAATCTTTGTAATTAGATTTAAGATCTTCCATTTTGCTTTGAAATATTCCTTTCTCTGTAAATTACTCTGTTAAAAAAAAAAGAAATTTTGTCCAATTGGACTGTTGGTTGGAAGTATTAGTGTATATATATATATATATTCATTAGTGTATATACATATATATGTATATATACATACAGTATATAAAAATTATTTTATGCTTTATATTTTAGGTTTTGATTTGAAATTTCTATGGAAATTCGTTGGGTGAAATTGCTGAAATTGGAGAATTTTTTTTAATTTTTTTTTTAAATGTTAAAATTTTGGGCTAGGGGAGCTACCCCCACAGCTGCCCCGATGGGGAGGCTGTTGTGGAGGCAACATCACCGCCTTCACAAGCAGCTGTGCTGTCCACCACAATGCACCCCATAGGGGGAGGCTACGTAACAACCCACCCAACAGCAGGGTTTGACCTTGCGTCCCCTACTTTGGCGTATGTATTTATTTTAAAATGTTTTTTTTATATCATATAAATTATATATATATTATATAAATATATATATATATATATACATATGTTTTAAAATTTTATAAATATATATTTATATAAATATCTTAAGATTATTTTATAATAATGATGCAAATATTTATTTTATAATAAAATAATTTTATTAAAAAAAATTGATTTTTATCATTAGTGAAATTGAGAAAATTGAAGTTAAACTCCGAGTCTTAGTTTTTTTTAATTTATTTATAATGGAATTATAAATTATTCTAATTGATTACATGCAATATGTTATTGCTTTACTTGGATTTAGGAAATCCTAAAGTTAGGTCATTAATTTTCCTAAATTGCTTTTTAGTTAGGTTATCTCTCATTCTCGTTATTGGGCAAGTTGAGTTATTTGTTTATGTAAGACTTCCAAATGTGTTTTCTTGAGATGATGTTGTGTCTCATGTGATTTGTTATTGTTTAACTTGGGTAGAGCACAAGATTTGTTTCAGTTGGGGCTGGTTATGTGAATAGGTTGTGTCGTATAATCGTTGTTGAGTTGGTAATTGTAATTGGTTATGTGCACCTGGCTTACCCAATGTTAGTGGGATTAGTTCCTTAGGTTGTTAATAGGGGAGTGGATTTTCATGGGGGCCGACACACAAAGTGGTGTCTGGGTAACTCATGAAGAGTTAGATTAGTTAGTGATAACTTAATAAATATGTTAGGGAAAAAGGGTAGTTTAAACACTTAACTTTTGTTAATGCCTCGCTCATGGACTCAAAGAATAGTAAAGACTTGGGATGAGACGAGAAGGCCTGGAATGGAAAGATCGTTACCTTGTCTCTATTAAAGATAATCGATTTCACATTGGATTGCATGTGGAGCCGGGTTTCGTAAGAGGTCACCAAGGTAACCCAAGATGGGGGTCAGAACCTAGGAAGATTCACCAGGGTAACCCATGCAACTTTGTGATGAAACTCCTCCTATGACAACCGTCAGTCAGTTTGTTGTATTGTTTAGTTGATCATTGTAATCTGGAAGCATTGTAACCATTTTGTTAGTTTTGTACTTGTGTAGTTAGTATTGTTATTGTCTGTGTCTAGAGGTTTTAGGTTTTTCCTAGGAAGCTCTTTTACTATCTCCTAGCATGGGGGGTGGGCCTTCGGGTAACACTTAGTTGGGTGGAATGTGCACCTTACACCGTTGGGTCCCCAGTTCTTATTTGTGATGACGAGTACTTCCTAATGGAGAGCTCATGTGTACCAATGGATTTGTAATTCTTTCATGTTCTCACTTGTATCTATTGAATACCTTGTAATTGTATTACTCCTCAATTGTATTCGAGGAGAATCTTTGTAATTTGTAATTGTAACACTTTTGTATAAACTATCTCATTTGGAAATGAGAATTGTAATTGTAATATTGAATAAATGCAATGTGTGAATGAATCATTATTGTACTTTATAGCTTAAGTGATGTATTTTAATGTTATTGGATGTTTGATCTTTAATTCATGAATAATAAATATAAGTTATATTTAGTAACTTTTGTTAGTAATGGGTATTGTAAGTAAGCATCGTCCCGTACCTTAGAGAATCTATGTGTTAGTGTAGTTTACTTTACTTGTTTAATTACACTTTTTTTAAAAAAAATTGTTCGCTTACGTTATGTGTGTGACATTCTCTAGGGTTTCATGGTAGGCGTTACATATTTATTTGGGAGGAAAAGATTCCTATGATGCACAAATAAGTGGGGCTAAAAATAGGATGTGAGTGGGAATCTCATAATTTAAATAATAAAATTATTTAAATTATTTGTGCATGTGAAGAGTTCTAATCATGTGAGACATGTTGCAATGTGGTAATAAGTGAGGGATTAATTCAAATGTTTAATTTGAATTATTTTCAGACATGTGAAAGAGAATTAATTAAATAAATGAGATTTAATTAATTAATTGGGAATGTGATTAAGTGGAATTTATGGGATAAGTGGGATAAGGTAATAACCTAGGGTAAAATATTGCAAGATGTTTTACAAGGTCATGTATGACTAGGTAATGTTATGACATGGACAATTTTGGGTGTCTACATTTTTCCCCTCTTTGAGATGATGAGATTTATGTCAAGTAACATCATTTCAAAGAAGCTAAGGTATGGATAGAGGAAAAAAATATGATGCCCCAACCACTTGAGGAAGTGAGGAGTAAGATGATTGAAGAAAAGGGATGATAGAATAATATGATGATGTAAAAGATATGAAGAAATGGGATGATGATATAGGATATGATAATGATGATGATGCCCCCTTGAGAGGATAGGCGGGTTGGACAAACACATGTATGCTCTCGAAATGAATGAATGAAATGATAAAAGAGGGATACGATGAATGATACACGATAAGTGTAATACCCCTCGTGTTGCTGTTTGGACTTGATACTTTCTTTGGTTTTGTTTGACACTTTGAGACTTTGATAGTCAC
Organism: Sequoia sempervirens; assembly: GCA_007258455.2. NCBI lineage: Eukaryota > Viridiplantae > Streptophyta > Pinopsida > Cupressales > Cupressaceae > Sequoia > Sequoia sempervirens. Next base: position 320,507,680 of record VDFB02105785.1, read on the forward strand.
TATTTGTTGGTTGGATTGGTTGACTGGATAGTTTAGACTACTTGATGATTATGCTACTTTATGTGATGACATGGATATGAAGATATGACATTATGGTTACATTTTATTTGGTAATGTTTTAATTTGATGCAGTAGTATATTGTGATGTAGTAGACTAGTAATTATTTCATGATGATATGATGTGATCAATTTAGTTTAACAATGTTACTTTATACTTGATGTTGTAGTTGTTATTATAGCTTTGGTGAGGGGACAATGTAGCACCACTCATTCACGAGTGCCCTGCTACACTGTGATTCCTTCTCACGATGTGATGCATTTGATTATATATATATTGTACATAACCTTGTTTGTATGTAGGAATTGCATAAATAAAGTCTCGATTCCACCTACTTTGACAGGACAGGGCAAGCATTAAATTATCCCAACGGGTATGATGTTGAAACAGAGATGACAAGGAAGTCACCCCGTGCCAAGCTTCTCAACCCATCATGTGTCTAGTGGTATTGTAGATCTTTAACTTTGGTCATTTCCGTATTATATGATAGTTGTATTTTGTGAGTGTATTTGTGTTATTTATTTAATGTTGGTGTTGTTATGCATTGGGTGGATTAATAGTATGATGTAATTCAAATAATTAAATAATTAAAAATAAATGTTATTAGTAATTATTGGAATAGCTTTATTAAAAGTATTAAATTAAAAGCTATGTAATAAATTATAGATAAATAAATAAATAGTGTAAATAATATTATTTAAAAATTGTCATTTAGATAATTTAATGAAAGTAGCAAGTTGAGAATAATTAAGAGAATGAAATATTTAAATGTTTTTAAATGTGAGAGGAAAATTAGTAAAATAGAAATTAATATTAAGGATTTTAGTTTGAAAATGAAAAATTAAAAGAATAAAAGGACCAATGAATGTTCATATTTTTTTGTTGAAAGGTGGCGAAGAAATAGAAAATTTCCTTTTCATTATGATTTTTGGGTTTTCAAAAATAGAAGAGGATATCTTTATATTTAATAGAAAAAAAATAAGTTTTTATGCACGGGAAAATTTTACAGAAGCTGTAAAAATACTTTACTCTTTAAAACTTTGTTTATCTTTTTCATTGTTTTCTGGGAAGAGCTCTTTTAAATAGAAAAGTAGACTAAGAATTGGATTGAAGAAATTGGTGGAGAAGTTTTGTAGAAGGAAGGGGAGTTTTTTCGAAAAGCCTGGTGGGAATCAAAAGAAGGCTTCGTTAACTTCTCGGCAAGCGTAGGACTCCAGGTTCCTTTATTTTATTTTATTGATCTTCCAACTGCTTGTTAAATCTGAAATGGCAAACATGTTGTTCTATAAGAGAAAAATCATTTGGGGGTTTTAGAATAAATGTGCTCATATCAATTTACTGGGTAACAGATAAAGGGAAAGAAATTATTGTTTGAGCCTCTAGAAATATTCTATATGTTTGAAATTTTTGTTTATGAGAAAGTGAATTCCTCTTTGAAATAAAAGATATATATATATATATATATATATAAATACATATATATATACTTTTGGATATATATATATTATATAAATAAATATATTTATAAATTTCTACAGAAGAAAATGTGCTTGGCAATATATATATATGTAAATATTATTAAGTTTAAATTTTTATTGGGCCAAACTCATGGGTTTTCAGCATTAATATTTGCACTGTGGGGAGGGTCGGCCTCGACCATAACCCCCACTCCTCAGTCGTATGCTTGTTGGCTGCGTTGCAGTCCAATGGACTATTGTGCGTAGTCCTTTGTACTGCGCGTGCCTTGTGTTTGGGGTATAAACTTTCTTTATATTTTTTTTTATGATATATATATATATATATATAGTGGCATTTAAACACTTCAATCAGCCTAGAATTATTATCTGATGAAAATAAACAAAATATTTATATATATATGATATATATATATATATATATATATATATGTAAATATATGTATATATATATAATATAAATATATAGATATATTGATTTCTTTTGTGATTGTGAAATTATAAATATGACTATAATTTATTAATGGAAAAAGGAAAATTATATAACAAAATTATTATCAAGTTTTTATTTCAAAATTATATTATGGAAAATGGAGATTAGTCATATTGATTAGTTGTGAATGAAATAAAGTGAATTTTTGTATTTCGGAGTTTGTTTTGGTAATTACAAGTGTCTAGAAATTATTATGTTAGCTTGTATTTTGAATGTTGGGTTCTTATTGGCCTTTAATTATTTGTGTTATCTCTTTTGATCTTTATCGATGAGGGAACCTAGTGTGTCATAGGAACCTTGTTTAGTGTATTGTGATCTTAGAATTCCAGAGGCATGAGCCAATTTCTAAATGGTGTTTTATCTTTTGTTTTGATTTGGCATCGTAGTTGGATTCTTATGAAAGGGTTGTACTTGTTTTTATTGGGAATTTGGTTATGTGCTTTTGGAAAGATGAGTAATGCCTCGCATGTATTCAATTGAGATTTAATGTTTTGTTCTATGTTGGTACAACCCTTGATTTTGATTATGTTTTGGGTCTCTAGGGAGAGTGACTCTTCGTGGGGGCCAGTGCCTCAATAGGAGGAAGGGCCAGGATAACCCACACAAGAGTTAGATTAAAAAGTGAAAACTTAATTAAAGAATTTAGGGGGATGGGTAGTAATAACATTAATAAGATAATTATGGATACCTCGTCTATCCATTAGAACTTTCACAGACTAATGGTGGACTGAGAAGGCTGTGGTTGGAAAGGTTGTTACCTTGTCCTCATGAGAGGTTAACAGCTCCGCATGAATCACCCTATGGGGCCGACGCCTCAAGTAGGAGGAAGGGCCAAGATAACCATAGATGGGGGTTGGCGCCTCAGGCAACCTAGATCAGTCGGTGCTTGGAGGAAGGGCCAGGATAACCCATGTAGGACTATGCGATGAAACTCTTCGCTAGTTACCCGTATGCTTTGTTTTCTTGCTTGCCTCTAGAAGTGGTTTATGGTTGTTGTCTTTTGATTTATTGATGATGTGTTTTATAGTCTTGTGTTGTTGTGGTTGGTTCTTGGATGTTGTTTTTTTATGTTCTATGTACTCTCATGTTACTATTATTGGAGTTTAGTCTTGTTGGCATCCTTGGTTGAGGTTACTTCCTTGTCATCTCCGAGCACGGGGGGTGGGTTTTTCTAAAACCCACTTGGTTGGGTGGAACATGTTCCGCACCCCGTTGGGTTCCCCCATCAACATTCGTTCAACATAGTATCATCCAGCTGGAGCTTGAGCCAGAGTCTTCTTATAGCCAGATGTTCAAAATGTATTTCTGATATTCTATTGTATTGATGTATCTTTCCCACATGTATGGGAAATTATGATGTAAACTTATGTAAATGAACCATGTGATGTAATAAAAGTTGATGTAATGTAAATGTACCTTTGTAATATTTTATGATTTATGAGATTTATTATGGTTTTGTACCATGTGATGTATTTATATTTATGCTTATGTATGTATGGATGTTTAGTGAAATTAATCTTGTTATCTCTTGCAAATGGTTTAATGTAATGTCTATGATGGATGTAAAGTTAGTTAAGTTATTTGGCTTTATGTTTATCTTTCGTTATGGGTTGGTTTTATGTGATGTAACCTCGTGTGCCACAAAGGACTTAGATGTTTGGGAGTGTATCATGCAATGTAATAATGTATAATGGTTTTTTATATGATTCCTTAATATGTTTACTTTGTATTTTAAAAAAAAAATTATGCTTAGTAGTTGTCCTTTGGGGTTTGCACGAAAGGCGTTACAATAATAAGTAGATGAAAAAGAAGAATGGCATGCTATGCTGCAATAAAGTGAGCAATCATATGTTTGATATAGCACTAGATGTTATGCACCAAGGTATAAGGACCAAGGTAATGATGTGTCTTGTGCCCCAAGGTAATACAACCTTGTCTAAATACAAGATATGAATATTAGTTGGGAGTGATTCGGATTTGATGCAAATGCAAGATAAAAAAATGATAACACACACCAACAAGCAAGCATGCATGCACAAATGATACAAAAAGAAACAAGGTATTTCCCCTGTCAAGTTGTAAACTGATGAGTAATTGATTGATTGATGGCGATGATAGTGTTGTCATTGTGGGGAACGATGTATCCCTAAATCAACACAAGGATGATTGATTAATTGATTGGGTTTACAACAAGGCTAGGATCAAGACCAAAGGATTCAATTTGATAATTTGGCAAGATTTATTAGCTTGTTGGTATGGATTAAGGATTGACTTGCATTTGGATTATTGCTTGGAATGATTGAAGATGATTTATTTGATTGGATTGATTTTATTGAAGAATGAAATTGATTGATGATTGGATTGATGAAGAAATGATTTGGTTTGATGATAATGATTGGATTGAGTAGAAGAATGGGTTTGATTAGAAGTGATGTGATTGATTAGATGAATGGATTTGATTAGAAGAAGTGATGTGATTGGATAATTTGATGAAGAAATTGATTTGAAGGATTGATTTGAAGAAGTGGTGAATTGATTTGTGGAATTTGAAGATTTGATTTTTTTGGATTTTTTTATGATTTTTTTTTGATGTTTGGAAATGTTTTATTTTTATTTATTTTTAAATGTTTTATTTTGAATTTTTTTTGAATTTTTGCACTTTTGAAATTTTTTTTTTTTTTGGATTTTGGGAATTTTTTTTTTTGGATTTTTTAAGGACCTTTTTATTTTTTGCATTTTTTAAGGACTTTTTTGAAATGTTTTGAGATTTTAATGGATGAAAATTTGGGTAGCCTTTGTGTTAGATACCAATAACAAGGGAAAACCAAGTCTAGGTGCAAGGAGATAGATGGGATTTATGGATGAAATGGTGGGTGATGGGATAAGGGATAAAAGATTCATGATAGATGGATGGATAAAAAGGATAGGTCATAGTGAATGGAATGGATGTATGCATCATAAGATAGCAAGGATGTGATCTCCAAAGACTATGCCACATAGGAATAACATGCCCCATTATAGGTACAATACTTAGTACTTTTCATGTCAAAGGTTATGACAATAGGATAATGATGGGCTTGTTTGGAAGGATGAGGTATACCAAAAGTTATCAAAAGCATGATTCAATATTTTGTCCCCATTTTTATCAAGATCAAAAAGAGGAAGAGAGGATGAATGAACTCAATATGATGAGTATATAGGTATGATGTCCAAGGATGATAAGATAGGAGATAGTAAGATATGATATGATAGGATAAAAAATGATATGATAGGATGAGACAATAAGCCCCCAAGTGTAAGTGACATAGAACACTAACCTACACATGACACCTATTTGCTAGGTTTTCATCATGGTACTTATCCAGGGTGCTTGTTTACCAAGTTTTCACCATTCGACGAAGGGATTTCTCTTTACTTTTTTCTTTATCTTTTTTTTTTGACTTTTCATTTTTTTCTTTTTTTTTAATAGGAGAAGGATAGGAAGGACTCAAGTGTCTAGTTCCATGAAAGGTGATAGTTTCACTAGATGGATGTTGTCGTATGGACCATGTCAAATGTCATTATGATCATAGATGTTGGTAACGGATGACATGAAAGGGAAATGGAGTAGGTAGATGATGGATTACAATATGGATTATGGAGGGAAATAGTGGATTATGTAGGGAAGATGAATGGGAGGCTTAGCCAAAAGCATGGACCATAGGAAGATGATGGGGGAGATATGTAGGATAATGAGAGAAGGATGAGGAGATGGAGGTATGTGGAATTGTTGTGAAATGGAAGGAACCATGACCAATGATTGCACACATTGTGATAAACGTTGAAGCTTTTGATGTGGAGGGGGAATAGGAAGCAATGGAGATGTTTGCTTAGGAGATGGGTGTTGAAGTGCTTTAGGTACCCACATAGACTTAGTATTTTTATGAATTTTATTTTGCTTGTGGGATGGAATATGAGATTCTTGAATAGAGTGGGAATGTGAGGTGGAAGTGGATGGTTGGGATTTTTGTGATGTGGATGCATCGTTTGACTTGATTTCTTTTTGCTTAGGTACCCAAACCATTTTATTTTTATAATTTTATTCTGGAGGTATGAGCTTATATAGATTTTTAGATGGATTTTTCTTTGATTCTTTGCTTTTGTTCCCTAAGACATGAAGACCCTTAGGATTTTTTACTTTATAGGTAGAGGGATTTAAATTTTTTCTTTTGAATCCCATGGGTATGGTGGAATGAGTGGAAGCTTCATGCTTAGACAATGTGTGCATTGATTGGTCATGATTAGGATTTTTAGAAGATTTATGGATGGATGGATAAGAGGATTATATAATGGTGATATTAGGTGTTGGGAGAAATGGAGGTAGATTAGATGGAGGGATATTAGGAGTTGGAAGCAGTGGTGGAAAATTTGATGGTGGAAGGTGTACAATCACATGCTTTTGACATTTGTAAGATGATGGAGGGATGGAAACATATTTTTTAGGCATATGATAGGATTTATGGTGCAAAGAGGACTTGGGATGGAAAGAGGAAGTGCCAAAATATTTATCTTGTTTTCATTGGGGTGAGTATCCAAGGCCAAATGAGAACAGAGGGACTTTGACATGGATGGGCTCCAAAATACCTTGTTCACAAAGGCCTAAACCTTTACCTTGGCAGTTCATGTTTTGGAGTATGTGATAGACAATGGGACTAGGTGTAGGTGGAACACTAGACATGAGTTTGTTATTGGATGGAGAAGGTGAAGTGGATAATGGTGGTTGTGGTTTTAAGGAGGAACATCCATGAATGAGAGTGGAAAGACCAAGTGGATATGATGGATTTGAAATGGAGTTGATGGTGGATATGGAAGGATCATTGGGATTTTGATTAACATTGTGTTTACTAAGATCCAAGATATTTTTTTGATCTTCTATGTTGACTTGGGAGGGATGTGTCTCATCATGACAAGTGAATGTTTGTGGATCATAGATAGGACTAGGTGGAGGTGTATTTGGGATATCTTGCTCATGGATGGGTATTGGATCAAGTTTCTCATGAATAGGCTCTTCGTCATTATGGATATCATCTTGATCATAAGACAGATATAGATTGTGGATAGGTTGGATGAAAGTGATTTGATCTTGATTAGGACTAGGTCTTGATGTTTCCACATGCTTGGGAGTAGAATCTTGATATAACTATTGGGTTGCTTGAATGGAAGTGGATGGGGATGACTCTTGAATAGGCTTGATAGCTTGTGGGTCACATGATAGGCTTGAAGGGCTAGGCATGTTGATGGAGGGTTCTTGGATAGTATCAAGGATAAGACTTTGATGACACGAAGATGTTTTATTCCTGCTAGTAGCCCTTGGGTCACATCATTTGTAGGTGGATGGGTGGATTTGGGTAATGCCATAGGTTTAATTTTGAAATTTTTGAATTTAGGGCATGGATTTGATGGAGGATTAGATGATGATGAGGGTAATGAAGAGTTTGATGGGTTAGAATGTGGAGAGGCCAATGGATTAGGACTAGGACATGGTGGCTTAGGGATAGGCATTTGATTGGATGGTGGTATGATAAACTTATAGGGTGCATGAACTAGATTGGTGTTCTCCTTGTCAAAGGTTATTAGGTCTTGCTTCAAATATGGACTTGGGTGTGTGTGTTCTTGTTGCAAATGCCATTGATAGTTGAATCGTGAATGAATTTCGTGGTAAGGTGAAGTGGTGGGATATGTAGATAAAATATCTTGGGATTGGCATGAAGCTGAGGGCATTTGATATTTTTTCCAAGGTGGACTTGGGATCCTATGTTCTTGTGATATAGATGGATATGTTCATGTGGCATTGACATGATAGGTAGATGGGTTAGGTTTGCATGATGATGAAGGTGACACATAGGATTTTGGTTGAATTTGTTCAGGTTGGAATGGTGTTTGGAATTGTTGTGGTATGATTTTTTGTTGTGATAATGATGGAGGGGTTGCATAGGATAATGGCTGTTGAGAGGTGGATTGATATGGATAAGGGTTGACATTGGAAGAGGTGTGATATGTTGATGAAGGGGTAACATGATATGTGGATGGATTAGGTTGATATGATGATATAGATGACACATAGGATTGATGTGATTTTTTTTTATATGGTAATTAGATTAGATGTTGTGCTTGTTGGATTTGACAAGTGGACATGAGATATTGGGATTGTGTAATGAGTTATTGCATTTGAGGTGATTGGTTTGTTTGAAGTTGAAATTGTTGAATGAGGCCTTGGAGACCATGTATAATTTTTTGGTCTAAGGGTTGTAGTGCGTGATAAAGTGATTAGAGGAGGTCTAAAATTGGTGTACTAGGTCTTCTAATGTTGGCATGGTGTAAAATGATGTTGATTGGATTAAAGAGATGACGATTGATGCAAGAGCATCCAACGATGCAGGGCAATCTTCTATCACCCAAAAAAAATGTTTTATTTATTTTCTTTCATTGTTTTGAATCCCATGATGGCACTTAAGGGGTATAAGACTGTCAGGCATCAAAAATAGCAAAAAATGAGCACATACTATTTTTATTAAGTTGGCCAAAACAAGCACGTATGGATGTGAAAATTTACCCAATGGAGCAGAGCTGAAAAACATTTTCGGACGTGAAAGAATCACCTCAATACCCTGCATGGTTTGGGAGAAGTTAAAGTTTCCATCCTAGAAAATTTCTCCAATGCAGCTTCAAATTCAAATATAAAACTTTAGAGGCCCTAAAATAGCTCAAAAAGTGGATGAACCAACCTAAGGTGGGTTCGCACATTATTGAGCTCGTCGAGAGCTTTTCGATGATATGCAATAATAGTGAATTAGACACTCAAATCAAAAGTTATGGCCCTGCGAAGTTGGTCCTCTAAAAAGTGAATTTCATTAAATTTTCATCCTAGGCCAGAAATCAAACAGTTAGACTGTTGGTGCCAAAACAAAAAGGGGAAATTTGATCTTTCTAAAACATTCTAGGGTGGTTATTGAGGAAAATAAAAAGGGTTAAGTGGGGGTTGTAGAAGGTGGCCCTGATAGTGCAAATTGTGGCTCTAAATAGTAGGTTTTCTTTTTAGAGTTGATTTTGTTGTAATAAATCAAGCCCATGAGGTTGTAGCATGTAAGCTTTGAATCTATAATTTCATTTTCTTAAAATAATTGAAAGTGAGTCAATTTTTTGTCTCACATTTTCTGTGTTGGTATCTGTTATTGTGATTTATGTGGGTTTTGAGCAGTGTGGCCCTCATCAATGATGATTAGGATATGATGTGAAATGACAAGATTGGATGATTTGGATGATGTGGAAAGTGTTTATTGGATGTTTGACCTAGCCAATATCAAACAAAAGATCTCACATGTAAATTCATGAACACACACACCAAACAAAATGATAAATTTGTCTTTCAAGATTAAATTTTATGTTTAAGCAAACAATTGAATACACAACAAAAAGCCTAATGTTAGTCAAGTGGGTATGACCAATTAGGTCTTAAGCTAGGATGCATGAGGTTGACTAAGGATGATTTGAAAGAAAAATCCTACCACATAGCTGGGAGAAAGGGGTAACCCTTCACTTCCCAAAGGTATAAAGTTCTTTGGGGCTTAGCCAAGAGTGACAAGATTTCAACTCCCAAAGAAGTGTATCTTTCGTTCACACCTTGATTGAGGTTGTCCCTTGGAGTGGTGTGTGCTCCAAGTAGGCCTCCTAAGAAGGTATGACAAAAGAAAACCAAGTGAGGTGTTTTTGATCACACACACTTTATTCACACTCATAGTTGTTAATTGACCCTTAGAAATGAAATTTGTGTAAGAAAACAATGGAAGCATTTGTTATTTTTAACCCAAAGCAAGAATGTGTGATGAAATACAATGGTTCTTTTTAAGCCCAATTTCAAAGTGTGATTGCAAACAAGATGTTCATTTTAAAGCCCCAAATTCAAGTGTTTTGCAAACAAGATTGATTGATAAAATGAGATATAAAGATAATAGAATGAGTGTACCCGAAATTTTTTGCTTTCTAATATATTGTGTATGACTGATATTGCTACTACTACAGCTCCTTATGATCACCTGGGGTTTTGTCCAAAAATTGGCAGATCTGCAACAAAAAGCTAATGAAACCTATAAAAAAGAAAGCGAGATCAAAGGATTCACGTCAGGTTCACCAATGTAGTTAGGGTAAAAATCATCTTAGGTAAAATGCATTAACAAATTATAATGAAACCCTAAAAGCACAATAGAGCACAAAATAGTGTGAAAATCAAAATAAGAAAGAAAAGCAAACTGATCTCCAAGCTAGATTTGATTTATCTCCATTTCTCTTCTCCACCTACATGAGAATGCAAGATTTTGAAGGTTTGATTTTTAATTTCTCAATTTCCCAGCATAATAGTGAGATGGAGATGATAGAGGAAAAATAGATATTTGAGAAGATTGGAGGAAATTTTGGTAGAGTGTGGATACTAGAAGAAGATTGATCTCAAATGGTCTGTGAAAGGCTTGATTTATAGGCAAGAGCTGATTTGATTTGATGGAAAAGATTAAAAGTCAATTGTGTGATGTGTATGGCTAGGATTAAAAGTTAATTTTAGTGCCTATGACGCACATTAGGTGGGTTATGACATGAGGTTAAAATTAGGATGTGAGGGAATAGATGGGATTCTTTTATTTATTTTGGAGGAAAATATGCCTATGACACACAAATAAGTGGGGCTAAAAATAGGATGTGAGTGGGAATCTCATAATTTAAATAATAAAATTATTTAAATTATTTTTGCATGTGAAGAGTTGTAGTCATGTGACACATGTTGCAATGTGGTAATAAGTGAGGGATTAATTCAAATATTTAATTTTAATTATTTTGAGACTTGTGAAGGGGAATTAATTAAATAAATGATATTTAATTAATTAATTGAGAAGGTGATTAAGTGGAATTTATGGGATAATTGGGATAAGGTAATGACCTAGGTTAAAATATTGCAAGATGTTTTACAAGGTCATTTATGACTAGGTAATGTTATGACATGGACAATTTTGGGTGTCTACACTTTTGAATATCTTTATATTTATTTTCTTATGTGGAACTTGAGTTAAAGTTATTGATTTTATGCATGAATTTTTGTGAGAGTTAATTTGTAGTCATCTGTGACATTCATTGGTCTATTCTTGTAGCAGATTATGCACTAGTTTTTTATCACACAGTTCCTATAGTAGTTCTTACAGTATTGTAGAAATTTCATAGCAATTTAAATGAGTGTTTTTATATTCTAATTGCATTTCATCAATACTCACCTCACTACCTATATCCCTTGCACATATAGCCACTACAATTTTTACAAGTTTAAACTCTTAGATTGACACATAGACCAAACTAAATTTAGTTATTAAATATTTAATTTATCTAATTATTTACCCTAATTTTGGCCTATCAATTTTCACATCCATCTAATACACTTGCATCTATGAGATGCAATAGAAGAAAGAACTAGTCAAAATTAATCTATCTTGGCTATAGGGGCAAAGGTATTTGAGTTTTCAATAACATCAACCTATGAGAAAAATTTAGCTACAAGACGTGCCTTGTATCTTTAAATAGAACCATCAAATACAAACTTGGTGTGGTACATCCACTTGCACCAAACCAACTTTCTTCCCTTTTTAATAGAAACTAAATCTCATGTATTATTCTTCATCAATAAAGAATACTATGAAATGCAAAATTCAAAAATTTCACAAAAGCGTCAAGCATTATAAATTAGCCAAGAAACTATCATAAACAATGTAAATATACAATGGTCTATCCTTGTATATGTAGGACAAGGAGGAAGTAGGAAGGTGAAATATAAAAATTGATTAACCCTCCAAGAGATATGACACATGTAGAACACTTGGGACAAGTGTAAGAGAATGTGTCATATGTATATCAGGTGAGACAACTAAACAACTAAGTGAACTTAAGCTAGTGTGGATGAGACTAGCAAGTGTAGGAACTAGATACATGACAACTAGATGTATACAAACATCTTTTACAATAACAATTTGAAATGAAAAGAAAGATTAGTTTTGGGAGAATTCATAGAATGGATTCCCAATGTTGCTAGAGTTTCCAAAATTGTTAAAGGTAAAGGATATTATAGTGAATAGTTGAGGGTGACAAGTGAGATATTATATCTTACAAACTAAGGTGGATGTAATTAAGGAATGAAAATGGAAATCTATACAATGTTTCAATATTCCAAAGGATCAAAAGGAATTTTTATAAGAACATAAGAAGAGGACACTATAAAGTGTACTAGCTCAAAAGTTGGATGCTTTAGTATCAAAATTGTTTATCAAATTGAAGAAGTAGCAATTAAGAAGGAGGATTGGCCCATTTATGTGTATTGGCATAAATATTGTTTACCTTTTCCTAGGAGCCCTACAATATAAAATCCTAACTAGTAATAAATTAAGGAAGTTGGATTTTAATGGAACTTTGAAATGTGTTTTATATAAATAGGTTGAGGGAATAATATATTATCTTCTACTTGGGTGCAGTTTTGTAGAGGATTTTGGAAAAAAGGTTTTGAATAAATGAATTGGTGTGGCCCCCTTCCTTGGGTTCTCTTTCCCTATTCAATGCTTGGTTGGTAGAACATAAGAAATGTGTATCTTCATTAATTTGGACTATTTTCCCTTTGATCATAATTAAGGATTTGTGGAAAGAAAGGAATAGAAGAGTTTTTCAAGGGAATGATTTAAAGAAGGAAGTATTCTACAATAAGGTAGAAAGTACCATTGTGGAAGTGATAAAAATACAACTATCAAGATTAGTCCCTCAAAAAGATCACATTCACTACATGGGATGGTGAGATAAGGAAATTGTGGAGTTGATTAGTTATTCCCCTTATTTATGGGGAGGCTAAGGTTCTTCCTTCCTTTGATCATAGGATAGAGGCTAAGTGGGTCCCCTTAGAGAAGGAATGGCATGAACTAAATTTTAATAGTGAAATAGGAGGTAAATACCTCGGATAAGTCAATATCAACTCCACCATAGTTGGAATTCGGGCTATTAGGTATTGATCAAAATATGTTATTTCTATTTAGAGAGAACATATCTTTGATATTTATTTAAAGAATAAGTAAGAATGAGAATTTGTATATGCATTCCAAATTTTCTTCTATTTTAGACAATTTATAGACTTGTTTCTATTTTTTGTTTGAAAAGATGATATATAAATTTGTTGATTGTGATAATCCTAAACTTGTTTAGGATAGTTTAATTAGTACTCAAATTCCTATTTATCTTGTTCAACCTCGAGCAAAGAAGAAAATTTTTTATGGAATTTATTATGTTTCTTCTCTTCTTCTTTTCTCGAGATTGGGTCCCTTGGGGATTGACCATTATTAGATACCATGATGAGATAATAGTAGGGGAGGTGACCAAAAATCATTCATTGGTATGAACAATGAAGTAGAATTTCAAGTGACATTGTTAGGGTCCAAATATGCAAAAATTTAAAAATGTAAAAATTATAAATTGAAGGGTTATCCCTCATAACCATAAATTCTCTTCATAAGTTTCACATGCCAAATTGGAAACTTAATACATTTTTTTTCATTTGTGGGAGGCTTTGGACACTTTTCAATAATTTAAATTGGGGCACGTTTATTGTAAAGAAAACACTACAACTAATATGTTGGCTAACATGACAATAAAAATATATAAGGAATTACATATTTACAACACTACTAGAGTGTGGCATGATCTCTCCCTAGATATTCTATCCTTTCTATCCCACTTGGTTTAAATGTTGTTATTATTTCATAAAGAGTAGATGAACTTGACTAAAATATTGTCAAATATGAGGAAACCAAATTCATGTTTAACAAAATGGAAATAATGAATCAACACCCCTAGTTATTGGTTGTGAGGGATAATGAGAAATTTTGGTGGTATTTTCCTTGTATCATTATGTGGATACATGATTTACCTTCGGAAAAAATAAAAAAATAACTTTCAAGCAGAGGTGTTGAAGCTCAAACTAAAAAAGGTGTTTATCACTAACTCAATGGTCATGTCGCATGCATGAAGTTGGTGTTAGGAGATGATGTATTTATTGAGGAATCAATTCGATTGTGAATTCCTTTGGATTTCAATTCATTGTTATTGGCTTTGTAGAATGTCTACAAAATCCGATTTGTAATTTTCTCTCTTGAAATCACATTTCTATTGTTAACTATGTATTTTTCATATTCCTATTATGTATTGTTAGAGAATCAATCAATTGAAACAATTCACAAAAATGATCAATCCTTTGCATTATTTCCTCTTAGATATTTTGTTTCATATACCTCATTGTTTCTCTAGAAAACGCAGTTAACTTATTCTAGAAATACTTTATTTGATTTTGTGCTTCCCTCAACTTTACCACTAGTCTGTCATTGGTTTTTCTTTGTTCCTCCAATTTTTGTTTCAATGTATTGGCTTCACCATGTTTATTTTTTATTTTTCTGAAGTGAATTTTTCATCATCATATTTCTTTATGCTCTCATCCAACCTTTGCTTCAATTCATTCAATTTCAATTCCACCTTTGTTTGTTCATCCTCTATGCTTGTAGATGTAGAGGCCAATTTTTTATTCTTTTTTCTAATTCATTGCTCTTATTATCTATTGCTTTCCTCTTTGCTTTCTTATTTTCCAGGTTTTCCTAGAACATTTCTAGTTAAATCAAAAACCTATTTTTCTCTCTCTTGCTTTAGCAATTGTGTATACCAATTTGTTGCTCTTTTTTGATAAAATAATTTTTTCAAAAGAATTGCTTCCAAAAAATCCATTTGGATATTGTTCACCTTAAATTTAGAGAAATCCATTTGATTTTTTGGTTTATTTTGAACTTTGAGAACAACAAAAATATACTCCATCGTTTCTATATGTTTGGGTTGAATATGGGTCTTACCCTAGTTGTTGCAGGCTTTGAAGTTACATTATATGTACTCTCTATCATTTGCTTCCTTTGTTTTTTATGTATATCTAATTTCTTTTTAAACTCAGTAATGTAATCAAAACCTTAGGCCACATAAATAATGGAATACTTGAATGGCGAAGGAGTACCTGCATTGATGGGAACTGTTGAATATACTGAATACTGATAGGGGGTTGAATTAGTATTCTGCTAACAAAATTAATTATTAACCATCCAATTATCAATCCACATCTAGCTCTATAGTGAACCAGAACATAAAAGATATCATAACACATTGACACAAGGATTTTTATATGGAAAACCCAAAGTGGGAAAAACCATGGTGAGGATTAGCTCACAATATATTATAACTGTTCATAAGATATTATAGGGCTAACTTCCAGGATGCACTATCCTTGAAAGGCTCATAGCCTGAATACAAAATATGGCCTATAGCCAAGATAGAAAAAGAGGTATGGATCATTTTCAAAAGTGAACTGGTGAAGTGCACCTACAAAGTACAAAAATTAGTTTCGATTAAGCTCTGAAAACACAAAAATTCTATTATAGATGTAGATATACAATCATTATCAATCACTTCACACTATTTCATTTGTCACATCACTCACATACATGTTCTATTTCTCTCTCTATACTTTTCTCCATCATACACACACATATATAGATAGTCATGTCTTCCATCATCAATTAGGTCAGCCTAATTGAATGTGAACACACAAAATTCAAAATGACTTGTTGGCCCAATTCAAAATTCCTTTTGGCATTTAGAACAAAATGTGTCATCCATACATTAGGTCAGCCTAGACCTAATAAGGAACACACAAAGTACAAACAATTCTTAACCTTGTCAACCAAAATAATACCGAACTTTTGTCACTTAGATTACACAGTCGGATCAATGAAGATAGTTGAAAGCTTGTTTATACCTGTAACTGACACTCCTGAGAAACATATCAAAAAATTGTAGAGTTTCCTTTTAGAGAGAGTATTTTCAAACTAAAATTCTAAATTAGCATAGACACACAGTTTACTTAGCCAATTATTAACCAATGTTGGCATCAATGACAAAAAACCCAGAGGTCACCTTCTTCATTTTTCCAACAATCTCCCCCTTTGACATTGATGGAAACATGTGCCAAAAATGAGATATTTTTCAAAACAAAATATTGTGCTCAACTCCCCCTAACATATATATAAACACATAACATAACATTCTTTATACATGTTCTTCTCCTCTTCTCCTCTTCTCCTCTTCTCCTCTTCTCCCTCTTTGACATCAAGGAAAAAGGACTAAGAAAAGATAAAAAACTTCAAATCAGGAACTAGGAGCACCCTGTAACTCCTTGAGAATTGCTTCCCAAGCTGGCTTTCCATCATCCCAAAATCCTTTTTCCCTGGAAAGAGTTTTATGTAGAGATTCTAATTCTATTAGGCATTCTTCTCCTTCTTCCGCAGTGAATGGAGCAATGTTCATCTTCTCAAGTTTTTATGTTTCCATCAATGCATTTGGTATAGAGACATTTCTAGACATAACCAAGTCTCCAAGCTGGGCATAATGTCTCATAGCATCTTTCTTTTTCCTCTGTAGGATGAAAATTTTACTTTGAAGATCTGCAATAGAAACCCACCTAACATAGTTTCTATCATCTAGAATCTTATTATCTCTGGAAGTATCTGTAAGTTGTGACTCAATCAAATCCATTAAGTCCTTGATACCTCAAGTGGCTTCAGACCACTTCATGCAGTAAAAAAATAGTAGTTGAGATTCCTCATCACATTCTCTTACCTCTTTCAAGGTTTGCAAATCCTTTTCACGTGCAATTGTACACTTATCTTGTAGAAACAACAATATTTTCTCTAGTAGACTCAAATCCATTTATTTTGAAGTTTGTTCCTTGAGGTTAGATATGTACTCTTTAACTAAATCAACTATAAGCCTCAAATTTTCAATCGGAGCTAGAGAGTTATCTGATGTAACATCGGGGGTTGTCTCTTGTAAAGCTTTGATGGCTTCATTTATCAACTCATTTCCCTTTTGATAAGACTCCATATCTTCTTGTGTGATAGAGCTAAGAAAAGTGCCACTCAGTTTTATTCTGTCACTAGTAATGATATTTGTCAAGTCCACATAACCTAGGTGTAATGGTAGTTTGAGAAGCTTTGGTTGAAGCACGGGTTGAAATACAAATTTCCTTGAAAGAAGACCTTTAAGGGTACTTTTGGATGATTCTCCGGATGGCTTTGATGGTTCAGGGCCTTTGGAAATTTCTCCTTTGCTCTTCTTAACTAGAATGGGTTCGTTGTCTTCCTCTTTCTTCTTTTCTTCTTCCTTTTCTTCTTCTTCTTCTTTTTCCTTTTATTTTTCTTCTTCTTCTCTAAATGACTTTCCAAAGGAATTTTCTCTGTTTTCTTTCTCCCTGATATCCTCATCATCCTTGTCATTATTCTTCTTTTTGTCCTTACTCCCTTCACTCTCATCTTTGTTTTTATCTTCCCTGTTTCTGGTAGATTCTTGATGTTCTTCTCTCTTATCACTGGAATGATCTTTATGATGATCATCAAACCTTTTGCTGGTGGTTTCTTTTGTGTTAGTCAGAGGGGCAGGGGTCTCTAAAGCACCAAGTGTTTCATCAACAATATCTAAGAGTAGATTATCCATTATTTCTACAATGGTAGCATTCTCTTATGCCTGAGTAGTGTGGGATAAAAAATCGGTTCTTTCCCCATAGCTCCTTGCTAATTTCATAATTACATCCTGAGTATCTTTCTTCACTTTTTCCATATAATCATATTCCTTAGTCATTAACATGTTAACTCTCTACTTAACTCTAAACAATGTAGAACATTCTTTCAACAAATTTGTAGCTTCTATCTCTAAAAAAGTGCAACTGATAGATTTTAAGGCTTCATGTCTCATCTTGTTTTAAAAATTTAAAGCTCTTTCCTTCTAAGTAATAACTCTTTCCACAATTTTTTAGTAACTTTTGACTGTATGGTATCCATGCTTATATTACAAATGAAGTTATGTACTGAACAATTGCATTTATGATATTTTATTTCCCTTCATCATTGACCTTATCATATAGCTCAAGAGTTGGCATAAGATCATTATCAATCATATTGTTAACCAATCCTTCTAGATATAAGGGTTGTTGATCACTTACTAGAGGAGATCCAGGAATGTCCTCCATAGGATCAAATGAGCCTTCTTCATTCTTCTTTGTATGTACATGGATTCGGTAAGTATCCTCCTCTTCCTCTGACTCCTCATCTGTAGAGACAAAAACTCTAGTTTTGGATTCTTCACCAGAGGTACTAACCCTTTTTGTTTCTTTTTCAACTATTTCTCTCCTTTTAAGCCAAGTTCAATTTATTCCTCAATAGCATCACTCAAACTTATTTTCCTATCAACCTTTTGTTTCACTCTTCTTCTTCCTAAAGCAGCAGATGGTGCAATAGGAGGTATGTCCTTCTTAGATTCCTTGGTACTCCGGTAGGGGTAGCAATATCAATAGATGTAGGAATAATTTGTTCCTTCTTCTTTCCTTTCTCAATATTAGTAGCACTGGAGGTGGCAGTGCTAGAGATAGGTGTTGGTGTAGCATTGGAGGATAGTCTTCCTAATTTTCTGGGTTTGTAGAGATATTCAGTAGATTTGGCTTTCCTTTCATCAAGTGCCTCCTTCAACTATTCTATATCATCCTTAGAGTATGTTTTTCCTTGGAAGAAGGCTTCAACCTTCTTTCTTCTTTTAGATGCAGTAGCCTCCAAATGTATTTTAGTAGATTTCTCCTGATATGTACCATGCCTAGGTAGAGAGGGGTCCTTAGGACTATCCAACATGATCTCAATGTACCTCTTTACCATTCATTCTTCAATATCATATCCCATAGGTTCAATCCATCGAATTATGGGTTCTACAGCCTCAATGGTGCATTCATCTATAGATAGAGGAAAAGTTATCTCCTTCTCATACTTCTTGACTAAACTCCTTGGAATTTGTTCTCTTTCATGCATTTCATTCTAAAATACTACAAAGAAAGCAATTAGGGCATTATTTTGAGCCCTAAAATCTCCTATATTACATAGATGGTCAAAAATATGAGGAGCAACCGGTCTGGTGTTATCCCATATTATGTCTTTTCTTCCATGTAACTACTTCAGGAAATAGAATAGTAAACAAACAACTAAAGTGCCAAATTTAAAAACATGATTCTTCACCTTTTTCATACTCAGGTTCTCCATAAGTTGCAATCTAAGCAACTCATAAAGATAAAAATCCTTTCCATTCACCACCATTTCATAAGCAGTGTGAATTGTCGTAGCTGATACTGAATTTACTTGATTAGTGAAATAGAGTTTCTTCCCAATCATGATGGTAGCATGCTTGACAGTAGGATTTACAATAGACTTTGTAGTTAAATCTCTTATGTCAAACTTAGCACTAGTTATCCTTATGACTTTATCATTTGTCGTAACTTTTAGAATTAAAATGGTACCAATATCACAAAGACCAGTCACAACTTGAATTGCCTCCTTGTTGATAATCCCTGGTTCATTTTCCCACACAGATTTGCTATGAACCCTACTGAGGGCCATTCTGAAAAACTTTGCCTCACTCTCACTAGAAAATTTTAGAAACCAATTCCAAACATTTAGCTTCATTTGAACTAGGTTTTCATATTCTACCTTAAGCAGTAGATCATCTCTAGTCAACTCATTGTCCCACAACTCCTTCATCTCCTAATGATTGCATTCTTCTAACTTCCCATGAATGTTTGTTCTTGGGTCTTCAGTGGGTAGCACATGTCTTGGAATGTGCGATAATGAACCCATGAGATCGTTTTCATACACTTTCCATGAACATATTCTACATCTAGGTTGGGGTCTCTCAAAGACTTCTACAATAGTAGGAGTGGCCATATTCCCCAAATAATCTTGAAAAATCTTAACAAAAGGTTCCTTCAACTTTAAAATCCATAGAATTTAGATAACACAGAATACCTTTTCTACTTTTCGAGAACTAGGGTTTCAATGATGCTCTGAATTGCCTTCAGTCTCACTTCAACTTGCATTGCTTCTTCCAAATTGCACAAATGTGATTTTCCTTAACTTAGTCTCTTACTTTATTGCTTACGAATTTATCCCTAATTCGCATTTATTGCTTTTCAAATTTAAATTTGCCAACCACTTTATGAAATACACTGAAAACCAAGGAAAGTTCTACAATTCTTCGAATTTGCCTATTTTCTGCTAGAAATTTCTTTAATACCTTCAAAATGATGACTCACATCACATATCCTTGTGTCACCGCTTGACACCTCATATATCAAGGGCTTTGTAGATTTTTCTGTAACTACTCCCCCTAAAACCATTACTAGATTCAGTTCTTGGAAGAGGTATCTACATTGGATGCAAATACATGAGTATTTGATTCATCCTTTTTATCAGGTTCTTCCTTCTTCCAATTTTTTTCCATTTCTTTCCTTACTTTAGCAGGATCTACTTTGTTCATAGACTTTCTCTTCTATTCCAGATTAGGTTTCTTCAAGATTTTGCTTCTACAAAATTTTAAGATATGTCTTAGTTTGTTGCAAGTATAGCACAAAACATATCTTTGATCAAACTAATTTGCATTCATACTTGATTTGCATTGATTAGCTTTGTGTCCAAAGATATTGCATGTGTAGCAATAGCCTTGAAAAGATTGAATCCTTCTGCTAGCATTAATTCTATTCATCATTATTTGGCTTCTACATTTGGTAGCTCTATGTCCAAACTTATTGCAAGCATAACATTGTCTAGTAAAGAATCCAACATTCTGACTCATTATATTCTAGTTCATCCTACTTTTTCATTTTATTGCTCTATGACTGAATTTATTGCATAAAAAACAAAAACCATTAAAAGATGGGTACCTTTGAGCATTAGGTTGTCAGATAGGAATCCTTCTGATATTGCTCCTTTGGTTCTTGATCTGATGAAAATTGCCTTGAATCTTCTTTTGATTGTCCACTTTGCTGGAAATAGGTTTTGTCTTTGAGCTTTGTCCTTCTTCACATCCTAGACCACTTTTATCCTTAGAAGGTTTCTAAGCCTTGTAGAGCTAGTTTTGAATCTTTTTTCATGAGTTTTTAATTTTCCAGATCAACTCTTAGGGTTACCACTTCTTGTTCAAGCTTTGTACATTCATAAATTTTATTTTGAATCTTAGCTTTCTGACATTCCTCAATCCACTTCTTCTCTTCTACTTGCACCTTCAGTCCGGTAATGTCTTCATTAGCCTTTTTCAATTGATCACCGAATTCCATATACCCCTCCTTGAACTTTTTTATCTTCTCTCTTAGCTTCCTAATACATTCATTTTCTTCCTTCAAGTTTCCTTTCAAAGTTTCCTTCTCATCTTCGCTTTTTATCCAATTCTTCAAGAGTAGCATTGATTTCCTCAAATACAGAGTTTTCTTCCAGAGGAGCAAGATAGCTTTTGTTAGCCATGTATTCAAATTCTAGGACCTTCCTCAAGCTATAAGACTTTTTCAAAGGAACTAAGCTCTGATACCAATTATTGAATACATTGAATACTGAGAGGGGGGTGAATCAGTATTTTGCTAACAAAATTAATTATTAACCATCCAATTATCAATCCACATCTAGCTAAAATAGTGAAACAAAACATAAAATATATCATATCACATTGACACCAAGATTTTTACGTGGAAAACCCAAAGTGGGAAAAACCATGGTGATGATTACCTTACAATATATTATAACCAATCATAAGATATTATAGGGCTCACTACCAAGACACACTGTCCTTGAAAGGCTCATAGCCTGAATACAAAAGATGACTTATAGCCAAGATACAAAAAGAGGTATGGCTCACTGCCAAAAGTGAACTAGTGAAGTGCACCTACAAAGTGTAGAAATCAATTTCAGTTAAGCTCTAAAAAACACCAAAATTCTTCTTTGGTTGTAGATATATAATCATTATCAATCACTTTGCACTATTTCAATCACTCACATACATGTTTTGTTTCTCTCTCTATACTTCTTTCCATCATCACACACATGCATACATAGTCATGTCTTCCATCATCATTTAGGTTGGCAACACACAAAATTCAAAATGACTTGTTGGTCCAATTCAAAATTCCTTTCGGCACACATAAAAAAATTTGTCATCCATACATTAGGTCGGCCTGGACCTAATAAGGAACACATAAATTACAAACAATTCTTAACCTTGCTGGCCAAAAGAATACCAAAATTTTGTCACTTGGATTACACAACCAGATCAACGAAGATAGTTGAATGCTCGTTTATACCTGTAACTAACACTCCTGAGCAACATATCAAAAACTCATAGACTTTCCTTTTACGAGATTATTTCTGGACTAAAATTATGAATTAGCATAGACACGTAGTCTACTTAGCTAGTTACCAACCAATGTTGGAATCAATGACAACAAACTCAGAGGTCACCTTCTTCATTCTTCCAATGAGAACATCTCCAATTATCTGATATAGAGGTTGAGGATTAGCCATTGCTATTGCAATCATAATAAAAGCTAGAGGAGTGCCTAGAAATAACTCCTTTGGGGTGTAAATTAAGGTAGTGGTACTGGTAGTTGGACTTGGACTTGTCATAATCTTTTGCTTCTTTAGAATGCCTTGATCACCAAGTGTCTATGTAGTATCTTGTATTGTTTTCCTCTTATGTGTAATTTTTTGTTGTACCACATTTTGACCACTACTATTATTATTACTCATATCATCACCAATAGTGGCAGTGCCAATTGCACTAGATTCTCCACCATGTCTTAATTGTGATTGTATCTGACCATGAGGATTTGAAGCTATAGAAAATGAATTATTTCACATGTCCTTGGATGCATTTGGTCTTTTTTATCACCTATAATGCCTTGCAAATCACTAGGTTTTCTATGGCCTACCTCTATTAGAACCCAAATTCCTTGTCCTTTGGACCCCAAACCACTTCATAACCCATTTTTCAATTATGGTTGCTTCTGAAGTATAGATTTATTTTTTGGTCTCACTTAAACCATATTGAATTTTCTTGCATATTGTACACTTTTTTCTTCCCTATCTTCATATTCATCAATAGTTTCTTGAAATTCATAGGGATGCTCTTTATTCCACAAATTGCTAAACTCATAATCTTCTTGGATCTCTTGAAATATTACACTAGTTTTTGGTTCACCTAGATCCTTCCTCATAAACCAAAAGGTAGTAATTTTTTATAGTGTCCAATTTTTTTCTTTGCAATCCCTTCTTAGATATTCTGGTATTTTTATTGAAATAGATGGCCGATCACCTTTTTCATAAAAAATGTTGTAACTCTTGATTTGTGTAAGGAAGCTAAGGTAGCGAAACAACTTCCTACGCTAATCTTGAGAGGAGAATAATGCAAAATTTTTACAGATATTTAACAGTTATAGAAACTTAAACAAAAATAAACACAAATATCATGCATACCACAACACAATGATATACGTGGGAAAACCATTTAGGGAGAAAAAACCCACACTCCAAAAGCCACCCAATATATTATTAAGAAATCACAAAGATTACAATATAATTGCAGAGCAAGCTTCTCACAAGAGTATCACCACTCAGAGGTCCAAAGGTAACACAATTGCTATCATATTCTTAGAATACATCACAATACACATCCATAATACAATGCCACACCCCTTGTGGGGGGGAGGGATCCCCCCCCATCGTCATTGGTTGAACAATACCTTATGTAATTGCAAGGTTGAAACACATTTTCTCAACAATTTCCTTAATTACTTTTTTGACCTTATCCCAAGAACTATTATTTTTAAATATTTCAAGCAAGGATTTACTTTCATGGTGAATTCTACTTGCAACATTCTTATTGGACACAAGCCTTAATTTAATGATGTCACATGGGTCATATTGTCAGTGAAAGACAACATCAATTTTATTTTTTTTTAAAGTTCATGTACCACAGTGAATGCTTTTCTCTTGAATGTGGACCCTCCCCATGAAAATGGTAAAGAAGGAAATATGCTATTATTTTGTTGACTAAAAAAGTATAGTTGATCTATACTCTCCATCTATCGTACATATTCCAATGCAAAAACCCTCTCTATCACATGTATTGGAAGTTTGTATGGCTCTACTCTTGGTCCATAAAATCTAGCACTAGTTAGCCAATTATATTTTTTATCCCAACCGAATGTAATCTCTACAAGACTCGGGTTGTCTAGGAATTGAAATATCTATAATTGCTTGATATAATGGAGCCAAAAAGTAGTCTACAAAATTAGTGTAGTCCCTTTATGTATCATGAATCCTTACCTTAGTGATCTAATAATATACTAGAGCCCTTATTTTTTCCCCGACATTTGTATAGGGTTGAATCTAAAGCTTGTTGGCCAAAAATATTCCACTAAATTTGCATAGAAATAAATAGCACAAATACGTTGTGAACCTAAATTTCTTAGTGGAACCTCCTTTAATTATTAAAAAAAAAATCTACATGGATTGTAAAATATGCTCAAGAAATTCATATTTGACAAGTTGAGTAGTGTAATGGATATTGTATACCATTTCAAGGAGGCTTGCACCCACTTCCTAATTTCTATCCAATCCGAGGAAAAATGCTAGCATGGAAATGATATGCTAAACCCATGGTTTAAAAATATCCAATTTATAAGGAGGATTATGATTATCTTTGAATAAGTTACTATTCATCACTATTTTATTTAGAAAATAATTTTTGGACCCTTGATCAACTACTTCATAATTACTAGCAAGGTTTTCTAGGTCAATGTGGATGTTTCCAAAATCTTCGGCTGTAAACCCTAACATATTTCCAAATTCTTTTGTAGTAATGGGTAACATTTCTTCTTTTCTATCTTTATTAACAATTAATTTTTTATCGTCATAATTATGGGTGAAGACAATGATAAATTATGGGCAAGGGAAAATCTCAAGTAACATCATGCATCCCAATCCAACTAGCCATGGTGCAGTAATACTATTAATTTGTATTGTTTTACAATTGGTAGTTTTCATTTGCATTGCAACCTTATTCTCACATGAAAATATAAATTATGAGGTAAGCCTACCATAGATACAATATCATAAATATTATGTTATCCATCCACGAAACTTGGGATTTTAAGCAATCCAAAATAATCTATTTTTTATTTGATTTTTCTTTGCCTTTCACAATAGTTGGTTTGGTAGTGGTGGTCTACATGCTTGTATAGTGTGAACTCTCCATTACTCAACCCTAAACCCTGATATTTTAAATTAAGAAACAATAAAATGTAGTATTTTTGTCTTTCACTTACTCAGAATTTGATTCTTGAAAAGATGAATATAGAGACACTAACATGCATAGACTGGTTGTGTTGGATCCCAAAATCTCCCTAGTGCACTACACTAAGAAATATCCCTATGTACTAACCCTCTCACTTCAAAATAAAATCACTTAGTAGTAGCAAGTTCACTTCTTATTTTTATTTTTCTCAAATATTAAAGTGCATAAAATGTGTTACCTATGGACTTCACAATTAGTACATTACAATTCTATACTAGAACTTCAAACTAAATTCAATAGTTGTCTTGCATTTCTACAACTTCAATTAATTGATCACTTTTGGCAAGAGATTGCATCATTCCAATGTTCCATCTCAAATAAATTATCAAATTTTGATCTTTTTGAATCTAACAGTTCTAGGGTGATTCTAAAGGTTTGATTTTACAAGTCTAGTTCTTTGTGCATTTCATTCCAAAATTCAACTACAGCCAACCATGAAACATTCATCAAACGGTCAAGTAATTTAATACATTTTTTTCTAATTTTCTAAGGTATAATATTATGTCATATAAATATGAAATGAAAATATTAATTATAAAATATTATATAGTTAACAAGAGCATGCAATTAACTACTTACATAAATTTAATTGGTAAGTGGTAATAGGGGGCCAATTGGGAAATGAAACAAAGGCCATGCGTAATCAACTTAAGTGATTAAGATACTGAAGCAAGCAACCAACATGCAAATAGAAATTTAATCCATTACTTTAACAAAATTTATATGAGAAACATTCATTTGCACAATAGGGAAACAATGAACACAAATGATCCTTGATCAATTTTATTCATAAGAGTAGTGTTGGTTTGTTTTTAATTCCCAATTGATTATTGAAACTATCTAAAGAATTTACTATTGGTAACTCAAGGGTAGACAACTGAGAGAGTGGGGGGTGAATTAGTTGTCACCGAATCTCAAACTTATTCAACTTATTAACCTTAATTTCAGATATGATCATTAATCATGAAAGCATAAATGAACAACACATCAGAAGCACACATAACACCAAGATTTTTACGTGGAAACCCTGTTAGGGGAAAAACCACGGTGGAGGTCAATCCACAAGATTATACCCTGTTAAAAGTATAAGGAAATATGAATGGGGAATGCACATGCATTCAGATACACTACCTAGAGCTCACTGCTCAAATATAACAAGGCTTATTTCCCAAGGAAGACACACTGTCTTACAAAAGATTTGGATTAAAACCATCTGGATTTGAACTGAGAAAATAACATCTGCTAATGCCTAGTTACAGTTCTGGTTAAGCACATGAACACTTCTTCACTCTTCTTCACTCTCTCCTTTAACTTTAAATGATTTGCAATTTATTCGCACACAGGACTCATACACTTCACATTCACACCTCTTCCACACTTCAAACAATCTCTCTTATATATTTACAACAAGAAATTACATCGCTATAAGTCGGCCACAAAAGGATAATAAAATAATTACAAACAGACGACCAAAGACAAATAAAGATTATTCATGCAAATAAACCAAGGTCAGCCATAACATAGTGAAGACCGAAAACAACATCTCAAACACGAAAAAATTTCAATTAATTTATCCTCAAAGATCCACAACACGCTTCAACACCTTGTCGGCCAAGAACATGAAAAACATGAACACGTAAGAGAAAATCTTAGATCACGAGCACAACAAACAATGTAGACATGCCACAAAGATAGAAAATGAACTAGAAACATCCACAAGCTTCATGAAATATCAGAGAAGCATCCACAGCAATTGAACTTACTAAAATCACATAATCTTCAATCAAGAACACAAAATGAAGTGACCAAAAAAATGTCAAAATGAAAATCATCAGAACTTGATCAACTCTTCATGTGGATCTCTGAAACTCAACGTGGATAAAATAGACATACTCAACAAGAAACCCTTTAGTCCAAAATCTTAGAACAACAATGTACTGAACACACCGACATAAAGAACTTCACTTCACCACTAACAACTTGTAGCACTTCTTATTACAATTTTCTCAATATCCTTGGCATATACAACTTCTAATGCAACAATGCTAATAGTGTTGACATCAATGACAACCACATATCAGAAAAACAACCACAACATCCAACAATCTCCCCCTTTGGAATTGATGGAAACACATAATGTGAAAAATACCATCAACACAACTACGCTTACTCTCCCTTTAAGTTCTAACTTTTCTTTCCTCACATGATCTTCTCCCCACAAGGCTCTTCTCCCCAAATAATCAGTAGTTTGTTTTTCACATTACTCTTCTCCCCCTTTGACATCAATGACAAAGATCTCTTCAATACAAGCTCTAAACCACATATCTAAACTTCTAAACATTTGACTACTCCCCTTGAGTAGCAACCACCACAACATCAATTCGGATCAAAATATGATCATGAAATGCACGAATTGATGTAAAGAAATGCATACTTAGTTCTGATTAGGAGGGGTAATCACCCATAACTTCCCTCTGAGATACTCAAAAGTATCCTTAGGCAACATATTTGTAAAGATATCTGCAATATGATCCTTAATAGGAACATACTCCAATTTGACTTCCTTTTCACTTACCTTCTCTCTCAAAAAGTGAAATTTGATAGATATATGCTTGGTCTTTGAATGTAGCACCAAATTCTTAGAAATGTTAATAGCACTTGAATTATCACAGAATATAACAATACACTCATCGTACACAACTCTAATATCCTTTAGCATTTGTTTCATCCACATTACTTGAGTACAATTATTAGCAGCAACAATGTATTTTGCCTCTGTAGTAGATAAAGAAATAGCATTCTACTTCTTACTCAACCATGAAATTAGCTTCTTTCCTACAAAAAATGCTCCACCACTAGTACTTTTCCTGTCATTCACATCTCCTACCCAATCAGCATCAGTAAAGTCACTCAAAGTAAGATTATCATCTTTAGGATACCATAGAGAAAAATCAACTGTCCCTTTCAAGTATCTGAAAATTCTCTTTACAGTAGTCACATGAGATTCTTTAGGATCAACTTAAAATCTAGCAACAATACATACAATATTCATGATATCGGGCCTAGTTTGAGTGAAATAAAGCAATCAACCAATCATTGATCTATATCTTGTCTGATTTTCCTTTGGAGAATCATCATCAATTGTCAACTTGCATTTGGTCACCATGAGTGTACCAATAGGCTTTAAGTCTTCCATACCAAATTTCTTCAGCAATTCCTTCACATACTTCGACTGAGATATAAAAATACATTTATCTAACTGAGTAATTTGCAATCCCAAGAAGAATTTCATCTCTCCAATCATTGACATTTCAAATTCATTATGCATCTCATTAGCAAACTTCATGCACAAGCTATCATCTCCTCCAAATATGATATCATCAATAAAAACTTCCACAGTCAAATCTTTATCATCATTCTTGAAATACAGATTACTATCAACAATACCTTTGTTAAATCCAAGTTTCACCAAGTACTTATCCAATCTGGCATACAATGCTCTAGGGGCTTTCTTAAGACCATACAATGCTTTCTTCAATCAACACACCATATCTTCCTGATCAGTCAACTAGAATCCATCAAGTTGCTCAACATACACCTCTTCTTCCAATTTTCCATTTAGAAAAGAAAACTTGACATCCATTTGATAAACCTTGTAGTCTTTATAAGCAACATAATCAAGAAAAAATCTCACAACTTCAATTCTAGCAACAGGGGAAAATGTTTCTTGAAAATCAATACCTTCCATTTGAGAATATCCCTTACAAACCAGTCTTTCTTTGTTTCTAACCACTTCACCTTGTTCATTTAGTTTGTTTCTAAAGACCCATTTAGTTCCAATTACATTCTTATCCTTAGGTCCGGGAATAAGAATCCACGTGTCATTCCTCTCAATTTGTTGCAGTTCCTCTTTCATTGCTTCAACCCAATGCTCATCTTTGCATGCTTCATTCACATTGTTAGGTTCAGTCTTTGAAATCAAACAATACTCTTCTACAATTTTTCTCCTAGTCTGGACACCTTTGTTCTTATCACATATGATCTGATTCTCTAAATGATTCAATCTCACATACCTCAGAGTCTTCTTAGAATGTTCTTCAACTTCAGGCTCTTCCGATCTCTTTTATGTTCTTCCATCAATTTCTCCTTCTTGATTTTCTTGATTCACTGGAATGATTTTAACTTGACTTGCAGTTTGAACTTTCTTTCCTTAGCTTTTATTTTCATTCTGATCATCATAATTATATCCACAGGTTTTGGATAGTGTAGCTATTTCTTCATCAACCTTAACATTTTCACTTTCAACCATTTTCTTCAATCTTTTTTTGTAACATCGGTAGGCCTTACTTTTAGTAGCATAACCTAGAAAGATTCCTCCATCACTCCTAGTATCAAAATTTCCTATATCTTCATCTCTTTTGATATAACACTTGCTTCCAAAGATTTTGAAATACCTAACAATAGGATTTTGACCAGTCCATAGTTCGAAAGGATTCTTACCACTACCATCTTTGATTTGTGCCTTGTTAAGTGTGTACACAACAGTACTCATAGCTTCTCTCCAGTAGATTTGAGGTGCATTTCCTTCCAACATCATAGTTCTAGCCGCATCTAGAACTGTTATGTTCTTCCTTTCCACAAATCCATTATGTTGAGGGGTCTACAGTGCAGATAATTGTCTCTTTATTCCATGCTCTTCACAAAAAGAATTAAACTCACCAAAAGTGAATTCACCACCTCTATCTGATCTCAGACACTTAATCTTCAAACCAGTCTTTGTCTCAACCATAGTGATAGGGTAGGGTTGGATGGAACACTCACTGTCCCATTCTCTGGGTCTCACCTTGGAAAACCCCTTTGGTGTCACTCTCCACCTTCTTAACCTATAGGCCCTAATGCTTGTTAGGCACCCTTGGTCCTCCTGGCCAACCCTACTATCATCTACATTATCCTAACCAAGCCAATCTTGGTGCTCTCTCTGCCATTCTCTCCTTAGCCCTTAATCTTCCTAAAGGCTAGCTAAACCTCCAACCTTCACTAACTCAATGTAGGGGTGTGTGATGTCTTCCATGGCTTCAAATCCATCCCTCTAGGGTTCTTGATCCACCACCAATCACCAATTCTCCATCACTCTCACCAAACCCTATTCTAGGGTTTAAAAAGGGCTACTAGCCCTTGAGCCCCAATTAGGCCTCCTAACCCGAGAAAATAGGCTTAAACTCCTATCTTTCTAAAGAACAACAAAAAATTCCTTTGGAGAACTTGGTTCATTTTCCTTCCTCTCCAATATTTTTGAGGTTATTGGCCTTCACTATCTGTACACAGGCATAACCCTCATTTTGTAAGAATTAGGGCTTTTTAGGCCATTTTCTAACCACACAGTGATCTGTCTGCTTCTTTCAACTACCAAATGGACTGGTGAAGCCTCTTCCTTCCTGCCAAACCTTTGTAAGGTCTCCTGCATTCACCACACACCTTGTGTTGCTAGGGAATTGACACCCCTGCAACGTTAGTGCTTGGTTTTCATTGTCTTTCCTAACTGGGCTCAGTCAAGCTCGCCTAGGAGAAGACTTTTCCCATGACACTTTGCCTCCTACAGACTCCTAAACCTAATATATTTACAGGCATGGAGCTTAGCCTCATTCCCCCATGGACTATACACCAGGTATAGTGGAAGAAAGAGGTCTAAGACTCCATGATTAACAACCTACTAGACTGATCAGCAATGGAAAGAACAAAACCTACTAAGAAAAAAACTAGGAAATGATGAAACAACACCACTAATGACCACAAAAATCTTTTAAATTAAATACCACACGTTCCACACACTGCTCAGTGCCTGGAACCCTCCATTAATACACAAATAAGAACTAAAAACCAAAAAATTGCAAGAAATTCATTACTTTTCCATATGAACAGTAAACTCCAAAAGATACAAAGCTTTTCCAACCTCAATTCCAGTTCGAGGCCCACCTTTTAAAGGTTCATAAGTGGTTACATCTCCCCTTGGTCAGACATAACCACCACATTAGGCCAAAATTGCACAAATGCAACATTTTGGCTTTATTTCTAAATCCTAGTGATTCCTAGTGGAAACAAATTGTGCAACTCATTCATTCCACCATAAGCTACTGATCAACCTTCATCCTAACATGTTCTAACATCTCTAACTCAAAACTAAATGGTCAACATGACCTTACAGAAAACAAAACAAAATTTATCCTTCTAGATTTCCTATTCACCTAATGAAACTGCCTGTTGTTCCTTAGGTGCTCCTGCACCATTCTCCCCCTCTCTGCCCAAACACTAAGGAATGGAAGGAGAGATCAATGACAGGTCAATACCATACTTCTTGAACTGATCTTATTGTACCCATGTGGCTTCTGATTCATGCTTGTTCTTCCACTTGATAAGGTCCTCCATGTACACCTTATGTCTTGTAGCCTTCTTCACTCTTGACTCCAAGATTTTCTCTGCCTGAGGCTTGTCTTGATTAGGTAAGGATAATTTGCTGATGTCCTTGAAGATCTCATTACTATTATGATCCACATCATTGACTGATCCCTTGTACTTGATCAAATCAGCTACATTAAACACTAGAGAGATCCCTAGATCGGTAGGTAACTCCACCTTGTATGCATTATTACCATACTTGGCCAATACCTTGCATGGTCCTACTCTCTTCATTTTCAACTTGGTTGACATTCCCTTTTGCAACCTTGACTTGTTAAGGTGGACCATGACATAGTCTCCTACTGCAAATTGCACATCCTTCCTTGTCAAATCTACCTTCTCCTTCAACTTTTGTGTAGCCTCTATGACTGTCTTCTTCACCTGCTCCTAAATCTCTTTCATGGTCTAACTGAAGTCCTCTCCATGGCCACTTTGTTGTTCCATAGCTCCAAGATCTCTGAGCTCACATATGCCTGTTGGGTGCATCCCATACACAACTTCAAAAGGACTCTTCCCTGTGGTCCGGTTCACACTATCATTGTAAGCATACTCAGCTTGTGAGATAACCATATCCCATGTCTGTCCATAATCCTTAGTTAGGCACCTTAGAAGGTTACCTAGCACCCTGTTAACCACCTCTATTTGACCATCGGTCTGAGGATGGTAAGCCAATCCAAATGATAAATTGGTACCTAATATGCTCCATAGAGTCTTCCAAAAGTGACTCATGAACTTCACATCCCTGTCTGAAACAATACTTAAAGGTAGTCCATGGATCCTTACAACTTCCTTGAAGAAGAGATGAGCTATGTAAATTGCATCATGTGTAGTTTTGCAAGGAATAAAATAACCCATTTTGCTAAATCTGTCCACTACTACATAAACACTATCAAAACCAATCTTGGTCTTAGGAAGGCCTTCCACAAAATCCATGCTCACACACTCCCATGGTCTGTTAGGAATGGGTAGGGGTTGATATAAACTAGCATTACTAGCTCCTCCCTTAGCTTTCATACACACAACACATTGTTCCACATACTTTCTAACATCTCTTGCCAACTTAGGCCAGTAATAGAATCTTTGCACTAGTTCTAAAGTCTTGTTGATGCCAAAATGTCCACTAAGACTGCCATTATGCTTTCCTGAATCATATTTTCCCTCATTGACCCTCTTGGAACACATAACTAATTTCCTTTAAAAAATAACCCACTTTGCAATGTATACTCTGAGTATTGGCTATGGAAATGATTCTCAAAATCTAAACATACCTTGTAGGCCTCTGAAAAGTCATCTTCCCCTTGAAACTCTCTAGCAGATCTGTATCTCTTGCACTGTCAATAATCTCCTGCTCAATGCATCTGCTACTTTTTTTAGCTGTCCCTTCTTGTGCTTGATGGTGAAGGTAAAAGCTTGGATGTATTCCATCCATTTCAAATGCCTATTACTCAACTTCTCTTGAGTGTTGATAAAATTGAGTGCTGATTGTCAGTGAAGACTACAAACTCCTTGGGTAGAAGATAATGCCTCCATTTCCTAAGTGATTGAACAAAAGCATAAAGTTCTAAGTCATAGGTTGAATACTTCTTTGCTTCATTTGAGATTCTCACTAAAGAGGGCTATAGGCCTGCCCTCTTGACTTAGCAGTCCTCCTACTACCACTCCACTTGCATCACATTCAACAGTGAACAATTTGTGAAAGCTAGGTAACAAGAGAATAGGTTGAGTTGCCACTTCTTGTT